>CM039675.1:63955696-64555696 GCA_022496015.1 Hordeum marinum
CTCTTGCCTCCTTTGCGTCCTTCTCCGTGTACAAGGCGACCCGAGGCGAATCGAACTCGATGTCGGTGTGGATGATCGCCTCAGACCCATACATGAGGAAGAAGGGAGTGTAGCCGGTTGAACGGTTCGGGGTGGTTTTGAGACTCCAATGGACGGCCGACAGCTCCTCGATCCAGCAGCCGACCGACCTTACTAGCGGCATCACGAGCCAGGGCTTGATGCCGGACAGGATGAGGCCGTTTGGCCTCTCGACCTGGCCGTTTGACTGCGGATGAGCGACGGAGGCCAGGTCGAGCCGGATTTCTTGCTTGGAGCAGAAACACGCGAGTGAGCCCTTGGCGAAGTTGGTGCCATTATCGGTGATGATGTTGTGGCAAACGCCGTAGCGCATCGTGATGTCATCGATGAACCGGACGGCCGTGGGGCCGTCCAGCTTATTGATTGATCGCGCCTCGATCCACTTGGTGAATTTGTCGATGGCCACCAGTAAGTGGGTCATGCCGCCTCGAGCGGTCTTGAATGGGCCCACCATGTCCAGCCCCCAAATGGCGAAAGGCCACGAGAGGGGGATGGTTTGGAGGGCCGTCACCGGTAGGTGGCTTTGCGTGCTGAAGCGTTGGTACCCTCGCACTCGTCGACCAACTTCTTGGCCGCCTCAAGAGCCGTGGGCCAGTAGAAGCCATGGCGGAAAGCCTTGGCTACCAGGGTCCGAGAGGCAGCATGATGCCCGCACTCGCCCTGGTGAATGTCGAGGAGGATATCTAGACCTTTTTCTGGCTCGACGCATCGCTGGAAGACGCCGGTGGTGCTACGGTGGACAAACTCGTTGTTGATGAGGCCATAGTCCGTGGACCGGCGCTGGATTTGCCTAGCCAGGGCCTCATCCGGAGGCAGCTCACCTCGCAGAAGAAATTCTAGGATGGGTTGGGCCCACGAGGGGCCGCGACGCGGCCGGCTCAGGAGTCCTTGGGACTGGTTGATCAGTCTCCGGGACCGGCTCGCCAGCCCCCGAGACCGGCTCGGGAGCCCCTAAGGTTGGTTGATCGGCCCCCGGGTTTGGATTGCCGGCCCCTAGGGCTGGCTGATCGGTGGTCATCATGATGGCCGCGCCATCGGGGTTGGCCTCCTCGGGCGCCGCCGGCTCGACCGAAGCCGGCTGGGCGGTCGCCGGTTCGAGAGCCGGCGGCGAAGTTGCCGGGGAGGCGGCCGAGGCCATCGATGGGCCGGCGGCATCCGTCGGCATGAAGATTGACTCTGATTCTAGGGAAGTTTGATCGACGGCTTGAGCAGCCGTTCGAGGGAGACGCCGGCTGGGATGGCTTGCCGGGTGGAGCCGATCTTCGCTAGTGCATCCGCCGCCTCGTTGTTCGCCCGTGGGACGTGATGAAACTCAAAGCCCTCGAAGGAGCTGGTGAGCTGTTGTACGAGGAAACGGTAGCTGGCCATGTTGGCATCCCTGGCATCCCATTCACCAGAGACTTGCTGCACCACGAGGTCGGAGTCGCCGAAGCAGAGAATGCGCTTGATGCCGATTTCCTTGGCGAGCCGGAGGCCATGGACGATGGCCTCATACTCTGCCACATTGTTGGAGGCGGCAAAGTGGATCTGGAGGGCGTACTTGAGCTGATCACCTTTCGGGGAGGAGAGGACTACGCCGGCACCCAGGCCGGTCCTCATTTTCGAGCCGTCGAAGTGCATGCGCCAATGCATGGAGTCTGGGGGAGGCGGGACGAACTCCGTCTCCGCCCAGTCGACGAGGAAATCCGCCAATGCCTGTGACTTGATGGTGGTTCTTGGCTCATACCGGATCTCATGATCGGCGAGGGTGATGACCCACTTGGTGATCCGGCCGGTGGAGTCCCGGCCGCTCATGATTTCGCCAAGCAGGGCCGTGCTCACCACGGTAATGGTATGCTCTTGGAAGTATTGCTTGACCTTCTTGGCAGCGAAATATATGCCGTAGCACATCTTTTGGTAGTGGGGGTAGTTCTGTTTGGATGCGGAGAGGACCTCGCTGAGGTAGTAGACAGGCCGTTGGACCGACAGGGACTTGCCCTCCTCCGGCCGCTCGACTACCACGACGACTCTGATGATGCGTTTGGTTGCTACGATATAGGTGAGCAGCGGTTCCTTCTCAGCCGATGCGGCCAGGATGGGCGCGTGGGTGAGAGCCTTCTTGAGGCCGCGGAAGGCCTCGTCCGCCTCGTCCGGCCAGTCAAAGACACCCGGCCTCTTGGTTCGATCCGGCTTGATTAGAGCCATCTTGCGAAGGAGCCCGTAGAGGGGCAGGGCCTTCTCTCCTAGCCGGCTGATGAACCGACCGAGTGAGGCGAGGCAGCCAGTGAACTTCTGGATGTCGCGGATCCGGGTCGGCTTCGGCATGCGTTCGATTGCACTGATCTTCTCGGGGTTAGCTTCGATGCCGCGTGCGGACACGAAAAAACCCAGGAGTTGACCGGCGGGGACGCCGAAGACACACTTCTCCGGGTTGAGCTTGATCTTGTACTTGCGTAAGTTCGCGAAGGTCTCCCGGAGATCATCGAGGAGGCTGAAGTGCTTCTTGGTTTTGACAATGATGTCATCGACGTAGACGTGGACGTTCCTTCCTATCTGAGGCAGGAGGCACTTCTGCATGCACCGTTGGAAGGTCGCGCCCGCATTCTTCAGGCCGAAGGATATGGTGATGTAGTAGTAGGCCCCAAAGGGCGTGATGAAGGAGGTCTTGAACCGGTCTTTCGGATCCAACTTGATCTGGTGGTAGCCTGAGTAGGCGTCCAAGAAGGACAACAAGTCGCAGCCGGCCGTGGAGTCGATGACTAGATCAATCCGCGGCAGGGCGATGGGTCCTTGGGACACGCCTTGTTCTGGCTAGTGTAGTCGATGCACATGCGCCAGGTTTTGTTCTTCTTTAGCACCAGGACTGGGTTGGCCAGCCAGTCTAGGTGGAACACTTCCATGATAAACCCGGCTGCGAGCAGCCAGGTGATCTCTTCGCCTATAGTATGCCGCTTCTCCTCGAAGAAACGGCGCAGGGGTTGCTTGACCGGCTTGACGTCCGGCCGGACGTGTAGTTTGTGCTCGGCGAACTTCCTCGGAACACCCAGCATGTCCTTGGGGGACCATGCGAAGATGTCCCGATTCTCATGGAGGAAGTCGACGAGCTCGCCTTCCTATTTGCTGTCGAGGCGGGAGCCGATCGTGACGCACTGAGCCGGGTTGGCCGGGTCGAGCGGGATTTGCTTGGTGTCCTTGGACGGCTGGAAGGAGGCCTCATCAACGGATTGCGAGGGTGGAGTTGGCGCGGCCGGCTAGCTGGCGTCAAGGGTCTCGAGCTGATCAAGCTACCGCCACTCCTCGACGATCTCCAGGGCCTCGGCCAGCCGGCTGCCGTCTCGAGCGCACTCAAGCGACATCTTGTAGTCGCCCTTGATGGTGATGATCCCTTGGGTGCCCGACATTTTGAGCTTGAGGTAGGCCTAATGGGGGACCGCCATGAAGCTGACAAGGGCCGGCTAGCCCAACAACACGTGGTATGGCCTCGCAAGGTCCACGACCTCGAACAACACTAGCTTGCGGCGGAAGTGGCCGGGTCCGCCGATGAGGACGTCGAGCTCGGTCTTGCCGACAGGGGAGCAGGACATTCCAGGCACGATGCCGTGGAAAACCATCCGGCTCGCCTGCAGGTCTTCTATCTTCATCCCCATCTTATGCATCGTGTCGAGGTAGAGAATGTTGATGCTGCGGCCGCCATCTATCAGCACCCACGAGAAGCGGCAAGCTCGCTCCTTGGTGGCGATGGTGGGATCGAGGACCAAGGCATAGCTCCCGGGATTCGACATCACGGTCGGGTGATCGTCCTGGCTCCAAGTGACCGGCTTCTCCGACTAGTGCATGAACTAGGGAGTTGTCGGCATGGTGGCATTCACCACACGGCGGACCGGCGCTGGGTGTGTTTGCCCGTCTCTTCACTGGTGAAGACGACGTAGCAACCGTCCTGGTTGGCGAACTGGTCGATTAGACGACCGTCGTTCGGAGCCGTTGCCAGCGCCGGGGCTGCAGCTTGGGCCGGGGCCAGCGCACGGGCTGGCGGCGCGGGAGGAGCCAGAAGGCCGTCCCCCCGGGCCAATCGCTATGAGAAGCTGCACCGCCAAAGCGTGTGCGTAGAGGGTTTGGCCCCTGAATGGTTCTTGCAGGGAAGATCGAGCATTTGCTCGAAGGTGAGCTTCGGCTGCTAGGCAGCCTTGCCGATGCGCTGATAACCCACAAGTATAGGGGATCAATTGTAGTCTTTCTCGATAAGTAAGAGTGTCGAACCCAACGAGGAGCCAAAGGTAGGACAAATATTCCCTCAAGTTCTATCGACCACTGATGCAACTCTACGCACACTTTAAGTTCGCTTTACCTAGAACAAGTATGAAACTAGAAGAACTTTGTAAGTGTGATAGGATAGGTTTGCAAGATAATAAAGAACACATAAATAAAAACTAGGGGCTGTTTAGATAAAGAAACAATTATGTTAGTTTAACGAGTGTGGAAAAGTGGTGGTAGGAGTTGCGGAATTGTCCCTAAGCAATTGACTATGTTACTAGACCGATAGCAAGTTTTATGTGGGAGAGGCCACTGCTAGCATGTCATCCCTTACTTGGAATTCTATGCACTTATGATTGGAACTATTAGCAAGCATCCGCAACTACTAGCGTTCATTAAGGTAAAACCCAACCATAGCAATAAGATATATTGGTCCCCCTTCAATCCCGTATGCATCAATTTCTATGCTAGGCTGAAGCTTCTGTCACCCTTGCCCTCCAATACATAGTCCTATCAACATACAACTAACCCTATGGTGTGATCCACGCGTGCGCTCATATGATGGGCACCAAAGGACAGCAACATAACCACAAGCAAATTAAACCAATCATAGCAATTCATCAATCACCGATAGGACAACGAAAATCTACTCAGACATCATAGGATGGCAACACATCATTGGATAATAATATGAAGCATAAAGCACCATGTTCAAGTAGAGCGTACAGCGGGTTGCGGGAGAATGGACCGCTGAATATAGATGAGGGAAGGTGATGGAGGTGTTGGTGAAGATGACGGAGGTGTTGGTGTAGATCGTCGTCACACGATGATGTCCCGGGCGGCGTTCCGGCGCCGCCGGGAGAGAGGGGGAGAGAGCCCCCCTTATTATTATTCTTCCTTGACCTCCTCCCTAGATGGGAGAAGGGTTTCCCCTCTGGTACATGGTCTCCATGGCGACGGAGGGGCGAGAGCCCCTCCGAGATTGGATCTCTCTCTCTGTGTCCTTCTGTTTCTGCGCTCCAAGATTCTGGCCTTTGACCGTTTCTTAAATTCCCGGAGATCCGTAACTTCGATTAAGGTGTTCTTTTAACACGATTTTTATCCGGATATTAGCTTTCTTTCGGCGAAAGATGGGCCCCAACCGCTGTCAGGGTTGGTCACGAGCCTGCCAGGCGCGCCTGGGGGGGTAGGGCGCGCCTCCTAGGCTCGTGACCCCCTCGGGCATCGTTTCGCGTTGATTCTTCTTCCCAAAAATCATAAATATTCCAACAAAAATCCCCATAGGTTTTTTTTATTGCGTTTGGACTTTGTTTGGTATGGATATTCTGCGAAACAAAAAACATGCAACAAACAGGAACTGGCACTAGGCACTGGATCAATATGTTAGTCCCAAAAATAGTATAAAAAGTTGCCAAAAGTATATGAAAGTTGTAGAATATTGGCATGAAACAATCAAAAATTATAGATACGACGGAGACGTATCATGCTCTGGAGCTGGCCGGAAGATTGGGCAGCCGGTTCTTGATCCTCGACAGTATTGACCTACCGGCTCCCGTAGCGGGGATCCGGCTGGTCGTTCTTGCGCTTATTGTTCTGCGGCGGTCGGTTGTTGGCAGCCGGCCGTGTTGCGGCTGGCATTGTCGTTGCCTTGGACGGCGGGGTTGTCTTGACCCGGATGGCCGAATCGGCCGTGGCGTATTTTTCCGCCTTGTTCATGAGCTCGGCAAGCGTGGACGGCTCAGAGCATAGGAGCTTGTGCTTGAGAGGGGTGCCGTCCTGGCAGCCCTCGATGAAATATTGCACGGCTTGCACCTCGTGCATCCCCTCGTAGGAGTTGTGGAGCTTGGTCCATCGGGTGAGTTAGTCCCGGAGGGATTCGTCCGGCCCCTGAACGCAGATGGCGAGTTCACGGAGACGGCTAGGCTGCTTGTAGGTGCCGGTGAAGTTGCGGACAAAGGCCTCCTCGAAATCCGTCCAGGTGTTGATGCTGCTGGCCGCCAGGCTGTTGAGCCAGGTGCGGGCCAAGCCGATCAGCATCAGGGTGGCGTAGTGAACGGCTATGCTCTTATTCCCCCTGGCGATGCCCACCGCGGTGGTGTAGTCGATCAGCCAATCCTTGGGTTTGGCGGCCCCGTTGTATTTCGGGGTGTCCCTAGGGAGCTTGAAGCCGGTTGGGAACGGTTCGGTGCGAATTCGGGGGCCGAAGCAGGCCGGACCAATCGAGCCCTCCTCCTCGAGGAGGGTGAATTGCGCGAGTTTGTCGATGCGGTTGCGGGCATCGTTCTCACTGCGGGGGACGCGCGGTCCGAGCCGAGCCGAGAGTTCGGGACGGATGGTGGGTGGCGCCGACTGCCACGACTCGCACCACAGAGGCAGCATGTGCCCTTGGCTGCGCCGGCTGTCGGATACCGGTGCTTCGTGATGACGACCACTCCGGGGCGGCTCGTTGGTGCGCCAGCTGCTAATTGCCGGCTGCTCACTCCCCAACGTCTGAGAGGGTCGGGGGTTGTTCGCCTCGGCCTGGCGGATGGAGACGCGAGGGGAGCAGGAGTACTGGGCCACCTGGTGGCCGGCAGTTCCGGTGCCCTCGCGCTCGGGCCGGGGGCCTTCAGTGGCGATGCCGCTTGTTGCAAGCAGATGCTGTTGCACATCAGCAGCATCGATGAGCTCCTTGATGTGGCGCTCATGGGCGACACGCTCTTCACCCTCCAAGGTGGCCAATTCCTCGTAGGCCACCTTGCGAGCGCGCAGGTTAGCCGCGGGGGTGTCGTAGACAGGCATTTTACCGCCGAAGATTTTGGCGACCACGCGGCCACGGTCGTGCACAGCCCCACGCTGGCTGGGGTCGGCGCCAGCCAGGGTGAGACCGTAGGCGGAAGCGTACTCCCGCTGTGCCGCCTCCATGTGACGTCGCATGGCTGCGAGGTCGATGGCATCCTCGAACAGGATGTGGCGAGCCACCTCGAGGTCGACCGCGGCGGTGTCGGGGTTCGCCGTCGGGGCGATCGGAGTGCTTAAGCCCCGGAGAGCCGCACCAAGCGGGTCGGACGTGCCGACGCGGGCAGCAGCAGCGGTAGCCGCGAACCGCGCCCGTCCGAATGCGGGGGAGGAAGTGATGGCCATCACCCCCATGTGATCATGGGACCCGCTGGGCTGAGCCGCAACGAGTGCGCCCACTGCTGTGGGCGGACCAACCCACACGAGCAACCCCACGGGGTACTCGTCAGCGGCCGGAGCCTCGGTGAGGCTGAGCCTACCGAAGCGCTCAGTGAGCACGTCGATGTTGGTCGTGAGGCCGACGGAGTTGCCCGCAAGGCGTGCTGAGGCAAGCCCCACGAGCTCCCCACGGTTTCGCCGGGATGAGCGACGACGGCGGGGTATGGCGAGGGGTCCCACCCGGAGCATGAATCCGGCCGGTGCCGCGTACATCCCCATGATGGGCGCCAACTGTCGTCGTTTTCTCACGACATATGCCATGGGATGGCTTATCGTAAGTGGTTGGGGCCGGAGGACGCCGATGGGCTCCGGGTGCGAGATTGGGCACAAGCAGCGACGGCACACGATGTACCCAGGTTCAGGGCCCTCCGAGGGAGGTAACACCCCTAGTCCTGCTTGGTTTTGTTGGATGGATAGATATGAGTACAATGATGCTCCTTGAGCTGTATCTAGAGGAGGAAGAAGGGGCAGCCGACTCCTCTTCCTCCACCGCTAGAAGGGTGTGTGTGGGGATGATCGTTCGTGCGTAGATGTGTCTGTCCTCGATCCTTGCTCTCCCTGTTGCATGGGGGGCTCGGGGGGTTTTATAGGACAACCCTCCGGCCCTTACAATATGATATAAGTACAAAGGTGGGGGGACTCGGCTGGCAGTCTCTCCAGCCGGCCAGAGGGCCCCGCCGCTCGTGGCATCTCGTCGCTGGCGAGGCCCGCCGGCCGAGCGGTCCCATCTCCCGTTGGGGCCCGCCAGCCGGCTCTGCGATTGGCCCTCACCCACCTGCCACGGCACGGGCCGCCCGGGGGGGGTGTCGCCTAGAGCCAGCCGGCCGAAGTCTTCGGTACGGCCGGTGGCACTATAGTCACGCCGGGGAAGGTAATCGAGTGGCGGGTGCGTGCCGGCACTGTTCCCCCACCCGGTCGCGCTCACGAAGGTCAGCGGCCGGGACGGTTGAACTGTAGCCACACGTCGTAGCGCGTAAGCGGCCACTGTAGCCACAGGGCCGCCCATCGTGCCGGTCACATCGCATCGTCGTACCCGCACACAGAGGGACAAGACGGGGCATGTCCGTCCCGATGTCAATGGAAGAGCCGGCCCGCGGGCAGCCGACCGCGCCCAGCCTGCCGAGGGCCTAACCGGCTCCTTGATCAGCCGGTCGGGGTGCCAGCCGACGCTGGCTTGCGCTGGACGTCCTCCAGTCGGCCACGGCCAGCCGGCCGCGTAGTTTTTGTTCGAAGCGAAAAGGGGAAGACCCCGTTGCTTTGGCCTACCTAGGGGTATAAACCCTGTCAGATACGTTGGAGACGTATCACCTGGAAAAACCATCACCACCACCGACAAATAGGGCAAGACTCAGGTTGCTTCCAATCGTGCCTATGCCCCATGGCTTGTCTAGGATCAACAAATTGTTGCATATCTTCTTCGCAACCTCTCCAAGGAGGTCTTAGTTCAGGTTGCCTCCCTTGACAACTCACACGTGATATGGACAGCTATTGCCACCATGTTTGTTATTATGTCTCTCTCGCATGTCAACAATCTTCGTGCTTCACTCACCAATGCTCAGAAAGGTTCTCAATCTGCCTCAGCGTACTTCAGTCACATGCGCTCTCTCTCCGATGAACTCGTAGTGTCGGGAAAACCACTTGGGGAGGGGGAGCTCATCTCCTTCATTGTCGCTGGGCTCGACATGGAGTACCAACCGATCATTTCGGCGATGGATGTCCGCACCGTACCCATCACCGTCGATGGTCTCTTCTTCCTGGTGTCCAATTTTGACCAACGGGTCTAGATGTTCCTTGGGAGTGGTGCTAGGGCTTTCAAATCCTCGGCCAACATCGCCTCCAAGGGCCATGGTGGCGTCGGCGGCAAGAATAACTACCACAACCAGAAAAACGGCGGCGCTACTAGATCTCGTGGCGCTGGCTACAACGGCAACAATGGCTATGGTGGCGGCGGCGGAGAAGGCTACGGCAAAAACCAGGGTGGAGGCGGCTATCCCAGGGCGGTAGTGGTGGTCCCTTCCATCACAATGGTGGGGGCTATCACCAAAATAATTCTGGTGGTAACAACAAGCACTCCTCCTCCAACAGGGGGCGTCCGTTCCAAGGATAAACAGGTTACGAGGATAAGTGACAAATTTGCAAGAAAGATAATCATCTTGCTCGCAATTGTAATTGGCGTTATATTGATAACAACTCTCAGCCTAAGAAAATTGCATCTGTCGCCAATGCATCATATGGTGTCAACACAATCTGGTACATGGATACAGGGGCCACAAATCACATCACAGGAGAATTGGATAAGCTGACCATGCATGAGAAGCATCATAGCAATGATCAAGTCTACACCACCAACGATGCAAGTATGGAAATTAGTCATATTGGTAAATCACTTATCAAAAACCCCACATAGAAATCTTGAGCTCAATGAAATCCTACATGTTCCTCATACATCCAAAACACTACTATTTGTTCATAGAATTTCCCCGGACAGTAATGTCTTTCTTGAATTTCACCCCTTCTTTTTTTTGATCAAGGATTAGGTCACGAAGAAGGTTCACCATAGGTGTGTGTGTGCAAAGACTCTATGCTTTGCTTCCTCGGTATTGCCACTAAAATAAACAAGTGTACGGTGCCATCAAGATCTGTGCTGAAAGATGGAACAATCCCTTACGTTATCGTTCGTTTGCCACAGTTCATCAAATTCTTAGTACAAATAAACTCCCCATTGTCGGTGAGAGAGATTTAGAAACTATTTTTGATTCTTGTCAACATGCCAAAAGTCATCAGTTACCATACCCTGTATCAACGAGTGTGTCAACCAAACCTTTGCAACTTATTTTTTTTTTATGTATGGGGTCTAGCACCCATATCTGTTGGTAGACACTCCTACTACGCTAGTTTCATTGATGACTGACACGTCTCCGTCGTATCTATAATTATTGATTGTTTTATGCCAATATTCTACAACTTTCATATACTTTTGACAACAAACAAACTGAGGCAATACCGTTGAAACGCTGGAGAAGAGCCGACTACCGCAACCATTGTCGCGTCGCAGACATCGCTCCCAACATCACTGTTGCCACAGAAGTCTGGTCGCCATAGTGATTCTTACGGGGCCGCCACCCCAACATCCACCACTCTGCCGCGCCCAACGCAATCATCCGACACCACCTTTCGGGGCCGCCGCCCTGACATACCACCGCTTCCCTCGAGCAGCAACACGGCACAACCCAGCTGCCTGCAGCCCACGCTGCTCAGGGAAACCGCTCACAGACCACGAATGTTGCACCATATCCGGGGCCGCCCTACCGATGTAAAGTCAAACTGTCCCCTTTAGGGCGCATCGACCGAGCCGACACCCCTACTGCCCAAGCAGGACAAGGATGCCACCCAATAAATGTCGAGACAGAGCTCCACCTCATAGAGCCGCCACTCACATTGTTTCCGAGATCGCCATCTCGACGCACAAACAGAAACCACCCGGAGCTGCGGCCCCGACGTCCGCTATCCCCGACAACGAAGGGATCCGTGCAAACTGCAGTATGTTGATTCTCCAAGCTAATGCCTCAAAGAAGGGAGTGACGTAGCTGCCGTCATCGCCCACTTCGACCATTCAAAGCTAGAGATTTCTTCCGGATAGTCATGGAATGAAGCTCCACGGCAACGCTTTCAAGAAAGGGAACGACGCCATGGTGTCGCCGTTTTCAGCACCGACCCAAAGTCAGGGCTCGACTTTTGCCCAGAGCTCCACCATACCTCTGAATCCGAGCGGATCCCAAGCACTGCACATCAAACAATCCCATGGTCGACGTTCACTGGATCCACCTCTTGTTGCGGCACCCTTAGTCTACTCGCGAGCAAGCCCATCCGACGTAGTCCGACGCCACCGCAGCAACCTTGCGCGCCACCGCGCCCACTCCCTATAGCAGATTCGCGCTGCCCGAAGGCCTTCGCGCCCCCGGGCCGCCATCGTGATGCCGCGCAACCTTCCAACGCGGCCAGAACCGCGCGCCGTCGCTGCTCCGTGCAGCCCGGACCCGCGCGCCAGCAACGACTAGTGATGCCCCGGCCGAAGCCGCCATTTGAGCCCCCAGCACAAGCCCCACCTGGGAAGCACCATCGCTGGAGCAGCAGCACCACGGCATACCTCCTCCTCCCCGATCCGGTCGAGCCAGCAGCCTGCACACCTCCCGCCGCGCAGCACTCCCAGCTCCAGAGCCACGACGTGCCGCTCCTCTCCTCCCTCCTCAGGTCGCCGGATCTGGGCCCTCCCACTCCGGAGACAAGACAGACACCGTCGGACCCGCGCCCGCATGAACCCTCGAGCCGCCATGCCAGATCTTTCCGCGCGCGGCACGGAGCTATGCCCTGCCGCCATCATCCCTGGAGCCAGGCCATGCTTCGCCTGCGGGCTCCTCAGGCGGCAGAGAGGAGGGGGGAGGAGGGCGTGGGGGAATTGGCGGCGCCGGGGGGATCTACCGAGTTGCCAGGGAGAGACGACGCGGGGGGTCGGGCGAGCTGTTTTTTGTTCTTGCAGCAGCTTGCGTGTTGCTTCGCCCCAACAATTTAAGGGTCTAGAAGATATCTTCGAAGGATTTTATTGTAATTCTTAGTAGTAATAGTTACTTAGGTAGTAATTTCTTAGATTTCGAATCCAAAGCACTGTACATGTAATGGTTACGAGTACAAATAAAGTGGCAGGTATATTTAACAAAAGGACAGGTCTCTTGAATTGTACGGTACAGGGAGGTAACAGCTCTTGGCCATTTTTTTTTCCTTGTGGAGTACTACTAGGCTGTATAAGTGGGTTATGATTTTCCTTTTGTCATGTGCTTTTCTTTTGTTGTAATGTCTCATGCCATTGCCTTTGTTTCACTCAGCGCTGACTGCATGCCTTCGTAGAAAAAAGTAGTCTAAACCACAAAATATCAAGGAACCGACCAAACATTCTGCAAAAGGAGGTGTGGCAGGCAATATACAACCCTGGTTGTAGTATTGAACTTCCAATCCTAAACTAAAATGGGTTGCGGCGAATGGAACCAGATCCTCTGACTTATCAAGGAAAGTCAAGTCAGCTAAAATAACCGAACTAGCTAGCCTTCGGCCTTCCAGTTTTAGACCAGTGCTCTAACACAACAATGTAACAACAATCATTTATTTATATGCAGTAATGCATAGTCTACAGTAATACCCGGACAGTGCCATCTCTCTGACTTGCCTTTTGTATTTTACACATGGAGGTCACTCTAGTGTTAGACATGCATGTAATACTAGAGATATTTCCTATACCGGCGTTGCAGCAAGGAGATTAGAGTTTTTTTTTGAACCGAAACTGTAGAACAACAGTTCTATGGTAATTTTATTAATAAAAGTAAAAAACATATATACACACAGTCTAAAGTAGGAAAAAATAACTCAACCAATGCCTGTCCTAGAAAAAAACATGGTAATTACAAGTTATTATCAATCCAGGTCTTGATCTTTTCTGCTTTGCTATCTTTTTCTCTGATTATAGTCTCTTGTGATCCTTCTTTAAGGTAGAACTTCCATGTACCCATGCTAGGTGTTGCTCTTCTAAAAATTTTGTCATTTCTACTCATCCAAATGCTCCAGCAGCCCATGATAATAATTTCCATGGCAATATCTTGTGATAGTTTCAACTTTATACATCATATGTAGATAATCCTCTCTGCCTCCCTGGTGTAAGATGATACTAGCAGTCAAGTGCAAATTGACAATCCCAGAATAGATGTACAATTGTTTCCTGGATATGATCAGAGCATAGTACACAATTATAGTCATCTCAATACATACTTTTCGTGTGCAGAAGATTTTTTGTGTTGACCCTGTCATGTAGGAGCAACCAGAAAAAGATTGTGTCTCAACCTGTAGGCAGTTCTCCAAATATGTGGATAATTTTTATGGACTGTGTTGGGAGCAATGATGGCTTATACATCTTCATAGGGCAGTATTTGGGTGTAGACTAATTATAACACTAGTAGAAAACAGGGCATCGGTTCGGGCCGGGCCAGCCCATTAGTCCCGGTTCAGTCACGAACCGGGACCAATGGGTGCAACAGTCCCGGTTCGTGAGGCCAGGAGGCCAGGCGGGCCACGTGGGGCATTGGTCCCGGTTTGTCTGGAACCTTTGGTCTCGGTTCCAGACACGAACCGGGACCAATGTGCCTCGCTCCTGGCCCACAACCATTGGTCCCGGTTCGTGGCTGGAACCGGGACCAAAGGGGGCAACCGTTCGCCTGGTGCGAGCCCCTTTAGTCCCGGTTGGTGGCTCAAACCGGGACTAAAGGTTCGAACGGTTCGCATCTCACGATGTTTGGCGCTCCGAGAAACAGGCAAGATAACTGTTCCTCAGCGAGGGCTACAGTAACTTCGCCCATTTCACTTCTTCTCCTCCATTCTCCTCTCTTCTTCTCCTCCATTCTCCTCTCTTCTTCCACATATCTTCTACCATGAATCCAATCACTCGCTACGGGGAGGTGCTCGCACATGGCACGACCAATCTCGATGTCGTCTACACGAACGACAGCGCCATGGTGCCGCGTTTTCTTTCCCTTTTACAGAAATGGCTTCAAGTGGCGAATGAGAAAGATAAGTTCATAGGGCTTGATCTCGAGTACACGGCCAAGCAAGAAGATGCTGCCGTCATCCAGCTATGTTTCAAGAAACATGTCATGATCTTCCAATGGGCAAGGTGAGTTTTAAGGGTTTTCTTTGATCAATTAATAATTTATAGATTATTATGAAAATTGCATAGGATAGAAATATGTTCCATTTTGAATCCTATGGGAAAGATCAATATTTCTTTTAAGTTTGTGGTGAAACAATTTTCCTTGTTGCAAAACGTGGGAGAACATATATATATATATATATATATATATATATATATATATCATATAGTTAATTTAGGGTTTCTTCATCAATTCATAGGATATGAAAGTTGCATATATATAGGATATAGCAATATATATGTTCTATTTTGAATCCTATGGCAAAGATCAATTTCTCTGAAGTTGTAGTGAAATAATTTTCGATTTTTTTATGATATTACTGTTGGCCGGACTCAAATGAGCCCGGGAGCAAAAACTCTGCGTTTTCCTCTTTTGTTGCAGCGACATAATTTTCCTTTATATAGTTGCATATTATAATTCTGCCGAAATATACTTGTTGCAGCAGTATTTAACATGTGTTCCATTTTAATTTGTTGATGTTGCAGTAGTGACAAGCACTGCTCAGCACTCATGGACTTCCTACGCAACGACATACATTTTGCTAGCGTTGATGTAAGTAATGACAAGCTGAAGATGAGGCGCAACTTCGGTATTGAGATACCAACTGGCTGCCTTATTGATATCCAAGACATATTCATGCTTCAGTATGAGAGGACTTCGATGGCTTCTATGGCAGTCGCCTTGATCGACGACTATTACGGAGATATGAAGACCACATTCCCCCCCGGCGCAGCACAAAGAGTGGGAGAAGACCCCACTTCAGCCTATCAACATTGAGTATGTAGCAAAAGATGGATACATTGCATATGAGTTGTACCGCAAGATTCGAACCGTGAACTATGGGCAGCATCACCTCGCACCACCACCACCACGGGGATATTCTTCTGATTCATACTAGCTAGTAGTGTTCGCTTGGACGAGTACTTTCTGTAATGGATATCTGAACTATTATATATTACATATCTCTCTAGCTATTATATATTTGTAGTGCTTTTTAATTCAGTTTTTTCTTAAATTCCGATTGTGGTTGACAACAAAATGCACCAAAAAAGTGGGTTGTCATTGTTGGCAAGCACGCACACCATGCCAAATTTCAACCTTTTCAGACTTCATTTGAAGTGCTTTTCAATTTCAGGGTCATTTAGCTCAAAAAAATCAGTAAATGCATGAAAAATGTCAAATGAAGTCAGAAAGGGTTGAAAATTGATGATGTGGCTTTGAATGGTGCATTTTGAAAATACTAAAAGCCCGGAGTTCAAATAAGTTCAATAAAAGGAAATACCTTTTGTAATCGATGAGTTTCCGTCCGAAACCACGATACTTCGAAAGAGACTGTCCGTTTTGTACACGAAGTGCATCCTGCTTTTGCCGTAACCCTCTCAACTTTTCAGCACATGCTATGTGGGTGAAATGATGACACCATGCCAACTTTCAACCTTTTCAGACTACATTTGAAGTGCTTTTCAATTTCAGGGTCATTTAGCTAAAAAAAATCAGTAAATGCATGAAAAATGTCAAATGAAGTCAGAAAGGGTTGAAAATTGATGAGGTGGCTTTGAACGGTGCATTTTGAACACACGAAAAGCCTGGAGTTTAAATAAGTTCAAAAAAATGAAATGCCTTTTTTTAACCAATGAGTTTCCATCCGAAACCTCGATACTTCGAAAGAGACTGTCCGTTTTGTACACGAAGTGCATTCTGGTTTTGCCGTAACCCTCTCAACTTTTTAGCATATGCTATGTGGGTGAAATGATGACACCATGCCAACTTTCAACCTTTTCAGACTTCATTTGAAGTGCTTTTCAATTTCAGGGTTATTTAGCTAAAAAAATCAGTAAATGCATGAAAAATGTCAAATGAAGTGAGAAAGGGTTGAAAATTAATGATGTGGATTTCATGGTGCATTTTGAACACACGAAAAGCCTGGAGTTCAAATAAAGTTCAAGAAACTGAAATGCCTTTTTGTAACCGATGAGTTTCCGTCCGAAACCCCGATACTCCGAAAGAGACTGTCCGTTTTGTATACGAAGTGCATCCTACTTTTTCCGTAACCCTGTCAACTTTTTAGCACATGCTATGTGGGTGAAATGATGACGCCATGCCAAATTTCAACCTTTTCAGACATCATTTGAACCTCTTTTCAATTTCAGGGTCATTTAGCTAAAAAAAAATCAGTAAATGCATGAAAAATGTCAAATGAAGTGAGAAAAGGTTGAAAATTGATGATGTGGCTTTGAATGGTGCATTTTGAACACACGAAAAGCCTGGCGTTCAAATAAGTTCAAGAAAATGAAATGCCTTTTGTAACCGATGAGTTTATGTCTGAAACCCCGATACTTCGAAAGAGACTGTCCGTTTTGTACACGAAGTGCATCCTGCTTTTGCCGTAACCCTCTAAACTTTTTAGCACATGCTATGTGGGTGAAATGATGACATCATGCCAACTTTCAACCTTTTCAGACTTCATTTGAAGTGCTTTTCAATTTCAGGGTCATTTAGCTCAAAAAAAATCAGTAAATGCATGAAAAATGTCAAATGAAGTCAGAAAGGGTTGAAAATTGATTATGTGGCTTTGAATGGTGCATTTGAACACACGAAAAGCCTAGAGTTCAAATAAGTTCAAGAAAATGAAATGCCTTTTGTAACCGATGAGTTTCCGCCGAAACCCCGATACTTCGAAAGAGACTGTCCGTTTTGTACACGAAGTGCATCCTGCTTTTGCCGTAACCCTCTCAACGTTTTAGCACATGCTATGTGGGTGAAATGATGACACCATGCCAACTTTCAACCTTTTCAGACTACATTTGAAGTGATTTTCAATTTCAGGGTCATTTAGCTCAAAAAAAATCAGTAAATGCATGAAAAATGTCAAATGAATTCAGAAAGGGTTGAAAATTGATGATGTGGCTTTGAATGGTGCATTTTGAACACACGAAAAGCCTGGAGTTCAAATAAAGTTAAATAAAATGAAATGCCTTTTGTAACCGATGAGTTTTCGTCCGAAACCACGATACTTCGAAAGAGACTATCCGTTTTGTACACGAAGTGCATCCTGCTTTTGCCATAACCCTCTCAACTTTTTAGCACGTGCTATGTGGGTGAAATGATGACACCATGCCAAATTTCAACCTTTTCAGACTTCATTTGAAGCGCTTTTCAATTTCAGGGTCATTTAGCTCCAAAAAACCAATTACTAAAATTATAAACCTCTAGTTTTTTTGAAACTAAAATTATATAAAACCTAAAAATTACCAAATTGAATATAATGTTAAAAACAAAGCAATATTGAATCACAGGAAAAATAGCAAAGAAATAATATGAAAAAATAGCAAAAGTGAAAATAGATGCGCTCACACTGAAATTCAACCTAAATTCAAAGTGCTAGTTAGGCACCTAACTATTGAATTTAGGTCAAATTTCGTGTATAAGGGCATCTATTTTCACTATGAGCGGAGCTTGACAAGTCAAGCGCATCGGGGCTTATAAACAGGTGATGTCTCCCCTCTACTAGCGAGGTGGGACTAAACATCTGCTGCTTCCTCGCCGACCGACGAAAAGGGACCAGTGGTCCCGGTTGGTGGCACAAACTGGGACCAATGCCCCCTTTCGTCCCAGTTGGTGCCACCAAACGGGACCAAAGGGCCTGTTTCCCACCCTTTGGGCTGCTGAAAACAGGGCATTGGTCCCGGTTGGTGGTACCACCCGGGACGAATGCGACCTTTAGTCCCGGTTACTGCCACGAACCGGGACCAAAGGTCCCTGTTTCCCACCCTTTGGACTGCTGAAAACAGGGCTTTGGTCCTGGTTGGTGGCACAAACCGGGACCAATTTGCCCCTTTAGTCCCGGTTTGTGTTACCAACCGGGACAAAAGCTCCTTCTATATAACAAGCACTTAGGAAAATTCGCAGTTTTCATTCCACTTTGCCCTCGTCGCCGGCCCGAGCCCGCCGTCGCCTTTCTCGTCCCCGTCGCCGCCCCGTCGCCTCCCCCCGCCGCCCCCGTCGCCGCCCCGTTGCCCATCCCCGTTGCCTGTCCCCGTCGCCTCCCCCGTAGCCGCCCCCGCTCCCGTCACCGCCCTCCCCCGTCACCTCCCCCACCGCCCCCGTCGCCTTCGCCGCCCCGCCCCCGTCGCCGCCCCCGCTGTGAGCCGCCGCCGCCCCGGCTCGTTGCAATTTTTTTAAAATATATGTTGATTTTTTATATGATGAATGTTTATGTTAGATTAGTATGTTTATGTTAGCTAGATTAGTATGTGTATGTTAGATTAGTATGTTTATGCTTTTTTTAAAGTAGATTAGTATGTTTATGTTAGATTAGTATGTGTATGTTGATTTTAGGTTGTATGAAAAATTAGTGATTAAACGATAAGAAAACTTTCTCATAAGAATTTGTCGACGATGCCCGGCCGCATCCTCGTCGTCGAGTAGTCCGCGAGAGCCTGCTTGATAGGCGCCATGTCCGGGACTGGCTCCGCCGGGCTGGCACTGGGAGGTTCTACCTTCCCGGGATCGGAGGTTGGTGAGGAATGCAGGTATCGTCGTCGACCCAGACCTTCTGTGGTGGAGGTCACGTGGGCCACTTTCGGTGCGGAGGGAGCCGGCACCCGCGGAGGTGGTGCATCGGCGGGTCAGGGAGGAGGACGAGCACGTCCATCGCTACATGGTGGCGTTGGACGCCCGGTTTGACAATACCTGGCAGATCCTTCAGGGATCTCACTTGAGTTATGATCCCATGATGGTTCCTTATCTTTGGGTGTCCACCGCCGGCGACTCAGAGAACGCTAGTGAACCGAGTTCACGGTCCTCCATTTTGGATTCTAGGATATTCGATCTGTATTAGTGATCTTATATGATAATATTCGAGATGTATTAGTTAATATTTGATGATGCATTAACTGGAATATTCGAGATGATGTATTAGTGATATTATATTCGAGGTCATTATAAATATTAATGTATTAGTGATATTTTATCGGTATAATGCGTGTGTGACTTCGGTATGTCGTTGCTCATTGTGTGACTTTCATGTGTGTTCTTGATGGAGGAATCCCGACTGTTGTCGTGGAGGGCGCCTCCTCTTTTTTCTCTTCTTTGTGATATACTCGTCGATATATTGCGCAAGAAGAGAAGAGGGGAGGCGTCCATCATCGGCAGTCGAACTATTACTGTAAGAGAGTGTCCACCAACATATATACACCACCGTATCAATGTGAGAGAGTGCGCACCAACACACCATGAGATATGAGAGTTATTTAAGGAAAGCCTCGACGGACCGAAAGTCACACACGCATTAATTAAGATCCAAAGCGTGCCGTAATTCTTGATCTGGATTATTCGGGATGATGTATTAGTGATATTATATTCGAGGTCATTATAAATATTAATGTATTAGTGATATTTATTGGTATAATGCGTGTGTGACTTTCGGTCTGTCGTTGCTCCTCGTGTGACTTTCATGTGTGTTCTTGATGGAGGAATCCTAACTGTTGTCGTGGGGGGGCGCTTCCTCTTTCTTCTCTTCTTTGCGATATACTCGTCGCTATATTGCGTAAGAAGAGAAGAGGGGAGGCGTCCATCACCGGCGGTCGAACTATTACTATGAGAGAGTGTCCACAACATATATACACCACCGTATCAATGTGAGAGAGTGCGCACCAAAACACCATGAGATATGAGAGTTATTTAAGGAAAGCCTCGACGGACCGAAAGTCACACACGCATTAATTAAGATCCAAAGCGTGCTGTAATTCTTGAACTAGATTATTCGGGATGATGTATTAGTGATATTATATTCGAGGTCATTATAAAATATTACTGTGATTTGCAAGTCATTCCGGCAAAACATAGGTGATTTTTTCTATGTCATTGCTCGATATATGGAATGGGTTGACTTTAGGTCTGTTTCGGCTCCTTGTGTGTCTTTCACTGAGGGAGAGTGTCCACCATATATAAATATGAGAGAGGAAGAATCCCGACTGTTGTCGTGGGGGTCGCTTCTCCTTCGTTCTCGTGTGCTAGACATTTTGGTGTAATGCACTCGGGGACGAATGGAGGGGCTACCATCACCGACTATCGCAATATCAGAAGGAGTGCCCACCATATACGTGATATGAGAGTTTAGGAAGGAAAGACTCGACAGACCTAAAGTCAACCTGTTGCATATTGAGTAATAGTAATAATGTTTCAACTATGAACATAGGAAATGTCTGACGACGAAAGTGAATTCAGTATGTGTGAATACTGCGACGATGATTGCGGCCTGTGTGACAAGACTTTCCTAGTTGATGGTAGGCGCTTCAGCATCATGCTGGATGAGAACTTCAAAGTGGATACAGTAAGTAACAATGACAAGTCTTTTTTCGTGATTAAGCATGACTTCTGCCTCTTTTGCTTCAACTTATAATTAATTTTAATTTTTTACTGTTCTACTAGCGTATCCCCTGCCATGCAAGAATTGTTGTCTTCGATAAGATTGGTTTCAATACTAAATAAGATATGGAGGTAAAGATAGTTCACATGAGGACCGAGCATGGTTTTACTTTTGTGGTAAAATTGTACCATGCAGACACCTATTGCTATTTTGAATGCAAAAATTGGCAAGCAGTATGCAAGGCTTATGCATTTGAGCCTAATATGCTTCTCACCTTTGATATTCGTCCGGAAGATGAAATAGAAGGTAATATGGACATCTGGGTTCGATGTGCAGAGGCCTCCATTTCTACCATTATGTGAGTTTCTCAACCATATTTATTAAGTAATTTATATTGGTTATTTAAAAATATTTGACAAACTTATTTGCATTGACATCTTATTTTCATTCTTCAAAAATGTACGGAAGATGGTAGACAGAACCTACTACTACAATGATGAAGCAGAATTGTAACATCCCAAAATTTTATTTTGGAATGTTATGAATATAGTTATGCATCTATCATCACCATTGCTTGATTGTATGTGATAGTTGAAATGTCTTTTCTGACTTTCTGAAAGCTCTTTCTACTTTTCCCTAAGTTGCTTTCACCTATTTGAAATTTTGGTTAAATGTTCAAAATAAGAGAGGAGGAACATGACACTCCACACCAGGGTCAAATTGGTGAATTATTTGAACATAATAACCAGGGGTTATTTTGAAAATATTTGCAAAAAGGATTTAAAAACAATTAGGACATTTCTGAAATAATATTTTTTTCAAAGTGTTCAAATGACAGAATAGAAATGTTCATTAAATAGCACTTATTATTCTATTAATTTTGATACATAATACCTCTATATTTACAAACGATTTGAATGCTTTAAAAGCTTTTGAATGTCTCTGGTAAATTATTAAAAAGAAACGGTAACCGTTTCCGGTATTAAACGGGCCGGCCCATCGGCTTTAAAAGCCGAGACCGTTACCGGTCGGCCGACCGAGCGCAGTAACGCTCCCGCTCTCTCACTGACACCGGTCCCACCCCGTCTGACCGTTGCCCCGGAACGGTCATTGTCTTCACTCCCCGCTCTCGCCGGATCCGACGCCGGCCGTTACTCCCCCTCGCCGGATCTCTCTCTCCTTTACTCCCCCTCACCCCTCGAGCGCCCTATAAGAACCGGACCACCCCCCGCATCCATTTCCCCCCCCCCCGAGCCCCTTCTCTCTCTCGCCGAGACGCCGGCAATTGCTCGCCGGAGCTACTCCCACACTGAAGCTCGCCGTCGACCGTAGCCACCACCTCCGACCACCATTCGCCTCGCCGTCGCCACCAATCGACTCCGGAGAACCGTCCCTGTCGCCCGGACCACCTCCCCGTCCTCCCCGACCACCGGAACACCTCGCCGTCGCAATCGCCGCTACCGGACTCGCCGGAGTACCCCGACGCCGGCAACCTCCCTCCGTAAGCCCCCTCGACCGTCGGATCCCGAACCAACGGCTAAGATTAGAACGGACTTAAGTCCGAACCGTTTTCTTATATCGATCGGTCGCCCGCTCTATTTCACCTACCGCACGCCCCCCTTAACCAATCGGATCGCGCCACGTCACCCCCTGGCCGACCGGTAGAATTTCACCTTTTTCTGATTTTATTTAGAAAACAGAACCTATTCTAATTTTGTTTTAGCTATATCTTTTAACCTGTTTAGAGTTTTGAGTTGATTCTTTTTGCAATAGCTCACATTTTTCATGTAGTTTCACCCTGTACTTTTAAATTTCAAATTTGAACTATAAAATTTGAATTGAATCAAATTTGCTTAAAATCTTCAAATCTGAATAACTAGAGTTTAAAAATAGATTTTGATATGATTCTTTTTGCTACTGTTTGGTATTAGTTAGGACTATCTTCATGCATAGTTTGAGAGTTTTCATGATCTATTTAATTACTGTTTTAACCAAAAAAACAGAATCTGTTTATTATTATACTATAGTTTTATAAACTTAACTTTAATTAATTTGATTTAGAATTAGGTTTTAATTGTTTATTAGGTTCTGTTAGCAAGCATTTAGTGTTTTTACTCACTGTTAATAAAAATATAATTTTGCTTAGATTAAATTTATCTAACATAGGAATCACAACTGACTAATGGTTTTGCTTCAAACAAAGTTTTATATAGTTTAATTCTGTTTTCCTAAAACAAGTTTATTTGTAAATTCCTTTATCTTAAGTACATGTTTTCTAATAAATTATAAGTTTAGTTTTTCATTCTTTTGTTAATATAACTATAGTTGATTCATATAGTGTTTATCAAAACTTGTATAAACTTCACTAAAGTTTTCCCAACAAACTTGAATTGATTTTTTTCCTTTGATAGTAAAATATTCTATTGTTTTCCTTGCTGTCAACAATTGTTTTGCTATTTCAAAATAGTTTTATTATGTAGTAGTGTTTTCATCATCTCCTTTGGAAAACAAAACTTTATGTGTTTTCTTACTTATGACTTGTGCATTGTTTGTTTCAATTGTTTACTAGTTCCTTGTTGTGTGTGTGTGTTAGCTACAATATTTTGATTGTATGCTTATTTGAGTGCATTGTTTGTTTCGTTAGATTATCCGGAGTGCGAAGCTTGTTACTTAGAGTCACTCACGTACGAAGATCATCAATCAGGCAAGTCACTTTGATCATGTTTTACCCATGTTTTATATGCATTAGTTCTACCATCTCCCCAGTTGCATGCAAGATAGGTTAGTTGGAAACTTGGTTACATTGTAGTAGTATCATGTGGTAGATACCCCTCTCAACCCTCTTTGACAACATTGGCCCCGGGAAACGTTGTTTTACTTTTGCTATGCTAATAGTAGACGGGGTTGGTTGTGTGATTCATGGGAGTTGAGAGAGTTAATAATTTCAAGACCTACATAATGAGCAAGATTTCAAGACTCCAAGTTTTCAACATACCTCTGGGTGGATGATGGTTGAACGGCGCCCTGGAGAAACCAGTGGTTAGCCTAGGTGATGCTGGAGATGGCCAGTATTCACGCGGAAAGGTCCACCCAGGCACAAAGGGATGGATGGGTGCTTCAAGACCCAAGGCTTACCTGCATAGCCACAAGTCATTATGGGCTCTGGCTTGGTTGGATATCGTGGTAACTCTGGACAGGCGGTGCTACGAGAGGTAGAAGAACGGTAGGAAAGGATGGGCACCGTCAGAGTCGCAGGGAAACCCTTTGGAAGACCATGTTTTGGTCATCCGTTTCTCAAACACCCTGAAGTGCGAGAAACCAAACGGAGGCGACCAAATCTTGTGGGGAACGTGTGCAAAACTCTGCAGAGTATTTCAAACCTAATCGATTAGCCGTGTCCACGGTCATGGACGACTTGAGCCAAAGGAATTGAAACTTCCGGAACTCTCAACACAAATAATATGATGATGTGGGTATTTAATAATTTTGGGTATGAGAATTGGTTGGTGGATTCATCTCATTAATCAACCAACTTAGTAATATTTTTTTTTGCTTAACCCCCCTTGATGTAGGAAAAACTTGGCTTTACGCAAAAACTTACCACCCCACTTGCCATATAAGCATATAGACTAGATGATTATCTTTCCACTCTTCTCTTGTGACTTTGCCGGCATATTCCATATGCTGACCTACACGGCTGCAACGTATCATGTTGCAGAGTACTTTTCCGACCAGGAGTGAGGACACGTTCTATGCTCAGTGAGATGCCCTTGGAGTCAGATGGACTCACCTATCTTCGACGCTTCCGCAAGACTTAGTTACTCTCATGAGTTGGCTTTTTGGCCACTTTATTGTAATCTTTATTGTAATAAAGGACTCGATATGAGATCTCGATTAACATAATGTTGTGTGATTTCCCTTTGATATATACATTGATGTACCGTGTGTGTACCAGCATGATCTTGGGATGGTACGGAAACACCGGAGACTTGACCTTCCAGGTCGGGTCGCTACAAAGTACTTTTCGATCTCTTTGTGTAAGGAGCATTCAGAGTTCTGTGTCGACAAAGGACTGGCCATTAAAACCTCCCAAGTGCATCTCGGTGGAACCAACTCAAAAATTTTGGTCTCATCGAATGCCTAGGGTTGATTTGGTTTTCAATCTTGGTACTACCGATTCCATATTATCGGTTACACCGAGTTTCCCTGTCATCTGACAGTTGAGAAACTTGGTGACACCGACAATTTAGAATTGGTGTCACCAACAGTGAAGGGTATATATGTTGTGGACCCGACGCTTTGAAATTCATTCTCAAACCGTCGCGCCCCAAAACCCTAAGCTGCCATTTTGAGGCCCCTGGTCATCGCCTTTGCTTCCCCGAGCATCTCCATCGCTGGGAATCGCCACCGTCGATAGAATCTTCTCCATCGTCACCGTCGTAGCGGATCCATCACCGAGCTAGGGTATGGATTCAACCCCCTCTCGTGCTCCAACCTTCGATTCTTGCGCATTAGGGTTTCTTCATTATCTAGCCACCGTTTGAGATCGTTTAGTCCACGAGAAAAACTCAATAGTCTAGCGAATTAGAAAATTATAGTTTTAGTTGCCCGCAATGTTGCATCTCGGTGATACCGAGTCATAAAAATCGGTTCCACCAATTTACTTTTTGTGCTACTGAGGACAGAACTCGGTGAGACCGAGTGACAGTTTTCAGTCCGACCAAAACTGTTGCCAAGTTTCTGTTAAGGGTTTTGTGCCTCTCGGCAACAACAAAAAGTATGACTCGGTGACAACGAATCCAATTTTGCTGTGAACTACATCTATGATTTTTTCTGTTCAAAATTTCAAAAACTCTGCATTTTGTGACGACTTATCCTATTCCACTCTTCTATACTCTATTCACAGGGTCAGATATGTCAGATGCCGAGGACAGCCAAAACTTCCAGGAGCAGAACATTGAGATGAGTTCAGGCACTAGCCCTGGGTCCAGCTCATTCTCAGATCTAGGCACCCCTAGTTCTCATGGGTTGCCTAAGGCTGCTACAAGGAGCAGGAAGAGGCTGAATTCAGATGAGAATGATTCAGATTTTGTGCCAGAGGAGGATCTTGCTAAGAAGCAAGAGAGGGCTGCCAAGAAGTCAGCAACTGAGGCCACCTCTTCCAGGAGGGTAGTCAGGAAGACTTATGCACCTCTAGAGACTGTGAGAGCACCTAAGAGTGCTAGGGATACCATGACCATTGAGCCCCCAAGGAATTCATTGCCTAAGAAGGCAGGAAAGAAGAAAGCCAAAAAGAGAATCATTCGTGTTGTTGGCAGGCCTACCTCAATGTTTGAGAACCTTGAGGAGGCTGCTGGTGTTGCTGCTGAGGAGGAGGAGGAGGAAGAAGAGCATGTTGTCAAGGCCCCTCCCAAGAAGAAGAGGAAGAAGAAGCTGTTGGGAGATGCTATGCCAAAGCAAGGTCCCTCCAAGAGCACCATGTCTGCACCTAAGAAGACAGCTAGAGAGAAGTCCAAGAGGACTACCAGAGACATCCCAGCTTGTGAGAAGAACAAGGGATCCACTTTCAGAGATGCTGCTAAGGATGCTATGTCTGCTTTGATCAAGCTCAGACCTCACCTAGTAGAGTATAATGCCAGCCATCCTATTGTTGTTGACATGAAGAAGAAGGATGCAGGTTTAAGAGAGTGGAGAGCCATTGATCCTTACTCTCAGAGGAGGAAGACAGCTATGGACTACAGGTTCTACACCCAGGAGCAACAAGATTTCTATGAGACAATCTTGCTTGACAAGAGTCCATCTGTGAGCGATATGAGATATGTCAATTGGAAGTACATCAAGGAGAATGAGAACTACTTCCCGTGTGTCCAAGACAACTTTCACTGCATTGGCATATATCAGTTTGTTCGCAGAGAGTTCACTGCATGAAACGACGAGATGATCATGCAATTCTACTCCACCGCTCACTTCTATGGAGATGGTAGGATTGTGTGGATGATAGAAGGAGCGAGATATGATTCTACACTTGATGAATGGGCTGCCATCTTAGGAGTCCCAGAGGCACATGATGGAGATATATGCGTATACTCAGAGTCCAAGGCAAGCCACAATGCCATGAAGGACATGTACAATGCCATCCCTATTGCTCAGCTTCAGTTCCACAAGCTAGGATCTATCTATCACCTCTAGGCAGACCTCCGCACCATCAACACTATTCTGAGGCATACCTTGATGCCCAAGTCAGGTGACGAGAAGATGATCCGAGGCTACTCCATCAACTTGCTGATTCATATTGACCAGAACCAGAGATTCCGAGTGATGGATATGATAGTGGAGACTGTGAAGAGGGTTGCTGTTGATCAGAAGCGCTCATGCTGATATGCACCCTACATTCAGATGCTCATCAACTCCAAGATGGAGAAGCACATCTTTGCTCTGGATAGAACCCACTTGCCCCTACAACCATACTTCGAGGACAATGTTGTGGTGATGGACCCAGACCATCCCACATCAGCTGTAGCTCAGGCAGAGGCAGATGCAGCTAGAGCCACTAGTGCTCAAGTCCCTAAATCCAGGAACGAGCAGATGGATCTCTTGATCTCTACTGTCATGGGCATGCAGAAGGACATCAAAAGCATACTGGAAGATCAGAAAAGCCTTGTGAACATATTTGAGGATAGAGTGAAGACCCTCAATGACAAGGTGGATGGGCTAACCAAGACCGTCAACGAGCTTAAGAAGGAAGTAGATGAAGCTCCTATCTGTCACACCTCTTCAGAGTTTGATTATTCTGATGATGATGAGGATAGTGCACCTGTCAGGACGACTGCCCAGTTTAGGACTCAGCCCAGGACACCTATAGTGGCAGCTCTAGAGACGAGACCTTCATCTTCTGCTCCAGCTATAGTGACTTCAGCTCCATCAGCTCCTCCAGTGCCTCCAGTTGCTACTCCGACTCCGTCCAGGACATCTGTAGAGGTCTTCACCGATGCAGTTCTCTCGACTCCGACATTGACCATCGGAGGAGATCAGCCGCAGAAGGACGATTCGCTATATCTCTCCGAACTTTTTGGTAACTTGTTGCCAAAGGGGAAAAGTTGTATGTAGATCTTTAGGCTTCGAGTGGGAGAGCGTCTGGTTTTTATTGCCGTTTTAAAAACATTTGGTCTTTTGGTTTGGATGTGTTATACTTTTGCTCGTGTTTGATCATATGCTTTAATGTGTGTTGCTACTATTTCCTATCCTTTTGATGGTTATGAGATGATCATTCACTTTGCTTGATGTGTTGTGCTATGATATTAACTCTTATTACTCTCGCACACCACCATGTTGTATGTGACATGGAAGAAGTGCCCCATGTACCTAATCAATTTTGCATTTGCATTCAAATGCAAATTTAAAAATAATGCACATATTTAGGGGAGCTCTTGCTTTTCACTTACTTCTCAAAGCGACGATTATATTCATTGACTATATCATATGTCGAAGCTTTGATCTATATGTTGTCATCAATTACCAAAAAGGGGGAGATTGAAAGCACATTTGCTCCCTTGGTGGTTTTGGTAATTAATAACAACATATATGTCATTGAACTAATGTTTCCACTAAGCATGTTTCAGGAAAAGTTCAATGATGGGTTAGCAAAAGGATTGTGGATTACCCCAAGATGCAAGGAAATAGATTGGCAAAGCTTCAAGCAAGAGGACTTGACATTTTACTTTGTGAGAAATCACGTTGAGTCTATAGTAAAGCCAATACTATCAAAAGGGGGTAAGGTATTGTTGGTGAACAAAATGCTCATACGTGCACAAGTGATAGTCACCACACCCACCCACAAGCTCTTCCACAAAAGTCGGTCCAAAGCCAAATATCCAAAATCGGTGCAATCAACACTTTCCACTCGGTGCCACCAATTCTCAGCCCCAGACAGACTCAGCCAAACCCTAGCCATTCGGTGCAACCGATTCCATTTCGGTGCCAACGAGTTTGGGTTGCAAACTTCCTGTTACGCAAATTCAAAAAATCGGTCCGACCAAATTTGTTGAATCGGCGTCACCGAGTCTGGAAATTTGACCGTTGGTCACCTAATTGGTGCAACCGAGTTTATGTATTGGTCTCACTGAGATTCAAAAGTTGCTACCTTTTAGGCAACTCGGTACCGCTGAGATTAACACATAAGTGTCATAGAGTCTGACTTTTTAGGTGTAACAGTTGGATTTTTGGAGATGCCTATATATTCCCCTCCACCACCACTTACTCGAGAGAGAAGCACTTAGAACAGATCCCCACTCATACTATCTGATTTTCTAAGAGAGAGCCAGCTATTCATGTGTTGAGATCATGCCATTCCATTCCAACCATATGAATCTTGATCTCTAGCCTCCCCATGTGCTTTCCACCTAACCAATCTCTTCCACCATAGCCAAATCTATGAGAGAGTGATGGTGTGTTGAGGAGTCTATCATCTTGAAGCACAAGAGCAAGGAGTTCGTCAACACTATCGAGCCTATTACCTTTTGGAGGGTGGTGCCTCCTAGATTGGTTAGGTGTCGCTTGGGAGCCTCGTACTTCGTGTTGCAGAGTGAACCAAGAAGTTTGTAAGGGCAAGGAGATCACCTACATCGTGAAGATCTACCCCGAGTTAGGCTAGTCCTCCATGGACGTAGGCCATCATGGTATAGTCAAGGTTGCTTCTTCGTGGAACCTCTTGGGGAATGTTGCATGGGAAACAAAAAATTTCCTACACACACGCAAGATCTATCCATGGTGATGAGCATCTATGAGAGGGAGAGTGGATCTACATACCCTTTTAGATCGCTAAGTGGGAAGCGTTAAGAAACGCGGTTGATGTAGTCGAACGTCTTCGCGATCCAAATCGCCGAGCATCCCGCGATCCCATCACAATCCATCTCGCGATCCAATCACGATCCAATACGCGATCCCACCATGATCCGCCCCACGATCCAATCACGAATCGTCTCATGATCTTGATTACGGTTCTTCCGATCTAGCACCGAATGGACGACACCTCCGCGTTTAGCACACGTACAGCTCGATGACGATATCCGCCTTCTTGATCCATCAAGAGGGATAGGAGAGGTAGATGAGTTCTCTAGCAGCATGACAGCGTGGCGGCAATGGTGGTGGAACAATTCCAGCAGGGCTTCACCTAAGCACCACTGAAACGATCTAGAGGAGAAACTACGATCTAGAGGAGAGGGTAGCACGTGGAAATTAGGGTTAGCTTTCCCCTATAAATCCTCTAGTATATATAGGAGGGAGGGAGGGGAGGAGGCAGCCTCAAACCCTCAAGAGTTGGCCGAAATTGGAGGTGGAGGAGTCCTACTCCAATCCTATTAGGAGCAAGATTCCTCCTTTCCACTTGGAAACTCTCTCCACCTCTCCACCTTTGAATTTTTTTCCTTCTCAAACCTCATGGGCTTTGTTGGAGGCTTCGTCCAGCCTACTAGGGGCTAGTTTGTCTCCTCCCACAAAACCATGAGGCCCCTCGAGGCATGACACCCCTCCCGATGGTCCCCCGGTACCCTCCCGGTACTCTCGGTACACTACCGATGAGCCCGAATCTTTTTCGGTGACCAAAACAGGACTTCCTATATATAAATCTTTACCTCCGGACCATTTCGAAGATCCTCGTGACGTCCAGGATCTTATTCGGGACTCCGAACAACCTTCAGTCACCACCATACATAACTCTATACTACTGAAACATCATAGAACCTTAAGTGTGCAGACCCTGCGGGTTCGAGAACTATGTAGACATGACTGAGACACCTCTATGGTGAATAACCAATAGAGGGACCTGGATGCCCATATTGGTTCCTACATATTCTACGAAGATCTTTATCGGTTGAACCTCTATGTCAAGGATTCAGTTAATCCCGTATGCAGTTCCCTTTGTTCTTCGGTATGTTACTTTCCCGAGATTCGATCGTCGGTATCTCTATACCTAGTTCAACCTCATTACCGGCAAGTCTCTTTACTCGTTCCGTAATACAAGATACCATGGCTAACACTTAGTCACGTTGCTTGCAAGGCTTGTTGTGATGTTGTATTACCGAGTGGGCCTGACATACCTCTCCATCACACGGAGTAACAAATCCCAGTCTTGATCCATGCCAACTCAATAGACACCCTCGGAGATACTTGTAGAGCACGTTTATAGTCACCCAGTTACGTTGCGACGTTTGATACACACAAGGTACTCCTCCGGTGTAAGTGAGTTGCATGATCTCATGGTCGTAGGAACAGATACTTGACATGCAGAAAACTATAGCCATAAACTGACATGATCATGTGCTATGTTTATAGTTTGGGTCTTGTCCATCACATCATTCTCCTAATGATGTGATCCCATTATCAAATGACATCTCATGTCCATGGCTAGGAAACCTTGACCATCTTTGATCAACGAGCTAGTCCATCAGAGGCATACTAGGGACATGGTGTTGTCTATGTATCCACACATGTATCTGTGTTTCCGATCAATACAATTCATGCATGGATAATAAATGATTATCATGAACAAGGAAATATGATAATAACTAATTTATTATTGCCTCTAGGGCATATTTCCAATAGAACCCTCCGTGGACTCTCGCGACCGTTACCCTTTGTGGGTTGAAGACTCCATAAACATGGACATATGATAGCACCACCTATTGAAACCATGGAAAAAAATCATCGTGTCTCCAAATTGCGTTTGATCTTCCTACCCTGCCTTTACTTACATGCTTGTCTTTACTTTCTGCTGCTATACTCGTAGACATGCATGTGTAGGGTGTTCTTGACTTGCTATGAATTCTAAAATCTGCCAACACTTAAAATTGGGAAAAGTAGATTTTTATTTGGTCAAGTACTCTAATCACCCCCTCTGTCACTACTTTCGATCCTACACTATGTTCCATTCATGCATGGATTGGTTAATTAATTCACTAACAAACTCCGGCAGTGTTGAACTCCTTGCACAAATCGGCTGTAGCTTATGGTCGCGTGGCAGCTAGTTATCAAAAATTGTGTCTCTTTCCCATCACCAATTCTCAGAATTACGCCTAGCTTCAACACATCGCTACCTTCGCAAATGGACCTCCAGACTGTCGAGGGGTGCGAGCCAACGACCGTAGTTAGGATATTTCCTTTGGGAAAATAGACTGCCTTTAGAACTTGAGCACTAATGGATTATGGGTTAGTTAACATTTGCCATGCTTGTCAGGCCAATAACGCGAGGTTGAAGAGCTCGATGTCCCGGAAGCCAAGCCCACCATCTCGTTTCAGCCTAGTCATCTCGTCCCACGAAACCCATGCTGTTTTGCGTTGACCGTCCTTGGTGCCCCACAAAATTTTTCTAAGCAAAGAATTTATATGGTCACAAAAACCTCGAGGCAACTTGAAGCACGCCATAGAATATGTGGGTATCGCTTGAGCCACCAACTTGATCGAGATCTCTTTCCCTCCACACGATAAAGCTCTCTCCATCCATCCTCTTACACGAGCCCAAACTGTATCCTTGAGATATTTGAAGACACCATTCTTGGATCTACCGACAGGCGAGGGAAAACCCAAGTATTTCTCCGCTAGTGATTCATTTTGAACCCCAAGGAGTCCCTTAGCATGCACACGAGTTTCCTCAGAACAACCTTTTCCAAAGAAAATAGAGGATTTATCCATGTTTATCCTTTGTCCCGACGCTTGACAATAGATGTCCAGAGAATCCTTAATTTGTTAGGCTCCGATTTCATTGGCTCTAAAGAATAAAATTCTACCATCTGCAAAAAGCAAATGATTAATACATGGTGCAGTGGGGGCCACTTTTATTTCAGCAACATCAACAATGATATTTCTACCCTTCATAATACATGACAACCCTTCAGCCGCTAGCAAGAATAGATACAGTGAAATGGGGTCACCCTGTTGGAGTCCCCTAGATGGCTTAAATTCTTCCAACTTGCCCCCGTTAAAAAGCACTAAGAAAGAGACCGAGGATACACAACTCATAATCTGTTCAACCCAAATAGCATTGAAACCCAACTTGATCATAACTTTCTTCAAGTATGCCCACTCTACACGGTCGTATGCCTTCATCATATTGAGCTTGAGAGCACAAAAACCAATTTCTCCCTCCTCTTACCTTTCATAAAATGTAAATATTCATAGGCAGTGATCATGTTGTCGGTAATGAGTCTACCTGGCATGAAGGCAGATTGCTCCATAGAAATGATTTCCGGAAGGATGAGCTTCACATGGTTAGCTAGTGCTTTCGAGACAATTTTATATATCACGTTGCACAAGCTAATAGGTCAAAACTGAGACAAAAGTGTCGGTTTTGGTACCTTAGGGATGATAACAATAAAGGTTTTGTTGATATCTTCTGGGGAATCCTCACCATGCAGAATCTGTAATACTATGCCAGTGACCTCTTCACCACAAATAACCCAATTGTTCTGAAAAAGTGTGTTGGGAGGCCATCCGGGCCTAGGGCTTTGGTTGGGAACATTTGAAACAATGCTTCCCTAACTTCTTGTTCACAAAACGGCGCATTAAGCTGCTGATTCATCTCCCCTAAAACACTACAAGGAATATGAGATAGAACCTCTTACATACCCACTCTTCCCACAGATGCATACAAATTTTTATAGAAGTCTGATGTCATTTGGCCAAGATTTTCCTGGTCTTCATAAACAGTACCATCAGCACGAGGGAGTTTGTCAACTTGGTTCTTTCATCGGCGCGCCGAGGCCTTCCTATGAAAGAACACAATATTATTGTCGCCCTCTGATGACCCACAAGTATAGGGGATCTATCGTAGTTGTTTCGATAAGTAAGAGTGTCGAACCCAACGAGAAGCAGAAGGAAATGACAAGCGGTTTCCAGTAAGGTGTTATCTGCAAGCACAGATATTATCGATAACAGATAGTTTCGTGATAAGATAGTTTGTAACGAGTAACAAGTAACAAGTGTAGCAAAGGTGCAGCAAGGTAGTCCAATCCTTTTTGTAGCAAAGGACATGCCTGGACAAACTCTTATATAAAGCAAAGCGCTCCCGAGGACACATGGGAATTTCTATCAAGCTAGTTTTCATGATGCTCATTTGATTCACGTTCGTTACTTTGATAATTTGATATGTGGGTGGACCGGTGCTTGGGTTCTACCCTTACTTGGACAAACCTCCCACTTATGATTAACCCCTCTCGTAAGCATCCACAACTACAAGAGAAGAATTAAGACAAATCTAACCATAGCATGAAACATATGGGTCCAAATCATCCCCTTACGAAGCAACACATAAACTAGCACTAGTACAAAACATGGCTTTGGTTGAGGCTATGATAAGGGAAATAATCCCAGTTGACTTACGAACCGGGACAAAAGGGGCCATCAGTCCCGGTTCGTGAGGCCAGGGAGCCGCTAGGGCCTCAGAGGTCATTGGTCCCGGTTTTTCTAACACTTTTGGTCCCGGTTCTAGCCAAGAACTGCGACCAATGGGCCTCGCTCCTTGACCAACACCTTTAGTGTCGGTTGGTAGCTGGAACCGGGACCATAAGTGTGTCTTCTGTCCCGGTTCTGCCCACCAACCGGGACTAAAGATGTAAGCTTACATATACCACACCCTGCCCCTACCCACTCACACTCTTTTTTTTGGATGCCGGCGTGTGGGTGTGTGTTGCTCTAGCTCTCACCTCCTATGCATATGAGGTGTTCGATGAAATGCCTGAGCCACACTTAAGCTTTCTCCTCTCCAAGCTTGACCTCCAAGCTCCATTTTCCTCAAGATTTGTCTAGGTTTGGCGGTCCGTCCTGTCCCGTCCCCGTCCTCACCTCCGTCGATAGCTCATGCCGATCTCGTCGCCGGCACCATCATGCTGAGCCTCTTGTTCTTCTCTACTTTGTAAAAGAAAAATATTCTTACTTGTATGATTTAGATAGATACTTGTACAATTTTCTTACTTTTATTATTGTTTGTTATTATATAGTGCCATGGTTTTGGTATCGTCCCCCGTCGGTCCTCGTCCTGTCTATGATTCAGGTGTGGTATATTATATTTTATAACTATTTGTTTCATTTAGTGTTTATGAAAATTATGCTAACCAACTTGACATAGATGTTTTTATCTGGGAGCTATGTGAACCAAAAATTCCAACTGATATAGAAATTCTTGTCGAGAAGTTAAATATGGTTGAAAAAGAAAATAATTACTTGAAGGAAAAACTAAAAAGAGTTGAAGAGGAGAAGATGACGTCTGGAGTTGCATGCTGTCGATGTCGTCGACGATCACAAGATCAAGATGGATGCAATGCGCTTGAGGATTAGAAAGATTAGAAAGTATGCCATTCATACTGAGGCTTGGTATCATTATGCTGTTGAATTAATTGGTACCTTAGTTGTGGTTATGATCGCATTTGTTTTTGTATTTAGTTTTTTTACATAGTTTCAATGTATGTTTTAATTGTTTCAAGCAGCTGAGATAAACAAGCAGAATGGTTTTATGCATTGTCCATGTACTGTCTGTGAGAATACGAAGGCTTTATCCAACTCTAAAACCCTTCACTTCCACCTGCTTGAGAAGTGTTTCATGCCACACTATAATGTTTGGACCAAGAACGAAGAAAGAGGGGTTATGATGGAAGACAACGAAGAATAAGAGGATGATGACAACTACCCGCCCCCTGAATACGGTGATACTGCAATGGGGGAAGATAAAGATTAAGAGGAACCAGACGATGTGCCCAATGATGATCTTCACCGGGTCATTGCTGATGCACAGAGAGAATGCGAAAGTGAAAGGGAGAAGTTGAAGTTCGATCGCATGTTAGAGGATCACAAAAAAGTGTTGTACCCAAATTGCCTAGATGACAACAGAAAGCTCAGTACCACACTGGAATTGCTGCAATGGAAGGCAGACAATGGTGTATCTGACAAGGGATTTGGTTCGCTACTGAATATAATGAAGGAAAAGCTGCCAAAGGATAACGAATTTCCCGGCAGTACATACAAAGCAAAGAAGGTTCTATGCCATCTAGGATTGGAGGTGCAGAAGATGCATGCATGCCCTAATAACTGCATCCTCTATCGCGGTGCGTACGAGGATTTGAACGCATGCCGGTATGCGGTGCATTGCGATATAGGATCAGATGAGATAACCTTGGTGATGTTGAGGGCCAGTGCATCGGGAAGAGGGTTCCTGCCAAGGTGATGTGGTATTCTCCTATAATACCATGGTTAGAATGTCTGTTTAGAAACAAAAAGCATGCCGAGTTGATGCCATGGCACATAAAAGACCGTAAGAAAGACAGGAAGTTGAGAGCACCCGCTGACGGGTCGCAGTGGATAAAGATCGAGAGAAAGTGGGGCGACTTTACAGGTGACCCAAGGAACGTATGGTTTGGTTTAAGTGCAGGTGGCGTTAATCCTTTTGGGGAGCAGAGCAGCAAGCATAGCTCATGGCCTGTGACTCTATGTATATATAACCTTTCTCCTTGGTTGTGCATGAAGCGGAAGTTTATTATGATGCCAGTGCTCATCCATGGCCCTAAGAAACCCAACAATGACTTGATGTGTGCCTAAGGCCATTAGCTGATGAAATTTTATAGCTATGGAATGGAAGAGGTGTACGTGTGTGGGATGAGAACGAACAAGACGAATTGGGCCTACATGCGTTGCTGTTTGTAACCATCAATAATTGGCCTGCTCTTAGTAACCTTTCAGGACAAACAAACAAGGGATAACACGCATGCACGCACTGTTTAGATGACACCGACAATATATATTTGGACAAATGCAGGAGGAATGTGTACCTGGGGCATCATCGATTTCTTCCGACCAACCATCAATGTCGAAAGAAAGGAAAGCATTTCAAAGGTGAGGCAGATCACCGGAAGAAGCCCACCCTCCGTACTGGTGATCACATACTTGATATGGTCAATGATTTATAACTAATCTTTGGAAAGAGTCCTGGCGGACTATCTGTTCCGACTAACGATGCGGGACGCGCACCCATGTGGAAGAAGAAATCTATATTTTGGGACCTACCCTATCGGAAAGACCTAGAGGTCCGCTCTGCAATCGACGTGATGCACGTGATGAAGAATGTTTGCGTGAACCTGCTAGGATTCTTGGGAGTGTATGGGAAGACAAAAGATACACCGGAGGCACGGGAGGAACAACAACGTGTGCATGAAAAAGACGACATGCATCCAAAGCAGTCTGAAGGTCCTGCCAGCTATGCTCTTACCAAAGAAGAGAAGGAAATCTTCTTTGAATGCCTGCTCAGTACGAAGGTCACGTCTGGCTTCTCGTCGAATATAAAGGGAATAATAAATATGAAAGATAAAAAGTTCCAAAACCTAAAGTCTCATGACTACCACGTGATTATGACGCAACTGCTTCCGGTTGCATTGAGGGGGCTTCTACCGGAAAACGTTCGATTAGCCATTGTGAAGCTATGTGCATTCCTCAATGCAATCTCTTAGAAGGTAATTGATCCAGAATTCCTGCCAAGGTTAAAGAGTGATTTGGTGCAATGTCTTGTCAGTTTCGAGCTGGTGTTCCCACCATCCTTCTTCATATCATGATGCATGTCCTACTTCATCTAGTTGACGAGATTGGCATTCTAGGCCCTGTATTTCTACACAATATGTTCCCCTTTGAGAGGTTCATGGGAGTCTTAAAGAAATATGTTCGTAACCGTGCTAGGCCAGAAGGAAGCATCTCCATGGGCCATCAAACAGAGGAGGTCATTGGGTTTTGTGTTGACTTCTTTCCTGACCTTAAGCCGATTGGTCTCCCTCAACCGCGGTATGAGGGGAGACTGACTGGAAAAGGCATACTAGGACCTGACTCAATAATATGTAGGGACGAGCATTCTTGGTCTCAAGCACACTACACAGTTCTATAGAATTCTACCTTGGTGACCCCATATGTCAATGATCACAAGAATATTCTACACTCCAAACACCCGGAGCAGTTGGACGACTGGATTACATGTGAACACACCAGGACTTTCGGCAGTTGGTTGCAAACACGTCTCATGGATAACTCCACTATTGCAGATAAGTTGTACTCGTTGGCCAAGGGACCATCTTCGACTGTATTGACTTACAAAGGGTACGAGATAAATGGGAATACATTTTACACGATCTCCCAAGATCAAAAGAGCGCCAACCAAAAGAGTGGTGTCCGCTTTGATGCAGCAACCAACAGTAGAAAGGACACATATTATGGTTACATAGTGGACATATGGAACTTGACTATGGACATGATTTTAAGGTCCCTTTGTTTTGGTGCAAATGGGTCAATTTGTCAGCATGCGGGGTACAGGTACACCCACAGTACGGAATGACAACAGTGGATCTGAACAATCCTGGGTACACAGACAAACCATTCATCCTAGCCGATAATGTGGCACGGGTTTTCTATGTGAAGGACATGTCTACCAAACATAGAAAAAGAAAAGATATGGAAGCGAATACATCATACGATGAGCTAAAGCGCCACATAGTTCAAGGAAAAGAGACATCATGGGAGTAGATGGGAAGACAAATATGTGTGCAGGTTACGAAAAGTTTCATGAAATTCCTCCCTTCAAAGTGAAGGCTGACCCAAGCACCCTGTTGAACGATGAAGATTATCCATGGTTACGGCGCAAGAAGGGACACACACAAAGAAAAAGTGAAGAATTTCTCTCCACAACTATCCTGATGATGGATTTGATCTGGAATATCACTACAGTTACATGTCAAGAAATGGAATGCCTTTGGTAACACATGTGTATTCGTCCGGAACCCTGATACTTCGAAAGAGATTGTCCATTTTGTAGATGAAGTGAATCCAGTTTTTGCCATAACCCTCTCAACTTTGTAGCACATCCTATGTGGGTGAAATGATGGTACCATGCCAAGTTTAAACCATTTCAGAGTTCATTTGTAGTGCTTTTCAATTTAGGATCATTGTAGCTTAAAATAAATGATGAAATGCATGAAAAATAGCAAATGAAGTCAGAAAAGGGTTGAAAAGGGATGATGTGGCTTCGAATGGTGCATATTTAATGCAGAAAAATTCTTGAGTTTAAATATGTTTAAAAAATTGAAATCCTTTTGTAACAGACGTGTTTTCGTTTGAAACTCCGATACTTCGAAAGTGATTGTCCATTTTGTACACGAAGTGCATCCAGTTTTTGCTGTAACCCTCTCAACTTTTTAGCACATGCTATGTGGGTGAAATGATGGTAGCATGCCAAGTTTCAACCATTTCAGAGTTCATTTGTAGTGCTTTTTAATCTAGGGTCGTTTTAGCTTAAAATAAATGATGAAATGCATGAAAAATAGCAAATGAAGTCAGAAAATGGTTGAAAAGGGATGATGTGGCTTCGAATGGTGCATATTGAATGCAGAAAAATTCTTGAGTTCAAATATATTCAAAAAATTGAAATCCTTTTGTAATAGACGTTTATTCGTCTAAAACCCTAATAATTTGAAAGAGATTGTCCATTTTGTACACGAAGTGCATCCAGTTTTTATCGTAACCCTCTCGACTTTTTAGCACATCCTATGTGGGTGAAATGATGGTACCATGCCAAGTTTCAACCATTTCAGAGTTTTTTTGTAGTGCTTTTCAATTTAGGGTCAATTTAGCTTAAAATAAATGATGAAATGCATGAAAAATAGCAAATGAAATCAGAAAAGGGTTGAAAAGGGATGATGTGGCTTCACGTGGTGCATATTGAATGCAGAAATATTCTTGAGTTCAATTATGTTTAAACAATTGAAATCCTTTTGTAACACACGTGTTTTTGTTTGACAAAAGTTATATAACTAACTTGACATTATATAAAATTTATGCAACTAAAATTATCAAAGTTTTTTTTGTTAAAAACTTTAATAGCAAAAATAATATTCATAAAGTATTTTTTGTTAAGAACTTTTAATATGCAAAAAAATAACATAAAAAATGGCAAAAGTGGAAATAGGTGCGCTTAACTAGCATTTTAAATTTAGGTCAAATTTCATGTATAAGGGCATCTATTTTCAATTTGAGAGGAGCTCAATGTAGCTGCCGCGGTGGGGCTTATATACAGGTTCGTGCTCCCTTCGCTTGGCAAGGTGGGACTAAACTTTTGAGACCGCTGCACCACCAATGGCCCCCCTTTAGTCCCGGTTGGTGCCCCAACCCGGGACTTAAGGCCTGGGCTTCCCGCCCGTTGGGCTACCGAAATTCACCTTTTAGTCCTGATTAGTGGCACCAACCAGGACTAATGCCCCCTATAGTCCTGGTTGGAGCCACTAACTGGGACAAAAGGTGCTCGTATATAAGGCGGGAGTTGTTGATTTCTCCCCAACCTCTCCAATTTTGCCTAGACTTCGACGCCCTGCCCCGACTCCGCCAGACTGCTCGTCGTCGCTGCCGCCCCTGCTACCCGTTCTCGTCATCGCTGCTGCCCTCGAGCCTGTTCTCGTTGTCACCACCGTCACCAAGCCTGATGCCGCGCGCCCGTTCTCGTCGCCGCCACCTCGAGTGCGTCCCCATGCCCTCCTAGTCGTGGTTGTCATCGACGCCACTCCTGCCGCCCATGCTCGTCATCGCTGCCGTCGTCGCCGCCTGTTCTTGTCATTATCGACATCGCCGAGCCTGACGCCGTGCGCCCATTCTCGTCGCCGTTGCCCCGAGCCCGTCCTCGCACCCCTCCTCGTCATCATCGACGTTGTCGCCACCCCCGACGCCGGATGCTGCCCGCGCCACCTCCCCGAGCCCCGTCGTCACCACCCGCGCCTCCTGACCGAGCCCGTCGTCGCCGGTGAGCATCTACTCCTCGAATTTTGTTCATTTTTTGTATGTTATATAAAATGCATAAGTGTATGTTAGATAAAATAAATATGTGTATTTGTTTTATATTGATGTATGTTATATGGATGCATGTGTGTATTTGTTTTATATTTGAGGATGTTCTTGTTGATACATATGTGTATTTGTTTAGATGTTTAGTTGTTTTATCGCCCGTCTTCGGTGATGCGATATCGAGGAGTCCCCGACAATCATCGGTGAGGGAGACTACCCCCCGACGATCGTTAGTGAGGGAGAGTCCCCGACTCACCTCGGTGACGTGATACTATGTTTAATTAGATGGTTAAATGTTTACTTGCATAGCATAGCCGTTGAGTCAATGATGCCCGACCATCATGCATCCTCGTCGTCGACTCGATGGCAACCACCTTCTAGAGACTATTGATTAATGCCTTGTATTGATTTCCATATCTCATGTTTTGTATATTGCCATGTCGTAATATTTGCAGAAACTATGGACCACAGAGACATAGAACAAGAAGACTTGTTGGGGGATATAATCCGCGTCGGGTATAATCCCTTGGCATATCTCAATGACACCAATGGTCAGGAGGGAGAGGATGGCTCATCCGGTGATCCAACAATGGAGGAGGCAAGATATAATGACGGCTCCGGTGACCGAATGGCGGACGAAGGAGATCATGATCATGGCTCCGGTGACCGAATGGTGGAGGAAAGAGATGATGATCACAGCCCCGGTGACCGAACGAAGGAGGGATCCTCAAATGTTGCAAAGTCTAGCGAGGTAAGGAGACGATGCCCGAAGAAAAGGTTGCGCCAGGATGAAAGGTTCACGATCATAGAAGTCGCAAATGATGGCCAACCGATTGCTCCCAAGCGGACCAAAGACGCATTTGTACATCAGTGTGGAGTTGTTGTTAAGGACTACGTCTTAATCACCACCCAGCAAAGGAATAAGAATAATAAGGACCCCAAAGTTTCCTATGTCCATGATAGACTCAAATATGATCTTTGGACCAAGCTGATGAGAAATTTTAGCCTACCACAAGAGGAGGATCTGAATAACCTAGTTATAGAGCGAAAGGTCATGTCGTGGGATCTTAAGAAGATGGCAGAACTATTTAGGAACTGGAAGAAAGGGTTGAGCACAAAGTTTGTCGATAAAGATAAGACTCCGGAGTTCGCCGGTTGATATGAGAATATAAGAGATCAATGGCCCAAATTTGTGGCCTACAAGAAATCAGAGAAGAGCAAGAAAATGTCACTGACAAGAAAAATGCTGCAACGAAGCAGTATCACCATCACACAGGGTCTGGTGGCTACTACAAAGCCCGACTGTTGTGAGACAAAGCTGAGCAAGACCTGCTTGCTAAGAATGTCTGCCCAGAGACATTGCACTGGCTAGATCGTTCAAGGACTTCGTTCTTCGGGGTTGGCGGAACTTTGGACCCAGAAACAGGGAGGTGTGTCTGGACGAGAGCTCAACTTGCAATACCCATCACAAAGCTTCAGGCAGCAATCAAGGCAGCGGAGGAAGGGACGTTCATTCCCGACAGCGAAAAGGATGAGCTGACAGAGGCCCTCGGGAATCCTGAACACCGTGGACAAACACGAGGTATATGAGGCTCTGTTCGATGGAAGCATGGGTGTCCCAACAACGGCGGTTATAGAAGCCGAGAGAGAAAGAGGAAACTGGAAGCAAGCGAAATGCAGAAGCGCAGTGCAAGATTAGCAAAACTAGAGGAACTTGAGAGCCAGCGAGCTACCTGCCAACCATCTGAGCGGCACGAAGATCCTTCCTCGATGCCGCCCCAGAAGCTACCCCACCATCTTAGCGGAGAAGCAGTGTGGCTTCCACGGAGCTCGTTCAGCCTAATTTCACAGCTCCTCGCTACCCTGTGGATAGTATCACGGAGGCTCAACATCGCGAGCTAATGACGAGATGCCATAAGCTGACCTTGAAGGAGGCCGTCAGATCTGTTCTACCTCCTCGAGATGAGGGAACTTTCCATTGTTGTTCGATTCCACATGGCTATGCTGTTGTGACGATGGATGAAATAATGGATGGATATCAGGGGCTAGAGCTTCATAATCGTATAGGTGAAAATTATATTGTTCTTCTAGAAAATGCTCAGAGGAGTACATGTCTATGGAGAAAGGAGTACATCAAGCTTCCAAACTGGAAACCTCAGCAGATTGAGCCTCCTCTGAAGCGTCAGGGCACTCTGCCTCCTCCTCATCCTCATCCTTCGCCTCTTCCAGCACGTGAGGCCACTCCGCCTCCTCCTCCGCCTCCTCCGGCGCGTGAGGCCACTCCGCCTCCTCCGGCGCATGAGGCCACTCCACCTCCTCCGATGCGTCAGGCCCCTCAGCCTCCTCTGACACGTCAGGCCACTCCACCTCCTCCTCCTCCTCCTCCGGCGCCTCAGGCCACTCCACCTCCTCCGACGCGTGAGCCATGATGGAAGAGAGACGCTGCTGCCGCTCCGGCGTCTAGCAGTATAATAGGCAGGAAGAAATTCAAATTTGGTCCAAGCCTCAAGCTTGTTCCAAAGTTACCATACGAGAGGACTGACAAAGAAAACAATGAAATCAGTAAAGCCAAAGTGAAGTACCATTTTGCACGGAAATATCCACCTCCGAAGGAAACGGTAGATCCGGTGAAAGCGATGCGCACTCTGGATGCCCTGAAGCGACCATCACTGCCTCCGCTGCCATCAAACTATGACCGTTGTATTATAAAGACATATAATGAAGCACATTGGTCGGGAAGTACTTCTAGTGCTACAAGAGTCAAAAACAAAGAAGTGGGAAAACAATTCCCCAGCTCGGTGAACAGGAGAAGCAATCGTGCCCCTCGCTCAAGGTGTCTAGCGATATCGCTAATCATCCGATGCTACTACCCGGTACCAAACCTGGTGATTACTTGGGGGGTGATGTAATTTTTGAAATGGCTGAGGTAACAGTAGAAGAATATAAATACATGCACGGGAAGCCTCTCGTCAAACCTTATCATCCTCATCCAACAACGATGATGTACAATTTTCATGAGTGATACATGAAATCCTATAGGGAGTCTGGGAGAGACACTATGTATGTTAGAGTTAAACCAGAGCATGAATTCATTGTACTCAACGTGATGCCTATTGAAGTCTTGGAGTTATTTCAGTTATACAATCAACTCGCGCTCGACAAACAACTCATGACTTCCTACTGTTTGTAAGTATTACTTCTAAAGTTAAGTATCTAGCTCAGCACGTTCATTGCATGTACATATAATTATCCTACCTATGTTATGCAGATTGAAGATCTTCGAATGCAAAAAAGAAGGAATCTTTGATGTTGGGTTCATTAGCCCAGATGCCGTAAATGAATGGTCGGTAAGAAATGAAATCAAAGAGACCGAGAACTTGCTAAAGTTGTTCCTTACACATCAAAACAAAAGGGAAATACTCTTTTCTTACAACTTCAAGTGAGTGTTGTTGTCTTCTCTATATATTCGGTTTCGCTTAATTGATGTTAAGTAATGTAATTGATGAGTTATATATGCGTGCGCAGTTACCACTTTATTTTGCTATCCATTAAGCTTGACGGGGCATTAGTAACTGTCTTAGACTCGAGACGTAAAGATACTGAGGATTATGCGGACATGACTTCAATGCTCAAGAAGTAAGTTTAGACAATACCAGGACCATATCGACATGCAACTTTCGTTCATTTCCTGTTATCAAGTAATCATTTTCTTTGCCTGGTAGGGTTTGGAAAAAGTTCACCCGAAAGGTTCCCGGTCTAAACAAAGAGTTAAGATTTACACACCCCAAAGTAAGTAGTACTAGCTAGTTCCGCACATCTCTAATTTATTCAAATTTTCATCAATTTATCATTACCATGCTTGCTTATCAGTTTGATTGAACTCTATTCTTGTAAAGTGCTTGTACCAGGAAGCCAGGACTGTTTTATGTGGATACTACGTATGTGATTTCATTCGCCACTAGACCTCTGAGCGGGGCTTCTCTGACAAACAATTTGAAGTACATAAATAATATTCACAATTTTATTTTATATATTACCATCAATTGTGTTGAGTTTCATTCATATATATGCATGTATTGAACCCCTTCTTTAAATTAGATCTGGCAGATGCGGGATGAACTCCTACCACATGATCGCATATGAGCAATTCAAGAGGAATTGGCGGGATTCTTTCTTGACCACGTCATACCTAAAGACGGAGAATACCATTTGGATTTGTGATTGGATCTTAGGTAGATGATTTTAGGGATTGTAAAACATGTTATATTGTATATATGTAGTATCGTCGGATAGATATATGAAAACTTGTTGTTCGACCAAGCATGGAGAAAGAGATGTCACTTTACTCTATATATGTTCAGCATGACGATCTTGTGTCATTAATGGTTTCCTTCATTTGCTTATTAGCTAGTGTCGAGTTCTCTCTATATCTATAGTAGCTAGCATTGACCAAGCACGAAGAAAGAGAGGTCACTTCTCTCTATTAGCTAGCTAACACAATATGAAACCCCTAAATTAACCCTCCAAAACCCCAAAAAAACCTGCCCCTGACGCGTGGAGGCCTTTTGGTCCCGGTTGGTGTTACCAACCGGGACTAAACATACTCATGCCTGGGCGCCCCGCAGCGGCCACATGGAGTCCCTTTGGTCCCGGTTCGTTAGCGAACCGGGACTAAAGGTTTTGGGTACTAGTCCCACTTGGTTTGTCCCAGTTCCAGAACCAGAACTAAAGGTCCTCTGGAACCAGGACTAGTTTCCTATTTTCTACTAGTGTGGAATTTAATCTTCTGTCACTCTACACTAGTACAAAACAGGGATTTGGTTGAGGCTATGATAAGGGAAATAATCATGGTTGACTTACGAACCGGGACAAAAGGGGCCATCAGTCCCGGTTCGTGAGGCCAGAGCGCCACCAGGGCCTCGGAGATCATTGGTTCCAGTTTTTCTAACACTTTTGGTCCCGGTTCCAGCCATGAACCAGGACCAATGGGCTTTGCTCCTTGACCAACACCTTTAGTCTCGGTTTGTAGCTGGAACCGGGACCAGAAGTGTGTCTTTTGTCCCGGTTCTGTCCACCAACCGGACTAAACATGTAAGCCTATATATACCCTCGCACCACCCCTGCCCACTCACACTCTGTTTTTTTGGACGCCGGCGTGTGGGTGTGTGTTGCTCTAGATCTCACCTCCTATGCATATGAGGTGTTCGATTAAATGCCCAAGCCACACTTAAGCTTTCTCCTCTCCAAGATCGACCTCCAAGCTCCATTTTCCTCAAGATTTGTCTAGGTTTGGCGATCCGTCCTGTTCCGTCCCCATCCTCACCTCTGTTGATTGCCCGTGCCGATCTCGTCACCGGAACCACCGTGGTGAGCCTCTTGTTCTTATCTACTTTGTAAACGAAAAAATCTTATTTGTATGATTTAGATAGATGCTTGTACAATTTCCTTACATTCATTATTGTTTGTTATTATATAGTGCCATGGTTTTGGTATCGTCCCCAATCGGCCCACGTCATGTCTATGATTCAGATGTGGTATATTATCTTCTATAACTATTTCTTTCATTTAATGTTTATGAAAATTATGTCGACCAACGTGGCATAGATGTTTTTATCTAGGAGTTATATGAACCAGAAATTCCAGCTGACATAGAAATTCTTGTCGAGAAGTTAAATTTACTTGAAAAAGAAAACAATTAATTGAAAGAAAATAATAAAAAGAGTTGAAGAGGAGAAGATGAAATTGGATTTTCATGTTGTCGATGTCGTCGACGATCACAAGATCAAGATGGATGCAATGCGCTTGAATAGAAAGATTAGAAAATATGCCATTCATACCGAGGCTTGGTATTTGTTATGCCGTTAGATCAATTGGTACCTTAGTTGAGGTTATGATTGCATTTGTTGTTGCATTTAATTTTTTTATATAGTTTCAATGTATGTTTTAATTAGATGCTCTAGAGAGCTATATGTTGTTCAATATGGGAACTATGTATGAACTTGATGTATTTATTTTGGTCACTACTGTACTTTGGATTTAATGTGATGATGAATTTCTATTAATTTGGTCACGTCTCTACTCATGATGTTCTGTAATGGTTTTTAATTCACTTTATTATATAACGCACGCAGATGAACCGACAATGTATGTACGGTGACTAACGCACCTCCGAGTATATTAAGGGCCTGCATAATTTTCTCAAAGCGGCTAAGGCAAACAAGCAGAATGGTTTTATGCATTGTCCATGTACTGTCTGTGAGAATACGAAGGATTTCTCCAACTCTAAACCCTTCACTTCCACCTACCTTAGAAGGGTTTCATGCCACACTATAATGTTTGGACCAAGCATGGAGAAAGAGGGGTTATGATGGAAGACAACAAAGAAGAAGAGGATGGTGACAACTACCCGCCCCCTAAATGCAGTGATGGTGCAATGGGGGAAGCTGAACATCAAGAGGAACCAGACAATGTGCCCGATGATGATCTTCGTCGGGTCATTGTTGATGCACAGAGAGAATGCGAAAGTGAAGGGGATAACTTGAAGATTGATCGCATGTTAGAGGATCACAAAATGGGTTGTACCCAAATTGCAAAGATGACAACAGAAAGCTTGGTACCACACTAGAATTGCTGCAATGGAAGGCAGGCAATGGTGTATCTGACAAGGGATTTGGTTCGCTATTGAAAATAATGAAGAAGAAGCTTCCGAAGGATAACGAATTGCCCGACAGTACGTACAAAGCAAGGAAGGTTCTATGCTCTAGGATTGGAGGTGCAGAAGATACATGCATGCCCTAATGACTGCATTCTCTACCGCGGTGCATACGAGGATTTGAACGCATGCCCGATATGCGGTGCTTTGCGGTATAAGATCAAAAGAGATGACCCTGGTGATGTTGAGGGCCAGTGCACTGGGAAGAGGGTTCCTGCCAAGGTTATGTGGTATGCTCCTATAATACCATGGTTGAAATGTCTGTTTAGAAACAAAAAACATGCCGAATTGATGCAATGGCACATAAAAGACTATAAGAAAGACGGGAAGTTGAGAGCACCCGCTGATGGGTCATAGTGGAAAAAGATCGAGAGAAAGTGGAGCGACTTTACAGGTGACCCAAGGATCGTATGGTTTGGTTTAAGTGCAGACGGTGTTAATCCTTTTAGGGAGCAGAGCAGCAAGCATCCAAGGCCCATTATGATGCCAGTGCTCATCCAAGGCCCTAAGCAACCTAACAATGACATTGATGTGTACCTAAGGCCATTAGTTGATGAACTTTTATAGCTATGGAATGGAAGAGGTGTACATGCATGGGATGAGAACGAACATGAGGAATTTGACCTACCTGCGTTGCTGTTTGTAACCATCAACGATTGGCCTGCTCTCAGTAACCTTTCAGGACAGACAAACAAGGGATACCATGCATGCACACACTATTTAGATGATACCGACAGTATATATTTGGACAAATACAGGAAGAATCTGTACCTGGGGCATCATCGATTTGTTCCGACCAACCATCAATGTTGAAAGAAATAAAAGCATTTCAAAGGTGAGGCAGATTACCGGAAGAAGCCCGCTCTCCATATTGGTGATCACATACTTGATATGGTCAATGATTTACAAGTAATCTTTGGAAAGGGTCCTGGCGGACTATCTGTTCCGACTGATGATGCGGGACGTGCACCCATGTGGAAGAAGAAATCTATATTTTGGGACCTACCCTATTGGAAAGACCTAGAGGTCCGCTCTTCAATCGACGTGATGCACGTGACGAAGAATCTTTGCGTGAACCTGCTAGGCTTCTTGGGAGTGTATGGGTAGACAAAATATATATCGGAGGCACGGGAGGAACAACAACGTGTGCATGAAAAAGACGGCATGCATCCAAAGCAGTATGAAGCTCCTGCCAGCTACGCTCTTAACAAAGAAGAGAAGGAAATCTTCTTTTCATGCGTGCTCAGTATGAAGGTCTCGTCTGGTTCTCGTCGAATATAAAGGGAATGATAAATATGACAGAGAAAAAGTTCCAAAACCTAAAGTCTCATGAGTGCCACATGATTATGACGCAACTGCTTCCGGTTGCATTGAGGGGGCTTCTACTGGAAAACCTTCGATTAGCCATTGTGAAGCTATGTGCATTCCTCAATGCAATCTCTCAGAAGGTAATTGATCTAGAAATCCTACCAAGGTTAAAGAGTGATTTGGTGCAATTGTCTTGTCAGTTTCGAGTTGGTGTTCCCACCATCCTTCTTCACTATCATGACACACGTGCTAGTTCATCTAGTCGACGAGATTGGCATTCTGGGCCCTGTATTTCTACACAATATGTTCCCTTTTGAGAGGTTCATGGGACTCTTAAAGAAATATGTTCGCAACCGTGCTAGGCCAGAAGGAAGCATCTCCACAGGCCATCAAACAAATGAGGTCATTGGGTTTTGTGTTGACTTCTTTCCTGACCTTAAGCCGATTGGTCTCCCTCAATCGTAGTATGAGGGGAGACTAACTGGAAAAGGCACGCTAGGACCGCACACAATAATATGTAGGGACGAGCATTCTTGGTCTAAAGCAAACTGCACAGTTCTACATAATTCTACCTTGGTGACCCCATATGTCAATGATCACAAGAATATTGTGCGCTCCAAACACTCGAAGCAGCATGTGGACTGGATTACATGTGAACACATCAGGACTTTTGGCAGTTGGTTGCAAACACATCACACAGATAACTCCACTTTTGCAGATGGGTTGTACTCGTTGGCCAGGGGACCATCTTCGACAGTATTGACTTACAAAGGGTACAAGATAAATGGGAATACATTTTACACGATCGCCCAAGATCAAAAGGGCACCAACCAAAACAGTGGTGTCTTCTTTGATGCAGCAACCAACAGGGGAAAGGACACATATTATGGTTACATAGTGGAGATATGGGATTATGGACATGATTTTAAGGTCCCTTTGTTTTGGTGCAAATGGCTCAATCTGTTAGGCGGCGGGGTACAGGTAGACCAGCAATACGGAATGACAACAGTGGATCTGAACAATCTTGGGTACACAAACGAACCATTCGTCCTAGCCAATGATGTGGCGCGGGTTTTCTATGTGAAGGACATGTCTACCTAACCAAGAAAAAGAAAATATAAGGAAGCAAATACATCATACGATGAGCCAAAGCGCGACATGGTTCTTTCAGGGAAAAGAGACATCATGGAAGTACAGGGAAAGACAGACATGTGTGCAGATTATGAAAAGTTTCATGAAATTCCTCCCGTCAAAGTGAAGGCTCACTACAAGAATTTTTTCATTGTTGACCCTCCATTTTGGTCACTGGATAGTCATTATTTACATTTTATGACCTTCTTATGACCAAATTCAAAAGGTCAACAGTTGGCCGTCAAGAACGAACAAACATGACCTTTCTAAAATTTAGGTCATCGGCCTGTATTGACCGAAATTTTGGTTTGGTCATTACCCGTTTGTCTGAGCCACGTAGGACCTGATGTGGCTGAGATGATATGGCATTGCTAGTAACCAAATGAAATCATCGTAAATTTCAGCCCAGTCCACCAATCTAGCTTACATGGGCATGGCCCAATACCTATTTCATTATTAAAAATGTCTAATTTGTTTTGGCTGGTACATATTTTGCCAGAAGCATGCATATCTCAAGATAGGCCCATTGAAAAACAAGTACAACAGAATAAAAGATTTTAGATAAACTGGATATTACATTTTAGTAGCACATCACATGAAATAAAATACATCATCCATCGACTCCTCTACACATCAAGGTTGAAGGCCCAACAAGTGCACATGAAAATAATTTTACAAGTGCACAGCAAAATAGTTCTACAAGTGCAAGTGCACAACAAAACAACCCAACAAGTGCAAAATCGCACATCAACATAGTTCTAAAATGATTGGATGAGAAGCACAAGTTTTAGTTTATCACACATAACATTAATGAGAATCGAAGCTTCTTGTGCCCTCCTACTGCCCCCGCTTCTTCTGAGTACTTCAGATCATCCTGGTAATTCAAATAATCAAACATAATAAAGCATACAAAATATGTGCAAAGGAAGACAAATTGTGATTTTACATTTAACAGTGAGACTTAAAAGTTCAGATCAGTGAACAGAAACACAACACAGCCATGATCAGCACAACACAACAGAGCTCATAAACAATCAAACTAAACTGATTGCAAACTGTAAGTTGACCTCAACACAAACAACACACGCACATAGAGTAGACATGGCAGAAACACAACCACATATGTAAAACTTAACATAATTCATCAGTTTCAGTCTAAGGAGTAACAACCAAAACCATTTCATGTAGTGATCTCAACCTTCATTGTTGAACAGGAAAAGTACAAAAATAAACTGTTGAAATAATCTTCTCAGAAGAGTCTCAGCAATTTGCATTAACTATTAACATGGTTGCAAAACTTCATTAATAAAGAGGGTAGCATATTTCTTTAGTCTTTACTTGACTAGAATTACAACATGAAGCACATGAACAAATCATACGAACAAGCAACCCCATAAACACTCACTTGAATCATGTTTATACTTTTCTTGCGGAACAACATATGGGGACGAGCATTACCTTGATGGGATCTCAGTAGAAGCATACAACCTAGACAATGCATACTAAATCTGGAGAAACAACATCAACATCCCCACTGTTGCTAGCCTGACTAGACTCGTCCTCCAGCATAACAACATGTTTGAGATCTCCATTATACCTAAGTAAATGAGAGGGCATGTACTGGAAGGCCGTCGCCACCCAGCACCCACTCACGCCCAAGCCTTCTTTCTTCTCATCCTCTTCCTCTGACCAATATGGCACTCCTGTCGTTGCCGCTTGCAAGAAGAAACTGATGGTAAGGCTCAAAAACTAGACCAAGGAAACTAACATGATAGAGCATAAAATACTAATGCATAGATAAACATGTATGCAACAAGCCACATGCAATAAAAAAGGGAAGCAGATAATAACCGATTATAGGTTCATGCACATATACCAAAAAATCTCCTTATATTATTTCTCTCAAGAATTCCATGTAGATGTTAGACATGCTTGAAAAGAAACCTAGCTTCAAGAGAAAAATAAATCTACAATCTTAGGATAACCAGAAATTGTGAATGATTTGTAGTAAGTTCGCCCAATTAATTTCTTCTGGGCAGTGAACTCGACCACCTATTCTAAGTTTAGTTGAAAGTAGACAAGTCCTTTTGGAGTATTACCTTGTTTCTTCTGTCTACTTAGCTAGGATTCTTATGAGCAAAAACAACAAATTGTTTAGTTTGATATATTCTTTCAGCTTTATGCTCACCCATGGATCCAATTGGATACGAGCATCTTGCTGGCGAAAATGATGCTATGTTCTGATGTTTTTTGTAAAATGGGGTTGTAGGCAGAAATGGAGTGTATGTGTATTTAGGGAGGCCAAGCAGGTGGCACACCTTGCATTTTTATCTGAAGCAACAAGGGCGATCTGAAAATGAGTAAAGTTAAGACCTTGGTAGTGTTTCCTCATATTGTTTCTACTTGGTTAGTTTCATTGTCATTCGGTTAAAGGGATGTATAATATAATTAAGAACATATGTTAGTTAATTTTTGTATGGTTTATTTTTTTCTGTTGTATAGAGCTTGGACTATCTTAGAGTAAGAGCTGTTATGTAATTATGATCAAATAACACAAATAAACTTCCAAAAATAAATGTACATCTCATTAATACCATGATACTAAATTTATGTTGTTACAGTTGATACTTTTGTCAGATAAAGTTCAATTTGTATTTCCATTCTTGAAGTAGAAATATGGCCTTGCATACAAATATTTCCATTCCCATATAACAAGATATACATATTAAAGTAAAGAATCATGATGTGTATGAACTAAAACTTTTTAGATAATGGAAGAAAGGAGGTTATACTCTAACTAATTGTCATATCAGATTTAATAAATGTCTTCTATACATGGATAGGATGATCATGAAACATTATGAGTGCTATCAAGTTTCTTTGTATAATATTTATCTAAGATGCTCCTTTTGCATGACTCATTTAATGTGAATTAAATTTGATCAGATCATCAAATGGTCGGTTGTGGGGTCATTTGTTGTTTTGACTAGCTTATAAGGAGATGTTGTGCTAGCCTACATGCAACAATTCAATCATGTTAGATCTTAAATCATTTATTTTCTGTTTCAGATAAGGTCAAGTAGTTAGTAGATGGATAAATACAATATTCGTCTATATACATGGTACTGCTTGAACTTATTATTTGTTAGACAAATCGTATAGTTTGTTCAACATACACATGTTAGACTCTTCGTCACTTTGTAAATTAACTAAAATTATTTTTCACTACACAAAATGGTTTTGTCCCAAACGACCATAGGAGCATTAATTTCCTTTTGACAAGGTTGGCATATTGTTATGATCTTTGACACTTATGCAAGAATGCCAAGAAGTGTATTCATATTCCTTTGCAGTTGTTTTTGACGACAGTGGATCATTTTGGTCTACCTACATATATATGGTATCATGGATCAAGAAAGTATATTTCCATAATTTGTACCATGATCTCTTTGTTAAATAATTTGTGAACCTACAATTAATAGATCGGTGACACTGAGGATACAAGCAAACCATTGTATGGAATCTTATATACATATGTTAAATTGAAAATAACTATCCCGAGTATTCCTTAACTTAGCATCATTAGTGAGCGGAGGAAGAGCGGGAGGGAGATGCTACCTGCCACAATGGGTCGTCAAGGCCATGCTTAAGCATGTACAACATCTCTTAGTCGCCCTAGGAGTAGACCCCTCATGCCCCTCCTCAAGCAGAGCAGGGCCGACGACTAGGTGCGCCCCTCCTCCTCCTCTTCGAGCAGGGCAAGGCCGACACTCTCCTGCCTTCATTGCTGTCTCCACACCATGTTGACCTGCAGCAAAGGGGCCGATAGGAGGATAAGATGAGGAGGAGAGGGTGGATCTGGGCGAGGAAGGATGGGAAGGGCCTACCTGGGCAATACCGTTGACGGATCCCGCGAGCTCCGGCCTCGCCATCGCCGGTTCCGACGGGTTTCGGTGAAGAAACCTCGCCCGTTTTCCGGCGAAGAAACCCTAGCCTCGGGCGAGGGTGAGGGACTTGAGGCGCAGGCCTAGACGGAGGGAAGGGAGGGGTGGATCTTCGGGAGCTCGGGGTCGACCGCCGATCGGAGCCAACCCGTCATGTCCATGGAGCGGACCGTGCGAACGCTCGACCGCCAGATCTCACAGTTCGTCACCATGGACAGGCTGATTTTGGCTGATTTGGGGGAGGTCGACGCCTTCCTCGAGGCGGTCCACGAGAGGATCTTGGGGAGCTACGTGTTGACGGAGCTCACCGGAACCAGCTGGCATGGGTGGTGGTGGCAGCGAGGAGATCGTAGGTTAGTGGGGAAGGAGAGGTTCGCTAGAGAGAGAGATTGGTGAGGTGGGATTCTCCTTTCTTTTACTTCTCCTTTTCTTTAGATGGATAGATGGATGTGTAGACGGTGGGATTGCTGGGAATGGATGGTAGGATGTTTTGCCATGTCACCAATCCCTGGCACAAATGATTCCACCAATGAGAATTAAGCATACGGAATTGTGTGTTTTTCCTTTTGAGAATTAAGCATAGTTTTTAACGTATGTGAGGTCTAAGGCTTGGTCCCTCATGTCACTTTGCCCGAGGTTCATGTGTGGGTTCCATGTGTCAGTGTTGGTTCAAACCTAATACACCTAACACATGGACATGAATCGTTAGTGAAATGCTGAGGTGGCTTGACACATGGACACACCATGTGAGTGAAATTGGTGAGGTGTGTGACTAGTCATTTTGAAGCATTGTGAATTAGTAGTCATGACCATTTAAATTGGCCATGATCGACTAAAACTAAGGATGTAGATAGGGTTGTCTATGTTATGACCATTTTGCATAAGAAAATTACGACTTTTTTGATAAAAATGGTCATAATGATTCAGGGTTTGGACCCTCCCAAATGGCTTACGACCATACGTCGCAAAATGGTCATGGATTTCTGACCAATTCATCCACGATCACTACCAAAAGGTCATAATTTAGCATATTTCTTGTAGTGGCTGACCCAAGCACCATGCTGAACAATGAAGATTATCCATGGTTACGGCGCAATAAGCAAGGGACACACGCGAAGAAAAAGTGAAGACTTTCTCTCCACAACTATTCTGATGATGGATTTGATCTAGAATATCACTGCAATTACATGTCAAGAAACGAAATTCATTTTGTAACACACGTGTATTCATCCGAAACCCTGATACTTCGAAAGAGATCGTCCATTTTGTACACGAAGTGCATCCAATTTTTGCCATAACCCTCTCAATTTTGTAGCACATCCTATGTGGGTGAAATGATGGTACCATGCCAAGGTTCAACCATTTCAGAGTTCATTTGTAGTGCTTTTCAATTTAGGGTCATTATAGCTTAAAACAAATGATGAAATGCATGAAAAATAGCAAATGAAGTAAAAAAAGAATAGAAAAGGGATGATGTGGCTTTGAATGGTGCATATTGAATGCAGAAAAATTCTTGAGTTCAAATATGTTTAAAAAATTGAAATCCTTTTGTAACAAACGTGTTTCGTCCGTAACCTTGATACTTCAAAAGAGATTGTCCATTTTGTACACGAAGTGCATCCAGTTTTTGTCGTAACCCTCTCAACTTTTTACCACATGCTATGTGGGTGAAATAATTCTACCATGACAAGTTTCAACCATTTCAGAGTTCATTTGTAGTGCATTTTAATTTAGGGTCATTTTAGCTTAAATAAATGATGAAATGCATGAAAAATAGCAAATGAAGTCAGAAAAGGGTTGAAAAGGGATGATGTGGCTTCGAATGGTGCATATTGAATGCAGAAAAATTCTTGAGTTCAGATATGTTTAAAAAATAGAAATCCTTTTGTAACAGACGTATTTTCGTCCGAAACCGTGATACTTCGAAAGAGATTGTCCATTTTGTATACAAAGTGCATCCAGTTTTTGTCGTAACCCTCTCAAAATTTTAGCACATCCTATGTGGGTGAAATGATGGTACCATGCCAAGTTTCAACCATTGCAGAGTTCATTTGTAGTGCTTTTCAATTTAGGGTCATTGTAGCTTAAAATAAATGATGAAATGCATGAAGAATAACAAATGAAGTCAGAAAAGGGTTGAAAAGGGATGTTGTGGCTTCGATTGGTGCATATTGAATGCAGGAAAATTCTTGAGTTCAATTATATTTAAACAGTTGAAATCCTTTTGTAAGAGACGTGTTTTCGTCCGATAAAAGTTATATAACTAAATTTGATATTATATAAAATTTATGCAACTAAAATTATCAAAGTTTTTTTTGTTAAAAACTTTAATAGCAAAAAGAATATTCATAAAGTATTTTTTGTTAAGAACTTTTAATATGCAAAAAATAACATAAAAATGGCAAAAGTGGAAATAGATGCGCTTGTAGAGAAAATTCAACCTAAATTCAAAGTGCTAGTTAGGCGCCTAACTAACATTTTAAATTTAGGTCAAATTTCCTGTATAAGGGCATCTATTTTCAATTTGAGAGGAGCTCAATGTAGCTGCCACGACGGGGCTTATAAACAGGTTCGTGCTCCCTTCTCTTGGCGAGGTGGGACTAAACTTTCGACACCGCTGCGCCACCCTTTAGTCCCGGTTGGTAGCACCAACCGGGACTAAAGGCCTCGGCTTCCCGCCCGTTTGGCTACCAAAATTGGCCTTTTAGTCCTGGTTGGTGGCACCAACCGGGACTAATGCCCCCCTATAGTCCCGGTTGGAGCCACCAACCAGGACCAAAGGTGCTCGCATATAAGGCGGGAGTTGTCGATTTCTCCCCAACCTCTCCAATTTTCGCCCCGACGCCGATGCCCTGCCCCGACGCCGCCAGGCTGCTCGTCGTCGCCGCCGCCCCCGCTGCCCATTCTAGTCGTCGCCGCCGCCTCTGAGCCTGTTCTCGTCGTCGTCGCCGTTGCCGAGCCTCATGTCGCGTGCCCGTTCTCATCGTCACCGCCCTGAGCATGTCCCCGCGCCTCCTCCTCCTCCTCCTCCTCGTTGTTACCGCTCCCGCTGCCCGTGCTCATCGTCGCTCCTGCCCGTTCTCGTCGTCACCGCCGTCACCGAGCCTGATGCTGCGCGCCCGTTCTCGTGGCCGCCTCGAGCCTGTCCCCGCACCCCTCCCCATCATTGTCGACGTCGTCCCCTCAAGGCCGGACGCCGCCCGCACCACCTCCCCGAGATCCGTCATCGCCGCTCGCTCCTCCTCCCTAAGCCCGTCGTCGCCGGTGAGCATCTCCTCCTCGAATTTTGTTCATTTTTTGTATGTTAGATAAACATGCATATGTGTATGTTAGATAAAATAAATATGTGTATTCGTTTTATATTGATGTATGTTATATTGATGCATAGGTGTATGTTATATTGATGCATACGTGTATTTGTTTTATATCTGAGGATGTTCTTGTTGATGCATATGTGTATTTTTTTAGATGTTTAGTTGTTTTATCGCTGGTCGTCGGTGACACGATATCGAGGAGTCCCCGACGATCGTCGTTGAGGGAGAGTACCCCCCAACAACCGTTGGTGAGGGAGAGAACCCCCCGACGATCGTCGCTAAGGGAGAGTCCCCAACGATATCGAGGAGTACCCGACGATCGTCGTTGAATTTATTTGATGTTTAATTAGATGGTTAAATGTTTACTTGCATAGCATAGCCGTTGAGTCGACGATGCCCGACCAACATGCATCCTCGTCGTCGACTCGGTGGCAACCACCTGCTAGAGACTATTGATTAATGCCTTGTATTGATTTACATATCTCATGTTTTGTATATTTCTATGTCGTAATATTTGCAGAAACTATGGATCACAAAGACATAGAACAATAAGACCTGTTGGGGGGATATAATCTGCGCCGGGTATAATCCCTTGGTGTATCTCAATGACACGGATGGTCGGGAAGGAGAGGATGGCTTGTTTAGTGATCTAACAATGGAGGAGGCAAGAGATAATGACGGCTCCGGTGACCGAATGCGGAGGAAGGAGATCATGATCATGGCTCCAGTGACCGAATGGCAGAGGAAAAAGAGTATGATAATGGCTCCGGTGACCGAACGAAGGAGGGATCCTCAACTATTGCAGAGTCCAGCAAGGTAAGGAGACGAGGCCTGAAGAAAAGGTTGCGCCAGGATGAAAGGTTCACGATCACAGAAGTCACGAACGATGGCCAACCGATTGCTCCCAAGTGGACCAAAGACACATTTGTACATCAGTGTGGAGTTGTTATTAGGGACTACGTCTTGATCACCACCCAACAATGGAATAAGAATAATAAGGAACCCGAAGTTTCTTATGTCCATGATAGACTGAAAGATGATCTTTGGACCGAGCTGATGAGAAATTTCAGCCTATCGCAAGAGGAGGATCCGAATAACCTAGTTATAGAGCGAAAGGTCAAGTCGCGGGCTCTTAAGAAGATGGCGGAACTATTCAGTAACTCGAAGAAAGAGTTGAACACAAAGTTTGTCAAGAAAGATAAGACTCTGGAGTTCGCCGGTAGATATGAGAAGATAAGAGATCAAGGGCCCAAATTTGTGGCCTACAAGAATTCAGAGAAGAGTAAGAAAATGTCACTGAGAAACAAGAAAAATGCTGCAGCGAAGCAATATCACCATCACACGGTGTCAGGTGGCTACTGCAAAGCCCGACCATTCTGGGACAAAGCTGAGCAAGACCTGCTTGCTAAGAATGTCCACCTAGAGATATTGCACTGGCTAGATCATTCAAGAACTTGGTTCTTCGGGGTTGGGGGAACTTTGTACCCAGAAACGGGGATGTGTGTCTAGACGAGAGCTCAACTTGCACTACCCATCACAAAGCTTCAAGCAGCAATCAAGGCAGCGTAGGAAGGGACGTTCATTCCCGACAGAGAAAAGTACGAGCTGACAGAGGCCCTCGGGAATCCTGAACACCCTAGACGAACACGAGGTACATCAGGCTCCGTTCCGTGGAAGCATGGGTTTCCCAACAACGGCGGTTATAGAAGCCGAGAGAGAAAGAGAAAACTGGAAGCAAGCGAAATGCAGAAGCTCAGTGCAAGATTAGAAAAACTAGAGGAACTTGAGAACCAGCGAGCTACCGGCCAACCATGTGAGTGGCACGAAGATCCTTCCTTCGATGCCGCCCCAGAAGCTACCCCACCATCTCAGCAAAGAAGCAGCATGGCTTCCACGGAGCTCGTTCATCCTGCTTTCACGGCTCCTTGCTACCCCGTGGATAGTATCACGGAGGCTCAACATTGAGAGCTAATGACGAGATGCCATAACCTGACCCTGAAGGCGGCAGTCGGCTCTGTTCTACCTCGTCGAGCCGAGGGAACTTTCCATTGTTGTCCGATTCCACATGGCTATGCTATTGTGACGGTGGATGAAATAATGGATGGATATGAGGGGCTGGAGCTTGATAAGCCTACAGGTGAAGAGGATATTGTTCTTCTGGAAAATGCTCACAGGAGTACATGTCTATTGAGAAAGGAGTACATCATGCTTCCAAATTGGAAGCCTCACCAGATTGAGCCTCCTCCGGAGCGTCAGGGCACTCCATCTCCTCCTCCTTCTCCTCATCATTCGCCTCCTCTGGTGCGTGAGGCCACTCCTCCTCCTCCGCCTCCTCCTTCGCCTCCTCCAATGCGTGAGGCCACTCCGCCTCTTCCTTCGCCTCCTTCGGCGCATGACGCCACTCCGCCTCCTCTGGCGAATCAGGCCACTCAACCTCCTCCAGCACATCAGGACACTTCGCCTCCTCCTCCTCCTCTTTCAGCATGTCAGGCCACTCCGCCTCCTCCGACTCGTCAGCCACGACGAAAGAGAGATGACGCTACCGCTTCGGCGGCTAGTAGTACAATCGGCGGGAACAAATTTAAATTTGGTTTAAGCCTCAAGCCTATTCCAAAGTTACCATACGAGAGGACTAACAGAGAAAATGATGACATCGGTAAAGCCGAAGTGAAGGCCCATTTTGCACGGAAACATCCACCTCCGAAGGAAACGGTAGATCTGATGAAAGCGAAGTGCACTCTGGATGCCCTGAAGCGACCATCACCGCCTCCGCTGCCATCAAACTATTATCTTTGTATTATAAAGACATATAATGAAGCGTAGCGGTCGGGAAGTACTTCTAGTGCTGCAAGAGTCAAAGAACGAAGAAGTGGGAAAACAATTCCCTAGCTCGGCGAACAAGATAAGCAATCGTCCCCCCCCTCAAGGTGTCTAGCAATATCGCTAATCATCTGGGGCTACTGCCCGGTACCAAACCTGGTGATTACTTGGGGGATGATGTAATTTTGGAAATGGTTGAGGTAACAGTAGAAGAATATAAATACGTGCACGTGAAGCCTCTTGTCAAACCTGATCAGCCTCATCTAACAACGATGATGTACAATTTCCATGAGTGGTACATGAAAACCTCCGGGGAGTTTGGGAGAGACACTATGTATGTTAGAGTTAAACCAAAGCACGAATTCATTATACTCAACGTGATGCCTATTGAATTTGTGGAGTTATTTCAGTTATACAATCAACTGGCCCTCGACAAACAACTCATGACTTGCTACTGTGTGTAAGTATTAGTTCTATAGTTAAGTCTCCAGATCAGCTCGTTCATTGCATGTATATATAATTATCCTCACTATATTATATAGATTGAAGATCTTCGAATGCAAAAAAGTAGGAATCTTCAACGTTGGGTTCATTAGCCCAGATGCCGTAAATGAATGGTCGGTACGAAATGAAATCAAACAGACCGAGGTGAACTTGCTAAAGTCGTTCCTTACACATCAAAACAAAAGGGAAATACTCTTTCCTTACAACTTGAAGTGAGTGATGTTGTCTTCTCTGTATATGCGGTTTCGCTTACTCAAGGTTAAGTAAAGTAATTGATGAGTTATATATGCATGCGCAGTTACCACTTTATTCTGCTATCCATTAAGCTTGACGGGGCATTAGTAACTGTCTTAGACTCGAGACGTAAAGATCCTAAGGATTATGCGGACAGGACTGCAATGCTTAAGAAGTAAGTTCAATCAATACCAGGACCATATCGGCATGGAACTTTCGTTCATTTCCTGATATCAAGTAATCATTTTCTTTGCCTGGCAGGGTTTGGAAAAGTTCACCCGAAAGGTTCCCGGTCTAAACAAAGAGTTGTGATTTACACACCCCAAAGTAAGTAGTATTAGCTAGCTCCGTGCATCTCTAATTGATTCAAATTTTTATCAATATATCATTACTGTCGGGGATATTACCATGCGGTATAACCCGGCCTAGAGCATGACCCGGCCGGGACTCGGCGACTCATTGCTGCGCATGGCGAGCTTGGCGACTCATTGGTGACCTGGCTGCAGGTATGACCCGGCAGGAGGTATGACCCGACCCATTGTATGGCGGCTCATAGGTCACCTCTATTACCGGGTCACAGGACGACCAGGCCCAATTGCCTAGCGTGTAAGCCGGCACAGGAGGCTCATAGAGAAGGCCCAGAGGAGAGGAAAGATTCTCTTACAAGAGAAAACAAGACCCGGATTAGGATTCCAGAGAGACTAATCCTAATCCTACTCCTAGTAGAACTCTACATGTAACCCTACCCCTTCCACTTATATAAGGAGGGGTAGAGCACTCCTAGAGGGACAAGTTGACATAACTTCAAGTCATTAAAGATAGACATATTAGAGACTCTCGATACTAGAGGTAGCGATTCTGCACCCTTGTAACCGAGATCGTCATCATCGTCAATATAGACACAAAGCAGGACGTAGGCTTTTACCTCCGTCAGGAGGGGCCGAACCTGGGTAAAACCCGCATCTCTCGATTCCGACCAACCCCTCTCAAGCCACCACATAGTTGTGATGGCGTCACACCCAAGTCCGTTAACATGGAGATCTTGCCGTGACAAATGCACGACAGTTGACGCCCACCGTGGGGCCAACGCACGGTGGTATTGTGTTCTTGGAAGGATCTCCTCAAGGATCGAGGAGCTCGCAATTGGCCAGATGAAGAAAGATCCGTCGAGAAAAAGATCTAGATCGTTTTGATGAGCAGTTGGAACAGCATATCCGAGTTTGAGATGAAGAGATATTAGGGTTTCATCGTGCGCATAGACATGGTCAAAACCTGCGCCGCTGACCCTGTTTCGTCTGATACACGGGCGGGAGCAGTCTGGACAAAAGAAAACATTAGTTTCGGAGGGGAAAATTCTCAAGCCCGCAGCAGAAAAAAGATGTGAAAACAACACGCGTACAGAGCATCATCGCAGCAGCTGTCATGGATTCAAATTAGTACAGAGTCGATCTCACGATCTCACGGAATCGGGGTCCTAGGTCTGCTACTGTTTTCATACAACATCCCCGATGTAGTGAAATCCCATATAAATATTGTGAAGTGCAGACTACAAAGGGCTAGAACATCTCGCATTTGAGTTATTCAAAGACAGAGATTAAAGAATTATTTAAAGGGAGCGACCCGATGCTAAAGCATGCCAGCGCCAAGTTTCTTGCTCAATGGACATGTCCGCCAACAGCAGCTACTAATGCATAAAGTGCCCTACATGTCCAGCCCATGGATCAAGAAATTGATTACTTGCTGTCCCACGTGGGATCAAAATTTGATTACTTGCTGTCCCACGGAGGCATATCAAAATTTGATTGATTGGACGTGCGTCCTACTCAAGCTTTCTAAGCTAATCATAGTTGGAGAGAGTTCAATTTTTTGATTCCGAATACGATCTGAAGGCGGGCACAACGTGACCATGGAATTGACCTCGCCCCGCCACGCTCGCTGCACAGCGCCCCGGCCGGCTCGGCCGTCGCCTTGCTTCGCCTTGAGCGGCCTCCACGCGTTGTTCCTCCGGGCGGCTTTGCCTCCATGCGCTGACCCGTCGTGCTCGTACTGATCTGCGGCCGGCTTCGCATGCCACACCTCCGCACCGCTGCCTCGGGCGGCTCTCGCCTCCGTGCGCCCTGTTACACCTTGCTGGTTTTGCCGCGCGTCTGAGCCGGTCACCTACGTAACCCTTTGGTCACTGTTGCGCCCTGCGAGTCCTGCATTAGTGTCCGCGTAAAAATACCTGTCTGTTTCATCTATTTTATTATCACATGATAATTTCTTTTAAGAAAATTATTTTGGCATGTAATATATTTTATGCAGGAAAAATTATGATAGAAGGGCGTGACGTTGGATCGGAAATATGAAGCTCGCACCAACATTATCATGCGTCGGCATTTGTGTGGGTCGCACTTCTTGATGAGCACCCGCACAAGCAGCCACCTCCGGCGTCCGGACTATATCAACCCGCCATGGATAGCACCCGCCAGTATGAGCCACCCAATGGACATGCTCAAGCCTCCATCTCCGCGGTCAGATCTACATCAACAATGTCGCGTCCATCTCGCGTTTTCCGCATTGGCTTACAATGCCGCGGACGACTCATGCCTCAACACCGATCTCCAATACCACGGGCGACTCACCGTCCGCGTCGGCCTACAATGTCGCGGCCGTCTCTCGTGGCCGCGCCGGCTTACAATGTCACGGCCGTCTCTCGCGGCCGCGCCGGCTTACAATGTCGCGGCCATCTCTCGCGGCCGCGCTGGCTTACAACGCCACGGCCGCCTTTCGTGACCGCATTGGCTTACAATGCCGCGGCCGTCTCTCGCGACCGCGCCGGTTTACAGCGCCACGGCCGCCTCTTGCGGCCGCACCGGCCTACAACGCCACGACCGTCTCTCGTGACCGCACCGGCTTACAACGCTGCGACCGTCTCTCACAACCCCGCCGTCTTCAAATGCGTGGCTGACTTTTACATCTACATCGACATGCTGGTGTTGTGCTTGCTCGTTCAAGCCGCCCAACGGATGCTCATGAGTCGCTGCCGTGCGGTCTGGTCTACATCAACATGTTGTTGTTGTGCTTGCTCATTCAAGCCGCCCAACGAAAGCTCATGAGTCGCCGCCCTACGACCTGTTCTATTCCAAAAATTCTGAAGCAAGTCATGATATATTATCAGCCTCTGGTTCCGTCGGATGGTTCAATGGATAGGCGTGCAAGTCGCCGCCATTGCGTTTTGGTTAACTTCAACATCCAGTTGGGATGAACCGCTATCCGGATTACTGACAAAAATCATATGGGATCATTTTTGACCCGCCGTCTCAATATTCCGCGGGTTCATGTTGCGTTATCAATGCCAGAGACATACAATGAGTGTCGCGGAGGTCATCAACTCACCATAAGCTTTTGGCTTCAATAAATTTTAGTTATCAGCCATCAACCATATGCCGGCTTATGCCGTGGCCAAGTGTGAAGAATCTCAAGCCGCCTCTTCAAGTCGACTTAAGACTCGGGGGCTACACAGACATAACTCGGCAGAGACAACCCGGTCATGGGTGCACTATATTATTGGTGGAAGATTTTCGCCCAAGAGGATGAGCCGCCATGTTGCGACCGTTCAAACATGGGTGCACTACCTTATTGGCGGAAGATTTAAAGTCTCCCAAGAGGACGAGCCGCCATGTTGCGATCGTTCAAACATGGGTGCCTGGATGCATTGAACATCATATGGTCACTTGGGGGCTTTTAAACCCCCTTGGCCAGGCTTTCTATGCCATCAGGAGTCCATCCTTAATCTGGTGCTCTAAGGAGGGATTTTAAACCACTCTTGCCTAGATTTAAAATAGAAAAGGAGTTGATCCTTTAAACTAGTCATTTGGGGGGGGGCTTTCGACCCTATAGGTTAAGCTTATTACCTCCTCTTGACCCGACTTTCCACCATCTTCGAGTTATACCTGCCTGTTTGCAACTTGCTACTCCACCATGTGACCCGCCGAACTTTTGACAGTTAATCTTGATAAGAGACCCTAAACTTTTTAAGTTAATCTCACACAAAGACACTGAACTTGTCAGAGTTTAAACGGCGGCTTTGTCACGAGAGAGTCGGCTTATAGTGAGCGAGGACAAACTCGTCTTGTTTACCATATCCCCTCCGCTATGTGGCATGTTCGTACTCTTAGCAATGTCAGTCTTTTAAAGACCCCGAACTTGCTAAGGTTTAAATGACAGATTTATGTCATGTGAGGCCCGATTTACAAGTTCTCAGGCTTGCCGCCTCATTTATTTGGAAACAAAAATATTTTTGTAAAAAGAACAAGAGTTGTCTTGTCATGTCGTGCCTTTAAAGCCGGCTTATAGGATGAGACATACATCATCATACATTGCATTGTCATATCATGCATGCATGGATTGGAGGAACCGGTTGTCAAACCGAGTTACATATTCCAATCCTTAATAGCCAACATGGTTGGATTTTTCATTATGGTTGTTATAACCAGTATTGATTAATTGAGGTTTTCAAACCGAGTTATATTATTCAAATAACCAATGTGACTGGATTTTTATTATGGTTTTCATAACCTATATTGGATGATTGAGGTTTTCAAAGCCCCTTCAGAGTAATGGTTGTTATTCCCTCATCCAAAAATACCATGTCACAACATGGGAGCATGGTTCAACATTGATATGCCAAGCATTTAGCAATATCGTCCTTGTAATGGATGTGATTTATTATGCAATGGAAAGAATAGTCCCGAGTCGTTGTGGGCATATGACTCAGCACTTGGGGGCTACATTATTCAAATCAAGGATTATATCAAGTATGCAAGTCGCATGTCACTGCAAGCATGCACCACGACACTTGGGGGCTAATGCAAGTTGTTTTTAAAATCCTTACATGATTAACACATCCTGAGATGAGCTGGCCTTTCTATCCTTTTCTAAGTTCTAGCCCAGTATTGTCTTACCGAGCCGACCCTTGGGGGTTACACATTGCTCATCAAGTCTACATAAATCAGCTCTACAGAAGTCTCTGCTCATTATTGCATAATGACCCGACATTTGGGGGCTACAGTATTCAGTTGTCTAAACAAATTATGAGGTCCAAATTGAAGTCCTGGCCCATCACACACTGATGAGCCGGCCCTTGGGGGCTACACATATGAAATTCAAGTCATTCAACCACATCTGGCGACTTACATGACAACCCGAATTTTTTCCAAAGATGTATATCTACAACATTCAACACTAAGTTCAAAGTCCCAGGATGTTGCAGGCAAAGCAACCCGACACTTGGGGGCTACACTGGCTGAAGTTTTATAAGTCCCACGCTGCTGCAGGCAAGACAACTCGAAACTTGGGGGCTACACAGTCCAATATATTATTTTGAAGCACCAAGTCATCATGGATAAACTTGGAGCTTGGGGGCTACAGGTAATGTGGAGATATTTTTTTATAGAAGAACGTCTTAAAGCTATCAATTTTGAGTGAACTAGGTCTCATGTTTTGGTGGAGCTAAAGCATTGAAAGCCGGCTCAGCATTACCCGGTTTTTTTATTCCCAATAAATTTATCAAGTCGATTGGAGTCCAGTTGTTTGACCCAGTATTATCAAGGATCATGACCCGGCACATCATTTGGTGGTTCAACTTCATATAGTTTTCTTATCTCCAAAATTTTCATCAAGCCAAAGCATTGGAGGCTGACTCAACGGCATATGAGTGTTTTATTCCCAATATTTTGCAAAGGACATGGACCTAGTATATGATTGTGAAGACGGGTCGTTAATATGAAGAAACCCAGATTTTCAAGGAGCTACTTCATTAAGCCGTCCAGTGGAGCAAGCCAGTCCTTTAACATATTTGTTATTCTTATGTTAGGAGCTTACCACGAATAAAGTCAAGCTAACATGGGGGCTAATGTTAGGGATATTACCCCGCGGTATAACCCGGCCTGGAGTATGACCTGGCCGGGACTCAATGACTCATTGCTGCGCATGGCGAGCTTGGCGACTCATTGGTGACCCGGCTGCAAGTATGACCCGGCCCATTGTATGGCGGCTCATAGGTCACCTCTATTATCGGGTCACAGGATGACCAGGCCCAAGGCCGAGCGTGTAAGCCTGCGTAGGCGGCTCACAGAGAAGGCCCAAAGGAGGGGAAAGATTCCCTTACAAGAGAAAACAAGACCCGGATTAGGACTCCAGAGAGACTAATCCTAATCCTACTCCTAGTAGGACTCGACATGTAACCCTACCCCTTCCACTTATATAAGGAGGGGTAGAGCACCCCTAGAGGGACAAGTCGACACAACTTCAAGTCATTAGAGATAGACATATTAGAGACTCTCGATATTAGAGATAGCGATTCCGCACCCTTGTAACCGAGATCGTCATCATCATCAATATAGACACAAAGTAGGACGTAGGGTTATACCTCACCTCCGTCAGGAGGGGCCGAACCTGGGTAAACCCGCGTCTCTCGATTCTGACCAACCCCTCTCAAGCCACCACATAGTTGCGATGGCCTCACACCCAAGTACGTTAACCCGGACATCTTGCCGTGACAAATCCACGACAATTACCATGCTTGCTTATAAGTTTTATTGAACTCTATTCTCACAAAGTGCTTGTACCAGGAAGCCGGGACTGCTTTATGTGGATACTACGTATGCGAGTTCATTCACCACTCGACCTCTGAGCGGGGCTTCTCTGACAAAAAATTTGAAGTACGTAAATAATATTCACAATTTTATTTTATATATTACCATCAATTGTGTTGAGTTTCATTCATATATATGCATGTATTGACCCCCTTCTTTAAATTAGATCTGGCAGATACGAGATGAACTCCTACCACATGATCACATACGATCAATTCAAGAGGAATTAGCAGGATTCTTTCTTGACCACGTCATACCTAAAGACGGAGTATACTATGTGGATTTGTGATTGGATTTTAGGTAGATGATGTTAGGGATTATGAAACATGTTATATTGTATATATGTAGTAGCGTCGGATAGATATACGAAAACTTGTTATTAGACCAAGCACGGAGAAAGAGATGTCACTTTTCTCTATATATGTTCAATATGACGATCTTGTGTAATTAATGGTTTCCTTCATTTGCTTATTAGCCAGCGTCAAGTTTTCTCCATTTGTATAGTAGCTAGCTTTGACCAACCACGGAGAAATACATTTCGCTTCTCTCTACTAGCTAGCTAACACAATATGAAACCCCTAAATTAACCCTCCAAAACCCCTAAACCACCTTCCAAAAAACCAAGCGCCTGACGCATGGAGGCCTTTTGGTCCCGGTCGGTGTTACCAACCGAGACTAAAAGTAATCCTTCCTAGGTGCCCCACAATGGCCACGTGGAGCCCCTTTAGTCCCGGTTCGTTAGCGAACCGGGACTAAAGGTATTGGGTATTAGTCCCACTTGGTTTGTCCCGGTTCAAGAACCGGGACTAAAGGCGCTCTGGAACCGGGACTAGTTCCCTGTTTTCTACTAGTGCTAGCAACCCATCATCTACTTATCACTTCCCAATGCCTACCCGTAGGCCCAAATAATTGTGAAGTGTTATGAGTCGACGTTCACATAACACCACTAAAGGAGAGACAACATACATCTCATCAAAATATCAAACGAATACCAAATTCACATGATTACTTATAACAAGACTTATCCCATGTCCTCAGGAACAAACGTAACTACTCACAAAGCATGTTCATTTTCATAATCATAAGAGTATTAATTACCATAAGGGAGCTTAACATATGATCTTCCACCAAGTAAACCAACTAGCATCAACTATAAGGAGTAATCAACACTACTAGCAACCCATAGGTACCAATCTGAGGTTTGAGACAAAGATCGGATACAAGAGATGAACTAGGGTTTGAAGACGAGATGGTGCTGGTGAAAATGTTGATGGAGATTGACCCCCTTTCGATGAGAGGATCATTGGTGGTGACGATGGCTTCGATTTCCCGCTCCGGGAGGGAAGTTTCCTCGGTAGAACAGCCCTGCCGGAGCTCTAGATTGGTTCTATCCAAGATCCGCCTTGAGACGGCGGCGCTTCGTCTCGAAATCTTCCTTCTGATTTTTTCTAGGTCAAAACCCTTCATATAGCAGAAGATGGGCGTCGGGGACCTGCCAGGTGGGTCACAAGCCTGCCAGGCGCGACCAGGCCACCTCTTGGTGGGCCCCCTTTGGTATCTGTTTCGCCCAGTATTTTTTATATATTCCAAAACAATTCTCCGTAATTTTTCAGGACTTTTGGAGTTGTGCAGAATAGGTATCTCAGATTTTTGCCGGCATTCTCCCTCTTCATGTAAACCTTGTAAAATAAGAGAGAAAAGGCATAAGTATTGTACCATAACGTGTAATAACATCCCATGATGCAATAAATATCAATATAGAAGCATGATGCAAAATGGAAATATACCCAAGCTTAGACCTCGCTTGCCCTCAAGCGAAAGCCGAGATCGATAAATATGTCCACATATTTAAAGATAGAGGTGTCGATAAAATACAATACGGGCATGAGGGCATCATGAACATCTTTAGAACAACAATACTTATTGTATAAGATTTCTTTTGCTAGAGTAAGAATTCATTCACAAGATAAAGTATCAACCAAGAACTCTATTGACAACCAACAAACTATGATCTTAGTCATTGAAGCAATTAGCAATTTATCATAACATCGGAAAGATTCAATATTAGATCTTGTAATGAAAACTCACATACTCAATCGTCTTTTATTCTTTCATAATTGCTAACACTCACGCGGTACTCATGAGATCAAAGCTTCAATCGGACACAGAGAAAGATAGGGGCTTATAGTTTTTCCTCCCAATTATTCACCTCAAGGGTGATGTCAACTGTAATAACTCATGCTCACCCACATCCAAATGGTTATATGTGTCTAGATCATTCCCCAACACATAATGCTTGCCAAGAGAGAAACAATTTATAGGAAGTGGTGAGGATCACCATGACTCTTGCATAAAGGTAAGTACTTAAAAAGTAAAAGTAACAGGTAGGCCCTTCGCAGAGGGAAGCAGTGCGCTTTTTTTTGGAATGCCCAAACCCTTAATGCAACGGAACGCCGCGTTGTATTGCCCTTTGTGATAACAACCTTTATTATGTAGCCCGTCGCTTTTATTTCTTTACTATCACAAGTTCGTACAACGCATATTTTTAAAATAAAAGATCACACATATTTAGGAGCAATTCTTATTGCTTTTTGCACCGATGACAACTTACTTGAAGGATCTTACTCAATCCATAGGTAGGTATGGTGGACTCTGATGGAAAAACTGGGTTGAGGTGTTTGGATGCACAAGTAGTATCTCTACTTTGTGTGGAAGTTTTGTCTAGTATGAGGTGGAAGCAAGCACTACATGTTGGAGGATCTAAAACCATATAACTTCTATCCGGAAGCAAACAAACATAACCCATCATGTTGTCTTCCTTGTCCAACATCAACTTCTTAGCATGTAATATTTTAATGAGTGGTCACAATCATAAAATATGTCCAAGATAATATATTTATATGTTAATCTCTCTTTATTTATCACTTCCTTTTTAATTGCACAAATGACCAATCACTATGGTTGTTAACTCCCAATAAATTTCAATCGACATACTTCTTATATGTGAAGTCATCACTCCCCATAGGATCATTATGTATACTCTTTGCTTTTATTCTACTCTTCTTTTATTTATTACTCTCAAGAACATAGCAAGCTCGCAAAGCCCTCACATCAAAACTACTTTTTTATTATATAACTCTCGGACTTGCTTACATAATGGGAGCAAGAAAAACAAAAACTCAGAGCTAGATCATACTAAAACTTTATTCTACTAGATCAAGAAAAAAATCAAAAATATTGAACTAAGAAAAATAAGAAAAGGAAAAAGGAAAAAGGGTGTGATGGTGATACGATATCAGGGCATGATAACCCACAAGTATAGGGGATCACAACAATTTTCGAGGGTAGAATATTCAACCCAAATTTATTGATTCGACACAAGGGGAGACAAAGAATATTCTTGAGTATTCGCAGTTGAGTTGTCAATTGAACCACACCTGAAAGACTTAATATCTGCAGCAAAGTATTCAGTAGCAAAGTAGTATGGAAGTAACTGTAATGATGGCAAAAGTGACAGTAGAAGTTTTGTAGTCACTGTAACAGTACGAACGAAAAAGTAAGTTAGCAGAGATCAACATGTGGAAAGCTCGTAGGCAATGGATCAGTGATGGATAATTATGTCGGATGTCATTCATCATGCAATAGTTATAACATAGGGTGACAGAGAACTAGCTCCAATTCATCAATGTGATGTAGGCACATATTCCATATATAGTCATACGTGCTTATGGAAAAGAACTTGCATGACATCTTTTGTCCTACCCTCCCGTGGCAGCGGGGTCCTAATGGAAACTAAGGGATATTAAGGCCTACTTTTAATAGAGAATAGGACCAAAGCATTAGCACTTAGTGAATACATGAACTCCTCAAACTACAGTAATCACCGGATAGAATCCCAGTTATTGTCACCCTGGGGGATGCGGATCATAACTCCTAATAGGTATCTGCAACTTGCAAGATAGGATCAAGAACACGCACACACACACACACACACACATATATATATATATATATTCATGAAAACATAATAGGTTCAGATCTGAAATCATGGCACCCGAGCCCTAGTAACAAGCAATAAGCATAGCAAAGTCATAGCAACATCAATCTCAGAACATAATGGATACTAGGGATCAAACCCTAACAAAACTAACTCGATTACATGATAAATCCCATTGAACCCATCAACGTCTAGCAAGCCTATGATTGGATTACTCATGAATGGTGGAGAGCATCATGGAATTGGTGATGAAGGATGGTTGGTGACGACGATGGCGTCGATTTCCCCTCTCCGGAGGCCAAAACGGACTCGAGATCTGGCCTCCCGAGGAAGAACAGGAGGTGGCTGCGGCTCCATATCATGAAATGCAATGAACTCTTCCCCCTGATTTTTTCCATGAATAGGAATAAATAGGAGTGGAATTGAGGTTGATGGAGCAACAGGGGGCCCACAAGCCTGCTAGGCGCGACCAGGGGGTGGCCATGCCTGGCAGGCTTGCCACCTGCGGGTGCCCCCCCTCTGGTTGATTCTTTCGCTGGTATTTTTTATCAATTCCAAAAATATTCTAAGTAAATTTTCAGGTCAATTCGAGAACTTTTATTTCTGCACAAAAATAACACCAAGCCAATTCTGCTGAAAACATTGTCAGTCCGGGTTAGTTCCATTCAAATCATGCAAATTAGAGTCCAAAACAAGGGAAAAAGAGTTTGGAAAAGTAGATACAATGGAGATGTATCAACTCCCCCAAGCTTAACCCATTGCTTGTCGTCAAGCAATTCAGTTGATAAACTGAAAATGATAAAGAAAAACTTTTACAAACTCTGTTTGATCTTGTTGTTGTAAATATGTCTAATTGGTGTCCAGATTTTCAGCAAAGATCATGGACTAACCACATTCACAATAACATTTAGGTCTCACATTTACTCATATCAATGACATAGTCAACTAGCGAGCAATAATAATAACTCTCGGATGATAACATTTTTATCAAAACAATCGTGATACAATACGATGAAATGATATCTCGCTAGCTCTTTCTGAGACCGGAAAACATAAATGCAGAGCACCTCTAAAGAACAAGGGCTGACTAGACATTGTAATTCACGGTGAAAGAGATCTATTCATGCTCATACTCAATATCAATGAATAGCAAATCATACAAATGATGGTGGTGCACTCTAACTAGTGCCTTTTATGAGAATGGAATGACTCAACAATAAAGTAAATGGAAGGGCCCTTCGCGGAGGGAAGCATTGGTTTGCAGAGGTGCCAGAGCTCGAGCTTTTAAAACAAGGATCAGTAATAATTTTCGAGAGGTATGTTTTCATTGCTCACATAATGACCAAGAGGTTTTCAAAATCTTCCATGCTAGATACATTATAGGCGGTTGGCAAACATGATGATAAAGTTTTTACTCCCCCTCCACCAATCAATCACACTCCACGGCGAGCCGAATCCACCGGTATCGTCCATACAAACATAGTCGTGGGGGTGTTTTGTTTAATTATATTTTTATTTTATTTCGAGCATGGAACTGGGCATCCCGATTAATGATAGTGAATCAACACATATCGTGAGAATAACCCACCTAGCATGGAAGATACTGACGACCCCTAGTCGCCACATGAGAGATTTGGGCATACAAAACAGAATGTTTATTTGAAGGTTTAGAGTTTGGCACATGCAAATTTACTTGGAACGGCAGGTAAATACCGCATATAGGTAGGTATGGTGGACTCATATGGAACAACTTTGGGTTTGAGGAATTGGATGCAGAAGCATTATTCCCGCTTAGTACAAGTGAAGGCTAGCAAAAGACTAGGGAGCGATCAACTAGAGAGCGACACAGTCATCAACATGCTTTGAGATTAACCAACATTGAATGCAACCATGAGTAGGATATAAATCACCATGAACATAAATATCATAGAGGCTATGTTGATTTTGTTTCAACTACATGCATGAACATGTGCCAAGTCGAGCCACTTGAATCGTTCGGAGGAGGATACCATCCCATCATACTACATCACAATCATTTTAATATGCATGTTGGCACCCAAAACAAACCATTATCCACTCTTAGCTAATTAAGCATGGCATGAGTAACTATAATCTCTAATTGTCATTGCAAATATGTTTCACCCATAATGAAATGAATTTGGAATGATGAGATAATCATATTTACAAAAGCAAGATAGGTTGAATTCATACCAGTTTTTCTCCAGCTCTATATTTTCATCAAATATCGTCATTATTGCCTTTCTCTTTCATGACCGAACGGCGTGGATAATAATAAGGGTGGACGTGCATTGGACTAAGCCAGAATCTGCAAACAATAACTCAAAGGAGAAGGCAAAGTAATATGGGCTCTCTGATCAATAAGCAATTATGCATATGAGAGCCACTCAACATTTTCATCGAGGTCTTCTCCTTACGACCCAAAGGAAGGAAATTCAAAACAAGAACGAGAAAAACTATTTATATGGGAAAGCTCCCAACAAGCAAAAGAAGAACAAAAAAATATTTTTGGGTTTTCTTTTAGTGCTACAACTAAGCTACTAGAAGGTAAAGCTGGAGCTTTTTTTGCATTTTTCTCAAAGTTGATTAAACACACAAGAAGAAGGCGAAATAAGGAAATAAACTACCATGGATGGTACAATGAAAGAGTATGAACACCGACTACTTAAGATGAGTGTGAGAGCATGAATGTAAAGTCGGTGAGAAATACATACTCCCCCAAGCTTAGGCTTTTGGCCTAAGTTGGTTTAGGGCCATGGCTGGAAACAACTCTCTCCAGGATACTTTGGAGCGTCCTCAGAGTTCATTGGTTGGCGAGCTCCTGTGGCTCCCACTGAAAAACTGGCTCAGGGTACGTATCAAGGGCTGGTGCCAGTTTTTGAGCTGTGGGTTGCGTCAGACCCCAATATCTGTAAATGTCTCCGAGCATAATGGTGTACCTGCCTGACTGAAAACCGAACAAAGAAGAAGCAGGCAGAGTAATAATCTCACAAGTACCCTGGCTAAAAACTAAGTTATAAAGCAACCTCCTATCATCATTTTTCTTAATAACATCATGTGCTACCATACGGTCATAATCTAAGAACTTTGAGGGTAGGAGGTTCTCATCTTCCTCGTCAAGCCTAATGGGTATCTCATAGTGTTTAGCTAGACGAGATGCATAGACACCTCCGAATATGGCCCCCCTCGAACGGTTGGATTTCAACCATTGGGCCACCATAGCGCCCAGACTAAAGGTTCAATCAACAAATAAAGCATGGCGCAGAATGGCGAGGTCAGGGGCACTCAAACCTCCACTCTCCCAGCGACCAACTAAACATCTCCCCACAAATAATGAATAATAGTGTAGCACAGGAAAATCTAAAGTAGCTTCTCTTGCCTTTGACACGCCTCTCTCTTCCCCTATAGTGACTGCGGCTATAAAATCTTCCATGTCTCTAGGACGTGGTTCCCTGATGCTGCCCTCATAGGGTATTTTGCAAACTTTGCAAAAATCATAAAGGTTCATTTTCTTAGGCACATCATATAAGTGAAATTCTACAGAAGGAGGATCTTCCCTAACATGAAAATGAAAATTTTGCACAAAGGTACTCGTGAGCAAGAGGTACTAGTAACACTTATCGTTGAGGAAGCCGGCGAGGCCTGCATTCTCAGCCAAATAATAAAAATCTTCATAAATGCCGGCTGCCCTCAAGAATATGTCACATGGCCATTCACATGGTCGAATTTCTGCGATGCGAGGAAGATTATATTTGGGTTTATCCCTCATCTCATTTTCACCTTCCTTAGAACTCCGGCTTGAAGAGCCTATTAACAATCTCCTCAGCATTTCTTTCTCTGAAAAATTCTGAAATATTTAGTGGCCCAAAATAAAGGTGAACAAACTCAACAAAACTCATAACAACTACTCCCACAAGTGCCTAGAGGCTATATCATGCATCAAAACTACTTGGGACCATACAAATTTGACATGCAAGCTCAAGAACAAGGTCACCACAACAGAAAAAAAATTCAATATATAAAGCACTAGAACAAAAACTAATTGGACCATTGGAGGAGTCACATACCGAATATCAAACTCCCAAAACAGCAAAAAGAGATCGAAAATGAAGCTTTGCACAAGGAGATCGAAAATCGCAGCAAAAAGAGCTAGAACACGGGTTTGAGCAATGGTGGGATTTTTTTATGGAGGAAGATGAACTGGATGGGTGCTGGAATAAGTGAAGGGGGGCCATGTGGGGATTGCAATAGTTTTCAAGGGTATAGGGGATTGCGCCAGAAAAAGGTCTTGATAACCCACAAGTATAGGGGATTGCAACAGTTTTTGAGGGTAGAGTATTCAACCCAAATTTATTGATTCGACACAAGGGGAGCCAAAGAATATTCTTGAGTATTCGCAGCTGAGTTGTCAATTCAACACACCTGAAATACTTAATATCTGTAGCAAAGTATTCAGTAGCAAAGTAGTATGGAAGTAACGCTAACGATGGCAAAAGTGACAGTAGCAGTTTTGTAGTGATTGTAAGAGTAGCAACGGAAATGTAACTTGGCGGAGATCAACATGTGGAAAGCTCGTAGGCAATGGATCAGTGATGGATAATTATGTCGGATGGCATTCATCATGCAACAGTTATAACATAGGGTGACACAGAACTAGCTCCAATTCATCAATGTAATGTAGGCATGTATTCCATATATAGTCATACATGCCTATGGAAAAGAACTTGCATGACATCTTTTGTCCTACCCTCCCGTGGCAGCGGGGTCCTAATGGAAACTAAGGGATATTAAGGCCTCCTTTTAATAGAGAAGCGGACCAAAGCATTAGCACTTAGTGAGTACATGAACTCCTCAAACTACGGTAATCACCAGAAAGAATCCCAATTATTGTCACCCTGGGGGATGCGGATCATAACTCGTAATAGGTGTCTACAACTTGCAAGATAGGATCAAGAACACATACATATTCATGAAAACATAACAAGTTGAGAGCTGAAATCATGGCACCTGGGCCCTAGTGACAAGCATTAAGCATAGCAAACTCATAGCAACATCAATCTCAGAACATAATGGATACTAGGGATCAAACCCTAAGAAAACTAACTCGATTACATGATAAATCTCATCCAACCCATCACCATCTTGGAAGCCTACAATGGGATTACTCACGGACGGCGCAGAACATCATGGAATTGGTGATGAAGGATGGTTGGTGATGATGATGATGTCGATTTCCCCTCTCTGGAGTGCAAAACGGACTCTAGATCTGGCCTCCCGAGGAAGAACAGGAGGTGGCGGCGGCTCCTTATCGTGAAACGCGATAAACTCTTCTCCCTGATTTTTTTTCTCCGTGAATAGGAATAAATAGGAGTGTAATTGAGGTCGGTGGAGCAACAGGGGGCCCACAATCCTGCTAGGGGCGGCCAGGTGGGTGGCCACGCTTGGCAGGCTTGCCACTTTGGAGTGCAAAACAACGGCAAAAGAGTTTGGAAAAGTAGATACAATGGAGACGTATTACGGCACCTCCCCCAAGCTTGGCACAAGCCAAGGGGAGTGCCCATACCCATGTGCTTAGATGTCCTTCCTCGGAGGCGATGGTGCGATATTCTTGGCGATGTTACCCCTCAAAATGCGATTCTCCTCCTCAAGCTTGTTGTTTGGCTGCGTGAGATCCATTATTTCCTTGTGAAGTTTTCTAGTGATGGTTAGAGATCCCTTCACCCATGGATGTTTCACTGCTTCGGGTGAAAAGACAACACTCCTTTTCAGGTTTTCATAAGTAAGAAATTTAGCATCAGGAGGAATGACCGAATTTGGGATTGCTGAGCTTTGAAGTTCCTCCAACATGGCTCCAGGTTGTGGATGAGAATTAACTTCTTGGTGTTCCTCCATGGCATCCACCCTTTTCAAGTCGGCCTCCATATCCTACTCCTTGCTTCGCCCAAAGTGATTAGCTTCAATGTATGCTCCAGGTTCCTGTGTCGGGTGAGAAACACGACTCTCCCCGGTCGACTCTTGCAAAGACATCTTGCTCCAAATCTTCTGCAGAAACAGCTCAAACCAAACATGAGGTATTGTCGTGATACGAAAGTCCAAACCTTCAGGATATTATATAATGAATTTTTGCCGACCCAAAGGAGTGTACCACAAGAAAACGGAGTTCGGAGGGTGCACGGGGTGGTGGCAAGCCCCGTAGGCGCGGCTAGGGGGGTGGCGGCGCCTAACAGGCTTGTCACCTACTCGTGCGTTGTTCGGACTAATTTTGATTTTCCTATTTTTTTAATATTCCAAAACAGAGAAAAATAGCTACCGGGAAAGTTTTGGAGTCGGTTTACTTACCATACCACATACCTATTCCTTTTTGGAGTCTGAAATGTTTCAGTAGGTCTCCCTAACATACTCCTCCGGTGTTATGGTATAAATAATGTTGGTTTCCACATTTATGGGAGTGCCTGAGATATAATGTTTGATTCTTTGCCCGTTTACCACCTTCGGATTTGTGCCTTCGGCGTTGTTGATCTTGATGGCACCGGAACGATATACTTCCTCGATAATGTAAGGCCCTTCCCATTTAGAGAGAAGTTTTCCTGCAGAAAATCTTAACTGAGAATTGTATAGCAAGACAAGGTCACCTACATTGAATTCACGCTTTTGTATCCTTTTATCATGCCATCTCTTAACTTTCTCTCTAAACAACTTGGCATTCTCATAGGCCTGGGTTCTCCATTCATCAAGTGAGCTAATGTCAAAAAACCTCTTCTCACCAGCAAGTTTGAAATCATAGTTGAGCTCTTTGATTGCCCACTAAGCTTTATGCTCTAGATCTAGAGGTAAATGACATGCTTTACCATAAACCATTTTATACGGAGACATAACCATAGGGTTCTTGTAAGCAGTTCTATAAGCCCATAATGCATCGTCAAGTTTATTAGACCAATTCTTCCTGGATCTATTAACCGTCTTTTGTAAGATCGATTTAATTTCTCTATTGCTTAATTCTACTTGACCACTAGACTGAGGATGATTAGGAGATGCAATTTTATGATTAACATCATACTTAGCAAGCAACTTACAGAATGCACCATGAATAAAGTGTGAACAACCATCAGTCATTAAATATCTAGGGACTCCAAATCTAGGAAAGATAACTTCTTTAAGCATCTTAATAGATGTGTTATGATCAGCATTACTAGTTGGAATAGCATCTACCCACTTAGTAACATAATCAACAGCAACTAAAATATGAGTGCACCCGTTGGACATTGGAAAAGGTCCCATATAGTCAAAACCCCAAACATCAAATGGTTCAATAACAAGAGAGTAATTCATAGGCATTTCCCGACGTCTACTAATATTGCCAATTCTTTGACATTCATCACATGACAGGACAAACTTACGAGCATCCTTGAAGAGAGTAGGCCAATAAAGCCCTGATTGTAATACCTTATGTCCAGTTCTATCTCCAGCGTGGTGTCCTCCGTAAACCTCGGAATGACACTTGTGTAGGATCTGTTCCTGTTCATGCTCAGGTACAAAACGTCTAATAACACCATCTAATCCTTATTTATAAAGGTGTGGGTCATCCCAAAAGGAATGTCTTAAATCATAGAAGAACTTTTTCTTTTGTTGGTATGTGAAACTAGGCGGTATAAATTTAGTGACAATGTAATTAGCATAATCAACATACCAAGGAGCATTACGGGAGGCATTTATGACAACTAATTGTTCATCAGGAAAGCTATCATCAATAGGTAGTGGGTCATCAAGAACATTCTCTAACCTAGACAAGTTATCTTCTATGGGGTTATCAGCACCCTTTCTATCAACAATATGCAAATCAAATTCTTGTAGCAGAAGAACCCACCGGACAAGTCTATGTTTAGCATCTTTCTTTTCCATAAGATATTTAATAGCAGCATGATCAGTGTGAACATTTACTTTAGAATAAACAATATAGGGTCTAAACTTATCACAAGCGAACATAACTGCTAAAAATTCTTTTTCAGTGGTAGCATAGTTTCTTTGAGCACTGTCTAGAGTTTTGCTAGCATAATGAATAACATTTAATTTCTTATCAACTCTTTGTCCTAGAACAGCACCCACAACATAGTCACTAGCATCACACATAATTTCAAAGGGTAGGTTCCAATCAGGTGGTTGAACAACAGGTGCAGAAATCAAGGCATTCTTAAGAATTTCAAATGCTTCTACACAATGATAATCAAAAATGAATGGAACATATTTTTGCAAAAGATTAGTGAGAGGCCTATAAATCTTAGAGAAGTCTTTAATAAATCTCCTATAGAAACCAACATGACCAAGGAAACATCTTATACCTTTGATATCCGTAGGACACGACATTTTTCAATAGCATCAACTTTAGCTTTGTCAACTTTAATACCTCTTTCTGAAATTTTATGTCCCAAGACAATACCTTCATTCACCATAAAGTGGCACTTCTCCCAATTCAAGGCAAGATTAGTTTCTTTGCATCTCTGCAAAACTCGATCAAGGTTGCTCAAACAATCATCAAAAGAAGTTCCGTAAACGGAAAAATCATCCATGAAAACCTCAACAATCCTTTCACAAAAATCAGAGAATATAGCAGTCATACATCTTTGAAAGGTAGCAGGTGCATTGCATAAACCAAAAGGCATACGTCTATAAGCAAAGGTACCAAAAGGGTAGGTAAAAGTGGTCTTATCTTGGTCCTATTTTGACACAAGTATTTCAGAGAAACCAGAATAACCATCTAGAAAGAAGAAATGTGTGTGTTTGGATAGTCTTTCTAGAATTTGATCAATAAAAGGTAGAGGGTAATGATCTTTTCTAGTAGCTTTATTTAATTTCCTAAAATCAATTGACATTCTATATCCTGTACCAGTTCTTTACAGGATCAATTCATTTTTATCATTAGGAACTACGGTAATACCGCCTTTCTTAGGGACACAATGAACGGGACTAACCCATCTATTATCAGCAATAGGGTAAATGATACTTGCCTCTAGAAGTTTTAATATTTCATTTCTTACCACTTCCTTCATTTTAGGATTTAATTGTCGTTGGTGATCAACAACTGGTTTAGCATCGGGCTCCATTTTTATTTTATGCTGACATAGAGTGGGACTAATGCTCTTAAGATCATCAAGAATATATCCAATAGCAGCACAGTGCTTCCTCAGAGTTTTCAATAATCTCTGTTCTTCATGCTCTGAAAGGTTAGAATCAATAATAATATGCTATATCTTCTTTTCATTAAGATAAGCATATTTTGGAGTATCCGGTAATTGTTTAAGCTCAAACACGGGATCACCCTTGGGTGGAGGAGGATCCCCTAGTGTTTCAACAGGCAAGTTGTGTTTCACAATAGGATGTTTACCAAATAAAATCTTATTTATTTCATTCCTTTCATTCATATGCATATCATTTTCATGGTCCACCGAATATTGTTCTAAGGGATCAGTAGGAGGCACAACAATAGAAGCAAGACCAATAATTTCATCCTCACTAGACAATTCTTTATCATGTGGTTGTCTACGAAATTTAGAGAAATTAAACTCATGAGACGTATCCCCAAAACCTACGGTAACAATTTCCTTCTCATAATCTATCCTGGAATTAACGGTATTCAAGAAGGGTCTACCAAATATAATGGGACAAAAATCATCTTGTGGGGAGCCAAGGACAACAAAATCAATAGGATACTTAATTTTCCCACACAAGACTTCAACATCTCTAATAATCCCAACTGGTGATATAGTATCTCTATTATGAAGCTTAATTGTAACATCAATTTCCTCTAACTCAGCTGGTGCAATATCATTCATAATCTCTTTATATAAGGTAAAGGGAATTGCACTTATAGTAGCACTCATATCACATAAGCCATGATAACAATGATCTCCTATTTTAACATAAACAATAGGCATGCTAATAGTGGGTCTATGTTTATCTTTAGCATCAGGCTTAGCAATTCTAGCACCTCCATCACAAAATTGAATAACATGCCCATCAATATTATCAACCAAGAGATCCTGAACCATAGCAATACTAGGCTCAACTTTAATTTGCTCAGGGGGTGTAGGTGTTCTAGCACATCTCTTACGAACCACAGTTGAAGCTTTAGCATGTTCCTTTATTCTAACAAGGAAAGGTGGTCTTTCAATATAAGCAACAGGGATAACAGGATCAACATCATAAGCAATAGTTTCCTCTTCAAATTTAATAGGTTCAACTACTTTCACTTCAATGGGAGGATGATATTTACACCAATTCTCCTTAGGGAGATCAACATGAGCAGCAAAAGATTCACAAAAAGAAGCTACTATCTCAGAGTCAAGATCATATTTAGTGCTAAATTCACGAAAAGCATCGGTGTCTACGAAGGACTTAACACAATCAAACTTAAGGTTCATACCTGACTCCTTACCTTCGTCGAGTTCCCAATCTTCAGAGATGCGTTTAATTCTTTCCAATAAATCCCATTTGAAGTTAATATCTTTCTTCATATAGGAACCAACACAAGAAGTATGAGCGTGGATTCATCATTACGAGAAAGCCGAGCATAAAAATTCTCAATAATAATTTCTCTCGAGAGCTCATGATTAGCGCATGAATATAACATTGACTTAAGCCTCCCCCAACCTTGAGCGATTCTTTCCCCTTCACGGGGCCAAAAATTATAGATATAATTCCGATCACGATGAACTAGATGCATAGGATAGAACTTCTGGTTAAATTCCATCTTCAATCGGTTGTAGCTCCATGATCAAATATCATCACATAGCATGTACCATGTCAATGCCTTCTCCTTCAAAGATAGAGGAAAGACCTTCTTATTGACGTGATCCTCGGGCATACCTACAAGCTTAAATGACCAACAAACTTCATCCACATAGATTAAATGCAAATCAGGATGTAGTGTTCCATCTCCTCCATAAGGATTAGCCATCTATTTCTCTATCATACCCTAAGAAATTTCATAATAAATATTTTCAGTAGGTTCAGTAGGTTGAGGGACAACTCTTTTTGTTTCCGGTTGAGGTGAAGATACCCCAAACAATCCCCTCAAATGATTACTTTCCATAGTTACAAGTGACGGTAAATTTCATCACACTATATATTTTTTTTTTTCAAAAGTACAACCTAATTTGTACCAAATTCGAAAAGCATATGTACAAATTGGAAAAAAAATCAAAAATAGCACCCCGTCGGCCTCTAGGGGCCGAAGACGGGCCCGTCGGCCTCCGGGGGGCCGAAGACGGGCCCGTCGGCCTCTGGGGGACCGAAGAGGGACCCGTCGGCCTCGTGGAGACCGAAGAGTGTCAGGGGCACAAAACTTAATTAAGATGACCTCAAATGAAAAAGTTGTCAACACAAAAAATCTTCGCCTCATCGAATCGGTTGATTTTGATATAAGAATCGTCTTAATCCAAGGTCGTATGCAACCTGTAGAGCCAAAACAAGATCAGGGGCAGAAGAGTATCAGGGGGCACAAAATGTAATTAAGATGTCCTCAAATGAAAAAGTTATCAACACAAAAAAACTTCACCTCATCGAATCGGTTGATTTTGATACAAAAATCGCCTTAATACGAGGTCGTATGCAACCTGTAGAGTCAAAACAAGATCAGGGGCAGAAGCTACAGAGTTATTGGGCGAATATTCTAGTATCTTTCAATTCAACATTGAGATGTGGTTGCTTTCTCGAATATTCTTAAAGCTCACACTTCTGCTGTCCCAAAAGTCCCTTAAATTATTGGGCGAATGCATATACGATTTTGAAAGTTACTATGTACTCCCTCTGTTCCTAAATATAAGTCTATCTAGATATTCCACTATGGACTACATATGAAGCAAAATAAATGAATCTGCACATCAAAATTATGTTTATATATAAATGAATCTGCACTATCTAGATATTCCCCACCCAGGGTCGCGCTATTCGTCACCCTGGGTGGGGAATAGTTATTCTTCACCCCCCTCTATTTTGACATCGATGCACCGTAATTTTACGTTACGTAATTTTTTTCTTATTCCATACGTAAAAAGAAACCGTAAGAAAATATATAATCACCGTAAAAAATATATTTTTTACGTAAAATTACAAACATAAAAACATAATGTAAAATATACATAAAATGCATTTTTTCTTGTCTTACGGCCTGTATTTTTATTCTCTTATGCCAAATTTTACACAGTGGGTAAATATAAATGTAACCATTTGTATTTTAAATGTAATTTATTTATGAAAGGCTCATAAGATTACCTCGGGTGAAGAATAACCTATTCTGCACCCTGGGTGATGAATAGTGTTTCTATATGTATATATGTGTATGCAGTACGTAATGTAATCTTTAAAAAGAGTTATATTTAGGAACAGAGAGAGTACCCTTTTAAGTTAATTGATCCTTGTGAAATCCTAAATAAGCCACTAGGAAAAGTGGTGATGCTATTTTCGTTAGGCGATGATGTCTAGCTCGTCGGTATCATAACCCATGATATATATTAGTAACCGGCTAAGGCCTCTGTGCATATCTCCTTTTGGACACTATTATTTTAGTAAATAAGTACCCTTGCATTATTTTGCTTCCAATTAGTAAATAAGAGATAAGAAATAAGAGATGTTGTGCCGATGCACTCTATCGAAAATGCTCATCGAAATAAAGCGTGCACGCGTCTGTTTATAGGGGTGATTGTATGCTTGATGTATGTGAGTGACTTAAATTGTAATTTGATCAAAGAAGATAAGAAAAAACATGGCAAGTCAGCGTGTTCCAAATTACGTTCCATGTCCGTAGTACGTGTGATCGCTTATTCATTATCTTCACGAAGACAAAGGAGGCGGCCGGCGGTGAGCCCACCGGCATGTGAATTTTTTTAGATGGTGTCGCTGTGTGATCTGGGTGGTGTCCCATGAAAAAAAATAGATGGCCTCACCGAATGCACCAGATGTCCCGTGACAAAATTTTTGACATCCATTCGGTCTGTCCGAAGTAACTGTGCAACTTTTGCCCCTTATCTTGTTTTGACTCTACAGGTTGCATACGACCTCGTATTAAGACGATTTTGTATCAAAATCAACCGATTCAATGAGGTGAAGTTTTCTCGTGTTGATAACTTTTTCATTTGAGGCCATCTTAATTACGTTTTGTGCCCCCTGACACTCTTCTGCCATTGATCGTGTTTTGGCTCTACAGGTTGCATACGACCTCAGATTAAGACGCTTTTTATATCAAAATCAACCGATTCGAGAGGCGAAGATTTTTTGTGTTGACAACTTTTTCATTTGGGACCATCTTAATTATGTTTTGTACCCCTAACACTCTTCGGCCTCTAGGAGGCCGATCGGTCCCTCTTCTGCCCCCCGGAGGTGGACGGGCCCCTTTTCAGCCCCCCGGAGGCCGATGGGCCCCTTTTCGGCCCCCCGGAGGCCGACAGGCCCCTCTTCGGCCCCTGGAGGCCGACAGGGTGCTAATTTTGAATTTTTTTCAATTTGTACATATGCTTTTCGAATTTGGTACAAATTAGGTAGTACTTTTGAAAAAAAATCCACTATATAAGTTTTTCCTTACCAGATTCCACTTACCAAAGGCGCTTCACTCCCCGGCAACGACGCCAAAAAGGAGTCTTGATGACCCACAAGTATAGGACATCTATCGTAGTCCTTTCGATTAGTAAGAGTGTCGAACCCAATGAGGAGTGGAAGGAAATGACAAGTGGTTTCCAGTAAGGTATTCTCTGCAAGCACTGAAATTATCAGTAACAGATAGTTTTGTGATAAGATAGTTCCTAACGAGTAACAAGTAACAAGTGTAGCAAAGGTGCAGCAAGGTAGACCAATTCTTTTTGTAGCAAAGTACAGGCCTGGACAAACTCTTATATAAAGCAAAGTGCTCCCGAGGACACATGGGAATTTCTGTCAAGCTAGTTTTCATCATGCTTATTTGATTCGCGTTTGTTACTTTGATAATTTGATATGTGGGTGGACCGGTGCTTGGGTGCTGCCCTTACTTGGACTAACCTACCACTTATGATTAACACCTCTCACAAGCATCCACAACTACAAAAGAAGAATTAAGATAAATCTAACCATAGCATGAAACATATGGGTCCAAATCAGCCCCTTACGAAGCAACACATAAACTAGGGTTTAAGCTTCTATCACTCTAGCAACCCATCATCTACTTATTACTTCCCAATGGCTTCCCCTAGGCCCAAATAATAGTGAAGTGTTATGTAGTTGACGTTCACATAACACCACTAGAGGAGAGACAACATACATCTCATCAAAATATCGAATGAATACCAAATTCACATGATTACATATAACAAGACTTATCCCATGTCCTCAGGAACAAACGTAACTACCCACAAAGCATGTTCATGTTCATAATCAAAGGAGTATTAATTATCATAAGGGATCTGAACATATGATCTTCCACCAAGTAAACCAACTAGCATCAACTACAAGGAGTAATCAACACTACTAGGAACCCACAAGTACCAGTCTAAGGTTTGAGACAAAGATCGGATACAATAGATGAACTCGGGTTTGGAGAGGAGATTGTGCTGGTGAATATGTTGATGGAGATTGTTCCACTCACTATGAGAGGATTGTTGGTGATGACGATGGCTTCGATTTCCTCCTCCGGGAGGGAAGTTTCCCCGACAGAACAGCCCTGTCGGAGCTCTAGATTGGTTATGTCCAAGTTCCGCCTCGAGACGGCGGAGCTTCATCCCGACAGCTTCCTTCTAATATTTTTCTAGGTCAAAACCCTGCATATATCATAAGATGGGCACCGGGGACCTGCCAGGTGGGTCACAAGCTTGCTAGGCGTGACCAGGGGGTGGTCGCGCCTGCCAGGCTTGCCACGTCCTGGTGGGCCCCCTCTGGTATCTGTTTTGCCCAATATTTTTTATATGTACCATAACAATTCTCTGTGAATTTTCAGGACTTTTGGAGTTGTGAAGAATAGGTATCTCAGATTTGCTCCTTTTCCACTCCAGAATTCCAGCTGCCGGCATTCTCCCTCTTCATGTAAAGCTTTAAAATAAGAGAGAAAAGGCATAAGTATTGTACCATAACGTGTAATAACATCCCATAATGCAATAAATATCAATATAGAAGCATGATGCAAAATGGACGTATCACCCTCCATTAAGCAGTGGATGTGAGATCGTTGTCGCTAAAGGATCTATTCTCTATAATTCAATTCAGCAATACATTCTTGAATTTTTTAACTCTACATGCATTGGTCCCGTTCTACATGGGTCTGCACGCATTGCCTCAAGGAAGCCCTTGAGCTCCCGTATTTCCTTGCACACCGAACCGAAGGACTACACACACCACGAGGTGAACGCAGCCGCAACCTCCTGCAATTTCTGTCTTAGATCTGCGACTGAAGAGCTCTTTGGTTTGCTCGACCACGCCTACTGTAGTACCCTAGCGAATTCTTAGTTTCTCTCCCACATCACTTCATACCGAAACGGATGAGCGATAGCAACTCTCCTATTATTAGCTTCAAGCTAATTCATCAAAAGAATAGGTGAGTGATCAGATTTTACAACAGTAAGATGCATAAGCGTAGCAAACGGAAACATGTTACACCACTCATTGGATGCAAGTGCCCTGTCAAGACGCACACGACAATACTGGCCACCGGTGATCTTCTCAAAAGTCCATTCCATGCCCACATAGCCAATATCAGCTAACTTCCAGGCATCAACCACCTCTCTAAACTGCTGAATATGCATCAATGCTCGATCACTCGGACCCAGGTGTTCTTCCCCACGGAGCACTTCATTAAAGTCGCCAATTCACATCCATGGGAGGTCCCGCTCATCCGCTCTCAGGAACCTCATCATATCCCATGTTCTATATCTTAAACTTGTATCCGCATCTCCATACCAACAGGTCAAGCACCAAGGGTCCTTTCTAGCTTCCCGAACCACCATATCAATGAGATACTTAGAGTAATTCCGTAGTGTGAGTTGTACCAAGTTCTTCCAGTAGAAGCACAACCCCCCACTCCGTCCAGAGCTACCAACTCCATAAGCACTATCAAACCCAAGTGTACTCGCCAAACCTTCCACATGACACTTTGCAATTTGCGTGTCCACTACACAAAGGATCGTCAATGCACATTCCCGCGCGAGGTCGTGCAACTCTCGAACTGCCGCAGGGTCACCAAGCCCCCGACAGTTCCAGCACAAGGTATACATTAGGGACGGCGGCTCTCCACCTGGGAGGCCGCCAAACTATGGGTTGTGCTCTCACTATGTGCATCAGAACCATCTTCTATTCCTACACTTGCCCCCATCTTAAGCTTCTTCCTATCTCATGGTGTGATGCAGATAGCCAAGGGTGGGGGTGCAGCAATAGAACTAGCTGCAGTTACCCCATCGTCCATATCCTTGTGAGCATCAACAACCTATTCATTGACCCTCAACACGCCCATGACCGAAAAAGCATCTGCCACCGCTTCTCGTAGAGCCAATCAACCCTCTTGTCGAGCTCCCAACCCCAAGGCCGCGAAGACAGGCAATCTATCCCCTTGGTCAGGCCAAGGATCCAGAGCAATCGGAGATAAGGGGTAGAAGCGAAGGGCAGTAGGGAAGAATCAATGCCGGTTGGACGCCGACGGAGTATGTAAACCCGAGTCACCATGGCGGCTAGGGTACGGTTGACTGTCCTTTTTTATTAAGAGGGGAACTACTGGTCGCATGGTGGTTTACCCGGGTAGTGGGCAGCTGGTTTAATGGGCTTCCATTTCCTCTCTAGTCAACAATATTATTTATTTATTTATTTAAGCATTGACAGGCTAATGGGGTACAAGTACCCATGTGAGACAATCCTACTTGTTCGGTTCGATTGGTCAAAACAATCAAACCGATCGTTGCCTTCTCGTCTTGAGTAAAAAAATTACTCGAGAAGGCAACAATGAGTCGATCGCTCCACCTCCCCGTCCCCCCGTTTGTCAGCTTCTGTTCGGAACAACGACATCTCGATCGATTAGAGAGATAGAGACATACCATCAGCGAGTGGAGGCTGACCTGGCCGCGTGGCCTGTGGTGGGGGCGGGGCCGAGTTTGGTTGTAGACCTAGTTCTATAACTTAATGTTGTCAAGTCTCAACTTCATTTGGCCTATCAAACTAAATAAATACTCCTTCCATCTTATAATAAATGTCGTTAATTTAGTTAAAATTTTGCATTGATTTAGTTAAAAAATCACCAGCACTTATTTTAGGACAGAGGGAGTATACTATATTATTTCACGCTGAAATTACATTGGTATTATTTATATGGTTAAATTCTGGACCCTGATAAAACATTCGAATTTTAAGCATGTCACCTCAAACATTTTTTCATAGCAACTATATTTGATGTGAGGTGGCAACTTTAGTTGGTAAAACTTGGCATCTTTGTCCCAGTTTATTTTCTTGTCAGAAATGTTTGCCAACCTCACATGTACGGATGACAGTTTTCCCCATGGGTATGGGTACACGTGGAAATGAGCCTGACAGTAGATGGTAGGGGTACGAAAGGAGAGGGAAGAGTCCTAGCTACGGTGAGGATGTACACACGGATGTATGAGTTCAGGCCCCTCTCGTGGAGGTAACAACCCTACGTCTCAGTGCTCGGGAGATTATGTCGTGTATAATATAGAGATTACAATGGTGCGAACCCTTGTGCAGGAGGGGAGGGGCGGCTTATATAGAGTTTGTTGCCCCGCATAATTACCCCGCATCTAAGGGTCCGATCGTGGGGTTAAAGTCTGCCGTTACTAGTAACGTACGTAATAAAAGCTACTAATGACCATTGAACCAACGTCTGCCCGTTGGGCTCTTGATGATGGTTCCTAGTCTTGTGGCATCGAGTGAAAGCGAGGTCTTCCGAGTGACACGCAACTGCCGAGTGAAAGAAGGAGTCTCCGAGTGGATATCTGTCGAGTGGCTTTGAACGTCTCCAGGAAGCCACTCGGAAGTTCATGCTTGATCTTCAAGTCCTCCCATGTAGTGTCCTTAGGTAGGGTATGTGGGCCTTGCCTAGGACACTAACCTAGGTACATATCCTCGTCATTAGCCCCCGAATGGATCGGGGTTCGAGTGGTGAAAGGAGGTATCAATGTCAACCTTGAGTTAGTGCATCAAATCCTCCAAATGATATTTGGGGTTTCCATGGAACTTGCGTCGACTGAACTTTGAGTATTAACGTCCATTCAGGATCGACACGCAAAATCTTCCGAATGATATTCGGGGCTTCAACGAAACTTGCGTCGATTGAATTCTACTCCGTTCACCCGGATCCATTCAGCCTGAAAAGTGCCCGAGTGGATGTTCAACACCTATTTTGCTCCAAGTGAACTGAAAGTATCTTGGGAGGTGACGGGTCGGTCTGACAGACCCGGATTTTGCGGGATACGAAAATTTGGGAAGTGCACGCGCATGCGATCATGACGCCACGATCAGGGCAAGTGGAGGCACGATGCCTCGATTCTCGTGCCGGTCATATCGCCATGTACTGGGCACCGTCAGCGGTGATCTCGCGAGCCCACTGGTCAGTGGGACACTCGGTGGAGTATAAAGCCTCACGCGGCGCGGTTTGCATAGTACTTCCGCCCATTCTTCCTCTCTTTTCCTCCGCCTCCTCTGCCCCAACGCCACACACCGTTCCTCCTCGACGAGAGCCACCACGCCAATGACGAAGAACGCGACGAAGAAGCTGGAGCGGGCGAAGAAGGGGGCGACGAAGCTCAAGGGAAAGAAGCCCTCGACCGCTCGGTTCACCGCGCCGGCGGGATGGATGCAGGGGAATTTTCTCCCCTCTTTAGTCACTCGCGAGGACATGGAGGGTCTTGTTGCCGACGGGCTCGTGGCGGACGGCGCCTGGAGGCTGCCGGGGGAAGAGCGCGAGTCAGAGCCGCGCGACGGGGAGCGGATTCTCCTTCTCTCCCATGTTGAAAGAGCTTTCTTCATGCCACCCCACCCGTTCTTTAGGGGATTCCTGAATTTCTTTGGCGCCCAACTGCATCACCTCTCGCAGAATACCATTGCATATTTGTCTGCATTCGTCACTTTGTGCGAGTGTTTTCTGGGCTGCTCTCCCCATTGGGGGCTGTTCAAGCACCTCTTTACGGTCAGATCCCATATCGTGAAGAAAGCTCTCCCCGCTGATGGGAAGACGCATGTGCTCCAGCTGTGTGGAGGTTTAGGAGTTCAGAAAAGAGCTCGTAGTTCCTTCCCTACCATGACTTTTCCTAAGTCCGTCAGAGGCTAGCAGTCGACCTATTTCTATTGCAAAGAAGGAATATCACGCAATATGTCGATTGTCCTTCCCCCTTATACACCTGACCGTCTAGCTGTCCCGAAATCTTTGAGGGTGACCGAAGAGGAGCACGTCCAAGTGGGTATCTTAGTTGAAGCAGTGGTGCAACTAATCCGGGGTGGAGTGACTAGTATGGATTTGCTGGAGATGTTTCTCGGTCGATGTATTCAGCCGCTCCAAGCCAGAGACCATAGCATGTAGCACTATGTGGGCCCTGAGCACTCGACCAGGACGCATCTAGAAGAGGTTCCATAGAAAACTGTCGAGCAGTGGCTTCGTAACATCACTGGAGCTTGCGACAATCCTTTGGGAGCCAAGAGGATCCAACCTTACTCGGCGAAAAACCCGCCAAAGAATCTGGTGAGTTGCGCGGTGTCGACTGATGTGTTTGTACTGTCGAGTGATACATTGACTTATAAACTGATTTCCTCACTTGAATCATGCAGGAGTGGACAAACATGCACTCACCTGTTCCCAACGGGAACCATGTTGAAGATGGTGTGGTGAGAGAGGGTAGTAGCGTGGACGGCGACGGTCCCTCTAACACTAAGGATGAATACAAAGACTCCGGCGAAGAGGAAGAAGTTGAGTCACCTCCCCGGCGTGAAGGCCGCACCAAGTCCCGCCAGGATCTGGCAGCTGTTGAGGACAAGGCTCCGGGCCCTAGTGAGAAGAATCCGAAGCAGAGTCGCCCTTCGACTGTTGAGTCGAGTGAAAGACTGGCCAAACAACCTAAGCAAGCCATGACCAAACCTCGCAAGGCTCTGCCTCGCATGAGGATGGCCGTACCTGTCGTCTCCACATAAGTATTTATTTTCGAATTCTTTCTGTCGACTGTGGCCTTGAGTGGTAACTGGCTGAGTGTGGTTCAATCCGTCAGAGCTGCTACATCCGTAACCTCGCCTCATCGAGACGGAGGGGATGTGATGGACATTGACACTCCTAACGCTGCCACTTCTCATAGAGGTTAGTAAGTTGTTGATTCGTCCGAATGGGACTCGACACATGTGAATGTTAACATTGTCGATTGTTGTAGAGGTCATTCAGGTGGAGGACGATGAGGAGCACCTGGACACTTCGCGCACTCGTATCCGAAGAACTTCATCAGCGCCTGGCGCCTCAGCGCTGGACTATAGAGTCCTCCCAGGGGATAGGCGACTCGACACAACTCAGAGCTGAACCCGCAGCACCTCTATCGCATGCTCCTCCAGCTGTCTCGACCATTGTGAAGTCAACTCCAACCAGACCCACTCAGACTGCCTCAGCTGCCCCAGCAACCATGCCGATCTCGCCTGTGATGGCCTTCTCTCTGCATCGCACTCCAGAAGATCAGACCGGAGCTGCGAAGGAGGCCATGATCCAGGTGGAGCAGATCATGCTGAGAACCAAGGAGGCGTACGAGGCCAGCAAGCTGGCTTTCGACATCAGCGCAGCCCTCCACACCAATGTTCGAGTAAGTTCGATTTTAAGTACATTGCCGATTGAATTCCTGTCTTTTCTTGGCTGTTGTACACCCACTGGGTGCTTCTCCACTCGAACAGATCAGATCGTAGTCGAGTAGGATTGGGAATGATAGTACGTGTGGTACTAGAGCCACTCGACATGTCGAGTGTTTTTTTCTGATGAGTTACTCGACGGATTGAGAGTTAACTGTCTTAGTGGGGGCACTCTTAGTGCACCCACTGGGTGTAGTCCCCGAGACCGTAGTCGAGTGCTTGCATCGACAGGGGTCTTAGAGCTTGTCGTACCCACCACTCCGCAGTTACTCTGTAGGTTTCATGGATATTATTGACAAACCATGATATGACGCTGCATAAGGATAGACTGCACTTCTCAGAGTGGTGGATATTCCAATGATAGATGTTTCCACCGCTCGACTGATCGAGAATCGGCAGATCCAGTGGGCGCGCGCTAAGTGCACCCACTGGGTGGAGTCCCCGAGACCGTTGTCGAGTGCTTGCACCGGTGGGGTCTTAGAGTTTATTGTATACAGGATACATTTCACCTTGGATCACACCACTCCGTAGCTACCTTGCAGGTTTCATGGATATTATTGACAAACCATGATATGACGCTGCATAAGGATAGATTGAACTTCACAGAGTAGGGAGGCGCGTCACTCGACGGATCGAGTGTTCTGACAGGGCTGACCTTGTCAAACGTTTTAATAACCAGTGGGGGCACGCTAAGTGCACCCACTGGGTGTAGTCCCCGAGGCTATTGTTAATCGAAGACGATAAGCAGTAGGCTTGAAAACTTGTCGTACGCGTGGACTAGAGCCACTCGACATGTCGAGTGTTTTTTTTCTGACGTGTTACACGACGGATCGAGATTTAACCGTCTCAGTGGCGGCACTCTTAGTGCACCCACTTGGTGTAGTCCCCGAGACCGCTGTCGAGTGCTTGCACTGGTAGGAGTCTTAATAGAGAAAACTTTGAATTTGTTTACGACGCGTGGAGCGCTAGGACCACTCGACATGTCGAGTGGACTTTTTGCTTGAATTCTTCTTAGGTTGTTCCAAGGTTGTAAGATAGTCATTCGCCAGTGTTCATAACTTAGTCGATTCTCCCAAGCGCCACTTGTCGATTGAATTCCTATCTTTTGTTGGTTCCAGAGGGCTTGCGAACTTGGGGCGCGGTACAAGGACATGGAGGATGAAAGGAACCGGCTGCGAGTGGATCTGGCGGTCTCCAAAAATGCTCTGGAGCGAGCGCGTGCTGAGTTGAAGTCTTTGGGAGGTAATTAGTGCTGACTTTCCGCATTCCCCTCTTCACTCTTCATGTTTTGAACCGAGTGCTCTCACTTGAATATACGTACGCAATGAAAACCGTCGACTCCAAGAGCGACTCAACAATGTTGTTTCTTTAGATTCCATGAAGAAGGCGCTGGAGGAGAAGGAGAAGTCACTTGCTAACGCCCAACGAGTGGCCAGGGACAAGACTGAAGTTGCAGATCGAAAGCTGGCGGCCGCCAAGAAGGTGGAAGAGGAGAACACCAAGCTTAAGCAGGAGCATGCCGACCTCGTCAAAAAGGACGAGCAACTGAACAAACGGAGCAATGGTGTGGAGAAGCATTTGGGCAAATTCTCGAGGAAGATGTATATTCTGCTCGACAGTGAGTGTTTCTTGTCGACTGAAGTTTGTAAACTCTTTGAGGGTCGCAGTTCACCGATTCTCCTTCCACTCCCCATTCTTCAATAGAATTCTGCCAAGACTTTGAGAAGGAGACGGAAGAGATTGAGCCCAGTCTGGATCCCACCAAGTCACCAGTTGCTGATGCAATGGCCATGAACATGCTGAGACTCAACTTTTGGCTCCAAGGCGTCCAGGCATATATTGCCCGATCGAAATCTGCAATGGAGAGAATCGACAAGGAGCTATGGCCCGAGGACACTCTTCAGCTCGACCTCAACTCTATAATAGCTCGCCTGAATGAACTTCCCAGTCGAGTGCAAGTCTGGAAGAAATTTGCTGCTCGATGCGGGGCCGACGTGGCGTTATCGCTCGTCAGGGTCCATTGCAGGGACGTGAGGGAGGAGAAGCTGAAGGAGCTCCAGGTGGTAAACACGAAGAAACTCTAGTTGAGGACTTCATGGGAACCTTCATTGAGGCAGCCACCAGAACCGCCGATGGCATCGACTTGGACACTTTTGTCGAGCTTGCCAGCCCATCACCCGTTTAAAAAACTTGGTCTTTGGAAGAAACAATTATATTTGTCTCGGTATGCCGAGTGGAATTGTATCCTTTAAAACTTCATTCAGGCCTTAGGCGTGAGCACATTTGCTTCCGTACGAAATATTTATCCGCAGTTTACACTTTGGATATTATTCATATTTGGCTTTCAATCATCTGTTGGACTAAGTTTGCTTTTAACTTAGGCGAAGTGTGTTCGCGGCTAAGCCCCCGAGTATGAGGATTGCTCATCACTCGGAGTATTTTCAAACTTAGGCGGATGTCGATTCGCAGCTAAGTTGTCGAGTGAATGGATTACTATCCACCTGACGTTTTTTTAAGTTAGGTGAAACGTGTTTCGCAGCTAAGCCCCCGAGTGTGAGGATTGCTCATCACTTGGAGTATTTTTGAACCTAAGCGAAGACGGATTCGCAAATAGGCCGTCGAGTGAGTGGACTGCTATCCACCTGACAGGGTTTTCAACTTAGGCGAAACATGTTTGCAGCTAAGCCCCTGAGTGTGAGGATTGCTCATCACTCGGAGTATTTTAAACCTAAACGAAGACGGATTCGCAAATAGGCCATCGAGTGAATGGACTGCTATCCACCCGACAGGGTTTTTAACTTAGGCAAAACATGTTCGCAGCTAAGCCCCCGAGTGTGAGGATTGCTCATCACTCGGAGTATCCCCAAGAATGTAACTGTACGATTGGAACCGACGATATGTACTGCAGAAATGTGAATTGCATTGATGAAATATTCTTATTACATCAGAAGATTCTCGTCTCAATTATAAAAATGCCGAAGCAGATCTGCATTCCAGGCTCGTGGCTCATCTAGCCACTTTATGAGATTGTACAGGTGATAGGCTCCATTGTTTAGTACCTTAGTGACAACGAAAGGACCTTCCCAAGCAGGAGCAAGTTTGTGAGGTTGGTGTTGATTCACTCGAAGCACCAGATCTCCCTCATGAAACGTCCGACTCTTGACATTCTTCTCATGGAAGCATCAGAGGTCTTGCTGATAGGTAGTAGTCCAAATCAGAGCCATTTCTCGTTCCTCCTCCAAAAGATCTACACCGTCTTGTCTGGCCTGTTCAGCTTCAGCCTCAGAATACAGCTCCACTCGAGGAGAATTGTGGGCCAAGTCACTTGGCAATATGGCTTCAGCACCATAGACAAGGAAGAAAGGAGTTCGTCCAGTCGACCGATTAGGCGTTGTCCTCAGACCCCACAAAACAGACAGCAGCTCAGTTACCCAGGCTCCGGCGACATGATCTAAATCGCGCATGAGACGAGGCTTCAGACCTTGCAGGATGAGACCATTAGCCCGCTCGACCTGTCCATTGGTTTGAGGATGCGCAACAGATGCATAATCCACTCAGGTGCCTTGGGAGTTACAGAAGTTCCTGAATTCTTCGAAGTCAAAATTAGTGCCATTGTCCGTGATGATGCTGTGCGGAATGCCGTATCGATATCTCATGAACGTGACCATCGTACGGGAGTTTGGCTTCTTGATTGGCTTGGCTTCTATCCACTTGGTGAATTTGTCGACTGTTACCAACAAGTGAGTGAATCCTCCTTTTCCGGGTTGGAAGGGGCCAACCATGTCGAGTCCCCAAACCGCAAACGGCCAGGCAAGTGGAATTGTCTTCAAAGCAGACGCCGGCTTGTGTGACAGGTGCGCATAGAACTAGCAACCATCGCAATGATCAACGATGTCTTTAGCCATCTCATTAGCTCGTGGCCAGTAAAAACCAGCTCGGTATGCTTTAGCGACAATCATCCTTGAAGACGCATAGTGGCTACAAGTTATCGAGTGAATCTCATCTAGAATCATTCGACCTTCCTCGGGGGAAATGCAGCACTGGGTGACATGAGTCGCACTCTCTCTGAACAGCTGATCCCCCATCACAGTGAAAGCCTTGGACCTGCGCACAATCTGTCGAGCCTTTGTTTCATATTTAGGGAGCTCTTGTCTGAGGATATAGGAAATGTACGGCACAGTCCAATCGGGAACGATAACCAGAATTTCCATGACCAGGTCAATCACTACAGGGACATCGACTTCTGTCGATTCGGTGGAACTCAAAGCCTGTGGGGGCTCTTCGGTGAAAGGATCTTCTTGAACTGAAGGAGTGTGCAAGTGCTCCAAGAACACACCTCTGGGGACAGGCCGTCGAGTGGAACCAATCTTGGATAGCTCATCAGCCGCTTGATTTTTCAGTCGGGGAACATGATGAAGTTCCTGGCCTTCAAATTTCTTCTCCAACTTCCGGACTGCATTGTAGTATCCAGTCATAGAGGGGTTTCGAACACAAACTAGCCAAGAGACAGAAAAAGGTAGAGACCAACCACCAAAACAAGGGAGTAAGGGCTAGGGGGATATGGGCCAAGAATCCCACTCTTTCATCACTTGATTCACCACCAAATCTGAGTCGCCATAAACCATCAGGCATTTGACGCCGAGTGAGATAGCCATGCGCAACCCATACAACAGTGCTTCATACTCTGCCTCATTGTTGGAGGAATCGAAGTGAATTTGCAAGACATAGCTGAGCTTGTTGCCCCTAGGAGATATCAGGACAGCCCCAGCACCAGACCCATTCAACATTTTGGAGCCATCAAAGAACATTGTCCAATACGTCGAGTGAACTTGGATAGGCTGTTGCTGTTCAATCCACTCGGCCATGAAATCCGCCAATGCTTGGGACTTGATTGCTTTTTTGGCTTCAAATCTGATGTCAAAGTGTCCAAGCTCGATTGCCCATTTAGCCACTTGACCTGATGCGTCTCGATTAGTGAAAATTTCGGACAAGGGAGCATCACCGACGACTGAAATCCAATGGTCTTGGAAATAATGCGCCACCTTCTTTGCTAATAGGTAAATACCATAAACCAGCTTCTGATAATGTGGATATCTTTTCTTTGAGGGGGGACAAAACTTCTGAGACATAATAAACTAGCCGTTGGACTTTATAAGCTTTACCCTCCTCTTCTCGCTCGATAGTCAATACTGTACTGACGACCTGATTTGTAGCCGCAATGTACAAGAGCAAGGGCTCTTTGCTGGCAGGAGCGGCAAGCACCGACTGGGTGGAGAGCAGGGCTTTGAGCTCAACAAATGCTGCTTTGACTTTGGGAGTCCAGTGAAACGTGTTGAACTTCTTCATCAACTAATATAAGGGCAGAGCCTTCTCACCAAGACAAGAAATGAATCGACTCAATGCTGCCAAGCAACCTGTGAGCTTCTGAACATCGTGCACTCGCACTGGAGTCTTCATACGGGTGATGGTGCTGATCTTCTCAGGGTTGACATCAATTCCTCGCTCGGAAACGAGAAAACCGAGCAACTTGCCACCAGGGACACCGAAAGTACATTTAGCCGGATTCAGCTTTATGTCGAATCACCTCAGATTGGCGAATGTCTCGGCCAAGTCAGCCAGCATGTCGGAACGTTTGCGGGACTTGACCACTATATCGTCCATGTATGCCTCGACATTCCGAGGGATCTGGTCGAGTAAACATTTCTGAATCATGTGCATAAAAGTGGCGCCGACATTCTTGAGACCAAAAGGCATGGTGATGTAACAAAAACACCCGAAAGGGGTGATGAAGGCTGTCTTTATTTCGTCCGGGCCATACAGACGGATCTGATGGTACCCAGAATAAGCATCCAAAAACGATAAATGCTTACACCCCGCTATCGAGTCAACAATTTGATCTATGCGAGGGAGCGGAAAATGGTCTTTTGGGCACACCTTATTGAGATGTTTGAAGTCAATGCACATGTGCAATGACTTATCTTTCTTTGGCACCATCACAACATTCGAGAGCCACTTGGAGTGGTAAATCTCCGGAATGAACTTGGCTTGCAAGAGACGGGCCACTTCTTCTCCGATTGCCTTGCACTTCTCCGCTGCTGAGCAACACAAATGCTCCTTGACGGGTTTGTCTTTCGGATCCACTCACAGATGGTGCTCAGCCAGCTCCCTAGGAATCCCCGGCATGTCAGCAGGCTTCCATGCAAAGATATCCCAGTTCTCACGAAGGAACTGGATGAGCTCGACTTCCTATTTACTGTCGAGTGTTGTTGAGATATTTGTCGGAGCAGCAGTTGGATCTGTCGGGTGGATGTGTACCTTCTTCACTTCCCCTGCCGACTGAAATGCCGACTTGGAAGCCGGCTTCTTTGCACGGAGCAAATCGGCAGGGTCGGCGGTTTTCTTGTACTCGTCCAACTCAACCATGGCCATCTGGTGATCGGCGATGTTGGAGCCTTGCTGGAGGCACTCTTCGGCCCGCTGTCGATTGCCAATGACCATGATCACGCCCTTAGGGCCTGTCATTTTCAACTTGAGATACACATAACGTGGATGGTCCATGAAATGCTCATACGCAGGTCGACCCAGAATGGCGTGGTAAGCACTCTTGAAATCCACGACTTCAAACGTCAACTTTTCTTTTTGGAAAATTTTGTCATTCCCGAATGTCACATCCAATGCTATCTGGCCGAGTGACTTGGCCTTCTTTCCCGATAGTCAATATTGTACTGACGACCTGATTTGTAGCCGCAATGTACAAGAGCAAGGGCTCTTTGCTGGCAGGAGCGGCAAGCACCGACTGGGTGGAGAGCAGGGCTTTGAGCTCAACAAACGCTGCTTCGACTTTGGGAGTCTAGTGAAACGTGTCGAACTTCTTCATCAACTGATATAAGGTCAGAGCCTTCTCACCAAGACAAGAAATGAATCGACTCAATTTTGCCAAGCAACCTATGAGCTTCTGAACATCGTGCACTCGCACTGGAGTCTTCATACGGGTGATGGTGCTGATTTTCTGAGGGTTGACATCAATTCCTCGCTCGGAAACAAGAAAACCGAGCACTTGCCACCAGGGACACCGAAAGTACATTTAGCCGGATTCAGCTTTATGTCGAATCACCTCAGATTGGCGAATGTCTTGGCCAAGTTAGCCAGCATGTCGGAACGTTTGCGGGACTTGACCACTATATCGTCCATGTACGCCTCGACATTCCGAGGGATCTGGTCGAGTAAACATTTCTGAATCATGCGCATAAAAGTGGCGCCGACATTCTTGAGACCAAAAGGCATGGTGATGTAACAAAAACACCCGAAAGGGGTGATGAAGGCTGTCTTTATTTCGTCCGGGCCATACAGACGGATCTGATGGTACCCAGAATAAGCATCCAAAAACGATAAATTCTTACACCCCGCTATCGAGTCAACAATTTGATCTATGCGAGGGAGCGGAAAATGGTCTTTTGGGCACACCTTATTGAGATGTTTGAAGTCAATGCACATGTGCAATGACTTATCTTTCTTTGGCACCATCACAACATTCGAGAGCCACTCGGAGTGGTAAATCTCCGGAATGAACTTGGCTTGCAAGAGACGGGCCACTTCTTCTCCGATTGCCTTGCGCTTCTCCGCTGCTGAGCAACACAAATGCTCCTTGATGGGTTTGGCTTTCGGATCCACTCTCAGATGGTGCTCAGCCAGCTCCCTAGGAATCCCCGGCATGTCAGCAGGCTTCCATGCAAAGATATCCCAGTTCTCACGAAGGAACTGGATGATCTCGGCTTCCTATTTACTGTCGAGTGTTGTTGAGATATTTGTCGGAGCAACAGTTGGATCTGTCGGGTGGATGTGTACCTTCTTCACTTCCCCTGTCGACTGAAATGCCGACTTGGAAGCCGGCTTCTTTGCACGGAGCAAATCGGCAGGGTCGGCGGTTTTCTTGTACTCCTCCAACTCAACCATGGCCATCTGGTGATCGACGATGTTGGAGCGTTGCTGGAGGCACTCTTCGGCCCGCTGTCGATTGCCAATGACCATGATCACGCCCTTAGGGCCTGTCATTTTCAACTTGAGATACACATAACATGGATGGGCCATGAAATGCTCATACGTGGGTCGACCCAGAATGGCGTGGTAAGCACTCTTGAAATCCACGACTTCAAACGTCAACTTTTCTTTTTGGAAATTTTTGTCATTCCCGAATGTCACATCCAATGCTATCTGGCCGAGTGACTTGGCCTTCTTTCCTGGGATGACCCTGTGAAACTACATGCTGCTCTCACTCAGACGGGAGATCAGAATGCCCATCCCTTTCAGGGTATCCACATAGAGAATGTTCAGGCCACTCCCGCCGTCCATGAGGACCTTTCTAAGTCGAGTCCCCCCCACTGGATCTACTACCAGAGCCTGTCAACTGGGAGTGGCCACATGAGAAGGATGGTCTGTCTGGTCGAATGTGATAGCATATTGGGACCATTTGAGGTAGGTGGGGGTGTCTGGTACAGCCATGTTGATTTCTCTGTTGATGACTTTCAGACGGCTCTTACTCTCGACATCAGCTAAGATCACCAGTGTAGCAATGACATCCGGGAATGTTTCCTTATCCTCATCTTCATCTCCCTTCTCAGGAGATTTATCACTCAGTAGGTCTCCCTTGAATTGCTGGATAAGGGTTCGACACTGTCGAGTGGTGTGCTTGGGCAAAATCAGATTGCCTTCCGCATCTTTCCTCGTGTGTATTACACACAGCTTATCCATGATATCAGTTCCTGACTGATTTTCCCCTTTCTTGGGGGCATACTATGCTTTAGCTTTGCCCTTGTTCTTCGACCGAGTCGCCAGTGCTGCCGCTTCTGCCTGAACCGGATCTTCAGCCTTTTGCTTCTGTTTCCGATTGTTGCTGCCGCCCGCCTAATTGATGACTGCCTTTCCTTTGCCTCTATAGAGGCGGTCTTATTCCTCGCCATTGGCATACCGAGTGGCGATTTCCATCATCTTGTCGAGTGAAATATCACCCGTCCGCCCAAACTTCAGATATAGCTCTCCGTATCTCACACCGGCCTTGAATGCACAAACAGCGTGATGTTCCAACATATTCTCCACTCTATGATGCAGAGTGGACCATCGCTGAATATAATCTCTCAAAGTTTCATTGGGCTTCTGGACACAGTGTTGTAAGTCGACTAGACCTGCCGGACGCTTGCAGGTGCCCTCAAAGGTTCGGACAAACACTCGGGCAAGATCCTCCCAACAATGTATGCTGGAGGGAGCCAAACGGTTCAGCCAAGCTCGAGCTGAACCATCTAACATCAGGGGCAGGTGTTTCATTGCAACATTGTCATTTCCGCCACCAATTTGCACAACCACTCGGTAATCATCTAACGAAGTCTCTGGCTTTGTTTCGCCAGATCAGATTCCCGCCACCATTCTGAAGTTGGGGGGATCTCTGCATAACGTATGGCTCTGCTGAAACATTCGGGACCAGACACCATGGCTGAGCTTCCACTCAGAACATCTCTGTCGTGTCCTTCTCTATAGGCTCTGCCCTTGTCAATCCGCTTCTGAACAAGGTAGGCGCGGGAGTCAAAGCCCGCATCCCGCTCATCACCGAAGGAGCGCCTGTCGTCCTGGCGCCAGGGCGCGTACGGACCACTCCGCGGAGTGGACACTCGGCGGTGGTCTTTGTGGTGAAACTGATCTCTGTCTTGCCCTTCACGGAAACCGCCGCCCCGACGGCGCAAGGGCGATCCAGGGCTATGTGCCAACTGAACGGTCTCTGCCCTGGGTGAATTCCTACGATCCTGTTGCGGGACTGAGAATCTAATGAATTCTGATGCTGTGCTGCATCTAACAATGCTCTGATTTGCATCAACCCTCTTATAGCCTCTGACCGGGATGGCTGAATGGAATCTGCTATCCTAGCAGCAACAACAACATTTAGCACAGGAGTTTGATATACCTCAACGTCATCATGAGATCCAGTCGGAAACAGCTGTCGCCGACGTCGACTGGGGCGTGGCGGGTGCTGACGAGAGTACCCGTCAAGCTCTGCCTAGAGTTCTTCCAGACGAATGCGCACGGCCTCCAAAGCTTGGGCCTCGGCAGTCGCGCCGACGATGGGAGTATGAAGAACATCCTCCTTGCCGCGTGGCTGCTCTTTCGACAGACCTCCAGCCTCGCGCCTGCCACGGCCAAAGCCAGGCGGGGAACTCTGATGATAGCCCGCATCAATACCTCCGCTGCGGGCATGCAGCTTTCGCACTCGGAAGGCACGTCAGACGAATCGGAATCCGAATCGAACACGCCATGAAGGGCCTCGGCGGGCTTGAGTGCTACAATCTGTGGAGAAGTTTGACGCGCCACTTCATGTTCGACCCAGCGCTGAAGTCGTGAGCGGCCGGCCGCTTGTGACTGCGAACAATGAGGGGAGACGACGCGTAGGGAGTCAAAGGCTGACACAGCAACACGCCACAGGAACTCACGCGGAAGTGCGCGGCCCCGCGGAGCGGGAGCGCCTCGGCATCGAGAGGCGCTTCCTAGAGCCATGCCGAATCATCGGCGATGAAGGTGAGTGCTCCGAAATGGATCTTGTGGCCCAGAGCAAAAACACCGTCGGAAGATATGTCGAAGGATGAAAAATGCAACCTCACCAGAAGTCACTTAGACGCCTGCTCCACAGTGGGCGCCAACTGTCATGGGAACGAGCCTGACAGTAGATGGTAGGGGTATGAAAGGAGAGGGCAGAGTCCTAGCTACGACGAGGATGTACACACAGATGTATGAGTTCAGGCCCCTCTCGTGGAGGTGACAGCCCTACGTCTCAGTGCTCGGGAGCTTATGTCGTGTGGAATATAGATATTACAATGGTTGCGAACCCTTGTGCAGGAGTGGAGGGGCGGCTTATATAGAGTTTGCTGCCCCTCATAATTACCCCGCATCTAAGGGTCCGGTCGTGGGGTTAAAGTCTACCGTTACTAGTAACGTATGTAACAAAAGCTACTAATGACCATTGAACCAACCTCTGCCTGTTGGGCTCTTGATGATGGCTCCTGGTCTTGTGGCGTCGAGTGAAAGCGAGGTCTTCCGAGTGACACGCGACTGCCGAGTGAAAGAAGGAGTCTCCGAGTGGATATCTGTCGAGTGGCTTTGAACGTCTCCAGGAAGCCACTCGGAAGTTCATGCTTGATCTTCAAGTCCTCCCATGTAGTGTCCTTAGGTAGGGTATGTGGGCCTTGCCTAGGAGCCTACCCTAGGTACATATCCTCATCAGCGGGCATGGCTAAGACTTGGAGAGATTTTGTACCCATCGCTAATGGGTATCCATACTTGCAAAATATATGGTTAAGGCATGGGTATGAAATTGCGCCCAGGGGTAACCCAATGGGTACGCAAACATATAATAGATGAAAATAACTTCTATGACATGTGGGGTCAACATCTAAATCTTATGGCCCAATGCTAAATATTGTATTCCCGAAAGAAAATATGGCTCATATGCCATCAATCACATGCCCATTGTTCCTCCTACATCCTCTCGAAACAATTAAATCTTGACTCATCGCCATCGGCCTCCTATCAAACTCTGGGTCCAGTGATCCCCAGTTCCAAACGCCGCCTTCCACTGTGTCGGGCATCCACCAAGTGTTGCTCATACTCCCTTGATGCCTCCAAGAGGCACCTATCAAAGAAGACCACCTCGGTGCTATACTTCTCACCCATCATCACTTAAATTTTAGATTCATTTGTCTACTTTTTCAAAATTTAGATGCTATATATTATATCCACTGGATACCCATTGGGTATAGTACAACCGATGGATATGGGCATGGGTATCAATTTATGCCCACGAGTATTGAAGTCGGTGGGTATAGAAGATTTCTATGGGTATGGATTTGGGTAGAAGGAAGTAGTACCTGCCCAAACCCTACCCATTGCCATCCCTACTCATGTGAAAAAAAGTTTCCATGCTTACCGGACGTTCGGGATTTATCATTTTCATAAATTTTTAGTGCAACATTATTGTGGATTTGTGGTTTGAAAGTTTGGTGTTGTTTTATATGTTGTGTATCCCAATTTTTGTTTCTAGATTAGACACTCAGGCTCAAATTTTCCAATACTTCACAAAATTTCTAGCTCCACCACTAGATGGCGGTGCATGATACTCTTTTTGAAAGTGCTAGTTATTGACTAGAGGGGGGGTGAATAGGGGATTTTTATGAAAGTCTTGGAAAAAAGGAATGTATTCGAATTACACGGAAGCGGAACATGATCAGGTAGGGATAGTGATCAAGGGTCTAGGCAAGGTATGAATTATAGTGAAGATATACAAGAAAGTTAATCATTATCATCATGCACACTAAGATGAGTCGAAGACAAACTTAGACTGTATGAAGATAAACAGTAGATATGAATGTCTTCAGGATAAATCTTCAAACTAGATATGCAAGAGGGTGAAAGATAAACCAGTTTCTTGACAAAGACATGGTCCTTGTTGGACCAGTTCCACTTGCTGTGACAACTATACGTCTGGTTAGGGAGGATGAGATTGAACTCATAAGACCTCGTCTTCACCTTATTCCCCTTGAGACAAAGTCACTTAGACAGCGCCCAATCACAGAGGTAAGTCTTCAGGGGAGACTTCTGAACCCTGTTGTCGGTGTCAAATCTGGCATATCTCATAGTAGGGGTCCTAAGCTAGGCGTCTTGGAGCGATAGTAACATGGACACATGATTTTACCCAGGTTTGGGCTCTCTTGAAGAGATAATACCCTACGTCCAGCTTTTGATTGTATTCATATGGGGGATAGTACATAGTACAGATATCTACTACGAGATTGTAGTAATGAATATGAGATGTAATATCATGATCTATTGACTAGCCTGGCCTCGGTTTATATATGCACCAAAGTCCTAGGGTTTAGAGGAGTCCTTGTCTTGGGCGCCAAGTCTTGTGGAATCATCCTTGTATTCGGCATGGGCTGCCCGAAGTGGCCCATTAGTGAGTCGCCCCGGGGGTCCTCGGTCTGACCTACTGGTCGGAAGACAACGTGGTGAGTACCCCCTAGTCCAGGAGACCGTCAGTAGCCCCCTGAACCGGTCTTCAAGTTGGGGACTGATAACCCACAAGTATAGGGGATCGCAACAGTTTCCGAGGGTAGAGTATTCAACCCAAATTTATTGATTCAACACAAGGGGAGCCAAAGAATAGTCTTGAGTATTAGAAGCTGAGTTGTCAATTCAACCACATCTGAAAGACTTAATATCTGCAGCAAAGTGTTCAGTAGCAAAGTGATATGGTAGTAATGGTAACGGTGGCTAGTGATAGTAGCAGTTTGTAGTGTTTGTAATAGTAGCAACGGAAAAGTAACTGAGCAAAGATCAATAGATGAAAAGCTTGTAGGCAATGGATCAGTGATGGATAATTATGTCGGATGGCATTCATCATGCAACAATTATAACATAGGGTGACACAGAACTAGCTCCAATTCATCAATGTAATGTAGGCATGTATTCTGTATATAGTCATACGTGCTTATGGAAAAGAACTTGCATGACATCTTTTGTCCTACCCTCCCGTGGCAGAGGGGTCCTATTGGAAACTAAGGGATATTAAGGGCTCCTTTTAATAGAGAATTGGACCAAAGCATTAGCACTTAGTGAATACATGAACTCCTCAAACTACAGCAATCACCGGAAAGAATCCCAGTTATTGTCACCCTGGGGGATGCGGATCATAACTCGTAATAGGTGTCTACAACTTGCAAGATAGGATCAAGAACACATATATATTCATGAAAACATAATAGGTTCAGATCTTAAATCATGGCACTCGGGCCCTAGTGACAAGCATTAAGCATATCAAAGTCATAGCAACATCAATCTAAGAACATAGTGGATACTAGGGATCAAACCCTAACAAAACTAACTTGATTACATGATAAATCTCATCCAACCCATCACCGTCCATCAAGCCTAAAATGAGATTACTCACAAACGGTGGAGAGCATCATGGAATTGGCGTTGAAGGATGGTTGGTGATGACGAAGGCGTTGATTTCCCCTCTTTGGAGCCCAAAACGGACTCCAGATCTAGTCTCCCGAGGAAGAATAGACGATGCTGGCGGCTCCGTATCGTCAAATGCAATGAACTCATCTCTCTGACTTTTTCTCTCGACAAATAGGGTTATATGGAGTTGGAGAGGAGGTCGAAGGAGCCACGAGGGCCCCACAAGCCTTCTCGGCGCGACCAGGGGGTGGCCATGCCTAGAAGGCTTGTGGCCTGCAAGTGGCCCCCCTCTGGTTACTTCTCGCATCAGTATTTTTTATTAATTCCAAAAATATTCTCCATAAATTTTTAGGACGATCCGAGAACTTTTATTTCTACACAAACATAACACCAAGGCAATTCTGTTGAAAACAGTGTCAGTCCGGGTTAGTTCCATTCAAATCATGCAAATTAGAGTACAAAATAAGGGGCAAAAGAGTTTGGAAAAGTAGATACGTTGGACACGTATCAACTCCCCCAAGCTTAAACCTTTGCTTGTCCTCAAGCAATTCGGTTGATAAACTGAAAGTGATAAAGAAATTTTTTTACAAACTCTGTTTGATCTTGCTGTTGTAAATATGTCTAACTTATGTTCAGATTTCCAATAAAGATTATAAACTAACCACATTCACAATAACACTCAGGTCTCACATTTACTCATAGCAATGACATAACAAACTAGTGAGCAATAATAATAAGTCTCGGATGACAACAATTTTATCAAAACAATCATGACACAATATGACATAATGGTATCTCGCTAGCCTTTTCTGAGACCGCAAAACATACATGCAGAACACCTCTGAAGAACAAGGACGGACTAAACATCGTAATTCATGGTGAGAGAGATCCAGTCATGCTAATACTCAATATCAATTAATAGCATGGCATATAAATGACAATGGTGCTCTCTAACTGGTGCTTTTTATAAGAGGATGATGACTCAACAATAAAGTAAATCGAAAGACCCTTCGTAGAGGGAAGCATTGATTTGCAGAGGTGCCAGAGCTCAAGCTTTTAAAACAGAGATAGGTAATTATTTTGGAGCAGTATGCATTCGTTGCTCACATAACGACCAAGAGGTTTTCAATATCTTCCATGCTAAATACATTATAGGCAGTTCCCAATTACCAATCAATCAATCACACTCCACGGCGGGCCGAATTCATGGGTACCGTCCATAGAAACACAGTTCTGGGGGAGTTTTGTTTAATTATATTTTGCCTTTTATTTCGAGCATGGGACTGAGCATCCCGATTACCAGCCACTTTCTCGTGAATGATAGTGAATCAACACATATCGTAAGAATAACCCACCTAGCATGGAAGATACTAACAGCCCCCAGTCGCCACATGAGCGATTTGGGCATACAAAACGGAATATTTATTTGAAGGTTTAAAGTTTAGCACATGCAAATTTACTTGGAATGGAAGGTAAATACCGCATATAGGTAGATATGGAGGACTCATGTGGAACAACTTTGGGTTTATTGAGATGGATGCACAAGCAGTATTCCCGCTTAGTACAAGTGAAGTCTAGCAGAAGACTGGGGAGCGACCAACTAGAGAGCGACACGATCATCAACATGCTTTGAGATTAACCAACATTGAATGCAAGCATGAGTAGTATAAAATTCACTATGAACATAAATATCATGGAGGCTATGTTGATTTGTTTCAACTACATGCGTGAACATGTGCCAAGTCAAGCCACTTGAATCATCCAGAGTAGGATACCACTCTATCATACTACATCACAACCATTTTAATGCGCATGTTGGCACTCAAGACGAACCATTATCCACTCTTAGCTAATTTAGCATGGCATGAATAACTATAATCTCTAATTGTTATTGCAAACATTTTCAACCCATAATGTACTGAATTCGGAACGATGAGCTAACCATATTTACAAAAGCAAGATAGGTCGAGTTCATACCAGCTTTTCTGCATCTCAATCTTTTCATCAAATATCGTCATTATTGCCTTTCACTTGCACGACCGAATGATGTGAATAATAAAAAGAGTGTGCGTGCATTGGACTAAGCTGGAATCTGCAAGCAATAAACCAAAGAAGAAGACAAGGCAATATGGTCTCTTTGTAAGATAACTAATAGTGCATATGAGAGCCACTCAACACGTCATCGTGGTCTTCTCCTTATGACCCAAAGAAAAGAAAGGAAAATTATTTACATGGGAAAGCTCCCAATAAGCAAAAAGAAGAATGAGAAATCTTATTGGGTTTTCTTTTTAATGCTACAGCTAAGCAACTAGGAAATAAAGATAGAACTAATTTTTTTTGTATTTTCCTCAAAGTTAATTGAACACACAAGAAGAAAGCAAAACAAGAATTAAACTACCATGGATAGTACAATGAAAAAGTATGAACACCGACAACTGAAATAAGTGTGTGAACGTGAATGTAATGTCGGTGAGAAATACGCACTCTCCCAAGCTTAGGCTTTTGGCCTAAGTTGGCTAGGGCCATGGCTGGAAATAACCTTCTTCGGGATATTCCGGAGGACACTGAGGGTTCCACTGATTAGCGACCTCCTGTGGCTCCCACTGAAAGACCGGGGCCTGATATGGATCGAGGGTTGGTGCTTGCTCAGGTGCTGGGGGTTGCGACAAACCCCAATATCAGTAGATGTCATCGGGCATAATAGTGTACCTGCCTGAATGAATATCGAACAGAGAAGAAGCAGGCAGAGTAATAATCTCACAAGTACCCTGACTAAGTACTAAATTGTAAAGCAGCCTCCTATCGTCATTCTTTTTAATCACATCATGGGCTACCATACGGTCATAATCTAGAAACATCGCGCGTATCAGCTTCTCATCTTTCTCATGAAGCCTAATGGGTATCTCAAAATGTTTAGCTAAGCGAGATGCATAGATACCTCCGAATATGGGCCCCTTCGAACGGTTGGTGTTCAACTGTTGGGCCACCATAGCGCCCAAACTAAAGGTTCTATCAGCAAATAAAGCATGGCGCAAAATAGCGAGGTCAGGAGCACTAGGGCTACACTTCTCCCAACGACCAACTAGACATCTTCCCGCAAATAATGAATAATAGTGTAGCACAGGAAAATGTAAACTAGCTTCCCTTGCACTTGACAGGCCTCTCTCTTCTCCTATAGTGAGTGCGGCGATATAATCTTCCATGTCTCGAGGACGTGGTTCCCTGATGCTGCCCTCATAGGGTATTGTTAGTGCATCTAGTGCCCTTTAGTGATTTTGGTGTATTGAAGACTCATAGGTTAAGGAACTAATGTGTTTGTGAGTGTACACAGGCTCTATAAGTCGATGAGGAGTTTGATATATTCGGAGATTACCGACCCCTAAAAATGTATGTCTTCAACTGAAAACTTTGGTGAAGACTTTGGTGAAGACTTTGGTATTACCTGAAGACTTTGAAAATGAAGAAGTTGGTGTGACCTTGAAGATATGAACGAGGACTATGAAGCGTGAAGACTTTTGTTTTCGTTGTTTCATTTCCTTTGTTTGAGTCATAGGAAACACCATATTGTTAAGGGGGATGAGGTAATACTAAGGAAAATTTCCAATTGATGCTCAACTCCCAAATCCTCAACCTATCCAATCCTTCGAGTGAAGCCTTTGGAAATCTCTTGCGGTTCAGTCAAGTTCTTCAGTCACAGAGACGAAGTTCTTCTGGTCTCTGAGGAAATTGATCTGGCTGAGGAGTTAGGATTTCGCCAGTGCGAATTGCCTACAAGTGAGGAACATGATATGTCTGAGGACTTTCATAGTTCAAAATTCCGACCATTGTCGTGCTTAGCGCCAGCTGTCCCCAATCATAATATCCACATAACGGAAATATCATTAGGGGCATTTGTGTCTTATAATGTCAGGTTGCATCCTGGCTATAAATAGCCACCCCCACAACCACTAGTTCGTTGGCTTCTCCGAGAAGCACTGACACTTGTCAGTAGAGAGCAACCCATCCTCCGAGGACTTTGAGAGAAAATCATCTGTGAGGAAAAACCCACAACCAAACCACCAAACCCAAAGTGATTGAGCATCATTGAAGAAATTCATGTGTGGAACCGACGCTTGTTACCTTTGAGGACTGTGCATCCTCCAGACGGTTAGGCGTCATGGTCTAGTGCATCCTGCAGTCAATTGGGGATCACAAAGTGACCTTGGTCTAGAGCATCCAGGAGTAAATTGTGGATCGTCGGGTAACCAGTTTGTGAGGGTTTTGGAAGTCTACCCTAAAGACTTACCATGAGTGTTGGGCAAGGACTGTGTGACCTTAGCTCAAGGAGAATACGATAAGGACTGTGTGTCCTGGGACTGTGTGTCCTCTGGTTTAAATACCAGGCCGCTCCAAACTAGACATATGGCCGTCACAGTAGTTGGAACTGGGTCATCAAACCATTTTCTTCATCGAGTTACCTAGTTCTATTTCCTCAACCCCACTATTCCTCGTATACTTGTTGATGAAATTGATCATTACTGTTTGAAGAATTTGACTGAAGACTTTCACAATTTCCTCACCTCAAATTCTTCAAGTTACCTTATTCCTCACCAGCTTATCATGTATCACGCTACTTGTAATCTATGCAAGTTTCATTTCATCATGATGAATATGTTTTTGCTATGTTTCTCATGCACCTGAGTACTTATTCTGCTGCTAGTTATTCATCATATTTCAAATTCCTCAAGTTGGAATTCCTCAAGTGATGAATTTGTAAACATCACCTATTCACCCCCCCCTCTAGTCGATATAACGCACTTTCAATTGGTATCAGAGCAGGTACTCCGTTGCTCTGTGTGATTTTGGTTTAACCACTTGGAGTTCTAGTTATGTCGACTGCAGGTATGATCAAGGTTTCCGCGGGCTGTCCTATCTTCGATGGGACGGACTACCCCTACTAGAAGAACAAGATGCGCATGCATCTTGAAGCTATTGACAACGATCTCTGGTACGTTGTGGAAAATGGTGTACCATCTGTCACTCCCACTGTTACTGCTGCCGATGTGAAGAGATTTAAGCAACTCGACTCTAAAGCGAAGAATATCATCTATGGCCATCTGAGCAAAGGTCAGTATGGCAGAGTGAGTGATTTGGAGACTGCTAAGCTTATCTGGGATAGGCTGTCCAAAGTCAACGAAGGTGTTTCCACTCAACGTGACTCTCGTGTTGATGTTCTCCACAATCTGTTCAACTGCTTCAAGAGACTTGAGAATGAAAATGTTCAGCAAACTTTTGATCATCTCACCTATATCTCCAGTGAGCTTCAAGCAATGGGAGCAACTGATATCACCGACCATGAAATGGTGAAGAAACTGCTGAGATCTCTTGACTCCTCATTCGATACTCTGGCTTTGATGATTCAAGAACGTGGAGACTACAAGTCACTTGATCCTACTGATATACTTGAGAGACTCAATACTCATGAATTCCAACAAGCTGAGAAAAGAGACCTCTACGGGCCAAGCTATGGAAGATCTCGTGCTCTGAAGGCAAAAACAATTTCCTCATCCGAAGACAAAGATTCTGACAGCAGCCTTGGTGATCCTGAAGAACTAAGTCAGGAGCTAGCAATGCTCGTGAGGAAATTCTAGAAGTTCTCAAGGAGAGGTGGATTTGGAAAGTCATCAAAAATTGGTTTGAGGAAATCAGATTGCTCAGAAGATTACAAGAAAAGAACCTGTCATCATTGCAAGAAGCCTTGTCACTTTATATCTAACTGTCCTCTCTGGGAAAAGATTCAAAGAAGAAGAAGAAATACAAGGATGATAGTTCTGATGACTCGAAGAAAAAGAACAAATCCTCAAAGTCCTCATCTGCAAAGTCCTCATCTTCAAAGTCCTCAAAGCACAAGAAGAATGGTTCCATAAAGGCTCAAGCTTTCATTGTTAAGGAAATGGATTCTAAGTAAAAATCTAAAGAATATGAAGAAGAGAAAGAATCTGAGGTGGAATCAGAATCTGGTGTTGCAAGCCTTGCTCTCGCCACTGCTTTCGTCAGCAAGTCCATCTTCAACGATGAAGAAAATGACTACTCCAACGACTCTGACGTCAGCAATGATGATTATGCTCCCACCTATTTGTTCATGACAAAAGGCTCAAAGGTACACAAACATCATTCCTCATATGAATCAAGTGAAGGTGAATGTAATGAATATGTGAAACCGACCTATGCTAAACTTGTCAAACTTGCCACTAAGCAACAAAGTGCACTTGAAAAGCTTCAGAAAATGCTAGACAAAAGCGACGATCTGTTGAACGATGAAGTGGATCGGACTCAAACTCTGTCTGACGATCTCAAAAGTCTTCATACAAAGTATGATAACCTTCCGAGTCATCATAACGACCTCTTAGCCGATCATGAGAATCTTTCTTATGAATTTCTTAAAAGAAAGCAAGATCTTGAGAAACTGAGGGTGTCACATGAGGATCTCCAAAGGGAAAACGATTCCTTAGTGGCTCAACAGACCATCACCGCTCAGGAAGAATTTTTTCCACCTTGTTCGAAATGCATCGAACGTGAAACTGTTAATTCTTCACCGAAATGTTCAAATGCTTCTATTGCTGCAAATTCTTCAACTATTCCAGTGGTCTCAAATTCCTCATCTGAGGATACCATAAGTATCACTGACGAAAATGCAGGGTTGAAGGAATTGTATGTGATAGGCATGTACAAAAGTCTCAAATGGCATCAAACCCTTTGCGATGTCCTCAAAAAGCAGATTCTGAACAGGAACCCTAGGAAAGAGGGTGTTGCCCTTGTGAGGAAACTCAACGCTGATGAATCTTACTGGACACTTGAGCAGTACCCCAAAACCTCATGGGTTGCTGCGGAAGGACCTCCTATAGATCCATCCACTTTATCTGGCTTTACTTGTGAAACTTCATATTCCTTTGATGAGTCACTTGACTCCAACTACAAATTTTTCAAAAATTATAAAGGTGAAGTATTGGCTAGATTTGTTGGAACTAACTACAGGAATGGTTCTCCTATGAAGAAAATCTGGGTTCCCAAGAGCTACCTACAAAATCTTCAAGTGAATGTCCTCACGACACCACTCATGCAGAACAGGAACCCCAGATCAAATTCCTCATATGGACCAAAGTTCTCACTTGGACCAAATTCCTCAAATGGTTAAAAATACTATTCTCGTGCTAATGCATCTGTTTCGCAGGGAAAATCTAAGAGTTCTGAATATGTGCACTATTCTTCAAATCATTATGTTCATAAGTCCTTGAAGAATTTCTCTCCTTATTCAAATGAGAACTCTAACCCTCCCCCTGTGAAATGAAGTGCACTTTCTTAATGCCTCCCTTCTCATATGGTGCTCGCAGAATGATGAACTCTTTACCACCCCTTCAGATGTGGGTGGTGAAAAATTGAACTAATTTCTTATGCATTGTCAGGTCTCCAGATGAACTTGAACATCTGATGATTTTGCTGGAGATCCGAGGAAAAACTTGAAAGGACGCAAGTTAACCATGTTGAAATGAATTCCTCATTTCTCACGTCCTCACACTACTTGCTTACTATCTTGTGTGATGAAATTTTGTCTGATGAAGTTGATGTCATATTCTTCACTCTAAAGCATATGAGTTCGTAAGTCGTACTAATTCATCTGCAGGATGAACCTCCAAAAGCTACTGAGTGGGTCCTCGATAGTGGATGCACAAACCACATGATTGGTGACAAGAATCTACTGATGAATTTTCCACTTGCTCCATCTCATCTCAAGCATATCACCTACGCAAACAAAGGTATTGGGTCTAGGTAAGGTTGCAATCTCAAAGGACCGAACCATGGATAAGGTGATGCTTGTTGAATCCCTTGGGTTCAACCTTATGTCTGTCTCAATGCTTTGTGATCTTGATATGATTGTCGTATTTGGAAAATATCATTGTGTTGTCATCATGGAATCTGACAATTCCAAAGTCTTTGAAGGCTTTAGGAGAGGAGAATTGTATATTGTTGATTTCTCTATAGGTCCTCAGCTTGCCACATGCCTACTTGCAAAGTCCTCAGAAGGCTGGTTCTGGCATCGACGACTTGGACATTCTGGTATGAGGAACTTGGACACGTTCGTGAAGAAAAAGCACGTCATTGGCATTGAAGGTGTCAAATTCCTCAAGGACCAACTTTGTGGTGCGTGTGAGTCTGGAAAGATGATAAGATCCAAGCATCCCTCGAAGACAATCATGACCATGACTTGACCCTTTGAATTGCTTCACATGGATCTCTTTGGCCCCATTCATTACTCCACTCTAACAAATTCTTCAAGTTTGTATGGCTTTGTCATTGTTGATGATTACTCTCGTTACACTTGGGATCATATTGTTCTGTACAAGTCTGAAGTGCAGGATGTCTTCAGACGATTTGCTTCATGGGCCTCCACCAACTTTGGCGTCAAGATCAAGCATATCAGGAGTGATAATGGGACTGAGTTGAAGAACACCAATCTTGATGAATGTCTTGATGAACTTGGTCTTACTCATGAGTTATCTACCCCTTATACTCAGCAGAACGGCGTTGTGGAGCGCAAGAACAGGACTCTAGTTGAGATGGCTCACACCATGCTTGATGAATACAAGACTCCTCGTCGCTTCTGGCCTGAGGCAATTGATACTGCATGCCACATCATCAACAGGGTATATCTTCACAAATTCTTCAAGAAGACTTCATATGAACTTATGACTGGCAAGATACCCAATGTAAGTTATCTCAAAGTCTTCGATACAAAATGCTGGATTAGAGATCCTCACCACAGTTCTAAGTTTGCACTAAAAGCACATGAAGGTTTTATTCTTGGTTACGGAAAGGACTCGCACACCTACAGAGTCTTCAACACCTACCATCACAAGGTTGTTGAAACTATAGATGTGTGGTTCAATGAAACTGACGACTCGTAAAGAGAGCACTTGCCTTCTGTGTTTGATGAACAGTCTCCCGAGGAATCCATCAAGCTGAAGGCAACTGAATATATCATACCCACTAAGGAAGTCATTCCAACAAATGAAGACTTTCATGTTGATACACCTGAAGAAAATGGTGCTAAAGGAAGTCCTCATCCATGTCAACCTGCTCATCATAGAGTTGCAAATGAAGTGCATATTGACAAAATCATCAATGACATCAATGCCCCAGGTCCCCTCACTCGCTCAAAAGCTTTACATTTAACTAACTTTTGTGGGCACTTTTCCTTTGTCTCTATCATAGAGCCCACCAAAGTTGATGAAGCATTCAAGGAGCCTGAGTGTATTCAAGCTATGCAAGAGGAATTGCATTAGTTAAAGCTCAACAACGTGTGGGAACTTGTCAAGCGGCCAGGTCCTTGCAAACATAACATCATAGGTACCAAGTGGATCTACCGCAACAAGCAAGATGAAAATGGCCTTGTGGTGAGTAATAAGGCTCGTCTTGTAGCTCAAGGCTACACACAGGTTGAAGGAATTGACTTTGATGAAACATTTGCACCTGTTGCTAGACTTGAAGCTATTCGCATATTGCTTGCTTATGCTAACCATCATAATATCATCTTATATCAAATGGATGTGAAAAGTGCATTCCTCAATGGTAAGCTTGAGGAAGAAGTATATGTTGCTCAACCCCTAGGTTTTCAAGACCCTAAGCATCCTGACAAAGTCTTGAGACTCAACAAGGCCCTCTATGGCCTCAAGCAAGCCCCTCGGGCGTGGTATGACACTTTGGAGGAATTCCTCATGAAGAAAGGCTTCAAACCCGGTTCACTCAACCCAACTCTTTTCACAAAATCCTATGACAATGAACTGTTCATATGCCAAATATACGTAGACGATATTATGTTTGGCTATACTGACAAACGTTACAGTGATGAATTTGCCTATATGATGAGTGAAGAATATCAAATGTCTATGATGGGAGAGTTGAAACTCTTCTTAGGTCTTCAAATTCATCAGCAAGACAATGGCATATTCATCTCCCAAGAGAAGTACCTCAAGGATGTTCTGAGGAAATTTGACATGAAAGATTGCAAAGGTGTCAAAACTCCAATGCCTTCAAAAGGCCACCTCTGCACTGATGAAAATGGTAAAGATTTTGATCAGAAGGTATACCGCTCCATGATTGGTTCAGTATTGTATCTATGTGCATCTAGGCCTGATATTATGCTAAGTGTTTGCATGTGTGCCCGATTCCAAGCAACACCGAAGGAATCACAACATAAGGCTGTGAAACATATTCTTCGATACTTAGCTCACACACCAACACTTGGATTATGGTATCCCAAGGGCTCAAATCTTCACCTCGTCGGATACTCTGATGCTGACTATGCTGGAGATCGTGTGGATCGCAAGTCAACCTCAGGCAAATGTCATTTCCTCGGACGATCCTTAGTCTGTTGGTCCTCGAAGAAGCAGAACTGCGTCTCACTCTCTACTGCTGAAGCTGAGTACATTACCGCCGGCTCATGTTGTGCTCAGTTACTATGGATGAAGAAAACCCTCAAGGACTACGACATCAAGTTGAAGAATGTGCCTCTCTACTGTGACAATGAGAGTGCCATCAAGATTGCTTACAACCCAGTTCAGCACTCCAAGACCAAGCACATCCAGATTCATCATCACTTTCTTCGAGATCATGTACTCAAGGGCGACATCTCCATTGATCACATCCCCACTGAAGAAGAACTGGCCGATATCTTCACAAAGCCCTTGGATGAAAAGAGATTTTGCAAGTTGCGGTGTGAGCTAAATATCTTAGAATCTTCAAATGTTCTTTGAAAAAGGACACACATCCTAAAACTTATGCAAAATTGATGAATTATATGTGCAACACACGAAGTAAAGTTTTTCTTCAATCAATGAAGAATAACCCTCTAAGTGTCAAGAAATTAATGAAGAATTTGATTCTCAGAACCCTACGACAATTGTACGTGGTGCCTGAAATCATCATTCTTATACGGTGGGTCACGCCACCAACCAAAGTTGAAATTCTTCAAAGTTGAGTTTTCTGTCATTTTGCAAATTCTTCAAATTTTCAAATTCCTGAAGTTTGCAAATTCCTCAACTTTTCAAATTCCTCAACTTTTCAAATTCTTCAAACTTTGAAACTCATGTTGTTCATTGATTATATACATATATATTTGAGTTTTAATGTCCTCAACAGCATTCACTTATTGCTAATTCTTTAAGTTGATTTTCATCTAAGTGAATGTGATCGGACCCCTTTCCCCTATATGCTAAACTCAACCCAGTATGTTCACAAATTCTTCATATGCGTTCTACTTTGAAACTCGTTCAAAGTCTTCACTGTGTCCTTGACAGCTGAAGAATTTGCGAACGGAAACTTTGAAATTTTCACTATCAAAATTTTCGGCGTTTCCCGCTCAAACGGTTCCGATTCCCACGACTAGATAACCCAAGATCCCCAACTATCGCCACTTCTCAGTATGTGGGTGACACATGTCGCAAGGAGAGCAACGGTCAGGGGCAATCATGTCCAAAATCTTCGGACGGATTAGTTTTCACTTCCACTATATATACCCCTCCCCTTTCACTGTGCTCGGTTACTCACTTCCTCTCTCTCCCGAGATCCAACCTAGCGTCTCCGCTAAAATCATTGCTGCCGCTGTGGAAGAGCTTCGCTGCCTCGACCTCGCCGTTGTCGTACTCGCATCGGCCGCGGAAGTCTTCATCCCGCCGCCGCTGTAGCTGTCTCCCTCTGCCGAGCTAGGGCGTGGGAGATCTGGACCGACGAACTTCCTCAATCTCATCTCATAGTTCGTCGTGTTCTTCATTAGGGTAAATAAATTTATTTTTATTGCCCTTATTTGATCTTGAAACTTTGCTAAATCTTCAGAAAGGTGTTTATTCCTCAAGAATATCATTCTAAAGCACCTTACATGTTCATACACTTGATGATTTTCTCTAAGTTATGATTTTCTTCAAGATTCCTCAATTGTGTGAATCCTCAAATTTGCACAACTCTTGAACCTAAGACAAAGAACACTTACTAAAATTCCTACAGACACCAATGGTCAAATTCCTCACACCTATTTTTATTGAAAAATTTCTGAGAACGCATATGACCTCTTCAAATTCCTCGCACCTATACTCTGTTCACAGGTACAAACATGCCCGCTGATGAATCACTAGGTTCTCATCAACTTAACTCATTTGCAGCATTTCTTGAGAAAAAACTGTGCACTTCTTCAGAATCCTCAAGAGATCAAAATCCACAGCTGAAGAAAATGGTTGATGGGAAGAAACCACAGAAAGGTGGGAACAAGCCTGATGTGCACACTGCTTTTGAGATCCCAGATGACTTGTATGAGGAATACTGCACACCCAATGAGGAAACTCATGGAAAAGAGATGACTAAGCAGAGAAAGATTCGTCTACAGAAAATTGAGAGGAGATGGGCAAAGGAATGGAAGGAATATCGTTATGTGACTCCAAAATACATGATGAAATTCGCTGTGAAACCTCCATGCAGCAGGCCTCCCTTGGCTAAAAATCAAATTGCCGATCCCACTAGTCTTAAGACTAGTGAAGACTTTCCTCATATATGGGACAAACAGCAAGCCAAGCTGGCAAGGAAAGCCAAAGAGGTTGTCAAGAAATTCAGTGAAGACTCTGCTGCTGCTGCCTCTGTCGGAGCCTCTGCAAGTGCTCCAAAGAAACCAATGATGAAGAAATCTACTGTGAGGTCAAATTCTTCAACCTCAAAGTCATCACAGCACATTCCTCAAGCCCACAGGCCTCAAATTTCAAAGGCCTTAGCTGTTGGTACTATTGCTGCTTAGTCTTCTACTGCTGCTGCAAAGTCCTCAACTCCTGTGCACCTTGCATCATGTCAGAGGACGGATGTATTCTCAAAAGCTTCAAAGATCTCTGCTAGCTCCTCTGCTAAAGCAAAGTCTTCAACAAGCCCAACTGTGTTGAAATTGAAGAAAACTGCTGGACGAGATCAAAGACCAAGTCGTCACACAAGCAAGGGTATGGTAACTGTACCCTCAGGGTCTAAGGATGATGATGATGAAGCTGATGATGAAGAATTGGAAGAAATCATCAGACAAAGTCAGCATAAGGCTGCAAGAGCCAAAGACAGCTCTGTTCCTCTCATGCTGGATACCAAGATGATCCTCAACTTCATTGACATATGGCATGAGGATCCAAGCACCCCACTTTCCTCACTCAACCTGCCTCTTGGTGTGGACCATGTCCTCACCCACTTTATTGCTGAGGAAAAATGGAAACGAGATCAAGCTCAGAGATCTAAGAGGAACAGGGCTCGGAAAGACAAATTTCTGAGGGATAACGTGATGAATTTGACCCCAAATCAACTCTTCACTGTTCAAACTGAAATTCGCTCCCTCTCTGAGGAACAAGAAAGGTATGATGCTGAATGGAAGGGCACCAAAGTGAAATTCGTCAGAGCTGCTCAAGCTGCCATTAAGGACCACAAAAGAGGGTTGCAGCTCGATCACAACCACAAATTCCTCACGCTGATGAAACTTCTTAGCCTGCTGATGAAAATGCTCCTACAGCTGAAGAAGCTCAGCCCACTGATGAAAATGCTCTTGCGCCTGAAGAAATAGCCATCGCTGTTGAAGAAAGTCAGACCGTTGATGACCATGCCAGGACAACCTCCACTGTTATGCCTGAAGAAACTGACAGGCCAGGTGAAGCTTTTGCTGCGCCTGATGAAACTGAACCCACCTGGATGACTGCATCATTCGTGCCTGAAGAAGCTAAGGCTGTTGAGGAAAAGGCACTTAAGAGAAAAGAATCATCTTCAGATTCCTCAACTGTGAAGAGGTTGAAGACTTTGAAAAGTTCTTCAACTGAACCCATTGATGCCACTCTAGTCTCCTCAGCGCCTGCCTATGAGATTGTTCCATTTGGGATTGACTATGTCATCCCAGATGATGAAGATGAAGAAGATCATTCTGCTGCTTCGACAGAGCAGATTGATGAAGAAACCGAAGTTGAAGAAAATGCTTCAACTCCTTAGGTATCATCGCCCCAGCCTCAGTTCACTGCTGAAGAGGCTGGAATTGAAGAAATCGATGAGAATGTAGACATTGGAAATACAACTCCTGTCATCAACGATGAATATTGGGAAATAGCTCACCCAAATTCACCAATGACTACTCCTCTGTTACAGATTCCTCAGTCACCAGCCTAGACTGAAGAAATTCATGAAGGAACTAATGACATGACCGCCCAAGTCACTGAAGAAATTCCAGCTGCAATAGCTGATGACTATGCTGCTCCACCTGCCACTAAGGAAACAGCTTCACAAATTCCTGAGTCTGAAGAAATTCCTCCCATGCCAAAGGAGATAAAGGGCCGCTTCAAGCCAAATCTTCAACCGAAGCCCAGAATGTCATTCAAAGGCTTCGCGCCAGTGCGAATTGCCTACAAGTGAGGAACATGATAAGCCTGAGGACTTTCATAGTTCAAAATTCCGACTGTTGCTGTGCTTAGCGCCAGCTATCCCCAATCATTCTTATCCACATAACGGTCATATCATTGGGGGCATTTATGTCTTATCATGTCAGGTTGCACACCCCCCACAACCACTAGTTGGTTGCCTGCTCCGAGAGAGAACTGACACTTGTCATTAGAGGGCAACCCATCCTCCGAGACTTTGAGAGAAAATCATCAGTGAGAAAAAACCCACAACCAAACCACCAAACCCATAGTGATTGAGCATCACTGAAGAAATTCCTGTGTGGATCCGACGCTTGTTACCTTTGAGGACTGTGCATCCTCCAGCCGGTTAGGCGTCATGGTCTAGTGCTCCAGCAGTCAATTGGGGATCACGATGTGACCTTGGTCTAGAGCATCCAACAGTAAATTGTGGATCACCGGGAGACCAGTTTGTGAGGGTTTTGGAAGTCTACCCTGAAGACTTACCACAAGTGTTGGGCGAGGACTGTGTGACCTTAGCTCAAGGAGAATACGGTAAGGACTCTGTGTCCTGGGACTGTGTGTACTCTAGTTTAAATACCAGGCCGCTCCAAACCAGACGTACGACTGTCACAGCAGTTGGAACTAGGTCATCAAACCATTGCCTTCATCGAGCTATCTGGTTCTATTTCCTCAACCCCTCTATTCCTCATATACCTGTTGATGAAATTGATTGTTACTTTTTGAAGAATTTGATTGAAGACTTTCAAAAATTCCTCACCTCAAATTCTTCAAGTTACCTTGTTCATCACTGCTTATCCGGTATCACGCTACTTACTATTTGTGCACGTTTCATTTCATCATGAAGACTATGCTGTTACTATGTTCCTCATGAACTTGAGTACTTATTCCGCTGCTATTTATTCATCACATTTCAAATTCCTCAAAGTTGAAATTCCTCAAGTGATGAATTTGTAAAAATCGCCTATTCGCCCCCCCTCTAGTCGATATAACGTACTTTCAATTGGTATCAGAGCAGGTACTCCCTCGCTCTGTGTGATTTTGGTTTACCACCTAGAGTTCTAGCTATGTCGACTGCATGTATGATCAAGGTTTCTGCGGGGTGTCCTACCTTCGATGGGACAGACTACCCCTACTGGAAAAACAAGATGCGTATGCACCTTGAAGCTATTAACAATGATCTCTCGTACATAGTGGAAAATGGTGTGCCCTCTGTCACTCCCACTGTTACTACTGCCGATGTGAAGAGATTCAAGCAACTTGACTCTCAAGCGAAGAATATCATCTATGGCCATTTGAGCAAAGTTCAGTATGGCAGAGTGAGTGCTTTGGAGACTGCTAAGCTTATCTGGGATATGTTGTCCAAAGTCAACGAAGGTGTTTCCACTCAACGTGACTCTCGTGTTCATGTTCTTCGCAATCTCTTCAACCGCTTCAAGAGACTTGACAATGAAAATGTTCAGCAAACTTTTTATCGTCTCACTAATATCTCCAATGAGCTTCAAGCACTGGGTGCCATCGATATCACTAACCATGAAGTGGTGAAGAAACTGCTAAGATCTCTTGACTCCTCATTCGATACTCTCGCTTTGATGATTCAAGAACGTGGAGACTACAAGTCACTTGATCCTGCTGATATTCTTGAGAGACTCAATACTCATGAATTCCAACAAGCTGAGAAGAGAGACCTCTACAGGCCAAGCTATGGAAGATCTCGTGCTCTGAAGGCGAAAGCAATTTCTTCATCCGAAGAAGATTCTAGCAGCAACCTTGGTGATCCTGAAGAACTAAGTCAGGAACTAGCAATGCTCGTGAGGAAATTCCAGAAGTTCTCAAGGAGAGGTGGATTTGGAAAGTCATCAAAAAGTGGTTTGAGGAAATCAGATTCCTTAGAAGACTACAAGAAAAGAACCTGTCATCGTTTCCAAAAGCCTGGTCACTTTATCTCTGATTGTCCTCTCCGGGAAAAAGATTCAAAGAAGAAGAAGAAGTACAAGGACGATAGTTCTGATGACTCGAAGAAAAAGAAGAAATCTTCAAAGTCCTCAAAGCACAAGAAGAATGGTTCCAGAAAGGCTCGTGCATTCATCGGCACAAAAATGGATTCTTAGGAAGAATATGAAGAAGAGGAAGAATCTGAGGAGGAATCAAAATCTTGTGTCACTAGCCTTGCTCTCGCTACTGCTTTTGTCAGCAAGTCCATCTTCAACAATGAATAATATGACTACTCCAATGACTCTGACGTCAGCAATGATGATTATGCTCCCACCTATTGCTTCATGGCAAAAGGATCAAAGGTACACAAACATCATTCCTCTTCTGAATCAAATGAAGGTGAATCTGATGAATATGTGAAACCTAGCTATGCTAAACTCGTTAAACTTGCCACTAAGCAACCAAGTGCACTTGAAAAGCTTCAGAAAATGCTAGACAAAAGTGATGATCTGTTGAACCATGAAGTGGATCGGACTCAAACTCTATCTGATGATATCAAAAGTCTTCAGACAAAGTATGATAACCTTCAGAGTCATCATAACGACCTCTTGGCTGATCACGAGAAGCTTTCTTATGAATTTCTTCAAAGAAAGCAAGATCTTGAGAAACTGAGGGTGTCACATGAGGATCTCCAAAGGGAAAACGATTCCTTACTGGCTTAACAGATTAGTACCGCTCAGGAAGAATTTGTTCCACCTTGTTCGAAATGCATCAAACGTGAAACTGCTAATTCTTCACCTGAATGTTCAAATGCTTCTATTGCTACAAATTCCACAACTATTCCCATGGTCTCAAATTCCTCATCTGAGGATACCACAAGTATCACTAACAACAATGTAGGGTTGATGGAATTGTATGTGATAGGCATGTACAAAAGTCTCAAAGGGCATCAAACCCTTTGCGATGTCCTCAAAAAGCAGATTCTGAACAGGAACCCTAGGAAAGAGGGTATTGCCTTTGTGAGGAAACTCAATGCTGATGGATCCTACTGGACACCTGAGCAGTACCCCAAAACCTCATGGGTTGCTGCGAAAGGATCTCCTATAGATCCATCCACTCTATCTGGATTTACTTGTGAAACTTCATATTCCTTTGATGGGTCACTTGACTCCAACTACAAATTCTTCAAAAATCAGAAAGGTGAAGTATTTGCTAGATTTGTTTGAACTAACTGCAGGAACGGTTCTCCTATGAAGAAAATCTGGGTTCCCAAGAGCTACCTACAAAATCTTCAAGTGAATGTCCTCACGACATCACTCATGAAGAATAGGATCCCCAGATCAAAGTCCTCACTTGGACCAAATTCCTCAAATGGTCAAAAATATCATTCTCGCGCTAATGCTTCTGTTTCGCAGGGAAAACCTAAGAGTTATGAATATGTGCATTATTCTTCAAACCATTTTGTTCATAAGTCCTCGAAGAATTTCTCTCCTTATTCATTTGAGTACTCTAATCCTCGCCCTGTGAAACGAAGCGCACTTGCTTCAATGCCTCCTTTCTCACATGTTGCTCGTAGAATGATGAACTCTTTGCCACCCCTCCAGATGTGGGTGGTGAAGAAATTGAACTAATTTCTTATGCAGTGTCAGGTCTCCAGATGAAACTGAACATCTAATGAACTTGCTGGAGACCTGAGAAAATGCTTGAAAGGACGCAAGCTAACCATGATGAAATGAATTTATCATTTCTCACTTCCTCACACTACTTGCTTACTATCTTGTGTGATGAAATCCTATCTAATGAAATTGATTTCATATTCTTCACTCTGAAGCATATGAGTTTGTAAGTTGTACTAATTCATCTGCAGGATGATACTCCAAAAGGTACTGAGTGGGTCCTCGATAGTGGATGCACCAACCACATGACTTGTGACAAGAATCTACTGAGGAATTTGCCACTCACTCCATCTCCTCTGAAGCATATCACCTATGGAGACAAAGGAAAAAAACAAGGTATTGGGACTTGGTAAGGTTTCTATCTCAAAGGACCGAACCATGGATAAGGTGATGCTTGTTGAATCCCTTGGGTTCAACCTCATATCTGTCTCAATGCTTTCTGATCTTGATATGATCGTCGTATTTGGAAAATATCATTCTGTTGTCATCATGGAATCTAACAATTCCAAAGTCTTCGAAGGCTTTAGGAGAGGAGACTTCTATATTGTTGATTTATCTACAAGTCCTCAACTTGCCACATGCTTACTTGCAAAGTCTTCAGAAGGCTGGCTGTGGCATCGACGACTTGGACATGCGGGTATGAGGAACTTGCACACGCTCGTGAAGAAAAAGCACGTCATTGGCATCAAGGGTGTCAAATTCCTCAAGTACCACCTCTGCGGTGCATGTGAATCTGGAAAGATGACCATATCCAAGCATCCCTCAAAGACAATCATGACCACGACTCGACCCTTTGAATTGCTTCACATGGATCTCTTTGCCCCCACTCATTACTCCATACTAACAAATTCTTCAAGTTTGTATGGCTTTGTCATTTTTGATGATTACTCTCGTTACACTTGGGTGCATATTATTCTGTACAAGAATGAAGTGCAGGATGTGAAACATATTCCAAGCAACACTGAAGGAATCACACCATAAGTCTGTGAAACATATTCTTCGATACTTAGCTCACACACCAGCACTTGGATTATGGTATACCAAGGGCTCAAATCTTCACCTCGTCGGATACTCTGATGCTGACTATGCTAGAGATCGTGTGGATCGCAAGTCAACCTCAGGCACATGTCATTTTCTCGGACGATGCTTAGTCTATTGGTCCTCGAAGAAGAAGAACTATGTCTCACTCTCTACTGCTGAAGCTGAGTACATTGCTGCTGGCTCATGTTGTGCTTAGTTACTATGGATGAAGCAAACCCTCAAGGACTATGGCATCAAGTTGAAGAATGTGCCTCTCTACTGTGACAACGAGAGTGCCATCAAGATTGCTTACAACCCAGTTGAGCACTCCAAAACCAAGCACATCCAGATTCGTCATCACTTTCTTCGAGATCATGTACTCAAGGGCGACATCTCCATCGATCACATCCCCACTGATGAACAACTGCCCGATATCTTCACAAATCCCTTGGATGAAAAGAGATTTTGCAAGTTGCGGTGTGAGCTAAATATCTTAGAATCTTCGAATGTTCTTTGAAAAAGGACACACATCCTAACACTTATGTAAAATTGATGACTTAGATGTGCAACACACGAAGTAACGTTTTTCTTCAATCAATGAAGAATAACCCTCTAAGTGTGAAGAAATTAGTGAAGAACTTGATTCGCAAAACCCTATGACAATTGTACGCGGTGTCTGAAATCGTCATTCTTATACGGTGGGTTACGCCACCAACCAAAGTTGAAATTCTTCAAAGTTGATTTTTTCGTCATTTTACAAATTCTTCAAGTTTTCAAATTCCTCAATGTTTCAAATTCTTCAAACTTTGCAACTCATGTTCTTCATTGACTATATATATATATATATATATATATATATATATATATACATATTTGAGTTTTCAATGTCCTCAACAGCATTCACTTATTGCTAAATTATTCAAGTTGATTTTTCATCTAAGTGAATGTGATCGGACCCTTTCCCCTCTTTGCTAAACTCAACCCATTCTATTCACAAATTCTTCATATGCGTTCTACTTTGAAAGTTCTTCAAAGTCTTCGCTGTGTCCTTGACAGATGAAGAATTTGCGAACAAAAACTTTGAAATTTTCACTATAAACATTTTCAGCGGTTCCCGCTCAAACGGTTCTAATTCCCACGATTGGATAACCCACGATCCCCCATAATCTCCACTACTCGGAACGTGGGTGACACATGTCGTGTGGAGAGCAAGGGTCAGGGGCAATCCTGTTGAAAAACTTCAGGCGGATTGGTTTTCACTTCCACTATAAATACCCCCTCCCCTTCAACACTGCTCGGTTACTCCTCATCTCTACTCTCTCCCGAGCTCCAACCTAGCGCCGCCGCTAAAGTCATCGATGCCGGTGTGGAAGAGCTTCACTGGCTCGACCTTGCCGTTGTCGTACTCACATCGGCCGCGGAAGTCTTCATCCCGCCGCTGCTATAGTTGTCTCCCTCTGCCAAGCTAGGGCGTGGGAGATCTGAACTGTTGAACTTCCCAATCTCATCTCTCAGTTCGTCATGTTCTTCACCAGGGTAAATAAAATTTACTTTTACTGCCCTTGTTTGATCTTCAAATGCTTTTCACATTCCTCAAAAGGTATTTATTCTTCATGAATCTTATTCTAAAGCACCTTACATCTTCATATACTTGATGATTTTCCCTAAGTAATGATTTTCTTCAAGATTCCTCAATTGTGTGAATCCTCAAAATTTGCACAACTCTGGAACCTAAGATAAAGAACACTTAGTGAAATTCCTCAAGACACCCATGGTCAAATTCCTCACCTATTTTATCTAAATTTATGAGAATGCATATGACCTCTTCAAATTTCTCGCACCTATACTATGTTCACAGGTACAAACATGTCTGCTGATGAATCACTAGGTTCTCATCAACTTAACTCATTTGTAGCATTCCTTGAGGAAAAACTGTGTACTTCTGCAGAGTCCTCAAGAGTTCAAATTCCTCAGGTGAAGAAAATGGCTGACAGAAAGAAACCTCAGAAAGGTGGAAAGAAGCCAGATGTGCACACTGCTTTTGAGATTCTAGATGATCTATATGAGGAATACTACACACCAGATGAAGAAACTCATGGCAAAGAAACAACCAAGCAAAGAAAAATTCGTCTGCAGAAAATTGAGAGAAGATGGGCAAGGGAATGGAAGTAATATCGTTATGTAACTCCTAAATACATGATGAAATTCGGTGTGAAACCTCCTTGCAGCAAGCCTCCCCTGGCTCAAAATAAAATCGCTGATCCCACTAGCCTCAAGACTGGTGAGGACTTTCCTCACATGTGGGAAAAGCACCAAGCCAAGCTGGCAAGGAAAGCTAAAGAGGCAATGAAGAAATTCAATGAAGATTCTGCTGTTGTTGCCTCTATCGGAGCTTCTACAAGTGCTCCAAAGAAATCAATGATGAAGAAAGCTACTGTGAAGACAAGTTCTTCAACCTCAAAACCATCGCAGTAGATTCCTCAAGTCCAAAGGCCTCAACCTACAAAGGCCTCAGATGCTGGTACTGTTGCTGCTCAGTCCTCAGCTACAGCTGCAAAGTCTTCAACCCCAGTGCATCTAGCATCATGTAAGAGGAATGAAGGATTCAGAAAAGTTCCAAAGATCCCGGCAAGCCCCTCTACTACAGCAAAGTCTTCAACTAGCCCTACAGTGTTGAAGCTGAAGAAAACTGCTGGACGAGGTCAAAGACCATGTCCTCACACAAGCAAGGCTGTGGTAACCAAACCCTCAAGATCTGAGGATGATGATGATGAAGAAGAAAAATTGGAGGAAATCATCAGGCAAAGTCAGCAGAGGGCTGCTATAGCCAAGGACAACTCTATTCCTCTCATGCTGGATCCCAAGATGATCCTCAACTTCATCGATATATGGCATGAAGATCCAAACACTCCACTTTCTTCACTGAACCTGCCTCTTGGTGTCGATCATGTCCTCACCCACTTCATCTCTGAAGAAAAATGGAAGAGAGAACAAGCTCTGAGAGCTAATAGGAACAGGGTTCGGAAAGAAAAGTTTCTGAGAGACAATGTGATGAACTTGACCCCGAATCAACTCGTCACTGTTCAGTCTGAAATTCGCACACTTTCTGAGGATCAACAAAGGTATGATGCTGAATGGAAGGGCACTAAGGTGAGTTCGTCAGGGCTGCTCAAGCTGCTGTGAAGGATCACAACACTAGGGTTGCAGCTCCATCGCAACCACAAAATCCTCAGTCTGATGAAATTCCTGAGGCTGCTGATGAAACTGCTCAGCCCGATGTGACTGTTGATGAGAATGCTTCTACACTAGAAGCAACGACCAGTGCTACTGAGGAAACTTAGACCACTAATGACCTTGCCAGGACAACCATCGCTGTTGTGCCTGAAGAAATTGAAAGGCCAGCTGAAGTTTTTGCTGTGCCTGAAGAACCTGAACCCACCAGGGCGACTGCACCAGTCATACCTGAAAAGGCTGAAACTGCAGAGGAAAAGACTCTCAAGAGAAAAGCATCAATGTCAGAATCCTCAGCTGTCAAGAATTTGAAGACTATGCCAAGTTCTTCAACTAGATCCATTGATGCTACACCAATTTCCTCTACACCTGCCTATGAACTTGTACCATTTGGGGTTGACTATGTCATCCCAGATGAAGAAGATGAAGATCATTCTGCTGCTTCGACAGAGCAGATTGATGAAGAAATTAAAGTTGAAGACATTGCTTCAACTCCAAAGGTATCATCGCCCCAGCCTCAGTTCACTGCTGAAGAGGCTGGAGTGAAAGAAATTGATGAGGACGTAGACATTGGCAATACAACGCATGTCATCAATGATGAATATTGGGAATCAGCACACCCAAATTCACCAATGACTACTCCTCTGACAAAGATTCCTCAATCACCTGCTCCGACTGAAGAAATACATGAAGAATCTATCGATCAGACCACCCAAGTCATTGAAGAAATTCTAGCTGCAACAGCTGATGACTTTGCTTCTCCAATCGTAACTAAGGAACTAGCCCTCCAGATTGTTCAAGTTCCTCCCATCCCAAAGGAGATCAAGGGCCGCTTCAACGCCAAATCTTCAACCGAAGCCAAGGATGCCATTCAAAGGCTCAGCGCGCCCCAAATTCCTCAAGAGCAATTTCTTCAATGAGTGCATGTTCTTCACAGGTGCAAATCCTTATGACTCTGCAAGGGTCAGTTGAAGCAGATTCTGGACGGCAACAAAACTCAACTACTATGCATCAGTCCTGTTCGCGAAGAAGAAGGTCTTAGAGCACCACCAAATTCCTCATGCGGACATGGAAATGCTTCCATCGTTCACACCGGTGCTGCAAGTTCTTCACGATCCAGGCATTCTTCCCTTTTGCATCGACATCCGTGACTGGAATGAGGAAATCATCCTTCAGTTCTATGCCACACTGCATATCAGTGGAAATGCTTCAGACATCAACTCCTAGGTTTTGGACTGGATGACAGGATCAACACACTTCACTGCTCAAGCTTCTGAATTGCTTCAGTGTGTACCAGTTCCAAATCCCTTAGATGAAGCTCGTAGACAGTTTGATGAGCCTGCACTTCCGAATCAGCTGATGCAAGGGCTCATGAAGACATTGCCTCCTGGAAAGCCTCAACGGAAAACCTTCCTTGTGAAGGATTTGCTATATGTGCCCAGGACGGTCTACCGCATACTCACAAATACTCTATGTCCTCAGAAGGGCCACAATTCTAAAGAAGAAGAAGTGGAGGGAGTCATGAAGAATATGTTCTTCACCATCATTCATGGGATTCCCATAGAATTGCACGATTTCTTCATGAGGACATTGGCCAATGCTGCTTTAGCTCCATTTGAATAGAAGCCTTATGCGCCTTGGATCATGAAATTCATCAGGGCAAAGTCCTTAGTTCCCTTCAAGGCTGATCTCCAGAACCACTTCGGTTTCTTGCCTCCAATCAAAGTCATCAAGATCACAATTGACTCAGTGGAAGGAAAAGGCAAGGCTGTCATTGATGAAGGCACTCGTCCATTGGATGGACAGTTTCGCAAAGCTGCTTCCTTCTCCACCAATGATGACACTTCAACTCAGGACTCCGAAGCAAAGGCCTCAGCTCACAAACCTCAAGAGTCTGCCCTCGTGTGATTACTGATCGCGAGCTACTAATTAGTCTTCATTAGAAGGTCGATCACAATCACAAGTGGGTGAAGCGTCAACTTGGTTACATTGTGCAAAACATGACTGTGACACGGAACACAGTGAAGAGGAATCACTACTATGCGCATGAAAACCTTAACCGCACTTGGGCCATATTGTCTCACCTCAAGTCTTCTGAAGAACTGAATGAGCTGGATCTTGATGAACATCCTGACTGGGCTCGTCGAAAGTGCAAGTTCCTCTGATGGTCACAAGTTCATATTCTTCATCTCGAGAGCGTGATGAGGATGAAGACATTAACGACACTGCGGCAGGCCCTGCATCGACAAACGACCCCGACAAGGCTGGCGCTCCTTCCTCACCAACTTGATGAAATTCTTCTAAAGGGCGTTAGTCCTCACTTTTTCGTCCCTTTTGGTCTTCGATGACAAAGGGGGGAAATTTGAGTTAGTCTTCAAGCGGGTCTCTATATATGGGCTATTTTTGTTTAAGTTACAACTCTCACTCTTCTGAAGCTTTTGTTGATTGAGTTGTAAACTTAAGTCCGATGGTGGTTTGACACTTTTGAACTATTTCCTCGCATGTTTATTTCCTCAAGTACCTTAATGCATACATGCTGAATTTCGTCAGACACCATTTTCCTCACACATTTCAAATTCTTCATATCATATGTTCAAATGCGTGTATGAATTGCAAGATATAGGAGAGTTCTCCATGTTTTAACCTGCCATGTGCATTTGCAGTCCAAAGCATATTCCTCAAATATGCACATCTTCAAGGGGAGTTCTTCTATATCTTGCAATCAAATTCCTCAAACTCAGTACTTTCACTTCATATGTTTATCCCCGTTGAAAACTTAACCTATTTGTCATCAATCACCAAAAAGGGGGAGATTGTTAGTGCATCTAGTGCCCCTTAGTGATTTTGGTGTATTGAAGACTTATAGGTTAAGGTACTGATGTGTTTGTGAGTGTACACAGGCTCTATAAGTCGATGAGGAGTTTGATATATCCGGAGATCATCGACCCCTAAAAATGTATGTCTTCAACTGAAGACTTTGCTGAAGACTTTGTGAAGACTTTGCTGAAGACTTTGTGAAGACTTTGAAAATGAAGAAGTTGGTGTGACCTTGAAGATATGGAAGAGGAATATGCAGCGTCAAGACTTTTGTTTTTGTAGTTTCATTTCCTTATTTGAGTCATAGGAAACACCGTACTGTTAAAGGGGGCCAACGTAATACTAAGGAAAATTTCCAATTGATGCTCAACTCCAAAGTCCTCAACCTATACAATCCTTGGAGTGAAGCCTTTGGAAATCTCTTATGGTTCAGACAAGTTCTTCAGTGACAGAGACGAAGTTCTTCTAGTCTCTAAGGAAATTGATCTGACTGAGGAGTTAGGATTTCGCCAGTGCGAATTGCTTGCAAGTGAGGAACATGATAAGCCTGAGGACTTTCATAGTTCAAATTCCATATGTTGTTGTGCTTAGCGCTTGCTGTCCCCAGTCATTCTTATCCACATAATGGTCATATCATTGGGGGAATTTATGTCTTATCATGTTAGGTTGCACCCTGGCTATAAATAGCCACCCCCACAACCACTAGTTGGTTGGCTGCTCCGAGAGAGAACTGACACTTGTCATTTGAGAGCAACCCATCCTCCGAGGACTTTGAGAGAAAATCATCAGTGAGGAAAACCCACAACCAAACCACCAAACCCATAGTGATTGAGCATCACTGAAGAAATTCCTGTGTGGATCCGACGCTTGTTACCTTTGAGGACTGTGCATCCTCCAGACGGTTAGGCTTCATGGTCTAGTGCTCCTGCAGTCAATTGGGGATCACGAAGTGACCTTGGTCTAGAGCATCCAGCAGTAAGTTGTGGATCGCCGGGTGACCAATTTGTGAGGGTTTTGGAAGTCTACCCTGAAGACTTACCACGAGTGTTGGGCGAGGACCATGTCACCTTAGCTCAAGGAGAATACGGTAAGGACTGTGTGTCTTGGGACTGTGTGTCCTGTGGTTTAAATACCAGGCCGCTCCAAACCAGACGTACGACTATCACAGCAGTTGGAACAGGGTCATCAAACCATTGTCTTCATCGAGCTATCTGGTTCTATTTCCTCAACCCCTCTATTCCTCATATACCTGTTGATGAAATTGATTGTTACTGTTTGAAGAATTTGACTAAAGACTTTCACAAATTCCTCACCTCAAATTCTTCAAGTTACCTTGTTCATCACTGCTTATCATTTATCACGCTACTTACTATTTGTGCTTGTTTCATTTCATCATGAAGACTATGTTGTTACTATGTTCCTCATGCACTTGAGTACGTATTCCGCTGCTAGTTATTCATCACATTTCAAATTCCTCAAAGTTGAAATTCCTCAAGTGATGAATTTGTAAAAAAAATCGCCTATTCACCCCCTCTAGTCGATATAACGCACTTTCACTCAGCTTCTGGTATCTTTCTTTTATTTGTCACAATATCTTTCACATACTTAGCATAAGGAGACATTTTCAAAATATCAGTCAAGCGCATACGTAAAAAGACAGGTCTAAGAATTTCATCAAAGTGCTCAAAGTCCTCATCATCCTTTTTCTTAGATGGTTTAGGATGAAAGGGCATGGGTTTCTGAACCCATGGTTCTCTTTCTTTACCATGTTTCCTAGCAATGAAGTCTTTTTTTATCGTATCTTTTATTCTTAGGTTGTGGGTTATTAGGATCATCGGCAGGTTCAATCTCCACATCATTATCATTACTAGGTTGAGCATCAGCATGAACATCATTATTAATGTTATCACTAGGCTCATGTTCATCACCAGATTGTGTCTCAGCATCAGAAATAGAAATATCATTTGGATTCTCAGACGTATCTATGACAGGTTCACTAGCAGCATGCAAAGTACTATCATCATTCTTTTTCCTACTCTTATTGGGAGGAATAGGTGCATCAGTATTAACTCTCTGAGAATCTTGCTCAATTCTCTTAGGATGGCCCTCAGGATACAAAGGTTCATGAGTCATTCTACCTCCTCTAGTCACAACTTTAACAGAATGATCACTGTCTTTATTATTCATCTCATTAAGCAAATCATTTTGAGCCTTAAGTACTTGTTCTACTTGAGTGGTTACCATCGAAGCATGTTTACTAATAATCTTAAGATCATTGACAGTTCTACTCAAATAATCACCCAAGCGATCAAGCATATAGGCATTATGTTTCAATTGTCTACTAACATAGGCATTGAAATTTTCTTGCTTCATAATAAAATTATCAAACTCATCCAAGCATTGGCTAGTAGACTTATTATAAGGAATATCTCCTTCATCGAATCTACTGAGAGAATTTACCTCTACTACCTGTTCGGGTTATCAAGACCATGCATTTCTTCAATAGGTGGTAGATTCTTAACACCTTCAGCTTTAATACCCTTTTCTTTCATAGATTTCTTTGCCTCTTGCATATCTTCAGGACTGAGGAATAGAATACCTCTTTTCTTCGGAGTTGGCTTTGGAGGTGGTTCGGGAATAGTCCAATCATTATCATTGCTCAATATATTACTCAATAGTAATTCAGCTTGTTCAAGAGTTCGTTCCCCAAAAACACAACCAGCACAACTATCTAGGTGGTCCCTAGAACCATCGGTTAGTCCATTATAAAAGATATCAAGTATTTCATTTTCTTGAGAGGATGATCAGGCAAAGCATTAAGTAATTGGAGAAGCCTCCCCCAAGCTTGTGGGAGACTCTCTTGTTCAATTTGCACAAAGTTAAATATTTCCTGTAAGGCAGCTTGTTTCTTATGGGTAGGAAAATATTTTTCAGAGAAGTAATAAATCATATCCCGGGGACTACGCACACAACTAGGAGCAAGAGAATTAAACCATATCTTAGCATCACCCTTTAATGAGAAACAAAACAACTTAAGAATATAGTAATAGCGATTTTTTTCCTCATGAGTAAATAGGGTGGCTATATCATTCAATTTGGTAATATGTGCCACAAAGTTTCAGATTCATAACCATGTAAAGGATCCGATTCAACCAAAGTAATTAACACAGGATCGACAGAGAATTCATAATCCTTATCAGTAACAAAGATAGGTGAAGTAGCAAACTTAGGATCATATTGCATTCTAGCGTTTAGAAATTTTTCCTTCCACTTGCGAAGCAATTTCTTAAGATCATCTCTATCCTGACAAGCAAGAAAGTCCCTAGCTACCTCTCCTTCCATAACATATCCCTCAGGTATATCAGGAAACTCATATCTAGGAGAGCTAGGTCTAGTAGGTGAATCATAGTGTTCAGTTTCAATAATTTCATCAGATTCAGAAATATTATCAGTTTCAGCATTGGCTCTAGCAATTTGTTCATCAAGAAATTCACCCAGTGGCATAGTATCATCAAGCAAAGTATCATCATAAGAATCATGCATAGAAAAAGTAGCATCATCAATTACTTGCGTCATATCGGAATTACTAGCAGGGGGTGGTGTCACAAACTTACTCATAACAGAAGGTGAATCAAGTGCAGAGCTAGATGGTAGTTCCTTACCTCCCCACGTAGTAGAGGGATAGATCTTGGTTTTTTTATCTTTCATATTCTTCATAGTGATCAACAAATATATATATCCCAGGTGACTCTGAGAATAAATCTATGCTCCCCGGCAACGGCGCCAGAAAAAGGTCTTGATAACCCACAAGTATAGGGGATCACAATAGTTTTCGAGGGTAGAGTATTCAACCCAAATTTATTGATTCAACACAAGGGGAGCCAAAGAATATTCTCGAGTATTAGTAGATGAGTTGTCAAGTCAACCACACCTGAAAGACTTAATATCTGCAACAAGTGTTCAGTAGCAAAGTAATAAGGTAGTAACGGTAACAGTGCCAAGTGATAGTAGCAGTTTGTAGTGTTTGTAATAGTAGCAATGGAAAAGTAACTGAGCAAAGATCAATATATGAAAAGCTCGTAGGCAATGGATCAGTGATGGATAATTATGTCGGATGGCATTCATTAATAGTTATAACATAGGGTGACACAGAACTAGCTCCAATTCATCAATGTAATGTAGGCATGTATTTCGTATATAGTCATACGTGCTTATGGAAAAGAACTTGCATGACATCTTTTGTCCTACCCTCCCAGGGCAGCGGGGTCCTATTGGAAACTAAGGGATATTAAGGCCTCCCTTTAATAGAGAACCAAACCAAAGCATTAGCACTTAGTGAATACATGAACTCCTCAAACTACGGTAATCACCGGAAAGAATCCCAGTTATTGTCACCGTGGGGGATGCGGATCATAACTCGTTATAGGTGTCTACAACTTGCAAGATAGGATCAAGAACACACATATATTCATGAAAACATAATAGGTTCAGATCTGAAATCATGGCACTCGGGCCCTAGTGACAAGCATTAAGCTTATCAAAGTCATAACGACATCAACCTCAGAACATAGTGGATACTAGCACTAATAGAAAGAAGACCTTTCGTGCGACGCATTAGTCCTGGTCTGGTTACGAACTGGTACTAAAGAGGCTATTAGTCCCGGTTCGTGTTGGATCCAACGGCTAGGAGCAGGGCAACCTTTAGTACCGGCTCGTAAGGGACCTTTAGTACCGGTTCGTGTCACAAACCGGTACTAAAGGGGGCGTGGCAGGCTTTTGGTAAGACTTAGGCCCCGCGTGCCTCTTTAGTACCAGTTGGTGGCACGAGCCGGTACTAAAGGTTTCCCTTTAGTACCGGTTGGTGACACCAACCGGTACTAAATACTTCCTATATATATGCTTCGTCCGCAGCCGATCGAAGGGGCTCTCATTTCTTTGTTTTTTCCCCTGTTCTTCTTCTTGCTCGAAGTTCATCCTCCATTTTGCCAAGGATTGTCAAGATTTGAAGGCATCCCATCTACCCAAGTGTTCACAAAGGTTAGCAACTTTGCCCCTTCATCTATCATTGCTAGATTAGCTTGTGGTATGCTCAAAGATATGTGATTTGTGGGTTTTAGCTAGGTTTTGGGGGAGTGATCATTATGTGGGAGTTTATTTGATTTATATGCAATTTGAGCTCAAATTAACTTGTTAGGTTGCATGTGTGTAGGTGTGGTTTATTTGGTGCCTTCCCATCCCCGTCCTAACCACCGTCGATCGTCTGCACCTTCTCATCGTGACACCGGCCACCTTGGTGAGCCTCTTGTTCTTCTTAAAACTTTTTTGTTAAAAAATTACTTGTATGATTTAGATAGCTGCTTGTACGATTTACTTGTATTATTGTTAGTTATTCTATAGTGTCATGGTTAGGGTATCCGCCCACGTCGGCCCTTGTCCAGTCTATGATTCAGATGTGGTATGTTGTTATCTTTTATAACTATTTCACACATCATCTAATGTCTATGACAATTAATTATGCCACCAAATTGATGTAGATGTTTTTATCTATAGGAAGTAGTTGAACCAGAAATTCCAACCAACTATGCAATTCTGCTCGAGAAGTTAACACAAGCTGAAAAAGAAATTGATCATTTGAAAGAAAAATTGAAAAGAACTGAAGATGAGAAGATGGGATTGGAGTTGCATGTTGTCGATATCGTCGATGATCACAAGAACAAGATGGCTGGAATGCGCTTGAAGCTTAGAAAGATTAGAAAATATGCCATTGATAAAGAGGCTTGGTATCATTATGTCGTTGGCTCAATTGTTACCTTAGTTGCGATTATGATCGCATTTATTGTTGCATTTACATGTTTTAGATAGTTGTATGTTGTTTTATGAGATGTATATATGAACTATAAGTATCTGTTATTTGTAGTAATAACATTTGGTCACTGCTAGCTCTACTTTGGTTGTAATGTGACGATGAAGTTGTATTAATTTGGTCACTTCGATGTTGTGTAGTGAACATGAGCCAACAATGGATATACGATGACCGACTAAGTCCAGGGTTCCTTAATGGCCTGCATGATTTTATTCATGTGGCTGAGGCAAACAAGCAGAATGGTTTCATGTGTTTTCCATGTCGTGACTGTAAGAATGATAGGAATTACTCTACCTTAAAAACCCTTCACTACCACCTGCTGAAGTCCGGTTTCATGTCTGGCTATAGCTGTTGGACCAAGCATGGAGAAACAGGGGTTATAATGGAAGATAATGAAGAAGAAGTGGAGGATGACAACTATCCTTTCACCGATACAACAATGGGGGAAGCTGAAGAAGAGGCATCAGATGAGCCCGCTGATGATTTGTGTCGGGTCATTGTTGATGCAAAGAGAAACTGTGAAAGTGACAAGGAGAGGTTGAAGTTGAAGCGCATGTTAGAAGATCACAAGAAATTCTTGTATCCAAATTGTGAAGATGACCAGAAAAATCTGGGTACCACGTTGGAATTGCTGCAATGGAAGGCAAAGAATGGTGTAACTGACAAGGGATTTCAAGAATTGCTGATAATGATAAAGAAGATGCTTCTAAAGGATAACGAATTGCTTGAAAGTACATACGAAGCAAAGAAGGTTGTCTGCCCTCTAGGATTAGAAGTGCAGAAGATACATGCATGCCCTAATGACTACATCCTCTACCGCGGTGAGGAGTACGAGAATTTGGATGCATGCCCGGCATGCGGTGCACTACGCTATAAGATCCCCCGCGATGCCCTGGTGATGTGGAGGGCGAACACCACAGGAGGAGGGTTCCTGCCAAGGTGACGTGGTATGCTCCTATAATACCACGGTTGAAATGTTTGTTCCAAAACAAAGAGCATGCCAAGTAGTTGCGACGGCACAAAGAAGAACGTAAGAAATACGGGATGTTGAGAGCACCCACTAATGGGTCGCAGTGGAGAAAAATCGAGAGGGAGTTCGAGGACTTTGTAGCTGATGCAACGAACTTATGGTTTGGTCTTAGTATAGACGACATGAATCCTTTTGGGGAGCAGAGCTCCAGTCACAGCACCTGGCCCGTGACTCTCTATATCTACAACCTTCCTCCTTGGTTGTGCATGAAGTGGAAGTTCATTATGATGCCAGTGCTCATCCAAGTCCCTAAGCAACCTGGCAACAACATTGATGTATACCTAAGGCCACTAGTTGATGAACTTCTACCGTTGTGGAAAAAACCAGGTGTACGCATGTGGGATGCGCACACACAGAAGGAAATTGACCTACGAGCGTTGTTGTTTGTAACCATCAATGATTGACCTGCTCTTAGTAACCTTTCAAGACATACAAACAAGGGATACAATGCATGCATGCACTTTTTAGATGATATTGAAAGTATATATTTGGATAAATGTAAGAAGAATGTGTACCTGGGACATCGTTGATTTCTAACGATCAAGCATATCTTAAGAAAGGCAGGCAACCATTTCAAAGGTGATCCAGATAACCGTAAGAAGCCTGGCCTCCGTACTGGTGAATATATATTTGATATGGTCAAGGATTTACAAGTAATCTTTGGAAAGGGTCGTCGCGGACAATCTGTTCCGAATGACGCCAACGGACATGCACCCATGTGGAAGAAGAAATCTATATTTTGGGAACTTGAATATTGTAAATCCCTAGTGGTCCGCAATGCAATTGACGTGATGCACGTGACGAAGAATCTTTGTGTGAACCTGCTAGGATTCTTGGGCATGTATGGAAAGAGAAAAGATACACCGGAGGCACGGGAGGACAAGCAAAGAATTAACAAAAAAGACGGCATGCCTCCAAAGCAGTATCAAGGTCCTGCCAGCTACGCTCTTACGAAACAAGAGAAGGAAATCTTTTTTGAATGCCTGCTCTGTATCAAGGTCCCGTCTGGCTTCTCGTCGAATATAAATAGAATAATAAATATGGCAAAGAAAAAATTTCAAAATCTAAAGTCTCATGACTTCCACGTGATTATGACGCAATTACTTTCGGTTGTACTTAGGGGGATTCTACCGGAAAATGTTCGATTAGCCATTGTGAAGCTATGCGCATTCCTCAATGCAATTTCTCAGAAGATAATTGATCCAGAAATCCTACCAAGGTTACAGAATGACCTGGTCCAATGTCTTGTCAGTTTCGAGTTGGTGTTCCCTCCATCCTTCTTCAATATTATGACACACTTCCTAGTTCACCTAGTCGAAGCGATTAACATTCTGGGTCCTGTATTTATACACAATATGTTCCCCTTCGAGAGGTTCATGGGAGTCTTAAAGAAATATGTTCATAACCGTGCTAGGCCAGAAGGAAGCATCGCCAAGGGATATGGAACAGAGGAGGTTATTGAGTTTTGTGTTGACTTTGTTCCTGACATTAAGCCGATTGGTCTTCCTAAATCACAGCATGAGGGGAGACTGGGTGGAAAAGGCACACTAGGAAAGAAAGAAGCAATAAATATGGACAGGCATTCTTTCACTCAAGAACACTACACGGTTCTACAAAATTCCACCTTGGCGACTCCATATATCGAGGAACTCAAGGATATTGTACGGTCCAAGAACTCAGAGAAGTCTGACCCCTGGATTGAACGTAAACACATGGAGACTTTCGTCGGTTGGTTGCAAACAAAGCTCATCAATGACAATGATGTTCCAGATGAACTGTACTGGTTGGCCAAGACACCAAGTTCGACTATAATTACTTTCAATGGGTACGAGATAAATGGGAATACATTTTACACGATCTCCCAAGATAAAAAGAGCACCAACCAAAACAGTGGTGTCTGCTATGATGCAACCAACTTTCAAGACACATATTATGGTTACATAGAGGAGATATGGGAACTTGACTATGGACCTAATCTTAAGGTCCCTTCGTTTTGGTGCAAATGGGTCAAATATACTGGAGGTGGGGTACAGGTAGACCCGCAGTATGGAATGACAACAATGGATCTCAACAATCTTGGGTACATAGACGACTCATTCGTCCTAGCCAATGATGTGGCTCAGGTTTTCTATGTGAAGGACATGTCTAGCAAACCGAGGAGAAAAAATATAAGGAAGCGAATACATCATACGATGAGCCAAATCGCCACATGGTTCTTTCAGGGAAAAGAAACATTGTGGGAGTGGAGGAAAAGACAGACATGTCAGAAGATTATGAAAAGTTTCATGAAATCCCTCCCTTCAGAGTGAAGACTGACCCAAGCATTCTGTTAAATGATGAAGATTCTCCATGGTTATGGCGCAATCATAAGCAAGGGACAAACATGCAGAAAAAGTCTTACACCACGAGATCCCACTCTAGGATGTGACCGGCTTCACCGTTATCACTTTCTATGTGAAGGACATGCATGCAATTTCTAGCATGGTATCTTTGTAATAGTTTGTACCGAAGTGCATCCAGTTTTTGCCGTAACCCTCTCAACTCTTTAGAAGTTGCTATGTGGGTGAAATTATGATGTCATGCCAAGTTACAACCTTTTCAGAGTTCATTTGTATTGCTTTTCAAATTCAGGGTCATTTAGCTCAAAATAAATCATTAAATGCATGAAATGAAGTCAGAAAGGGTTGAAAATTGATGATGTGCTTTTGAATGGTGCATATTGAACACACAAAAAGTATGGATTTAAAATAAGTTATTAAAATTGAAATCCCTTTGTAATAGATGAGTTTTCGTCTGAAACCCTCATACTTCGAAAGAGATTGTCCAGTTTGTACACGAAGTGCATCCACTTTTTGCCATAACCCTATCAACTCTTTAGAAGTTTCTATGTGGGTGAAATTATGATGTCATGCCAAGTTAGAACCTTTTCAGAGTTCATTTGTATTGCTTTTCAAATTCAGGGTCATTTAGCTCAAAATAAATCATAAATGCATGAAAAATATCAAATGAAGTCAGAAAGGGTTGAAAATTGATGATGTTCCATTGAATGGTGCATATTGAACACACAAAAATTATGGAGTTAAAATAAGTTATTAAAAATGAAATCCCTCTGTAATAGATGAGTTTTCGTCCGAAACCCTCATACTTCGAAAGAGATTGTCCAGTTTGTACACGAAGTGCATCCAGTTTTTGCCGTAACCCTCTCAACTCTTTATAAGTTGCTATGTGGATAAAATTATGATGTCATGCCAAGTTATAACCTTTTCAGAGTTCATTTGTATTGCTTTTCAAATTCAGGGTCATTTAGCTCAAAATATATCATTAAATGCATGAAAAATATCAAATGAAGTCAGAAAGGGTTGAAAATTGATGATGTGCCTTTGAATGGTGCATATTGAACACACAAAAAGTATGGAGTTAAAATAAGTTATTAAAAATGAAATCCCTTTGTAATAGATGACTTTTCGTCCGAAACCCTCATACTTCGAAAGAGATTTTCCAGTTTGTACACAAAGTGCATCCAATTTTTGCCGTAACCCTCTCAACTCTTTAGAAGTTGCTATGTGGGTGAAATTATGATGTCATGCCAAGTTACAACCTTTTCAGAGTTCATTTGTATTGCTTTTCAAATTCAGGGTCCTTTAGCTCAAAAAAATCAATAAATGCATGAAAAATATCAAATGAAGTCAGAAAGGGTTGAAATTGATGATGTGCCTTTGAATGGTGCATATTGAACACACAAAAAGTATGGAGTTAAAATAAGTTATTAAAAATGAAATCCCTTTGTAATAGATGAGTTTTCGTCCGAAACCCTCATACCTCAAAAGAGATTGTCCAATTTGTACATGAAGTGCATCCAGTTTTTGCCATAACCCTCTCAACTCTTTAGAAGTTGCTATGTAGGTGTAATTATGATGTCATGCCAAGTTACAACCTTTTCAGAGTTCATTTGTACGTCTTTTCAAACTCGAGATATGACATTTCAAATGCCATTTAATCAAATTGTCTTATATAGTAGTTTAAGTTGTTCAAACATGCATGGAAATGCCATAAATAGTTTCTTTATATTTTTCTGATATTTTTTCATATATTATTAATTTCCGTTGGAGTCATAGATTTTTTTCTATGATTTTCTAAAGTTTAGGGGGTTTTCTGAAAATAATAATTAATAATGAATTAAAAAAAACTTTAGTATTGGTGCGAGCCATGCACAGGTACTAAAGGTCCACCGCCCCACGCATTTTTTGGGGAGGACCTTTAGTACTGGTGTGTGGCTGGCACCGGTACTAAAGGGTCTGTAGTACCGGTGCGAGCCACGCACCGGTACTAAAGGTCCTCTAGGTATAAATAGTGGAGGCCTCGTCCCGGGTCGAGCCACGCACCGGGAGAAGCGAGAGTTGCGCCGCCAGGTTACCGAAATCTGCCGTCCCCGCCGCCCGACGCCGCCTGCCGCCCCACCGTCCGACGCCGCCCCGGCAGCCCCCACCCAACTCCGGCTCCGATGAGTGCCCAGCCGCCCCCACATTTTTCCTGTTTTTTCTGCTAATTTAGTTAGTTTCTTAGGTTATTAGGGTATTAGGTTATTAGGTTAGTTAATTAGTTAGTTAGTTTAGTTAGTTAATTTATTAGGGTATTAGATTCTTAGGTTAGTTAGGTTCTTAGGTTATTAGGGTATTAGGGTATTAGGGTATTATTAGGTTAGTTAATTAGTTAATTAGTTTGGTTAGTTTAGTTAGTTAGTTAGTTAGGTTCTTAGGTTATTTTAGTTAGTTAGGTTTGTTTAATTAGTTAGTTAGTTAGTTAGGTTATCAGGTTTGTTTCGTTAGTTTAGTTTAGTTAGTCAGTTAGTTAGGTTCTTAGGTTCTTAGGGTATTAGGTTATTAGGTTAGTTAATTAGTTAATTAGTTAGTTTATCAGGTTATGACAAGTGAGGCCGCCCCCTAATCCACTGACAAGTGGGGCCGCCCCCCTAACCACTAATTTTGCTAAGTGTTATTTAATTTGTTAGATGCTAAGTGTTAATTTTGCTAAGTGTTATTTAATTTGTTTTCATGATTAAGTGTTTCTTCTCGACGTCGATGATGCCGATCCCGCATCCTCGTCGTCGAGTCAGCGGAGGAGGTCTATTGCTTGGGCCGAGGGGCCCTGTCCGGGACTGGGCTCTGTCGGGCTAGTACTGGGAGGTGCTGCCTTTCGGGCGGCGCAGCTTGGTGAGGAGCCAACCTGTTGTCGACCCGGAAGTTCTGTGGTGGCGGCCGCATGGGCCACGGATGATTCGGAGGCTTGAGTACCCGTGGAGGTGGTACAATACCATGTCAGCAAGGAGAACAAGCACGTCCGTTGCTACATGGCAGCTTTGGAGGCCAGGTCTGACAATACCTGGCAGATTCTTTGGGGATCTCACCGGAGCTATGCTCCTGTGATGGTTCCTTCTCTTTGGGTGTCCACCGCCCGCCCCAATATCCGTCGGGCGCTAGGGTTCTAGCTAGATCGATATATTAGCTACTATATATGTATTATTATGATGTATTAGCTAGATCGTTGGATTAGCCGATGTATTAACTATTATCCGAGATTATGATGAGATCTTTTCTAAGAACTACTATATATGTATTCGATGATGCATTATTAATTAACTATCAGTTATTTTGCTTCTTGAATGCATGCTAATTTGAATACTAATTTATTTTATCTATATTATTATGGATGAGTTATTAAGCTATGGACAATACCGGTAGAGCTCATGAAGAGGACATCTTTGACATGATACGCTCCTTCGAAAACCCAGTGGACCTTCTGGGTGAATCACATGATGATGACGACTCACAATATCTGAACGATTACGGTGATGGATGTGAGGCCAAGGAAGAATAACTTATGTTCAAAAATCTGAAACAACTAACAATATCAGGTGAGGTATATACATATTAGCCTCTGGTGGTCATTACATGTGTATTAATTGATTTGTATATATATTTATATTAACAAATCTTTCTTCTTTTAATTATCAGCCCTCCGAATCGAGCCAATCTAGTAAGAAGGTACGAGGCAGTGCCAAAATATTGGATGGCAACGTAAAGATCAATCTTGATGCTTTCAAACATGATGGCGCACCGACTCACCTTGAAGCCAATGCCAAGACATTTGTGCATCAATGCGGAGTGGTTGTTAGGGACGGAGTCCCGATCACAATGCAAGAATGGATTCTGCCAAACAAACCAAAATCAGGAGTGAATTATGTCGATAAAATAATTAAACATGCCCTTTGGCGAGATCTCATGGAGAATTTCATCCTACCAGATTCTCTGTCGGAGTGCCAAAGGGACAAAGTCAAGGAGTTTGCTCTCCATAAGATGGCCGGCGTGTTCCAGACTTGGAAGAAAAGATTATGGACCGAGTACAATGCTAGAGGCAAGAAGGCGCCCGAATTCAGAGGAATATACGAGATGGTAAAGAATCACTGGGATGCATTTATCGAGTAAAAGACATCGGAAGCTGCTATGGAGAAGTTGGCAAAGAATAAGATAAATGCGGAGAAAAAAAAGTATCAACATAAACTAGGGACAAGTGGATACAACTCTGCCATTCCTAAGTGGGATGAATTAGAGAATAAGATGCAGGCTGAAGGGATCACTCTAGTAACCTTCCACTGGCCCCGGAGGTGTAGGAATTGTTTTTTTGCACATGGGGGAAGTTGGACCCAGCAATAGGGAAGATTATTGCACTGGCTAGTCCGAAGCATGCATCAGATGAGTTGATTGAAGCAATAAAAGCTGCCCAAGAAGGACGGTTTCACCCCGATAGAGAGAACGACGAGCTTACACGAGCCCTCGGGAATCCTGAACACGGAGGACGAACATGAGGCGTGGGCGTTGTTCCGTGGTATGAGGGGTTTGCGGGCTGGAAGGACAGTTATAAAAGTTGTTCGAGAAAAAAGAAGGTGGAAGCAGACTGACTTTCAAAGTTGGAACAGAAGTATGAGAAGCAGCAGCTGCAGATACAGGTACTGACCCAGCAAAGGGCAACTCTGCGGCAGGAGGCATCGGAACCTGTCCCATCTACACTACCGAAAAGCAATGTGGGTTCCACGGGGGCACTGCTGGGTCACACCCCGGTGGATGATATCACCGAGAAGACATCTTGTGAGCTAATCCAGAAAATGAAGAACATACCCGTGCGGGTCGCGACGGGCTATGCTTTACCAAATACACCTGATGTTCTCTGGCATTTCAATCCGGTTCCAGCTGGGTATGCTCGTGTCGCGGTGGACACAATAGAGCTAGGATATGATGAACTACAGCTTGACATCCCTGGAGGTGAGGGGGAGTCCACACTGGCAGAAGCCGGCCATGGTCTCATTCTATTCAGTAAGGACTGCATCGTCTTTCCACACTCGGTGCTAAGGCCACCGGCTCCTCCGAGTATCGATGTCCAGCGCGAGGGATCCCAGCCAGAGGCATCATAGCGCCAATAGTCCTCCCCACCTCGACAGGCGTCCCACTTTGATGGGGATCCCAGCGCGAGTCCACCCAACCTCGAGACGGAGCACGACATGAGTCCATATCATCGATATCGATCTCCGCCGCGTGAGCCGACTCCACCCCGGCAGCGGTCCCGCCAGCAGGGCTCCCAAAAGAGGAAGGCCATCAGCAGTCGTCTTCGGAAGAAAGCAAAGAAGAAACCCGAGCCTCCAGCCAAAAAGAAGCTGCCTTACGACATGACACCAGGAAAACAAAATTGAAAGTGATCGCCAAGTGAAAGCCTTTTTTGTGAAGAAGCCCATGTCGCCAAAGGAGGTAATACCCAAGGAAGTCAAAGAGCACTTTAGGGAACACTTTATTGATCGACCCCGGCATATGTGGAGCGTATATCGACAGACTATGAGCGACAGATTCAGAAGGCAAGTGAGCAGAGAAGTCGGCCCAACCCAAGGAAGAAGTAGGGAAGTACAGCATCAACGACAGGTGGTACTACTACCGGGAAAACAGTTCCCTAGCTCGGAGAAGAATCCAAGCAATCGATCTCTCCGCTCAAGGCGAGTACCAATCCAAGCAAGCAATCGATCCAAGCAGTCGACGTTGCTGGCAACCCAATCGACCTCGAAGAAGTAGAGGCTGCTGTAACATCCCAAAATTCTAAATTTTGGAATGTTATAATGAATATTAGAATGATTGTTTGTTTGCATGAGTGATTGAAATTGAGTGAAAATTTGAAACTTTTGAAAACTTTTGAATGAGAGGGAATAAAATGACTTTCCCAAAACTTTCACTCTGCATCAATTCAAATTCATTTCATCACAAAATCCAAGAGTGAAGATGATATGACTTCTTCCATTTAAAGGAATGAAAAGGGATTTGAAAACGGTTTGAATTTCATTTTAAAATAGTTCAAATTCAGAAAATTTATGCAACTCAATCATTTTCATGAGAGAGGATAAAAGGACTTCCTCAAATTATATGAAATAGGAGTTGGAAGTTTAAAAGAAGGATATGAAAACTATTTGAGAAATTCTTAGATGGAGTTTCACCTTCCACATTTGAATTCCCTATTTGAATTTGTAAGCATTCAAACCCCTTGACAAAAAATTTGGGCGGAGTAATATGACACTCCAAACCAGGCGTAATTTTGTGAAGTATTTGAACCATAAAACCCAAGGGGTTAATTGAAATTTTTTTGCAAAAATAAATAAAGCCATTTAGGCATTTTCTGAAAATAATTTTTTTTAAGTATTTATTTTGGCCGTGGAAAAATGTTCACTAAATGGAATTTATTTCCCGGATCATTTTGGTATATTAAACTTTATTTTTTGGACAGGATTTGAATGCATTAGTGCTGTTTTTAATACTATGTTAATTAATACGAGGAAACTTTTAAAGCGAGTTAATAGCCACCGGCCCACAACCCCTGATCCCTCCCCCGAAACTCCTCCGCATCGGCCACCGCTGACCGCGCCCCTCCTCTCTCTCTCATTGACACCCCGGTCCCACCGACCGTCCGCGTCATCTCTGCGGTTGTCCCCTCCATTACTCCTCCCCTTACCTCGGCGGCGACGAATCCGCGCCGGATTTTTCCTCCCCTTCCATTTCCCAACCCCGAGGCCACCTATAAGAGCCCCTGCCTTGCCGCACCCATCTCCCCCCCCCCCCCGAACACCCCCTCCCCTCACCAGAGCATCACCCCGCAGCTCGCCGGAGTTCCGGTCACCACCGAAGCTCTGTGAGCACGCGCCACTCGCCTCCGCCACCACCACACGTCCCCGACGCGACCAACCTTCACCGGAGACTCCCCGCCGTCGCCTGGTGCCCTCACCGTCGTCGGAGACCCTCTGGAAATGCCACGCCACCACCTCCCCAGAATATCCTCTCCACCCGAAACTCCCACCGCACCTGCCCGTCGCCCCATCGTCCCCAGCCCCGTCCGACCCCACCATTCGACGCCGAAGCTTCGCCGCCGTCGCCTGAGCACTTCGGACGCCTTCCCCGACCACCAAAGACGCCTCCCCGTTGACCTCGCCGCCTCGGACATCGCCGGAGTCTCGCCAGACTCCACCCCACCGCGGTGAGTTTTCCCCTTTCCTCTTCCCCGTCCGATCTAGAATGAAGGGCTAGGATTAGAACGTAGTTTTTTTTAAACGCCAAAACATTTTCTGTTAGGAGTCGGCCGTCCGTTCGAATCGTTAGATCACGCGCACCCGTGGACCAATCATGTAACATCCCAAAATTTCATTTTGGAATGTTATGATTTATAGTTATGCATCCATCTGCATCATTGCTTGATTGTATGTGTTAGTTGAAATGCCTCTTCTGAATTCCAGAAAGCTCTTTCTACTTTTCCCTAAGTTGCTTTCACCCATTTGAAATTTTGGTTAAAAGTTCAAATAGGAGAGGAGGAACATGACACTCCACACCAGGGACTAATTGGTGATATATTTGAACAATAATAACCAGGGGTTATTTTGAAAATATTTGCAAAAAGGATTTAAAAACAATTAGGCAATTTCTGAAAATATTATTTTTTCCAAAGTGCTCAAATGACAGAATAGAAATGTTCATTAAATAGAATTTATTATTCTGTTAATTTTGATATATAATACCCCTATATTTATAAAAGGTTTGAATGCTTTAAAATCTTCTGAATGTCTCTGGAAAATTATTAAAAGGAAACGGTAACCGTTTCCGGTATTAAACGGGCCGGCCCAACAGCTTTAAAAGCCGAGACCGTTACCGGTCGGCCGACTGACGCGCATTCACTCCTCCCCTCTCACTGACACCGGGCCCCACCCGACCGACCGTTTCACCGAACGGTCATCTTCTCCTTCCTCCCGCACGCGACGTCGTCCTCGCCGGCCGTTTCTTTCATCCCCGCAGATCTCGCCTCCCCATCACTCCCTCTCACTCCCCGCACCCCCTATAAGTACCGGCCACTCCCCTCTCTTCATTTCCCCCCGAGCCCCCTCTGTCCCTCGCCAGACCGTCGCAGAATTCCTCGCCGGAGTTTCCACGACCACCGGAGCTCCCATCGCCCGTAGCCAACGCCTCGGTCATCCTCGCTCTTCTCCGACCCCTCTTTTCGAAGCAGAACCTCGCCCGCCATCGTCTGAACCCCACCACTGCCTCCCTCGACCACCGGAAACCCCTCCGGCGACGTCCTCGACCACCGGCCGCCGCCTCCATCGCCGGAATTCCCACACCCCCTCCGGTAAAGTCGTCGAGCCCCTTCCCTCCCTCCGATCTAGATCCAACGGCTCGAAATAGAACACTTAAAACGGCGAACCGTTTTTTCTCTTCGGTCCGGTCGCCCGCCCGTAAGCTCCCGCACGCACACGCCCCCAACCAATAGGATCGTGCCACGTAGCCCCCTGGCCGTCCGGTAGATTTTTCCCTTTTCTGATTTTGTTTTAGTTAACAGAATCTATTCTGATTTGTTTTGCTTATATCTTTTAACCTATTTAGTGTTTTGAGTTGATTCTTTTTGCAGTAGCTCACATTTTTCATGTAGTTTCACCCTGTACTTTTTAATTTCAAATTTGAACTATAAAATTTGAATTTAATCAAATTTGCTCAAAATCTTCAAATCTGAATAACTAGAGTTTAAAATAGATTTTGATATGATTCTTTTTGCTACTGTTTGATATTGGTTAGGACTATCTCCATGTTTAGTTTGAGGATTTTTAGGATGATTTTGAATAGTGTTTTAGCTATAAACAGAATCTGCTTAGTATTATATTATAGTTTTATAAACTCAATTTTAATTAGTTTGATTTAGAATTGGTTTTATTTGTTTATTAGGTTCTGTTAGTAAACATTTAGTGTTTTCACTCACTAATAATAAAAATATAAATTTTCTTAGTTTAATTTTATTTAACATAGGAATCACAACTTCTTTTCAAATAGGCATAATTTGATTAAAACAACTAACTAGTAATAGTTTTGTTTTCAAACAAAGTTTTGTATATTTTAATTCTGTTTTCTAAGACAGATTTAATTGTAAATTATTTTCAGTTAAGAACATGTTTTACAAATAAATAATAAGTTTAGTTTTTCATTCTTTTGTTAATATAACTATAGTTGATTCATATAGTGTTTATCACAAACTTGTATAAACTTTACTAAACTTTTCCCAACAAACTTAAATTGATTTTATTCCGTTTATTAATAAAATATTCTATTGTTTCCTTGCTGACAACAATTGTTTTGTTATTACAAAATAGTTTTATTATGATAGTAGTGTTTTATCAATCACCTCCTAGTAAACAAAACTTTGTGTGTTTTCTTACTTGAGATTTGTGCATTGTTTTGTCTTGATTTGTTTACTAGTTCTTGGTTGATGTTTGTGAGTTACAATATTTTGTTGTATGCTTATTGAGTGCTTGTTTGCTTCGTTAGATTATCCAGAGTGCGAAGCTTGTTACTTAGAGTCACTCACGTACGAAGATCATCAATCAGGCAAGTCACTTTGACCATGTTTACCCATGTTTTATATGCATTAGTTCTACCATCTCCCCAATTGCATGCAAGGTAGGTTAGTTGGAAACTTGGTTACATTGTAGTAGTATCATGTGGTAGGTACCCCCCCTCAACCTCTTTGACACATTGGCCCCGGGAAACGTTGTTTTACCTTTTGCTATGCTATTAGTAGACGGGGTTGGTTGTGTGATTCATGAGAGTTGAGAGAGTTAATAATTTCAAGACCTACATAATGATCAAGATTTAAGACTCCGAGTTTTCAACATACCTCTGGGTGGATGATGGTTGAACGGCACCCTAGAGAAACCAGTGGATTTGCCTAGGTGATGCTGGAGATGGCCAGTATTCACGCGGAAAGGTCCACCCAGGCACAAAGAGATGGATGGATGCTTTAAAACCCAAGGCTTACCTGCACAGCCACAAGTCATTATGGGCTCTGGCTTGGTTGGATATCGTGGTGACCCTGGACAGGCGGTGCTACGAGAGGTAGAAGAACGGTAGGAAAGGATGGGCACCGACAGAGTCGCAGGGAAACCCTTTGGAAGACCATGTTTTGGTCATCCGTTTCTCAAACACCCTGAAGTGCGAGAAATCAAACGGAGGCGACCAAATCTTGTGGGGAACGTGTGCAAAACTCTGCAGAGTACTTAAACCTAATCGATTAGCCGTGTCCACGGTCATGGACGACTTGAGCCAAAGGAATTGAAACTTCCGGAACTCTCAACACAATTAATAATGATGATGTGGGTATTAATAATTTGGAAATGAGAATTGGTTGGTGGAACCATCTCATTAATCAACCAACTTAGTAATATTTTGCTTAGCCCCTCCCTTGATGTAGGAAAAACTTGGCTTTACGCAAAAACTTACCACCCCACCTGCCATATATGCATATAGACTAGATGATTATCTTTTCACCCTTCTCTTGTGACTTTGCCGGCATATTCGATATGCTGACCTACACGGCTGCAACGTATCATGTTGCAGAGTACTTTTCCGACCAGGAGTGAGGACACGTTCTATGCTCAGTGAGATGCCCTTGGAGTCAGATGGACTCATCTACCTTCGACACTTCCGCAAGATTTAGATATTCTCATGAGTTGGCTTTTAGCCACTTTATTGTAATTTTTATTGTAATAAAGGACTCGATATGAGATTTCGATTAATATAATGCTGTGTGATTTCCCTTTGATATATACATGGATGTACCGTGTGTGTACCAGCATGATCTTGGGATGGTACGGAAACACCGGAGACTTGACCTTTCAGGTCGGGTCGCTACAAATCAGAAGCCACCACGTGTACCCTATCCATTAGATAGGATTTTCCTTTCTTCTGTTTTCAGTTTTAAAAACAAAATAGTTTTGTTTTTGTTTTTATCATATCTTTTATGTTTTTAGGTGTTTTAATTTGATTCTTTTTGCATTAGTTCACAAATTTGTTCTAGTTTCTGTCGGAAAACCACTTGTCACACCCGGGCAGTACAAGGAACTACCAACTACGATGCAACAGTTGCATGATTGGTACCTACGTGAAGCAAAGCGAGGGGAGACGGCGGTCATGGTCAAATTAAGGAAAGAGCATTATGTCAATGGATTTGACATATGTCTTGAATTCTTAGAACTTTTCCAGTTATACCACATGGACTCTATCGACAAAACTATCATTAGTTGCTATTGTTTGTAAGTGATTTATATCTTTAATAATTTAAGTCTCTAGCTTAGATATCGTTCATTGGCTTATCCTCACTATATATGTTCTTTTCTACGCTATTATGCAAATTGAAGATGTGGGAATTGAAACAAGAGGGAATTGATGACATTGGGTTCATCGACCCAAATACCGTTCATGGTCATGTGGTCAAACATTATGCCAAGGACACAGAAGATATCTTGGAAAAATTTCTAGAGGCACTAATGAATACCAAATCTACTATAGTATTTCCTTACAACATGGGGTGAATGTTTACTCTCTTGTATACTACAAATTCTATTTTTGCTTACTAGCTCGCTGTCAAGTGTAGTTAATGAGTTATATGCATGCCTCCTTAATTATGTAAACTTCTGCGCAGAGACCACTATATCCTCCTAAATATTATCCTCGCGGATGGACTTGTTCAAGTGTACGACTCACTAGATACACTAGAACAATCATATGTGGACTTGTATTTTATGATAGAATGGTAAGTTCAATCTTTATTGACCCCGCCTTCTTTCATTATTTCTTGATATCAAAAGTAATTATAATAACTCTTTCGTTCTTTTTCTTTGCCGCGTAGTGTTTGGAAAAAGATGATAGAAAAAAACCATCATGGTTGTCAATGGAAACTGAAGCTGAAGTGGAAAAAGATGCAGGTAATTAAGTAGTACTACTAGGTCCGCGCATCTCTTTAATTCTAGTTGCAATACCATTATCATGCTTGATTATTAATTATCTTATTGAATTCTATTCTTTTGCAAAGTGCGCAAAGCAGCCACAGGGGGCAAATTTATGTGGATACTTCCTCTGCGAGAACATTCGCATCCAGTCCGAATGTCGTATACGTCGCAGAAGAGCGCATGAAAGACAACTCGAGGTTTGGCTGGTGATGTCGAAGCTCTCAACCGAGAAACGCTTTGTAGCACTTCAAGAGGAATTTGCGGGATTTCTTCTTTGACATGTCATTGATGTAAACGAAGAGCACTATTCCTTACTGCCGCCTCAATAATGCCAGCAAATCAGTAGTAGAAAACTGAGATATCATCCGGAGCACTAGCTAGCTAGTCCCGAACGGGTTTTGGGCCTTAATTTGTAAGTCCAGAATATATATGGATGTGTAATTCCATTTGTATATATACTGTGTAAGAGATATTGTATATTATATTACATATATATATGTATCAACTTGTGTACTGTTTACGATATGTAGCACCATAAAATAAATTTGAAATGAATGGAAAACACAAAAAATAGAGAGGAAAATTAAAACCTAAAACAAAAAAACAGAACACTTAGTATCGGTTGGTATCACCAACCGGTACTAAAGGTCCTCGACCACCAGCCCACCCAGGCAGCCACATGGTGGGCCTTTAGCGGTCCGTGGGCCAACCGATACTAAAGGTCTGGACCTTTAGTCCCAACCCTTTAGTACCGGTTGGGGAACCGGTACTAAAGGCCCATCCCGACGGGGACTACAGACAGACATTCTACTAGTGTAGGGATCAAACCCTAACAAAACTAACTCGATTACATGGTAAATCTCATCCAACCCATCACCATCCAGCAAGCCTACGATGAGATTACTCACGAACGGTGGAGAGCATCATGGAATTGGTGATGAAGGATGGTTGGTGATGACGAAGGCATCGATTTGCCCTCTCCGGAGCCCAAAACGGACTCCAGATCTGGTCTCTCGAGGAAGAACACGCGATGGCAGCGGATCCGTATCGTGAAACGCGATGAACTCTTCCCTCTGATTTTTTTTCTCGACAAATAGGGTTATATGGAGCTAGAGAGGAGGTTGGAGGAGCCACGACGGCCCCATAAGCCTGCTAGGCGCGACTAGGTGGTGGCCACGCCTAGCAGGGTTGTGGCCTGCAGGTGGCCTCCTCTAGTTACTTCTTGCGCCAATATTTTTTATTAATTCCAAAAATATTCTCCGTAAATTTTCAGGATGATCCGAGAACTTTCATTTGTGCACAAAAATAACACCAAGGCAATTCTGCTAAAAACAGTGTCAGTCCGGGTTAGTTCCATTCAAATCATGCAAATTAGAGTCCAAAACAAGGGCAAATGAGTTTGGAAAAGTAGACACGTTGGAGACGTATTAGGGATGCTCCTCGGTTCTTCCAAACTATTCTTCGTCTTCGGTCGTCGGTCCTGAAAACTGGTTCAACAAATCTTCCCATCTCTGATCTAGAGAATCGTCGATGTTTATCCAAAGAGTTCATACGTCGGGCATCCGAGGAGCCCCTTTAAATTATCGGCTTTTATCAATGCCTTGTAATTTTTATGCCACACCTCGGGTAATTTTTTCCCGTGGGGCGATATCCTATTGCATTCGAGCTACAACGCTGAACTGCATCCGAGGTGTATTTTTAGCCGAGCTCCAATTTTGGTCGGCATCCGAGGTGTCATAGACTACCTCGGTCATGAAAAGTTTGGAGGATTTCCAACGAACATAATGCCGGAAAAGCCCTCTAGGGAGACAACCACTCGCGTCCGAGCTTGATGTCGAACTGCATCCGAGGTGTCTTTTTTTAGCCGAAGTCTAATGTTGATCGGCATCTGAGTGCCAATGACGGACTGCGTCCGAGCTCCAACGCTGATCAGCATCCGAGGTGTCATGAATTACCTCGGTCTCTGAAAATTTGAAGGACTTCATCCAAGCTTAAGTGTTGGAATAGTCTTTTATGGAGCCAGCTATTCACATCCGAGCTTTTATGCTGGACTCCTTTTCAGGCGTCTCCTATCTTGAGCTTTATGCCAGAGTGCTTCCGAGCTCCAACACCGGACTGCATCCGAGCTCCAATGATGATCAGCGTCCGAGGTATCATAAACTACCTTGGACCTTAAAAATTAAAGGAATTCATCCGAGCTTAGTGTCGGAAATGCCCTCTATGGGGCCAGCCACTAGCGCCCGAGTTTTATGGCGGACTGCATTCGAGGTGGTGCACCACCCCGACCATGGGCTGACTTTTCGTAGATATTTTCAATTGGTGCAATTTATTCTCTGCCGAGATATATAGCTAGTAGCCCTCAAGGTGTGTGTCGGTCTAAAACCCGAGATGCACCTGAAGGATGACATAAAACCACCGATCCCAGTAGCCCCTGAGACTTGGGTCGATTCGCAAAATCAGCGTGAGGATCAACTCCTAGCACAGGAGCATACTTCGGAACACAAAAGCGCTGTGCACAGACCTGGAGACTCAGGTTGGGTGCGGCCGACCAACCTGAGGATCATAATCTCCTCGGAAACTGTATTGCACTTAAATTTTCTACATTGAATTGTCAATGCAGTAACCCCCGAGACTTGGGTGGTGCAACATGGCCAACCCTAGGATCATACCTGCTCGGGAACTAATTCAGTTGTCATGTATGTTTTGACAATACAGAGGTGAAGTTCAGTATGAAAGATGTCAAACTGTAATTTAGAAAGAGTTTCGTGCCGAACACCTCAACCAAGAGAATGTCCCACTTCTTGAAAGGAAAACACAAAATAGGTGAAATATTTTATAAGCTCACAAGACCAAAAAACATGCGTAAAAAAATTTATGTCTAGATTGAATCAAGTTTTTTGGTGCCAATATGAAATTGGTCTTAAAATTGTAATTTCATCGTGCTTTGACATGACACATCCGATCTCCAAACTTCAAGTGGGTCAGCCTTTGGCTTCAACCTCCCTATCGGGAAGGCGGAGTGTTTCTCAGGCCAGTTTAGTGAACTAAACATGAGCGGCTTTAGAGAGAAACTAGGCTACTCGGCTATTGATCATACACTTGAGTCGAGAAAGGAGTGATAGAAAAAGACTTTGCAACGACTAAGAAGAAAACATATATTATACTCATATTAATTTAAGAGCCCCCAAGTAACTTATGAAAAAGAATTTTATGTATAATGATTGTATGTACCTAAGTACTTATATAATATATGTGTTCGCCCGAGCTTGGAATGCGTCTTAACCGATCGTCGGCTTCTCACTCTTCGGCCAACGGCCGAAATGTCTTATCTACTCTACCTATCGAGAATATCAGCGGTATTTTAGATGACCAGACAATCAGGCCATGAGGTTGTAACAGACAAAGGGCACCCAGGGAACTTATGCTATATTACTTGTGTAACGTAAGAAGCATCTTCAAAGAAAATAGTGACCCCAACGGTACCTTTCTTTGGTCGCTCATGATTACTATCAGACTTGTGCAATAGATTTGTGTACACGTGAGTTTCGTTGTGTGCCGACCATAGTTGAAAACATTAAGAGCGCTAGCTTTCAGCTTCACCCATCTGAGGTACGAGTTCGGATGACCCAGTTGTAACAATCGCAGAGGTGCTTCCTTTACTCCCTAGCCGAACAATCAGGAACATAGGGGTAAGCACAGGAGCCAGGCAACCCAGCTTTGCGGAACACTTAAGTCAACATGATGCATATTTTGGCATAATACACGAGCAAGGAAAGAAGCTGTACAATAATAATCACATGCAAAGATAAAAGTTTTCATAAAGGAAGCCCCCAAGTAAACGGGGTATTTAAATTTGTTTGTAACAAACAAAGTTTTGACAAAGAAAGTTTTTCACAAACAACTTTTTGTCAAAAAAGTATAACGCTTGGTCGAACCGCAAAATTAGAAAGTTGAAAATATTTTAACATGAAAGCGACTTAGCTGGTTAATGTGCTCAGTGTCGATGACGCGATCTGGGCTTGTGGCGGGACGAGGACGCCCATCGAACTTTTGACAGATCCGATATGGTGCATAGTCTTTGGCATGACCGAGGTCCCAGCCCCCAAGCCCAAGATGACCGAGCGAGGAGCTCGGCATTTCGGAGTAGTGACATGGCTCGACCTATGTGGTGAGGCGAAGCCCCCGATCCAGCCGAGGTGGTGGAGTAGGTCAGCAAGGTAACGCCAAACTGACCGCGCGACGCAGCCGAAGCCGATTACCTCCACACATAAATAAGTGCGAGCAAGAGATAATAATAACAAATAAAGGTAATAATATATTTTAAAAAATCTTCTACTTAGTTAATTTAAGTGAAGAAAATAAGTAAAGGAATATGGCCTGGTCTCCGAGGTGCTTGAACGAAGTGTTCGGCTTGACGAAGTGGCGACGCTGCACGGTTGATGTGGCAAGAAGAAGTCCTCGGTCCGGTTAGCATGGCAGAGCTATGATCGGCGGACGCCGAAGTCTTATGCGGGTCAGCTGGTGACACCGAAGTCTCATGCCAGCCGAGGTGTTAAAGCAGGTCGGCTGATGACGCCGAAGTCCGGAGCAGGTTGATGAAGGGATGCCAAACCCCGGTTTAGCCGAGGTGACGGAGCAGGTCGGCTGGTGACGCCGAAGTCTCACGTCAGCCGAAGTGCCAAAGCTGGTCGGCTGGTGACACCGAAGTCTCATGCCAGCCGAGGTGTCAAAGCACGTCGGCGTGCTGGACGTCAGCTTGAAAAAGTAATGGCATGGCGATGCCGACACAGGTCGGAATTTGTGACAAGGTTAATGCTAGCTTGATGAAGCAACGGAGCGTCCGACCCATACAACCCGCGGATGACGAGGTTCGCTTGATGGTTATTCGGCCCTTGTGATGCCGAACTCTTGGTCAGATGACCATCAGAAAATTTCCTTCAAAAAGGACGTTCGACAACCCATTCTTGAAAAAGTTGAACTCGGGTCGGATTTGTTTTCTCGTAGTAAATAGATCCAAAATTCGTTGTACTCATCAGACGTTTCCTGCAGTTTGAATGGTCGGATCGAGCTAAAATTCTAAGGGGTGCTCGATATATGAATTACGCAGCTGAGGGGATTTTCCAACAGAAGTCCGAGCTAGATATTGGACACCTCGTCCTAAACTCATCCAGATTCTCGTCCAGATTCGACAGGGCTCCGGTATATTGCAGATCGCCGGAGATTCCTTCACCGGAACATGAGGAAATTTTGCAGGGTTGTTCTAGACCCAATTCCGCACAATTCCACCAAAAGGAATTGTCAAAAAGACACTCGAGGAGGTAGGGATGACGAACACGAATCTGCTGTCCAGAAAAAACTCCATGATCGCACGAGGGCAATGTTGACGTTGAGCCCCCGAGGGCCAGGGAGGATTCTTCCATGATATTGGTTGAGATTGGAGTTGATGTTGATGAAGACCTACGTCCGATCTATATGATCCGACGTGGAGCGCAGTCTTCGACATAGCCGAGGTGACCAGTCAAGACGGCGATGAAGATGCCCACATTGACGATGTAGCTCGGTTCTAACGCGTAGATCGTGATGGAGCCGATCTGAATTCCCATCGCACCACGGTGACTACCCAGCAGGCTCTTAATGAAAACACCAATGTCGTTGTCAAATCCGTCATATCTCGTAGTAGGGGTCCTAAGCTAGGCGTCTTGGAGCGATGGTAACATGGACACCAGATTTTACCGAGGTTCGGGCTCTCTTGAAGAGATAATACCCTACGTCCTGCTTTTGACTATATTCATATGGGGGATAGTACATAGTACAGGTATCTACTACGAGATTGTAGTAATGAATAAGAGATGTAATATCATGATCTATTGACTAGCCTGGCCTCGGTTTATATATGCACCGTAGGCCTGGGGTTTTGAGGAGTCCTTGTCTTGGGCGCCAAGCCTTGTGGAATCCTCCTTGTATTCGGCATGGGCAGCCCAAAGTGGCCCATTAGTGAGTCGCCCTAGGGGTCCTCGGCCCGACCCACTGGTCAGGAGACAACATGGTGAGTACCCCCTAGTCCAGGACACCGTCACCCGTACAAAATTGGTCACTCGACAGTTCACAATGACTCTTGGACGCTCTAGACCCAGACGCCTAACTATCTGGAAGATCACAGTCTTCAAGTGTAATAAGTCTCCAGTTCTCTCAAAACAAAATGACTTCGGTAATGCTCAAACACAGTAGCTCTACATGTTTAGGTGTATCCTCGCAGGATGTTTTTCTCTCAATGTCTTTGAGATGGGTTGCTCCAAAACGACAACATCGATATCTCTCTCTGAGCAGCCACCTTCTCATGGTGGAGGGGGTGGGCTATTTATAGTCAGCGGGCAACCTGGCCTGATATGACCAAAATGACCCTGGGTCAATGGCCAACTGACACGTGTCACAACAGTGGGATTTCAAACGCATGCGACAACTTTACTTGGGCTACAAGTAAAGGTGACTCAACCAACTCTGGAATAGATTTCCTCTCATAGTCTTCACTCGAAGACATAGGTATGGGTTGAGCATCACGTCAGCATCTGACTTCGATCACATCAATCCCATTTTATAGTACGGTGGTTCCTATGACTCAGGAAAGAAGAAACAAAACTACCAAAGACTTCGTCTTCTTGTTTCATTTTCAGACGAATGTCTTCGCTTCCCACTAATGGCTTCAGCCGTCATCAATGTCTTCGGACATTTTTGGGGGTCGTCTTCAACGGCTAAACCAACACTCCAGGGACTTCTATCTGTGTTACCCTGTGAACTCTCACAAACGCATTAGTCCCTCAACCACGTTTGTCTATAATACTCCAAAACCAACAAGGGGTGGCACTAGATGCACTTACAATCTCCCCCTTTTTGGTGATTGATGACAAACTAGTTGAAGTTTTCAACGGGATAAATATTTGTGAATATAAGGTTTCAAAGATTTTGATTGCAAGATATAAAGAGCTCCCCCTGAAGATGTGCAACAAAGACTTTACTTGGAATGCAAGAGCACATGGCACGTTGTGGTTTGTGGAGATCTCCCCCTATATCTTGTAATCCAACCACTATGCATTTTAAATGATATGTCGAAGATGATGATATGCATAATGGAAAATGGGCGTCTACAATAAGACTTCAAGCGCATATGATAACTTGAAGTAGCGCCAAAGAATACGGTAAACATAAAGTGTGTAGACGTCCATCAGGACTTAAGTTTTACAACCCAAATAGAAAATGTTCAAAAATGAAAGTTGTAAACTTAACAAAAAGCAACACCCAACCCTTATTAGTAGGCCGGTTTGAGGACTATCATCCAATTCTTCTCCCCCTTTGTCATCGCATGACCAAAAAGGGACGAAGACATTGAACACTACATATCCCCAACAGGAGTCGATGAAGAAGGTGCAGTTCAGTCTGAATATTTTGAGCTTGAAGATGGTGGGTCTTGCAGGGCCAGACTGAAGAAGACATGGAAGTTGAGGCATTGGATTCATAACATTGTGGCACCGATCAAGGTTGAATTCATACTGAGGCCCCATATGTGGCGGAGTAGTGAGCCGGGGCCACCTTGTTGGAACCATCTCTCCTTCCCTATTGTGAGCCATGATGATATTCTCCTCATTGTCATTGGTTCATGGCATGGTAGCGACAGGAGGACCATCAGGGGCATTCTCATTGCCCATAGTAGCATTAGATGCAATGTCTTGATCAGCATTCGCTTCAGGCTTAGGGTGATTGCGAGGGATGTCTTAATCATAAGCACTTCATCAACTATTGCAGTTGGTGAGACATGAGCTTCATCCTTAGGGATGCTATGCATTGAAGACATAGCAGGTCTTTTTCCACGGCGAAGCCTTTTGAGAGGCGACGATGGGGAGTAGTGTCTGGCTCCTGGACAAAAAATGGCGATTTAGGTGATCGTGGAGCAGGAGGAAAGAACATTGGAGAAGGAGTTCCGTGTCCAGCTCCAGGAATCTCAGGCCTGATTGGAGTTCCAATGTCCATGAACTCGCTTTCCTGGTGGGCCGATGATACCATGGGTGCATCAACTTGAGGCACCTCATTTTGCTCAACATTTTCTCTAGGAGCAATGTCTTCAGCTGCATTGGTGTCGGCAACTGGAATGTCTTCAGTGTGCAGAGCCTCTGTGGTAGCAGACTCATGAAGAATAACATGCCTCTTAGTGTTTGCACAGGCAGGTGGAGCTACAAAGATGGGTGACACACGGAGTGGCTCCTCTTGAGCTAGATAAGATATTTGAGGTTGAGCATGGCGCGAATACTTAGCTTTCTTAGTATTCGACAGTGAAGTGGGTCAAGCTTCAGTAGGCGTAGTGCGCTTGCGCTTCTTGGCATCAACTTCAGCCTTCTTGGTCTTCTTGCTTGATGTAGAAGTGGAACAAGGGCGTGTCCTTGGGCTGATGAAGCCAATGGGGAAGACAATGTCGCTTGAACTGACTGATCCGAAGACATTGAAACTTGCTAGAACTGACTGATCCGAAGACATTGAAACTTGCTTGGAGCGTTCAATGATTGCTGGATCAAGGGCAGGCTAACCAAGAGCCTTCCTCTTCAGCATATCGTTATGGTCTTGAACCATGATCATAGCCTTTCTTTTGAGATGCGCTAGGGTGCCTTTGTCAGCTTCACACCGCTTTTCAAAATCAGCCTTAAGATCTGTCATCATCAGCTGATAGCCCTGAATTTGAGGGGCTGTGAGCCTGTGCACATTCTTCTTGAAGATATCCTTTTCATGGCTGATCTTAGCTTTCATCTGTTTGGCTTCCTGAGCCACATCTTTTCACCAGCCCTTGAAACATTACACTCAGTCCAATAGGAAGTTGGAGGGCATGAATGGTGAGGGAGGGATCAGCGAACCATTCATCAATGAAGTGTTCAAAAATGGCAGGGTCGAAGAGAGGTAAGTCTTCGAGACGCTTGCCTTCCTCTTCTTTCTGCTGGATGAGCCGAGCTAAGGCTTCATCGTGAAACTCATCGTCGGGCAGTTCAATTACATTTGCAGCATCCATCAAGGACATAGTAGGTCTGGTTCCCTTGGCAGCAACGGCTTTTCTTTTCATTCACCTGTGAAGGCGATCTTCTTCCTCGGGCTCTTATGGATCAAGAGAGGGTGATCGCGAAGCTTGAGGCATAGAGTCAGCAGGCTAGGGGGCCTTTGAAGCTTTTACCTTCTTCAGAGGCTCCGGAGCAGGAGTTGGAGGGTTCTCTTCATTGTCATCCTTAGAGTCAGACTCAACAGGTTCGGGGAAGCTAAGAATGCTGGAGGGATGTGGATTGCTTAGCATTGGTGGCCTTACCATGCATGGGAAGAACCCAATCTTTCTTGCTTCAGCCTCAGTCTTTGGATTAAGATTCTTATAGATTATGTCTATCCATGGAGCCTTTTTGCATTTTTCTCAGCATACTCATATGTGACGAACTCATACCTGAACCACATGTCCACCCAATATCTTCGAATCTATTGGGTTCGATTCATGCGTTGTGCATAGGTTTCTTCATCGTCAGACTTGTATTGCTCATACATCTATGAGGGAAGATCTTTTGCAGTATTCTTAGGTTTTTTCCGTCCGCCCTTCTTGCATGATTTATCGTTTGCCATTGGCTTCGGCAAAGGCTTCACACGTGTGCGTAAATAAGAGCACGCGCCAGGTGATTCCAGATGTTTCTGCAAGTAGTCTCCAAATGAATTTAGACTATGAGATCCAAGCAATTCTGCTATGGACATGTACCTATGAAAGAATTACAAACGCAGGGGAAGAGGAGAGGTCATATGCATTCTCAGAAGGTTTTGAAGATAAATCAGTGTTTTGAAGACATTGACCTCGTTTACCGAAGACATTCAATTTTATAGAAAATATGGTGGTTTCAGATTTGTACAAGTCCAAGAATTTGCACAAGTGAGAAATCATCCCAATTTGGACCAAAAATGAAAGTATTAGGCAAATTGAGATCTAGATCTGGATGTTGTTCTGAGGAAGGTGGAAAAACAACAAACGGATATTTTTGCGGTAAATTTTTACATCAAACTAGCGGTAAAAATAGCGATTTATTTACCACAGTGAAGAACACAAAGAACAACTCGACGAGGCGGGGAGTCCAAGAGGTTCGATCTGCCTCACCCTAACTTGGTGGAGGAAGACAGCTATGGTGTGGGCGAGATGGAGATGTTCGCGACCGACATGAGTACGTTGTCGGAGAAGTCGTGGCAGCTAAGCACTTTGTCTCTGACAGCGACGAAATCGAGCGATGACGCTATGGTTTGGAGCTCAAGGGTGACGGAGGAAGTGGATAGTAATAATTTAACCGGGGCACATGTATTTTAAGGATGGGGACATGTGGACAGTTTGGACAGATATGCCCCGGACTCTTCGGTTTAAGTGGGACATGTGGCAAACATGCAACACATCTGATGGCGCACTACCATAATCGAAGTGGTGCCGCAGGAGTTGTTGCTAAAAACACGTGAAACGTTGAGATTTGATAATTTAAACATGTGGTTGTATTTGTCTTCGACTAACAAGGATGCAGTGGAGACAATCAACACATGTCAATATAGAATGCATATGGATGGATTAGAACAGAGTTAGACGAGGTAAGAATAGATGGGAATGTCAGGTCCGATCACACTTGCCTAGGAAAAGTTGAAGATATAGCTATTGTACAAATTTTTTATAGGACAAAGCTTCAATCCAAATGTAGATATGCAAGGAATATTCAACAAAACACACGTACAATCTTTGTAAAATATGATTTTTGTTTTGAAGATAAACTTAGTTTCTCGAAGACATGTGAAGTAGTGAAGATGAAAGCAATGTCTTCGAGTTTGGTTGGTGGCTTTACCCACCATATAAGAATGTTTAACCTCAGACACGGTGCATAATTATCGTGGCGCTCTAAAGTCATATTCTTTGTTAATGTATTCACACTCAGATTGTAAGTCTTCATGAGTTGAAGATATACGTTACTTCGTGTGTTGTGCATCAAAGTCATCAACATGCATAAGTGTTAGGATGTATTCCCATTCAAAGGACATTTGAGGATTCTATGATATTTAGCTCGCACCACAATTTGCAAAATCTCTTCACATCCAAAGGCTTTGTGAAGATATCCGCCAACTGATCTTCAGTGTCAGCATGCTTGATGTGGATGTTGCCTTTCATCATGTGATCCTGAAGAAAATGATGTCATATATGAATATGCTTCGTCTTCAAATGTTGTACTGGGTTGTAGGAGATCTTGATTGCACTCTCATTGTCGCAGTAGAGAGGTACATGCTTCAGGTTGATGTCGTAGTCCTTGAGAGTCTGCTTCATCCAGAGATGCTGAGTGCAGCAAGCACCGACAGCAATGTATTCGGCTTCGATAGTGGAGAGTGATATATAGTTCTGCTTCTTCGAAGAACAACACACAAGAGATCATCCCAGAAAGTGACAAGTGCCTGATGTAGACTTGTGATCTACTCTGTCGCTAGAGAAGTCAGAATCGAAGTAGCCAATGAGCTCAAACATTGAACCCTTTGGATACCATAATCCTAGTGTTGGGGTGTGAGCCAGATATCTAAGTATTGGCTTCATTGCCAGGTGATGTGACTCCTTTGGTGCCGCTTGAAATCAGTCGCACATGCAAACACTAAGAATTATATCTGTCCTAGATGCACATAGGTACAATAAAGATCCAATCATGGAGTCATATACCTTCTGATCAAAATCTTTACCATCGTCAGTGTAGAGGTGACCATTTGTAGGAATTGGCATCTTGTAGCCTTTGACTTCATTCATGCCAAATTTCTTGAGGCAATCCTTGAGGTACTTATCCTGAGATATGAAGATTCCATTCGGTTGTAGTCGAATTTGAAGCCCTAGGAAAAATTTCAGTTCTCCCATCATCGACATTTGATACTTTTCTTGCACCATAAAGGCAAACTCATCACTGTATATATGGTTAGTACAGCCGAAGATAATGTCGTCCACGTAGATTTTACATGCAAACAGTTCACCATCATAGGATTTAGTAAAGAGAGTGTGATCGAGTGAACTAGGTTTGAAGCCTTTCTTCTTGAGGAACTCCTTGAGGGTGTTATACCAAGCTATTGGTGCTTGCTTGAGGACATAGAGTGCATTGTTGAGCTTGAAGACTTTGTCAGGATGCTTTGGGTCTTCAAACCCTGGTGGTTAAGAAACTTATACTTCTTCCTCAATCTTACCACTGAGGAATGCACTTTTGACATCCATTTGATATAAGCATATGTCATGATGGTTAGCATAAGCAAGCAATATGTGAATAGCTTCGAGTCTAGCAACAAGTGCAAAGTTTTCACCAAAATCAATACCCTCGACCTGTGGGTAGCCTTGGGACACAAGTCAAGCCTTGTTTCTGACGACTTGGACAGACTCATCTTGCTTGTTGCGAAAGATCCACTTGGTACCGATGATTTTGTGCTTCCTTGGATCAGGGTGCTTCACGAGCTGCCACACATTGTTTAGCTCGAACTGGTGAATCTCTTCTTGCATGGCTTGAATCCATTCTAATTCCTTGAAAGCTTCATCAACTTTGGTGGGATCTGTGATAGATACAAAAGCAAAATGCCCACAAATGTTAGCCAGTTGAGTAGCCCTTGAGCGAGTGAGTGGGCCTGGTGCATTTATGTTGTCTAGCTTGCTCTCAATTTGAACTTCAATATCCACGCATGGATAAGTAGGACAAAGATTTTGTTCTGACTGTTGAACATTGTCCTCATCAGCAACAATGTCTTTAGGTTCAGTATTGTATTCATGCTAAGTGGATGGAAGGATAATGACTTCTTCAACATCTGGTTCTTCATGCACTATTACTCCAGTACCCATCATTCTGATGGCTTCATCAGGTGGTAGTTCATCTAGCACATGAGGTAGGTGCTCTCTTTGCGATCCATTAGTTTCATCAAAACGCACATCTACAGTTTCAACAACTTTGTTGTGGAAAGTGTTGAAGACCTTGTAGGTGTGCGAATTCTTTCCATAACCAAGCATGAAACCCTCATGTGCTTTCATTGAAAATTTTGAAGTGTGGTGTGGATCCCTGATCCAGCATCTTGCACAGAAGACTTTGAAATAACTTACATTGGGTTTCTTACCATTGATATGTTCATATGATGTTTTCTTGAAGAACTTGTGAAGATATACTCTGTTGATGATGTGACATGCAGTATCAATGGCTTCAGGCCATAACTTCCAAGGTGTCTTGTATTCGTCAAGCATGGTGCGAGCCATCTCAATTAGAGTTCTGTTCTTGTGCTTCACGACGCCATTCTGCTGAGGAGTGTATGGAGCAGAGAACTCATGAGTGATGCCAAGAGTATCAAGATAGGTGTCCAAGCCCATGTTCTTGAATTGAGTGCCATTGTCACTCCTGATGTGCTTGATCTTGATGTTGTAGTTGCTCATACACCTATTTGAGAAGCACCTGAAGACATCATGCACTTCAGTTTTATAAAGAATGATATGCACCCAAGTGTATCGAGAATAGTCATCAACAATTACGAAGCCATATAACTTTGTTGTGGTAGAGAAGGTGGAACAGTGAGGAGGGCCAAATAAGTCCATATGTAGCAGCTCGAAGGGACATGTGGTCGTCATGATTGTCTTCGAAGGATGTTCGGCCCTCGTCATCTTCCCGGCTTCACAGGCACCATAGAGGTGGTTCTTCTAGGCGAGTGTGTGTAGGTTCCTCATCCCAGCATGTCCTAGCCTTCTGTGCCATAGTCAGCACTCCGAAGCTTTTACTAGACGACATGAGGCTACCTGTGGTCCTATAGAGAAGCCTGCCATGTACAAATCACCTCTTCGAAAACCTTCGAAGACTTTGGTTTTGTCAGAGGCCATTAGTACCACACATCGAAATTTGCCAAATATTGCAAGCATATCTAAGTCACGGAGCATTGAGACAGACATCAAATTGTAATCAAGGGATTCGACAAGCATGTCATTTTCCATGTGTCGGTCCCTTGAGATAGCAACTCTACCTAGCCCCAATACTTTGTTGCTGCTCTTGTCAGCAAAGATAATATGGTATTTTATTGGAGGTCGAAGAGTTTGCTCCATCAGTAGGCTTCGATCACCAGTCATGTGACTGGTGCAACCACTATCCATAATCCATTCAGTGGCATTGGATTTGTCTTCCTGCATTGAGAATTAGTATAGTTCACAAAGGCATGCAACTATAACATGCATTGACGAAGATATTGCGGTGCATGATTGTATGAAGACATTGGACGATATGAAGGATAACATCCGCATTGATTATCTTGCATCTAGACAATATTGTTTTCATGTCTCCAGAAATAATCTTTGAGATAGGCTTCATCCCATCTGGAGACCTGATGCTGCATGAACATGTTAGTTCTTCTTAACCACCCACATGCAAACGGATGGCTTAGAAGCAATGAGATGTAAGGCAACATCAAAGAATTTAGGCAACGATGCCCTAATAGCACATTTCACAAGAGGATTTCTATAATCAAATGAATAAGCAGAGCAATTCTTGGTTGGATGAACATAGCGGTTCATGCCATAGTGCACATATTCATGAGACATATGAGTCTTTTTCTACGAAACAGAATGGTTAGAGCGTCCATGTGAAGACCTTTGTCTTCGTGAAGACATTGATCTTGGGGTTGCCTTCTTCTTAAGAGATGTCTTCAAGACATTCACAGGAAGCTTCTCAAGAAGACTTTTGGGAATCCAGATCTTCTTCATGGGAGAACTATTCCTAAAGTTAGTATGAATAAACATGGCAAACACTTCACCATTTTGGCACTTAAACATTTTATAGTTGGAATCAAAAGATTATCAATAATGATAGGATTTGCATAGTCAAAACCAGATAATGTGGAAGGATCAACTAAAGGACCTTTTGCAGCAACCCATGTAGTTTTGGGGTACTGCTCATGTGTCCAGTAGGATCCATCAACATTGATGTTCCTTTCAAAACCCACACCCTCTTTCCTAGGGGTTTTTTAGGATAATCTTCTTTAGGACATCACAAAGTATCTGGTGTCCTTTTAGACTCTTGTACATGCCAGTTTCAACCAATGTCTTCAACCTGCCATTGTCATTAGTGATAGCAGTGGCTTCCTCAAATGAGGGGTTAGGTGCCACAGGTACATTTGAAGATATTGCAATCTCAGAAGCATTTGAACATCCAGTAGTTGAATCATTAGCTTCACTAGCAAGACATCTTAACCATGGAGCATCAAATTCATCCTGAGTGGTACTGGTCTGTTCTGCTAGGAGTGAGTCCATTTCCTTCCGTAGGTCATCATGAGCTTCTCTCAACTTATCAAGATCAATCTTTTTCTGAAGATATTCGATAGAAAGCTTATCATGTTCATTTGAGAGGGCATCATGACAACTTTAGAGATCCTCATACCGTGAACGAAGACTACACATGTCTTCAGCCATAGTTTCAGTCACACTAATCTCTTCGTGTAATAGGTCATCGCTTTTATCTAGAGCAGTTTGCATTTTCTCCATAGCATTTTGTTGCTTAGTGGCAATTTTTACAAGTTTGGCATAGCTAGGTTTCATGTCACCATCAGATTTAGCTTCAGATTTGGAGCCATGATGTGAGGTTTTTGAGCATACCATGGAGGCTTTCGCCATGAAGTAGTAGGCAGGAGTAGTATAATCATCACTGGCTTCAGTGTGGAAGAAGGAGCCATTGACTTCGGGTTCGAAGACAGACGTGGAGAGATATGCCGAAGCCATTGCGAGTCTAGCTACTTCTGCGTCAGATTCCTCCACAGATGGTTCCTCGGCCTCATAACCAGATTCATACTATGAATCCATCTCCTTTTCGATGAAGGCATGTGCTTTGCCAGATGAACTATTCTTATGTGATGAAGATTTTGCATACTTCTTCTTATTCTTCTTGTCATCTGAGTCATAGTCCTTGCTCTTCTTCTTGGATTCCTTTTCCCATCGAGGACAATCAACAATGAAGTGACCAGATTTCTTGCACTTGTGACATGTTTGTTTCCTGTTGTCCTTTGAAGACATTTCACCAGACCTCTTGGAATCACGCTTTGAAGATTCTGCATAGCGTTTTGACTTGGCAAACTTCCAAAATTTCCTCAAAAGCAGATCAAATTCTTTTCCAAAGTCTTCAGCACCATCAGAATTGCAGTCAGAGCCGTCTTTAGATGAGGACACAACATTGGCCATCAAGGATCGAGAGCGATTGCAACTGGGACCATAGATATCCCTCTTTTCAGCTTGTTGGAATTCATGTGTGTTCAACCTCTCGAGAATGTCAGCGAGATACAAACTCTTGAAGTCAGGGCGCTCTTGGATCATGAGTGCGAGAGTATCAAAGGAACTGTCGAGTGATCTGAGTAGCTTCTTGATGACCCACAAGTATAGGGTATATGTCGTAGTCCTTTCGATAAGTAAGAGTGTCGAACCGAACGAGGATCAGAAGGAAGTGACAAGCTGTTTTTAGTAAGGTATTCTCTGCAATCACTGAAATTATCGGTAACAGATAGTTTTGTGATAAGATAATTCGTAATGGGTATCAAGTAATAAATATAGCAAAGGTGCAGCAAGGTGGACCAATCCTTTTTATAGCAAAGGACAAGCCTGGACAAACTCTTATATAAAGCAAAGAGCTCCCAAGGACACATGGGAATTTCTGACAAGCTAGTTTTCATCATCCTCATATGATTCGCATTCGTTACTTTGATAATTTGATATGTGGGTGGACCGGTGCTTGGGTGCTGCCCTTACTTGGACAAGCCTCCCACTTACGATTAACCTCTCTCGCAATCCTCCGCAACTACGAAAGAAGAATTAAGATAAATCTAACCATAGCATGAAACATATGGATCCAAATCAGCCCCTTACGAAGCAACACATAAACTAGGGTTTAAGCTTATGTCACTCTAACAACCCATCATCTACTTATTACTTCCCAATGCCTTCCCCTAGGCCCAAATAATGGTGAAGTGTCATGTAGTCGACATTCACATAACACCACTAGAGGAGAGACAACATACATCTCATCAAAATATCAAACGAATACCTAATTCACATGATTACTTATAACAAGAATTATCCCATGTCCTCAGGAACAAATGTAACTACTCACAAAGCATATTCATGTTCATAATCAGAGGAGTATTAATTATCATTAAGGATCTGAACATATGATCTTCCACCAAGTAAACCAACTAGCATCAACTACAAGGAGTAATCAACACCACTAGCAACCCACAGCTACCAATCTGAGGTTTTGAGACAAAGATTGGATACAAGAGACGAACTAGGGTTTGGAGAGAAGATGGTGTTGGTGAAGATGTTGATGGAGATTGACCCCCTCTCGATGAGAGGATCGTTGGTGATGATGATGGCTTTGATTTCCCCATCTGGGAGGGAAGTTTCCCCGATAGAACAGCTCCGCCGGAGCCCTAGATTGGTTGTTCCCAAGTTCCGCCTCGAGATGGTGGCGCTTCATCCCGAAAGCTCTCTTATGATTTTTTTCTAGGTCAAAACCCTTCATGTAGCAGAAGATGGGTACCGGACAGCTTCCAGGGGGCCCACAAGCCACAGGGGCGCGGCCAGGTGGGTAGGGCGCGCCCCCAGGCTTGTGACCTCCTGGTGGGTCCCCTCTGGTATTTCTTTCACGCAGTATTTTTTATATATTCCAAAATAATTCTCCGTAACTTTTCAGGACTTTTGTAGCTGTGCAGAATAGGTCTCTCCTATTTGCTCCTTTTCTAGTCCAGAATTCCAACTACCGGCATTATCCCTCTTTATGTAAACCTTGTAAAATAAGAGAGAAAAGGCATCACTATTGTACCATAATGTGTAAACAGACCATAATGCAATAAATATCAATATAAAAGCATGATGCAAAATGGACGTATCAACTCCCCCAAGCTTAGACCTCGCTTATCCTCAAGCAAAAGCCAAGATCGATAAATATGTCCACAACTTTAGAGATAGAGGTGTCGATAAAATAAAATATAGACATGGGGGCATCATGATCAACTTAACAACATCAATACTTATTGATATATAATTTCTTATACTAGAGTAACAATTCATTCACAAGGTATAGTATGAACCAACAACTCTATTGAGAACCAACAAACTATGATCTTAGTCATTGAAGCAATTGCAATTTATCATAACATTGGAAAGAGTCAATATAAGAGCTTGTAAAGCAAATCCACATAGTCAATCATCTTTTAGTCTTTCATAATTGCTAACACTCATGAGGTCAAAGATTCAATTGGACACATAGAAAGATAAGGGCTTATAGTTTTGCCGCCTAACTATTTACCTCAAGGGTAATGTCAAAAGAAATAACTCATGATCACCCACATCCGAGTGGATATATGTGCCTAGATCATTCCCCAACACATGAAGCTTGCCAAGAGAGAAAAGTAGAATATAGGAAGTGGTGAAGATCACCATGACTCTTGCATAAAGGTAAGCACTAGAAAGTAAAAGTAACAGATAGGCCCTTCGTAGAGGGAAGTAGAGGTTGTCATGTGCTTTTTGTTTTTGGATGTGCAAACCCTTAATGCAAAGGAACATCGCGTTGTATTTCCCTTTGTGATAGCAACCTTTATTTTGCAGTCCGTCACTTTTATTTCTTTACCATCACAAGTTCATACAATGCTTATTTTCCCTTACAATAAAAGATCATACATATTTAGGAGCAATTTTTATTGCTTATTGCACCGATGACAACTTACTTGAAGGATCTTACTCAATCTATAGGTAGGTATGGTGGACTCTCATCGCAAAACTAGGTTGAGGGTGTTTGGATGCACAAGTAGTATCTCTACTTGGTGCGGATGTTTTGGCTGATATGGGGTGGAAGCAAGCATCACATGTTAAAGGATCTATAACCATATGACTTATATTTGGAAATAGGAAAACATAACCCATTATGTTGTCTTCCTTGTCCAACATCAACTTTTTAGCATATAATATTTTAATGAGTGATCACAATCATAAAAGATGTCCAAGATAATATATTTATATGTGAACCTCTCCTTCTTTATTACTTCCTTTTAATTGCAACAATGACCAATCGCTATGTTTGTCAACTCTCGACAAATTTCAATCGACATACTTCTTATATGTGAAGTCATTACTCCCCATAAGATCATCATATATACTCTTTGCTTTTATTCTGTACTTCTTTTGTTTCTTTTCCTCAAGATCATAGCAGCAAGCAAAGCCCTTAACTCAAAACTACTTTTTATTATATAACTCTCGACCTCGCTTACATATGGGGAACATAAAGCAAAACTCAAAGCTAGATCATACTAAAAACTTTATTCTACTAGATCAAGATATAATCAAAAAGAACAAACTAGGAAAAATGAGAAAAGTAAAAGATGTGATGGTGATATGATACCGGGGCACCTCCCCCAAGCTTGGCACAAGCCAAGGGGAGTTCCCATACCCATGTGTTTAGTTGCCTTTCTTCTAAGGTGGCAATGTTGGAGTTGTTGATGAGGTTGGAGGCTTGTCCTCCATCTTCCAAGGCATAGGCTCAACATCGTAAAAAAATGAACGAGTCTCCGGGATCCTCAAATCTGCAACAAAGCTCATTCTCTTAAATCTGTATTCATACTCACAGATTTGGTTTTGCAGGTCATAGATCTCGGCTTGGAGATGCTCGATTTTCTCTTAAAGCTTGAAGATGTCCTCCCCGATATCCTTGGTGTCCAGCTTGTTCTTATGGGTAAACTCCATGATCATCATATGATTGGCATTGAGTCCATGTTCCACCATCCCTTGGCACTTGAAGACTTGCTGCTCCATTGCTTCGAGCCTTGTCTCCACACTTCTGGTCTTCTTTGGCCCCTCAACATCACGGCTGTGCAGCACCCCCTCAAACATCTCAATGGTTTGAGGGTGTCACAGCACCTCCACAAGATAGGGGTTGATAACCTTCTCGAAGAACTTGTCCTCCGAAGCACTTGGGGACGTCATGGAGATCTAAATATGTTCGGAAAACAACTCGAAACAAAAACAGGAGATATTGTTGTGATACGAAGTTCAAAACCTTCGGGAGATTATATAATGAATTTTTATCGACCAACAGGAGTATTCTACAAGAAAACGGAGTCCGGAGGGTGCACGGGGTGGCCACAAGCCACAGGGGCACTGGGTAGGGCGCGCCCTCCTGGCTTGTCACCTCCTCGTGCACTTTTCGGACTAATTTAAAATTTCCCATTTTATTAAATATTCCAAAATGGAGAAAAATTGCTATTGGAAATTTTTTGGAGTCGTTTTGCTTACCGTACCACATACCTATTCCTTTTCGGAGTCTGAAACATTCTGGTGGGTCTCCCTAATGTACTCCTCCAGAGTTATGGTATTGATAATATTGGTTTCAACATTTATGGGGGTACCTGAGATATAATGTTTGATTCTTTGCTCGTTTACCACCTTCGGGTTAGTTCCTTCGGCATTGTTGATCTTGATGGCACCGGAACAATATACTTCCTCGACAATGTAAGGCCCTTCCCATATACAGAGAAGTTTTCCTGCAAAAAATCTTAAACGAGAATTTTATAGCAAGACATGGTCACCTACATTGAATTCATGCTTTTGTATCCTTTGATCATGCCATCTCTTAACCTTTTCTTTAAACAACTTGGCATTCACGTAGGCTTGGGTTCTCCATTCATCAAGTGAGCTAATGTCAAATAACTTCTTCTCACCAGCAAGTTTAAAATCATAGTTGAGCTCTTTAATTGCCCAATAAGCTTTATGTTCTAGTTCAAGAGGTATGTGACAAGTTTACCATAAACCATTTTATATGGAGACATACCCATAGGGTTTTGGTAAGCAGTTCTATAAGACCATAATGCATCATCAAGTTTCTTAGACCAATTCTTTCTGGATCTATTAACATTCTTTTGCAAGATCAATTTAATTTCTCTATTGATTAATTCTACTTGACCACTAGATTGACGATGATATGGAGATGTAATTATATTATTAACATCATACTTAGCAAGAAATTTATGGAAAGCACCATGAATAAAGTGTGAACCACCATCCGTCATTAAATATCTAGGGACTCCAAATCTAGGGGGAAAAACTCCTTTAAGCATTTTAATAGAATTGTTATGATCAGCACTACTAGTTGGAATAGCTTCTACCCACTTAGTAACATAATCAATAGCAACTAGAATACGAGTATACCCATTGGACATTGGAAAAGGTCCCATATAATCAAAACCCCAAACATCAAAAGGTTCAATAACAAGTGAGTAATTCATAGGCATTTCCTGATGTCTACTAATATTACCAATTATTTGGCATTCATCACAAGACAAGACAAACTTACGAGCATCCTTGAAGAGAGTATGCCAATGAAAGCTAGATTGTAATACCTTGTGTGCAGTTCTATCTCCAGCGTGGTGTCCTTCGTAGGCCTTGGAATGACAGTTGTGTAGGATCTGTTCCTGTTCATGCTCAGGTACACACGTCTGATAACACCATCTGCCCCTTCTTTATAAAGATGTGGATCATCCCAAAAGCAATGTATTAAATCATAGAAGAACTTTTTTGTTTTGTTGGTATGTGAAACTAGGTGGTATAAATTTAGCAACAATGTAATTAGCATAATCAACATACCATGAAGCATTACACCAAGCATTTATGACAGCTAACTGCTCATCAGTAAAGCTATCATCAATAGGTAGTGGGTCATCAAGAACATTCTCTAACCTAGACAAGTTATCTACTACGGGGTTCTCAGCACCCTTTCTATCAATAATATGCAAATCAAATTCTTGTAGCAGAAGAACCCATCTAATAATTCTTGGTTTAGCATCTTTATTTTCCATAATATATTTAATAGCATCATGATCAGTGTGAAAAGTTACTTTGGAATCAACAATATAAGGTCTGAACTTGTCACAAGCAAACACAACTTCTAAAAATTCCTTTTCAGTGGTAGCATAGTTTCTTTGAGCACTGTCTAGAGTTTTACTAGCATAATGGACAACATTTAATTTTTTATCAACTCTTTGTCCTATAACAACACCAACGACATAATCACTAGCATCACACATAATTTCAAAGGGTAGGATCCAATCAGGTGGTTGAACAACAGGTGCCGAAATCAAGGCTTTCTTAAGAATTTCAAATGCTTCTACACAATCATCATCAAAAACAAAAGGAACATCCTTTTGCAAGAGATTAGTGAGAGGCCAAGAAATTTTAGAGAGGTCTTTAATAAATCTCCTATAGAAACTAGTATGACCAAGGAAACTTCTTATACCTCTGATATCCGTGGGACACGACATTTTTTCAATAGCATCTACTTTAGCTTTATCCACCTCAATACCTCTTTCAGAGATTTTGTGTCCCAAGACAATGCCCTCATTAACCATAAAGTGGCACTTCTCCCAATTCAAGAAAAGATTAGTTTCTTCACATCTCTACAAAACTCGATCAAGGTTGCTCAAGCGATCATCAAAACAAGTTCCATAAATGGAGAAATCATCCATGAAAACCTCAACAGTCTTTCCAAAAAACTCAGAAAATATAGCAGTCATACATCTTTGAAAGGTAGCAGGTGCATTGCATAAACCAAAAGGCATACATAGCAAAGGTAACGAAAGGGCAAGTAAAAGTTGTCTTTCTTGATCCTCTTTTGACACAGGTATTTGAGAGAAACCAGAATAACCATCTAGAAAGCATAAGTGTGTGTGTTAAGATAGTCTTCCTAGCATTTGATCAATAAAAGGTATAGGGTAATGGTCTTTCCTAGTAGCTTTATTTAATTTCCTAAAATCAATTACCATTCTATACCCTGTAACAAATTATTTGCGGGATCAATTCATTTTTATCATTAGGAACAACAGTAATACCTCCCTTCTTAGGGACACAATGAACATGACTAACCCATCTACTATTAGCAATAGGATAAATTATACCTGCCTCCGGAAGCTTTAATATTTCGTTTCTTACCACTTCTTTCATTTTAAGATTTAACCATCGTTGGTGATCAACAACTTGTTTAGCACCAGGTTCCATATTAATTTTATGATGACATAGAGTGGGACTAATGCCCTTAAGATCATCAAGAGTATATCCAATAGCAGCATGGTGCTTCTTCAGCGTTTTCAATAATCTCTTTTCTTCATGCTCTGAAAGGTTAGCACTAATAATAACAGGATATATATTATTTTCATCAAGATAAGCATATTTTAGAGTATTTGGTAATTGTTTAAGCTCAAACACGGGATCACCCTTGGGTGGAGGAGGATCCCCAAGTATTTCAACCGGCAAGTTGTGTTTCAAAATAGGCTGCTCATCAAAGAAAATCCTATCTAGTTTAGTCCTTTCATTCAAATGCATATCAATTTCATGGTCTAGTAAATATTGTTCTAAGGGATTAGTAGGAGGCACAACAACAGAAGCAAAACCAATAATTCCATCCTTACTAGACAATTCTTTATCATGAGGTTGTCTACGAAATTTAGAGAAATTAAACTAATGGGACACATCCCCGAAACTCACAGTAACAGTTTCTTTCTCACAATCTATCTTAGCATTAACAATATTCAAGAAAGGTCTACCAAATATAATGGGACAAAAATCATCTTGCGGGGAACCAACAACAGGAAAATCAGTAGGATATTTTATTTTCCCACACAAGACTTCAACATCTCTAACAATCCCAACTGGTGCTGTAGTATCTCTATTAGCAAGCTTAATGGTAACATCAATTTCTTCTAATTCAGCTGGTCTAATATCATTCATAATTTCTTGATATAAGGTAAAGGGAATTGCACTCACACTAGCACCCACATCACATAGGCCATGCATGACAACAATGATCTCCTATTTTAACAGAAACAACATGCATGCGAACTATAGGTCTATGTTTATCTTTAGTATTAGGTCTAGCAATTCTAGTGGCTTCATCACAGAAATCAATAACATGCCCATCAATATTATCAACCAAGAGATCTTTAACCATAGCAATATTAGGTTCAACATTAATTTGTTCAGGGGGTGTAGGTGTTCTGACATAGCTCTTACAAACCACAGTTGAAGCTTTAGCATGTTCCTTTATTCTAACAGGGAAAGGTGGTTTCTCAGTATAAGTAGCAGGAATAACAGGAGCAACGCTATAAGTAATAGTTTCTTCTTCAACTTTAATAGGTTCAACTACTTTCACTTCAATGGGAAGATCATATTTAAACCACTTCTCCTTAGGGAGATCAACATGAGTAGCAAATGATTCATAGAAAGAAGCTACTATCTTAGAGTCAAGTCCATATTTAGTGCTAAATTCACCAAAAGCATCAGTGTCTATAAAGGATTTGACACAATCAAACTTAAGTTTTATACCTGACTCCTTACCTTCATTGAGTTCCCAATCTTCAGAGTTCCGTTTAATTCTTTCCAATAAATCCCATTTGACTTCAATATCTTTCTTCACAAAGGAACCAGTACAAGAAGTATCGATCATGGATTGATCATTACGAGAAAGCCGAGCATAAAAATTATGAATAATAATTTCTCTTGAGAGATCATGATTGGGGCATGAATATAACATTGACTTAAGCCTCCCCCAAGCTTGAGCAATACTTTCTCCTTCACGTGGCCAAAAATTATAAATATAATTCCGATCATGACGAACCAGATGCATAGGATAAAACTTATGATGAAATTTCAATTTCAGTCGATTGTAGTTCCATGATCCAATATCATCACAAAGCCTATACCATGTCAATGCCTTCTCCTTCAAAGATAAAGGAAAGACCTTCTTCTTGACATCATCCTTGGGCAAACCTGCAAGCTTAAATAATCCACAAACTTCATCCACATGGATTAGATGCAAATCATGATGTGGTGTTCCATCTCCTGCATAAGGATTAGCTAGTAGTTTCTCTATCATACCTGAAGGAACTTCATAATAAATATTTTCAGTAGGTTCAATAGGTTCACGAGAAACTCTTTGTGCTTCCGGTCGAGGTGAAGATACCCCGAACAAGCCCCTCAAAGGATTATTTTCCATAGTAACAAGTGACAGTAAATTTCAGCACACTATATATTTTTTTTCCTTACCAGATTCCACTCACAAAAGGCGCTTCAATCCCCGGCAACGGTGCCAGAAAAGAGTTTTGATGACCCACAAGTATAGGGGATCTATCATAGTACTTTCAATAAGTAAGAGTGTCAAACCCAACGATGAGTAGAAGGAAATGACAAGTGGTTTTCAATAAGGTATTCACTGCAATCACTGAAATTATCAGTAACAGATAGTTTTGTGATAAGATAATTCGTAATGGGTAGCAAGTAATAAATGTAGCAAAGGTGCAGCATGGTGGCCCAATCCTTTTTGTATAAAAGGACAAGACTGGACAAACTCTTATACAAAGCAAAGGGCTCCTGAGGACACATGGAAATTTCTGTCAAGCTAGTTTTCATCATGCTCATATGATTCGCGTTCGTTACTTTGATAATTTGATATGTGGGTCTGGTCCTTGGGTGCTGCCCTTACTTGTACAAGCCTCACACTTATGATTAACCTCTCTCGCAAGCATCTGTAACTACGAAAGAAGAATTAAGATAAATCTAACCATAGCATGAAACATATGGATCCAAATCAGCCCCATACGAAACAACGCATAAAGTAGGGTTTAAGATTATGTCACTCTAGCAACCCGTCATCTAGTTATTACTTCCCAATGCCTTCCCCTAGGCCCAAATAATGGTGAAGTGTCATGTAGTTGACATTCACATAACACCACCAGAGGAGAGACAACATACATCTCATCAAAATATCGAACGAATACCAAATTCACATGAATACTTTTAACAAGACTTATCCCATGTCCTCAGGAACAAACGTAACTACTCACAAAGCATATTCATGTTCATAATCAGATGAGTATTAATTATCATTCAGGATCCGAACATATGATCTTCCACCAAGTAAACCAACTAGCATCAACTACAAGGAGTAATCAACATTACTAGCAACCTACAGGTACCAATCTCAGGTTTTGAGACAAAGATCGGATACAAGAGATGAACTAGGATTTGGATAGAAGATGGTGTTGGTGAAGATGTTGATGGAGATTGACCCCCTCTCGATGAGAGGATCGTTGGTGATGACGATGGCTTCAATTTCCCCCTCCGGGAGGGAAGTTTCCTTGGCAGAACAGCTCCGCCGGAGCCATAGATTGGTTGTTCCCAAGTTCCGTCTCGAGACGGTAGCGCTTCATCCCGAAAGCTCTCTTATGATTTTTCCTAGGTCAAAACCCTTCATATAGCACAATATGGGCACCGGAGGGCTGCCAGGGGGGCCACAAGCCACAAGGGCGCGACCAGTGGGTATGGCACGCCCCTAGGCTTGTGACCTCCTGGTGGGTCCCCTCTGGTATTTCTTTCTCCTAGTATTTTTTTTATATTCCAAAATAATTCTCCATAACTTTTCTGGACTTTTGGAGTTGTGCAAAATAGGTCTCTCATATTTGCTCCTTTTCCAGCCCAGAATTCCAGCTGCCAGCATTCTCCCTCTTCATGTAACCTTGTAAAATAAGAGAGAAAAGGCAGATGTATTGTGCCATAATATGTAATAACAGCCCATAATGCAATAATATCAATATAAAAGCATGATGGAAATGGACGTATGACTTCTTCACGACTTCAAGTTTGGTGATATCAGTGGCGTCAAGTGCATTCAGCTCATTTGAGATGTCAGTGAGGCATTCAAATGTGAGCTGGACATTTTCGTTGTCGAGTCTCTTGAAGCGGTTGAACAGGTTCTGAAGCACATCAACACGAGAGTCTCTTTGAGATGAGACACCTTCATTTACTTTGCACAACCATTCCCACATTTTCTTTGCGGTGTTTAGAGCACTCACATGGCCATATTGTCCATTGGTCAGATGACCACAGATGATGTTCTTGGCGGTGGAGTTCAGTTGTGCAAACCTCTTCACATTAGCAGCAGTAACACCTTCACCAATCTCAGGAATGCATGCTCTGACGACATACCATAGGTCATTGTCAAAGGCTTCGAGATGCATGCACATCTTATTCTTCCAGTAGGGGTAGTTGGTTCCATCGAAGACAGGGCACGCAACGGAGACCTTGATTATCCCTGCAGTCGACATAGCTAAAACTCCAGGTGGTGAAACAGAAACACGGAACAAGGGAGTACCTTGTTGTGATAACAATTGAAAGTGCTAGTTATCGGCTAGAGGGGGTATGAATAGGCAATTTTTATGAAAGTCTTCAAAACAAGGAATGTATTCGAATTATGCAGAAGCGGAATAGGATCAGGTAGGGATAGTAATCAAGGATCTAGGCAAGGCATGCATTATAGTGAAGACATACAAGCAAGTTAATCATTATCATCATGCACACTAAGATGAGTCGAAGATAAACTTAGACTGTATGAAGATAAACAGTAGATATGAATGTCTTCAGGATAAATCTTCAAACTAGAAATGCAAGAGGGTGAAATATAGAACCAATTTCTTGACGAAAACACATGATTTGTTGGAATAGTTCTAGTTGTTGTGACAACTGTACGTATGGTTAGGGAGGCTGAGATTGAACTCAGAAGACATTGTTGTCGCCTTATTCCCCTTGAGCCGAAGTCACTTAGAAAACGACCAATCACTCAGGTAAGTCTTCAGGGGAGACTTCCGAAACCCGTACAGACTTGGTCACCAGACAGTCCACAATGACTCTTGGACACTCTAGACCCAGATGCCTAACTGTTTGGAAGATCATAGTCTTCAGTTCTCTCAGAACAGAATGAATTCGGTTATGCTCAAACACACTAGCTCTAGGTGTTTAGGTGTATCCTTGCACGATGTTTCTCTCTCAATGTCTTCGAGTTGGATTGCTCCAAAACAACAACAATCGTATCTCTCTCTGAGTAGCCACCTTCTCATGGTGGAGGGGTGGGCAATTTATAGCCAGCAGGTAACCCGACCTGATATGACCAAAATGACCATGGGTCAATGGTCAACCGACACGTGTCACAACGGTCGGATTTCAAATGCACGTGGAAACTTTACTTGGGCTACAAGTAAAGCTGACTCAACTAACTCTGGAAGAGATTTCCTCTCATAGTATTCACTCGAAGACGTAGGTATGGGTTGAGCATCACGTCAGCATCTGACTTCGATCACATCGACCCCACTTAACAGTATGGTGGTTCCTATGACTCAGGAAAGAAGAAACAAAACTACCAAAAGACTTCGTCTTCGTGTTTAATTGTCTTTAGATGAATGTCTTCGCTTCCCACCAATGGCTTCAGTCGTCATCAATGTCTTCGTACATTTTTGGGGGTCATCTTCGACGGTTAAACCAAAACTCCAGGGACTTCTATCTGTGTTACCCTGTGAACTCTCACAAACACACTGGTCCCTCAACCATGTTTGTCTTCAATACTCCAAAACCAATAGGGGTGGCACTGGATACACTTACACTTTTATACTTGCACTGTGAGAGGTCTAGTCTAGTAGTAGCCCCACTATCCTTTTATTAAAATAATAACTAAGAAATCGGTTCACTATATAAAAGCTAAAAAGGAAACAAGAGAAACTACCTATGCACATACTCCATGGAAGGTACAAAAGGACCGTATTCTTGATTCTATGAGCTAAAGGAGACATATCATGTACTCCTCTGTCCTAAAATAAGTGTCTCGACTTTATGTACTAAAGTTAGTACAAAGTTAAGTCACTTATTTTATGGTAGAGGGCATAATTACATCTCCCATAAGAAAAGGAAGGCTTTTGCCTCTAAAATCAGTCCATTCATAATGGTCTGTGTATTCCAAGCAGCAACAAATACTACTTAACTAAAGAAAGGATAGCCAAAAGAATTCCTAGCTCCAATTGCAAAATCAACTAATGAAGAAACACTGGACCAATGAATCAACTAACAATTCCAAACTCTGCTATTACTAAGATTACATTAAAAGAACAAGGCGTTCCTTGTTCTTCGGAGTATGCAAAGGACAAAGAACGCAACTGGTCTCATCATTAACATTCCAGTGTCTCCTCTATAGCATGTCTCTAGTATTTAGCCTATTGGCAATAAGCAACCATCCAAAAACTTCTAGTTTTAAGGTGCAAGAACATTGCTAAATCCATTTTAAATAAGATGGGATTAATATAGACGGGTTGATGGACCATCATGTAATAGTTTTTTACCAAAAAATACGAGAAGGATTAGTTGTCCAAATCCAAACACCCTTTTCCTCAAGAGACAACTGAATATTAGTCAACAGGGATTGATCATGATCAAACTCAACCCTATCTTTAGATGATAATGAAAGGTGGAAGAGGCTTTGCAAGGAAGCTGAATGTGTCACTTCCCGCATACACAAGTTCTCATTGATGGCACAAGAGAAAATCCTAGAACCTTGTCTTAAGAGGTTCAACAGATATCTACCAAAGTTCTAGCTATCTGACCATAATAGTACAAAAGATCAATTCTTGACATACACAAGGTGCACAACTCTAAACTTATGAGAGAGCATGAAAACATACTTCCACAAATAGGATCCACGGAGAATAGTATCATGCGGTACTATCTAGTCATAATAAGAATTCCACATCAAATCCACCCAAGTCACTCAGTCTTGTTATCGAATTTAAACAGGTGTTTAATCAACAAAGCTTCATTCCGGATCCCCGAGTTAATGATTCCTGGACCACATTTATCCTTAGGTCTACATACAATAACCCAACCAATTAGAGTTTGCCGAGTTGTACCTTCATTTCTGTCCCATAAATATTGATTGGCAATCCTTTCCAGCTGCTTAACGATTCCCAAAGGAAGTTGTAGACTACACAAAATAAATTGGCATGAAGGAAAATCTCAGCAATTGCAAACGGGCACCCCTTGCATTCTATCCACAACATGCATTAATTCCTGAATACTAGGTTTAGCAGTGCCAACAGGCAACCCCAAATGAGTGAAATTCATAAAACCAACCTTACAACCCAACACAACCACCAATCTAGCAATCTCAGACACATGAATATCAACATGTATGAGTGAAGGTGTATGATAATTAGTAGTAAGTCCAATACAAATAGAAAAGATTTGTAGATCAACTTTTAACTTGTCAGACCACTTCCCTCAGCAACCATAATCAACGACGTGTCATCCACATATTGCACTATGGAATACTCCATACAACATGTTTGAATGGTAAATTGAATCTTCCCTAATGCACATAAATCATTTACTAATGATTGTAACCAATCACCTACCAAACCAAAGGAGAGGGAGATAAGGGACCCCCTCGATGAACACCTCTGTTGTAGTAAAATCTACTTCCAGGAACTCCATTAAGAAGGACAACATAAGGGGCTAAAACCAGTAAGTCCGTTATCCACTAAATCCATTTACAAGGGAATACTTTGTGTTGCAAAAAATTTAGAATGGTTTCATTCTCAATAGTATCAAAAGATTTTTCAAAGTCTAGCTTCAAAATCACAATAGGCTTCCTAGATCTATGATATAGATGAAAGTATTCTAAAGTAAAAGCTATGCATTCCTGGATCGTTTTACATTTCAAGAATCCATACCGGTTTCTATGTATGTGAAAGCACAATATGCTCCCTTGGTGGTTTTGACAATTCATGACAATATACATTGTCTCTTGGACTAATATTTTTACCAAGTGCATTCCAGGTGAAAGTCCATAGAGAAAGATGGGTTGGCAAAAAGGAGTGTAGAGAGTATCCCCAAGAAGAACAATGAGAAGGAATAGCATTGGCAAAACTAAATATCCTCAAGCAAAGATGACTCTTCTTTTTACTTTGTGAGAAATTACTTTGAGTCCATAGGAAAGCTAATACTATTAAAAGGGGGTAAGGTACCGTTGGTGAACAAGATGCTAAAACATGCACAAGTGATGGTCACCAAAAACACCCATAAACTCTCCACATAGTCTGTCCAAAGCTAAGTATCCAAAATCGGTGAAACCAACATTTCCCACTCTGTCCCACCGATTCTGAAACTCAGACAGACCCAAACCCTAGCCATTCGGTGCAACCGATTTTGCATCGATGCCACCGAGTTCAGGATGCCAACTTTCGGTTGCCTCGATTCATAAAATCAGAATTTCTGAGTTTTTGGATAGGTGTCACCGAGATGAGGTTTCTGACCATTGGACACCTGATCGGTACCACCAAGAATTATATACCAGTCTCACTGAGATTGGAAAGTTGCTACCTTTGGAGCAACTCGGTACCCTTGAGATTCACACATCGGTGTCACCGAGTTGGTCACTTAAGGTGTAATGGTTGGATTTTTGGAGATGCCTATATATACCCCTCCACCACCACTCACTCAAAAGAGAAGCACTCAGAACAGATCCCCACTTATCCCAACTAATTTTCTGAGAGAAAGCCACCTACTCATGCGTTGAGATCATGCCATTCCATTCCAACCATATGAATCTTGATCTCTAGCCTCCCCAAGTTGCTTTCCACCCAATCAATCTCTTCCACCAAAGCCAAATCTATGAGAGAGTGATTGAGTGTTGAGGAGTCTATCATCTTGAAGCACAAGAGCAAGGATTTGATAGACATTATCGAGCCTATTACCTTTTGGAGGGTGGTGCCTCCTAGATTGGTTAGGTGTCACTTGGGAGCCTCCTACTTCGTGTTGCGGAGTGAACCAAGAAGTTTGTAAGGGCAAGGATATCGCCTAATTCGTGAAGATCTACCCCGAGTTAGGCTAGTCCTCCGTGGAGGTAGGCCATCATGGTATAGTCAAGGTTTTTTCTTCGTGGAACCCTTCGTGGGTAGAGCCCTCCATGGACTCTCACGACCGTTACCCTCCGCGGGTTGAAGACTCCATAAACGTGGACGTGCGATAGAACCACCTATCGGAACCACGGAAAGAATCTTTGTGTCCTTCATGCGTACGACCTCCCTATCTCAACTCTTTACTTCCATGTGCAATGTCTCTACTTTCCACTGCCATACTTGTTGAGTTGCATGTGTAGGGTGTGCTAGACTTGCATAATTGCTAAAATATGCACACACTTAACTTTGGATATTGTGTAGATTTTAATTTGTGCTAGTAGTCTATTCACCCACCTCTAGACATACTCTTCTAGTGATCCCACAATTGGTAAGAAGGCATTGGTCTCCATTTCTTCGGTTTCATCATCGTGGAGGAAGGTGGATGTGTCTAGTGTGGAAAGTTTGAGTTGTAGAGTGCTCATTCTTGATGGAGAGTACTATAGTCAATGTAAGAATGTTATGATTGATCTATTTGAAAAATTCCATTTGAGAAAACATATTGAAAATCCTTATGTATTCCCCATCGATGAATTACATCCCACACATGAAGAGGAAATTGATATGATCGGTAACCTTAGAACTATCAATCTTAGTGTTAGCGGTTTACCAAGATTTGTGCTTTCTTAATTGAAGAACTTTGCATGTACTTATACTTTGTAGAACAATTTGGAGAAACGATATCCAAATCTTTCATTAAGTAATCTTGATGGAATTCTTCATAAAATTGTTGCTTTTCACAAAATAAAGCCTAGTGATCCAAACTTTGATAAATGCCTATTTGAGCTTCGTGATCTTATGCGTGCTAAAGGAGATGTCACAACTATCAACAACATTATCATTGAAGTCATTCACATTCATAAGCTTGAACATTGTCATGATTACAATACTAACATATCTCTTGGTTTCTATGATGAGGAGATTCTACCAAATGATGACAATGAAGAACATGGCTACTGTGATGAAGATGAGTTGTTTGACATCAAGCATGAAAAGATCATGAAGAATCTAAGTCTCATGGAAAACTTCAAGGATTACATGTACGGTGGAAAAGAGTGGATTCTCGACAGCGGATGCACTGATCACATGACTGGTGATAAAGACATGTTCCAAGAGATCACACCTAATCAAGGTCCTTGGAGGTACATGACCTTTGGAGACAACTCTAAGCGTAAGGTACTTGGCCTTGGTAAGGTGACCATATCTGATGATATCTCTATTCAAAATGTCATGCTCGTTCAATCCCTTGGCTACAATCTTCTTTCTATATCTAGACTAGCAGACTTTGGCTTCAGTGTGCTATTTACCAAAGTAGATTGCCAAGTGTTTTGTCATGATAATCATAAAATTGTCTTTACTGGTATTCATAGAGGTGATCTATACATTGTCGATTTCACTAAAAAGGCCCAACCTCGTACATGTCTTATTGCAAAATCTTCTAAAGGTTGGATATGGCATAGAAGTCTAGGACATGTAGGCATGCGCAATATAGATAAGCTTATCAAGGGCGATCACATTCTTGGTGTTAAGGACGTTATCCTCCACAAAGATATTCTTTGTAGTGCTTGTCAAGTAGGAAAGCAAGTAGGTGGAAGTCATCCGGTCAAGAACATCATGACTATTAGGAGACCAGTCGAGTTACTTCATATGGATCTTTTTGGTCCCAATGATTACAAGAGTCTCGCTGAAAACTCTTATAGTTGATGATTTTTCTAGATTCACGTGGGTATTATTTCTTGATGATAAGTCGCAGGTACAAAAGATCTTCAAGAACTTTGCACGCAAAGCGCAAAATGAGTTTAAAGTGAAGATCAAGAAGGTTCAAAGCGATAACGGATTGTTGTTCAAGAACACCCGTGTTGATAGCTTTCTTGACGAAGAGCGTATTTCACATGAGTTCTCGGCTATGTGCATGCCTCAACAAAATGGAGTTGTTGAGAGGAAGAACCGCACCCTCATTGAGATGGCAAGAACGATGCTTGACGAATACAAGACGCCAAGACACTTTTGGGAAGAAGCCGTGGAAACAACATGTCATGCCACAAACCAACTCTACTTGCACAAGCTCCTCGGTAAAACGGCATACGAGCTTCTCACTGGTAACAAACCCCAAGTTGGATACTTTCGAGTATTCGGCTCTAAGTGCTACATTCTCGATAAGCATCGTCGTGCTAAATCTGCTCCTAAATCTCATGAAGGTTTCCTACTTGGTTATGGATCGAACTCTCACACCTACCGTGTCTAAAACAACTTCACTCGAAAAGTTAAAGAGAAGGTAGATGTGAAGTTTGATGAATCTAATGGTTCACAAGTCGAACAATTGCCAAATGATGTAGGTGATAAAGATCCTTCGGAAGCTATCCAAGATTTTCCCATCGGCCAGATTCGTCCCATGGAGGTGAAGGAAAGTAATTCATCAACCCAAGTGGAATCTCCTACTTACCAACAAAACGACATGGAAGCATCCACAAGTGGTACACGACAAGATGAAGAGGAGGATGACGCACATCATGAAGATCCACCACAACCTCCTTCACCACCACCCCAAGTAGATGACCACTTCGACAACAACGAAGATGAAGGAGATGAAGAAGAATAAGCTCCACCATCCAACAAGCCAAAAATACCCCGAGTTTGAGCACAAGTGACCAAGAACCATCCCCTAAACCAAATCTTTGGTGATATACAAATAGGGAGGATCACTCGCTCTAAAACTCGCTTAGCTAACTTTTGTGAGCATTATTCTTTCATATCTAGCATTGAACCCTTGAAGGTTGAACAAGCTCTTGAAGACGCGGATTGGGTCAACACTATGCATGAAGAGCTTCACAACTTCGAGAGGAACAAAGTGTGGACACTCATGGAGAAGCCCAATTACGAGAAAAACATCATCGGTACAAAATGGGTGTTTCAGAACAAGCAAGATGAAGATATTCAAGTTGTATGCAACAAGGCTCGTCTCGTAGCCCAAGGATATACGCAAGTCAAAGGTATTTACTATGGTGAGACCTACATCCCCGTATCTAGACTTGAAGCTATTTGAATTCTTCTTGCTTATGCCAATCACCATGACATCACTCTTTACCAAATGGATATTGAAAGTGCCTTTTTAAATGGAGAAATTGAGGAGGAAGTCTGTGTTAAACAACCTCCCGTATTTGTATATCCTACGAATCCTAATCACATTTACAAACTTCACAAAGCTTTATATGGTCTAAAGCAAGCTCCTCGTGCTTGTTATAAATGCCTAACAAAGTTTCTTATTGAAAAATGTATTGAAATTGGTAAAATTGATGCAACCTTATTCACAAAGAGAGTTAATGGTGAATTATTTGTGTGCCAAATTTATGTGGATGATATTATCTTTGGATCTACTAACTCACAATTTGCTGAGAAATTTGGAAGGTTGATGTCAGACAAGTATGAGATGTCTATGATGTGTGAGCTGAAATTCTTCCTTGGTCTACAAATCAAGCAAACGTGAGAAGGTACATTCATCTCTCAAACCAAGTACACCAAGTACTTGATCAAGAAGTTCAAAATGCAAGAGTGCAAAGATATGAAAACTCCCATGCCCACTTGCGGACACGATTATCTCACTAAGGAGGGTGAACCGGTTGATCAAAAGGTTTATCGATCAATGATTGGTTCATTGCTATATCTATGTGCCTCCCATCCTGATATTATGCTTAGTGTGTGCATGTGTGCCCGATATCAAGCTGCACCTAAAGAGTGTCATCTTAAGTCTGTGAAATGCATTGTGAGATACTTGATGCATACACCAAACTTTGGCATTTGGTATCCCAAGGGATCTTCTTTTAATATTGCTGGCTACTCCGACTCAGACTATGCCAGTGACAAGGTTGATAGAAAATCCACCTCGGGTACATGTCAATTTCTTGGTAGATCTCTTGTGTCTTGGTCCTCCAAGAAACAAAAATTGGTATCTCTATCTACCGCCGAAGCTGAGTATATTGCTGCCGGATCATGGTGTGCGCAATTATTATGGATGACACAAACGCTGAAGGATTATGGAATCTATGTGAAAAATGTGCCATTACTTTGTGACAATGAGAGTGCTATTAATATTGGTCATAATCATGTGCAACATTCTCGAACCAAGCATATTCAAGTTCGACATCATTTCATTTGTCATCATGTTGCCAAAGGGGACAGTAATCTTAAGCATGTTCGTACCAACAAGCAATTGGCCGATATCTTTACTAAGCCACTTGATGAAAAAGTGTTTTGTCACTTGAGGAGTGAGTTGAACATCATTGATGCTTCAAACTTGAGCTAAGCACACTTGGATGCAAGCAAGGGGATGAGCTTACTTAACCATTCCATGCTATTATTACCATGAATATCATATATCTTGGAATTCTATGCTCCCTTATCTTGCATCTAACCCTTTTGTAGGTACTTGGAAGAACAAAACTCCACAAGATTGCCATCAACTCATATCTTGAGCAATCTTGTCATGACCAAGTATCTACAACCTCTCTTTGATGATGAAAGGAAGAAGACAACAAAACATGTCCTTGATATATATTTCTCAATTGGTATCAACTCACAATTGGTATCATGTCATTTGGATATATCATGTTCTTCCTTGTGTGACTAACCTATGTAGGTGAAAAGTGAACGAAAACAAAAAGGATTGCTCCCAACTCAAGATGAACTTCATCAACTTCAGGCATCCTCATCAAGTTCACCTACAAGCTACGTCATCAACATCACTCAAAGGTATGCACTCATATCCTTGATATAGCTTTACTCCAAGTCATGAGATAAAGAAACTCAAGCAATATGAAGACATTAAAATGCTTAAACAAAAAATGGTAACCCCATTTTGAGCTTAACGATGAGTATGACATATGATCAAGTATTCTTGCTTGACTCCTTAAGTCAATATACTCTAATATAGGTGACCTAGTCACTCCCCAACATCTAGTCATAAGAATTGAATGGAGAACCCTTCTTGTGTTGCTCTATGACATTTCCATTCAACTCTAGCCTTCATTCCAAATCTTTATGAAAATTCATTGCAAATCTTTATGAAAATTCATTGCAAATATTTATGAAAATTCATTGCAAATCTTTATGAAAATTCATTGAAAATCTTTGAGACACATTTGAGACATTCTGGAAAATTCCATTTGACAAAGTTGTCAAGTTTCTGTTTTCCAACTTGGAGCCTCCGATCAAAACTTCTCGGTCTTACCGATATTGCAGTCCTACTGCAGAAACACATATCAGTGCCAACAAATCTTTTGCCTCGGAGCCACCGACCTCTATGCACTTTGTATGCTCTCGTTTATAATCAGCTCAATGATTCCAATGATGTCGGGGAAGAAACACAAAGAGATACAATCTCAAATTAGCAAGGATCCCTACATCAAAGGAGGCAAAATTCTTAACAGTTTTTCAGATCTTAAGGGGGAGAAAAACAGTTTTCAAGGAACCCTTGTCTCAATAGTCTCAATGACCCTATATCTCTATGATCCCTTCCCATTCAATGATTCCTTTTATCTGTCCCATGTGTGACCTTTTTGGAAATTAATGCCAAAGGGGGAGAAATATCAAAGCTTCAAAGCTTATACTCATACTACAGGGGGATATATTCATACCAAAGGGAGGGATATATATCTAAAGGAAATAATATCTAAGAATTCATGCTTTAGGGGGAGAGATGATCATGAAAAGAAGAAGTGTAACCTTATCATATGAAGGGGGAGAAAACTTATCAAGGATCCCTTATCGCACAAACACTTCTTAAGGAGAAGAGACAAGAATGAATTTGAAATTTAATTATCATATGCTTTAGACTTTTCTCAATACCTACATATTATGATTCATGGAGAGAGGAAAACTTTCACAGTTGGTATCAAAATTTGTGCCTAGGTGAGAATGATCTAAACTCATTTGGAGACATATAATTCTCAAGAAATCATTTCTTATATGTCCTCCATATCTTGGTACTCTTGGTAAAATTTTCATTTGCACTATCAAATACACTTGTGTTTCCTAACATTGTTTTCTCAAGTGTGTTCCTATTGTTAAATGCTCAAGGACCTCAAGGTAGGGATATGCATCATATTGTTGTTCAAGATGATCTCTTGCTTCTTGCACATATAATTTGCAAGAGTGAGTCTTGAACACATATTTGATGCATATTGCCAAGATATACATGACTTATCATGTCCTTCCTATCATGTGTGTGTTCATGCATTCAAAAGCAACTATCCTTAAAATGGATTGCACACATCTAGGGGGAGCTTGTATTAGTCATGTATCCTTCAAAGTCTTCATATATTTCTGCATATCTTAAATTGAAGCTTTGATTGTATGTTGTCATCAATTACCAAAAAGGGGGAGATTGAAAGCATAATATGCTCCCTTGGTTGTTTTGATAATTCATGACAACATACATTGTCTCTTGCACTAATACTTTTACCAAGTGCATTTCAGGTGAAAGTCCATAGAGAAAGATGGGTTGGCAAAAGTGTAGAGAGTATCCCCAAGACGAAGAAGGAGAAGGAATAACATTAGCAAAGCTTCAAGCAAAGAGGACTCTGCTTTTTACTTTGTGAGAAATCACTTTGAGTCCATAGGAAATCCAATACTATTAAAAGGGGGTAAGGTACTGTTGGTGAACAAAATGCTCAAACATGCACAAGTGATAGTCACCAAAAACACCCACAAACTCTCCACACGGTCTGTCCAAAGCCAAATATCCAAAATTGGTGAAACCAACATTTCCCACTCGGTCCCACCGATTCTTAAACTCAGACAGACCCATGCCAAACCCTTGCCATTCGGTGTAACCGATTCTTCATCGGTGCCACCGAGTTCAGGCTGCCAACTTTCGGTTGCCTCGATTCATAAAATTGGAATTTCTGAGTTTTTGGATCGGTGTCATCGAGATGAAGTTTCTGACCATTGGACACCTGATCGGTACCACCGAGAATTATACATCGGTCACATCAATTTTCAAAAGTTGCTACCTTTAGAGCAACTCGGTACCACCGAGATTCACACATCGGTGTCACCGAGTTGGTCACTTAAGGTGTAACGGTTAGATTTTTGGATATGCCTATATATACCCCTCCACCACCACTCACTCGAAAGAGAAGCACTCAGAATAGACCCCCACATATCCTATCATATTTTCTAAGAGATAACCACCTTATCATGTGTTGAGATAATGCCATTCCATTCCAACCATATGAATCTTGTTCTCTAGCGTCCCCAAGTTGCTTTCCACCCAATCAATCTCTTCCACCAAAGCCAAATCTGTGAGAGAGTGATTGAATGTTGAGGAGTCTATCATCTTGAAGCACAAGAGCAAGGAGTTCATCGACATTATCGAGCCTATTACCTTTTGGAGGGTGGTACCTCCTAGATTGGTTAGGTGTCGCTTGGGAGCCCCCTACTTCGTGTTGTGGAGTGAACCAAGAAGTGTGTAAGGGCAAGGAGATCGCCTACTTCGTGAAGATCTACCCCGAGTTAGGCTAGTCCTCCGTGGACGTAGGCCATCATGGTGTAGTCAAGGTTGCTTCTTCGTGGAACCCTCCGTGGGTAGAGCCCTCCGTGGACTCTCACGACTGTTACCCTCCGTGGGTTGAAGACTCCATAAACGTGGACGTACGATAGCACCACCTATCGGAACCATGGGAAAAATCTTCGTGTCCTTCATGCGTTTGATCTCCCTATCTCAACTCTTTACTTCCATGTGCAATGTGTCTACTTTCCGCTGCCATACTTGTTGACTTGCATGTGCAGGGTGTGCTAGACTTGCTATAATTGCTAAAATCTGCTAACACTTAACTTTGGATATTGTGTAGATTTTAATTTGTGCTAGTAGTCTATTCACCCCTCCCCCCTCTAGACATACCCTTCTAGTGATCCCACAGTATGCACCTAAGGATGGCTTTTGTAACCAATCAGACAACAGCTTAGGTAAAACAAATTATACAAGCATTGATGAGATACATTGGTCTAAACTAATTAGGACCCTATGGATCTCTTGACTTGGGAATTAGGGTAATAAAAGATCCATTCATGCTCCCTAAGTTCAACTGTCCTAAGAAAGTCAACAACTAAACGACCAAAATCATCAGAAATGATTACCCAACATCTCTTTAGAGAAAGTCTTGTGAAGCCTTATGGGCCCAAAGTCCTATCTCCGAGCATTTCCTTGGCCACGTTTGCAATTTCTTGTCGGGTAAATGGGACGCAAAGACCCTCCAGTCCATTAATTGTATGAATAAGGTTGTCCAGGGTGAAACAAATAGGAATACCCTAGGTTAACTATCCTATTCTTTCTTTAGCAAAATCCCATAGGATTCCCTCCATCCGCACATGATATGATGTAATGGTACCATACTTATCTTCCAAACTTGAGATGCAATTTGATATGTATAGGACAGTAGCCATGGCTTGGAAAATCGACTTGTTTCTTCACCCACTTTTCATCTGATCATACATCTCAGCTTCAAATAAATATATTGCAATCTCAAGAGCGTTTCCGCATGTAATTTCACAATATTCTAGAAATTTAGTTGAGGATAATGGCTTAAGTTATTCAAAGTATATTGTACCAAAATAACCTCATTACTTTTATTGATCAAATCCTTAAGTCTGCACAATTCAACATGCTAATGCTTCAATACATATCTCATCTTATTGAATTTTCCAGTGATTAATGTAGCAGCATTAGTCCTCCTAGATGGCTTTCTCCAAGCCTTCCTTGCACATTCAAAAAATCTAGACAACTCCACCCAATAGTTCTCAAACATGAATATTTTTCTTTGGGAATCATGGTGAAAGGATGTGGATGTCGCCTAGAGGGGGTGAATAGGCGCTTTTAAACTAATTACAGTTTAGGCTTGAACAAATGCGGAATAAAACAATCGTTTAATTAGTCAAGCACAAAACCTAAAACAACTAGGATCACCTATGTGCACCAACAACTTATCCTAAGCAAGATAAACAACTAAGTGATAGCAAGATATATAACATGAATCAATATGGCTATCACAAAGTAAAGTGCATAAGAAAAGGGCTCGGGTAAGAGATAACCGAGGCACGCGGAGACGACGATGTATCCCGAAGTTCACAACCTTGCGGATGATAATCTCCGTTCGGAGTGGTGTGGAGGCACAATGCTCCCCAAGAATACACTAGGGCCACCATAATATCCTCACGCCCTCGCACAATGCAAGATGTTGCGATTCCACTAAGGGACCCTTAAGGGCGGTCACCGAACCCATACAAATGGTAACCCTTGGGGACGGTCACCGCTAACCGTACACTTTTGCAACCCATGGGGGAGGTCACCGATACCCGTACAAATTGCTCGGGGCAATCTCCACAACCTAATTGGAGACCCTGATGCTTGCCCGGGGCTTTACACCAAAATGATCGAGTTCCAAGACACCACCAACCATCTAGGGCGCCAAGGCACCCAAGAGGAACAAACTCTAGGTTGCTCAAACATCCAAGAGTAATAAGCTTCTCAACTTCTAACTTCCACGTATCTCCATGGACAACTCAAACCTATGCACCAAATGCAATGGCAAGGGCACACGGAGTGCCCAAGTCCTTCTCTCCCGAATCCCACCACAACAACAAATTCTATGGAGGAAATGAGAGGAAGAACGAAGAACTCCAAGATCTAGATCTAAGGGGTTCCCCTTGCTACTTCCTGAGCTTGCGTTGGTTTTCCCTTGAAGAGGAAAGGGTGTTGCAGCAAAGTAGATAAGTATTTCCGTCTGTTGTTGAGAACCACGGTATGAATCCAGTAGGAGGAACAAGCAAGGTCCCAATTTATGCACCTACACAAACAATCAAACACTCGCACCCAACGCTATAAAGGGGTTGTCAATCCCTTCACGGTTACTTGCAAGGATTAGATCTGAAAGAGATAGATATAAAAGACTGCAAGAAGTAAAATTAAATAAAATTGCAGCAATGTATTTTTGGTATTTTTGGTTTATAGATCTGAAAATATAATATGGAAAATAGACCCGGGGGCCATAGGTTTCATTAGAGTCTTCTCTCTTGAAGGAAAATAATACGGTGGGTGAACAAATTACTGTCGAGCAATTGATAGAAAAGCGCATAGTTATGACGATATCCATGCAATGATTATTCATATAGGCATCACGCCCGTGTCAAGTAGACCAAAACGATTCTGCATCTACTACTATTACTCCACACATCGACACACACCTGCCTGCATCAAGAGTATTAAGCTCATGAAGAATAGAGTAACGCATTAAGTAAGATGACATGATGTAGAGGGATAAACTCAAGCAATATGATGAAAACCCCACCTTTTATCCTTGATGGTAACAATACAAATACGTGCCTCGCTACCCCTACTATGTCACTGGGTGAGGACACCGCAGGATTGAACCGAAAACTAAGCACTTCTCCCATTGTAAGAATTACCAATCTAGTTGGCCAAACCAAACCAATAACTTGAAAAGACTTGAAAAGATATGAAATCATGCATATAAGAATTCAGAGAAGATTTAAATAATATTCATAGATAATTTGATCATAAACCCACAATTCATCAGATCTGGACAAACACACCGCAAAAGAGTATTACATCGGATAGATCCCCATGAAGATCATGGAGAACATGGTATTGAAGAACAAAGAGAGAGAATAAGCCATCTAGATACTAGCTATGGACCCGTAGATCTGTGGTGAACTACTCACGCATCATCATAAGGGCAATGGAGTTGATGTAGAGGCCCTCTGTGATCAAATCCCCCTCCGACAGATTACCGGAAAAAGCTCCAAGATTGGATCTCCCGGGCACGGAGGCTTCCAACGGCGGAAAAGTATTATCGTGGCTTTTTTTGGTATTGGGGGAATATTTCTGAATTTATAGGCCAAAGATTAGGGTTGGAGGAGCTATGGGGGGCCCACAAGCCAGGGGGCACAACCCCCTAGCCGCGCCAGGGTGGCTTGTGGCCCACCCGTAGACCTTCTGGCCTCTTCTCCAAGTCTCGTGGGTTTCTTCTAGTCCAAGAAAAATTATATTAGAATTTTATTACGTTTGGACTCCGTTTAATATTCCTTTTCTGCAATACTTAAAAACAAGGAAAAAACAGAAACTGGCACTGGGCACTAGGTTAATAGGTTAGTCCCAAAAATAATATAAAATAGCATATTAATTCATATAAAACATCCAAAACAGATAATATAATAGCATGGAACAATCAAAAATTATAAATACGTTGGAGACGTATCACCCCTCACATAGAGGAGGAAGTGATTGGTGGAAATGTGGATCTAGATCTCCTCTCTCTTTTCCCTCAAATAGAAGCAAGAATCATGGGGGGAATAGACAGAAAGAAAGCTTCAAGAGGTCAACAATGGTGGGGGGAAACTTGCTTAAGAACCTTAGGGGAAATGGGGAAGAAGACCCCCTTTTATAGCTCCCCACGAATCTGCCCGTTATGTTGCAGAAAAGCATAGGAGCGGTGCAACCGGTGGAGTGGGCGATACTACTAGTTGAAAGGAGTAACCAGAACAACCGCTCCACCACCGCCCAACCACCGGACCAAAACAGAAAGGTGGCCTGGATGCAGCAACCCGGCCAGAGCCCTGGACCAGGCAAATTCCTAAGCGATACAACTGCTCGGGACCCCGGTAGTACCGGGCTATGTGAAAATAGCAGTGCAACCGGTCCAGGTCCGCCCAACAACCGTAGCACAACAGAACCATGTCCGGTTGTAGCCTGATGTTGGGCCGGTACAACCGCCTAGGGCTGCCACCCAGGGTCACCCAACTATTGGCGGTACAACCTCCCGGAGGTAGCAGTACAACCGTTGGGGACCAGATAGTGGTAGCACCCCCAGGGTATCACCCCTAGGGTGGTGGTTATGCCGGATGACACGAGCGAGCGGAACAACCGTATCACGAAAACACGTAAGACCAGAACTGCCATAACCTCTGCAATTGAGCTCCGAATTGAGCAAACTCAAGCTTGTTGTATTCAGGATGACAAGAGCTATCTAACAGCTCTATGAAGAGGTAGTACGAACATGCCAATGTTATATAGATGTGAAACCTCTATGAATGAAGAACAGGCAAAAGCTCCAACATCGAAAACATCATAGAAGATGCATATGGACTCCGTTTTCGATGAACTTGAGATTGTCATGAAGTTGACCATAAGCTCAAGAACTCAAAAGAGAAACACCAAACAAGAACCAAGAAAGATGATGATGCACGGATGCAAATGGTTTGAGCTCTCAACAAACGATACGATCAAGCTACTCACTTGAGATCCCCCCTTGATAATACGGCTATCAATCCTATAACCCGGTCTCCCAACTACCACCATGAGATCGGTAAAATAGAAAACCCTATCAAGGTCAAACCTTTGCCTTGTGCATAGTCCACTTGAGCTAGATGATGACGATATTGTCCTTCTCAAGATAGACCTACTTTCTTGATTGCACCGGCTCGATGAAGAATAGATGATTGCTCCCCCATACTCCACTATGGGTGAGCCACTCTTCGGCACATCTTCACAAGTCCATTGTCACCACAATGGACGGCAAGCATCAAGCATGATCTCTTCATGATGCTCCACTTGAACTTGCACATTGTAAACTTGATGATGATCACCACTTGATGTCATCCTCCATGGGTTGTATGAGATATTCCACTTGACGCAACCCCATGGAAACATACCTAACCCCACATAGAACTCTCACGTAGACCATGGGTTAGTACACAAAGCATAATGGACAATGCTTACCATACCATGGGATCCCTTGACCCCTCTCGGTATATCTTGTACGCTTTGTGTGTTGATCAACTTGATTCACTTTTTGACTTAGTGCTGATCAACCTTTTATCTTATCTTCTCTCTTCATAAATATGATGTCTTGAAGGTAAACATTAATGCTCACACAATCTTCTTATTCAAGACATGCTTGCAATAAGCTCAACTCTCATATGACCAATCTTTGGATAAACCTTGAATACCACCTTGGTCATCATATAAACTCCTTGAAACCCAACAGATGGACTTCAAGAAGTGCCTATGGACAAAGCCTTCGAATATAACTCAAGGCAACCATTAGTCCATAGGGGTGTCCTCAATTACCAAAACCACACATGGATAAATGTGCTCTTACACATGGATTTAATAATGACCACACATGGTACATAATAGAGGTAGTATTGGCCAAAGGTATTACCACTATGTTATGATAACAAGGTATCTAATTACTTGAGGTAAAAATCAATCGATCTATTCAAGAGCAAGAGCATCATGCGTATTTTACCAAGTGTAAAACTTTCCCTTAATAAGAAGTTTCAAGAGCCCAAGATGGCCAATAACCTCATTGAAGGGGAACATGTAAGTTATGTCTTGCCCAGGTAAAATTTTGTTATCCATGAATCTCACAAAGTTAAAATCACCAAAAATAAGCCAATTCTCATCGAGAGGAATGTCAAATGATATAGCCAATAAACAAAATTGTTACGCTCAATGCCCTGACTAGGTCAATACACTGAAACAAGACTTCATTTTCAAGGTTATGCCTAGAAGTATATTCTACCACGACCCAAATATTTTAACACCAATCAGACTGATTGTAGATAGCATATGAGAAGATCACCATAATACAACAATTTCTCCGGAAGCACCCACAGAAAGTGAGAAAAATAAAATAGTCGAATATCTTCGGGCAAAATTTCATAAAATAAAGATCAATAAATTCACATGTTGTCACTTGCAAACATATGACTAAGCATTGGCTTTCTTCAATTATTGCTAGACTACACGCTACCTAACATCATAATTAAGATCCATCACATTCCAACATATCACTTTCAATGGTTGGTAGTTTTTATTATCTATAATAACATTGAGAAAGTAGGATATAAATCAGTCGTGTAAGGAAACTGGTGAGATAAAGAAACACAAATTGTTCCAGGCTGATCATTACATACAAAAGGATAAATAGACAACCTAACAAAGGTGATTAATAGGGCACCCCAATCCTAAATAAAGATCTAAGTTTAATTTATCATCGGAACCGTGCTGAGAAGAGCCCATCCTAGGATAAACCATAAGCTTTTCATCTGTAAGCTTCTATGTTGGCACACCCACCGACAAACCAACTTGTTGAAGCGATCTGATGGGAGTAGGAGGTGGGATGGGCAGCTATGTGTTCTCTGGTGTGGCATTACCATGATTAGGAACATTCTTCCTAGGAGGAACCTCCTAGGATTGGCTTTAGGGGTATCCACTACGATCCTAGCATGTTTCCCCTTGGTTTCTGAGGAGTTGGTGCCTTAACTGGTAGAACAACAACTGACTTATGTCCATCACAATTATTGTTCATCCTTGCGATTCTTTTGACCGAATGATCATACAAAATTATTTCAAAAGAACCCTTCATAGGACGGCCACATCCTCACTTGACAACAGTGACGTGTGATGTAGAAAATAAAGGAGGCCAAGTAACCTCAACATCAAATTGAACCTCCTGATCAAAACATAAATACCCTGCACATATTGGCGAGGTGGAGATATGTCCTTAGCAATAATACAGAAGGGTATGAAAATCATTAGAGAAAAATCCATAGATTGATCATCAAAAGGAACATACCAAATTCTCTTGGACATGACAACATGGTCTATAGCGCAATGAAATGCTTTTCGAAAAGGAGGATGACCCCAGCCTCTGCATCAGGACGATACATGTAGACATTTTATTAACCATTCATCAACCTTACAAAGTAATACATCAATAACTCTGAAGCCACCATCTTAGCAACATTTGTCACTACTCCTATGAACTTGAAATCTAGAGGCCCCAACCAAGCTGCATTGTCGGCTCTGGGGCAAACACTAGTCCAGCGCACTCTCAGTGGTCACCGCATGCGCACGGTGCAGAGGTCGGCCCTGACATCTTCCACCGATCCATCTTCAGAGTGTTACTGACGCATCAACCTTGCCATGCCTGTCGTTGACGCCACCATGGTGTCAGGCAGCGCCACCTCCCTACACATGTCCATCATCACACATCCGTCGTCCAAACCCTGTTGTGCTACACCACCGAGACTCGACAATGTCGATGCATCACATGAAACGCTGCTCCACCGCTGAAACCGTCCACTGGTCCCAGGAGCCAATGCACACATCCAAGAATGACGCCTCCAACGGGGGATGACACATGAGTGCCGCCATCACGCGATCGACTAATCAAGGGTTTCCCTCAGAGGTAGCGGATAGAGGCTTGGAGCTTCTCCACGGTGATGCCTTAAAGAAGGGGCGACCCACAAGAACGCCGCATCGCCGGCCTTGGCAACTAGCAAACAATAATGTTTTCACCCGTTCTGTTCGACGAAGCGCCATCCAGCATTGTGTGCACCAGATCGCCACCTTTAGAGATCTTGACTACGGGCAAAGCGAGCCAGACCCATCAGATGCATGCTGTCCCGAACCGGATCGACGGAGCCTGTGGCCATGGCGCCCATGGCGGCGGGCACCACCAAACGAGCACCATGGGGGGGATGAACCACCGTCTGGACAAAGCTACCAGCAGCACCAAGATTCCCACTGTTGCACCACTAGAACGCTTGAAGGCTGACCCATGCCGCAGGACACGTTTATCTACCTTGCATCGATCCGCGGCGCTGAAGCCGTGTGTATTAGCCTGGTGCCGATCCGGGTCATCGCTAGAGCCGCGCGGATCGACCTTCATGTTCCGCGCCGCCGGAGCTGACCCGACCCAACCATGCAAGGGCCCGCCGCCACAGACCACTGTGAGGGCTTTGCCCATGCGGTTTTGGCCAACGGCGAAGGGGGAGAGAAGGGGCGGGCGGGGTGGGGTGGGGGTGAGGTGGCGGCATCGCCGTGAGTGTCGCCTGCGCGTTGGGTGGCACATGGGGGCGATCCACTTTTTTTCGTTTGCTGGTTAATGATTACTTTTACCAACAAACTAACCAAAAAAGCACTGAAGATGTCCTTAGTGTTACATGTTGTAGATCTCTTATTGGCATTTGCATACCTGCTCCATGCTGCCATGGTTGTTTGACTAGTTGACGGGCTCAATCAACGGGGTCAAGTTGCTCTAGTTTACAACTAACTTAAAATATTTGGGGATTATTAAGCCAAACATCTTGCTATGCGGTAACCCAAAGACTCTGATGATACCAATCGTAATCTGCAATAAACAAGAGATGATCGATTCAACAATCTTCTTTCCGAATGCTTACTTGCCCGAGTTGCTTGGCAATTTGCTCAATTGACTTTTAGCATTACTACCCGCTGCTCTGGGTAGCACTTGTGCCGCACATTTTTTTTTGCTTGCAGGCGATTAGGCGACGACGGACTTCATATGCCATAGTTCGCTTGTTTGCTTTCATTTTCTTTTCCAGATGTTTAAGTTGTGGCTAAACTTTGTAATAACCAAGCATTGGTTTGTTCTGTTTGCACGATGGGTATTCTTCGTTACACATTTTTGAGACCTTCAACATGAAATATTCATGTTAACTACGTATATTGCTTGGACACGATGGGTATAAGTTGATGAAGAAGTTTATATTGTACTTACTCAAATATCGTTCGAATGAAGCTAGAAACAACATTTCTGATATTGTGCGAGAATTTCTTAAACGCATCAAGTAGACCTTAATTTGTTTCAGATTTTCAGTTGAATAATCGATCTAGATGTATACATTGCTAAATTGTCTTTTTGCTATTAGTTTACATTGCAAATGAAATGGACTTCAATTATAAACCAATTGTGCATGTGTTATCTTTTCTCTACATGTAAAATTTAACATACATTATGCTTATCCAACTCTAGCAAAATATTTCAAAAGTCCGTGGCAACGCACGGACGTTCTCCTAGTGTATTTAGGCCGTGTGTGCATCTATAAATAAAGATTATAAAAGGAAAGAAGGATAAGTATTTTTGGTAACAAGAGGAAGTATCCACCGATTCCAACAATATCTCCCGGCAACCAGAATCAACCAACTCTCAAGTGGCCAAAGTTCAATTCAAAAAAAAGAAAGAAAAAAAACTCTCTCAAGTGGTCTGGTCCAGCGACGTAGGCACAACCGTATAATCGTCCAACCTTCTGACTCATGGTGTCACTAATGGCGAAGTGTTGCAATGGTTGCTGCTGCCCTGCCCTTAGAACAACTTCAACGAGGCGACTCATTTCGTCCGTCGCTGTCCGTTTGGATCGGTACGGACATAAAAAGCGGCCGAACGCGTCGATTCAGATGGACGCGCGTCCGCTTTGCGTCCGTATGGTGACCCATTCGCGGTCCAATTTTGAGCCGGAATTGCGTCGACACGAACACGAGACGGACGCGCGCACCTACTCCTCTCCTCGGGCCCGCCGGTCGGTGGCAGCCACCCCCCTTTCCTCCCATTTTCACCAAAAACCCTCCCGCCCGCGCGCTCCCGCCACACACCCGCCATGGACGATGCCATCGACCTCGACGCCATGGACGATGCCATCGACCTCGCCTCCCTCGCCTCATCCGGGAAAGGCAAGCCTCGTGCCCCGCGTAAGACCGCCGCCGCGACCAAGCCAAAGAAGGCGCTAACGCCCGAAGAGTGGGCAAGGGATTCGGCCAAGAGGAAGGACCGGAGGCATGCCGCAAACGCAAGGGCTGAGGCCGCCGCGCAGGCCGCCGTCGTCGCCGCCGCGCAGCAGCAGGTCACCAACGCCCGCATCGTCGTGGCAACGAGGGAGGCGCTCTACATGCTAGGGTTAAACCCTAGCCAGCACGGCCTCGTCCAAGCCGCCGTCGCCGCGGCCAGCACCGGTTCGTCGGCGTTTCCTTGGATGGTGCTGCCCGACTCGCCCCGCGTGTCGGCTTGCAACCCGATCCCCGGCTTTCATGTCTACCCGCAGGCCTCACGCCTTCCACGCCTGCGCCTGCACCCATCGACCTCAACGCCACCCCGGTATTGTATGCCGACGCTGGCATGGTGCCGACATGAGACATGGCCGCTGGCATGATCGGCCATGGGCCATTTTTAAAATGTTGAGTGCCGACATGAAATGGGTCGGCGTGTTGGGCGCACTACCGACCCAAATGCAAAACTGGGCGGACGTCAGGCGGGCGGCCGACCCAAACGGACAAAAAGCGGACAAATGCGTCGTCCGTTTGGGTCGGCCCGTTGGAGTTGCTCTTATGGACCACCACGAAAGTGCAAGCGGTGGTTCATCGGCTTGGGCATCGGTTTCCTCGTCGCCGCCGTCCTCACGGTCGTCGTCTTACGCTTCGGCGTTGTCCCCCAAGTCAAGGCCAAGGTCTACGACGCCCGTCCCAACAGCTTTGCCTTCACCAACAAAACCACCGGCGCAACGACGACGACGACGCCGGTCTTTGCCTACAACATCTCGGTGGCTCTCGCCATCCGCAATCCCAGCGGGGCGGTCATGAAGCACACCAAGCCCCTCGTGGCCACCTTCGTCTTCCACGAACGGCGCTTGTACAAGGCTACCGTCGCCGGCGAGGGGCACAAGCACAAGCCGCTCAAGACAACGATGCACGTTGTCCACGCCCTCGGGGATATTAGAGTTGTGTCAAATATAGTGTACAAGGTAGGTTACAGTTGGACTCTGAGTTGTATTATGTTTACATAGGATATGGAGTCGTGTCCCAATAGGACACTTGTATCCTAGGCCTCTCATATATAGAGGGGGTAGACACACGATGTAACCTATGCCAACATAATAGTACAGGAACGCAGGGGGAGCCGACGGCGTGTGCCGGTGCCTAAGGCGGCCAAGGTGCGGTATTGTGACGATGTCATGGGGAGGAGCGTTCGTAGTCATGCCCCGGGATGTAGCCATATCGGTGAACCTCGTTAACAAATCTCGGTGTCGTGCTCATGTGATTGCTTGGTCCTTGGTTGATCAACGAAGTGCTTCGGATTTATTCTAACAAGTGATATCATGAGCTAGGTTTGTTCGAAGTTATGGATTGTTGATCTAGAGAAAGCCGAGTTGTTCGCTGATTTAGTTCGTCACGAGAGGCGATCGTGTATCAATGGATGGAAGATAGGTCAAAGCAATCACGAGGGCAGTAGCTCACGCGGCAACAGCGGGAGCACATATGTAGCAGCACCAGGCGGCGTCTCGGCAAGATTGGGTACATGCAGCAGAACGGGCGGCGGCGACTCGGATCGATTCCGCATGGAGCGCTCGGCGGCCAAGGACGTGGAGTTGCATCAACCAGCGGAATTGTCGTGACGTGCGGCGATCGATCACTTGGATAGGTCGTGCGAGATCCAGGTGGGCTACAGTACAGGTGGTTGCTGGTGCCTGGTAATCTCTACTCCTAAAGGGGCAGTTGCTAGCTTCTTGACTTGGGTTTTTTCGTCTGGTTTATTTTCGTCCGTTTTTTCATCCCGTCTCCCACCGTTTTCTCTCATTGGTTTATTTTCTCCTTCTCATTAAAAACCAAATCCACCGTTAAAGCAAAAGATTTTGTTTTGTACTTTCTTTGACAGGTGATGATTTGATTTAATCACATTAATTATAGGTAATTAAGAATTTCAAAAGCATACCATATATGTGAGATCACCTTCCGAAAAAACAAATCCACCATTAAAGTGGAAGATTTTGTTTTGTGCTTGCTTTGGCAGGTGATGATTCGATTTAATCACATTAATAATAGGTAATTAAGAATTCCAAAATCATATCATATATGTGAGATCACCTTCCGAGAAACCAAATCCACCATTAAAGAGGAAGATTTTGTTTTGTACTTGTTTTGGCACGTGATGATTTGATTTAATCACATTAAGAATAGGTAATTAAGAATTTCAAAATCATGCCATATATGTGAGATCACTTTTCGAGAAAACAACTCTACTCGTAAAGGGGCACTTGGTAGCTTCTTGCCTCGGGTTTTTTTCGTCATCCCTCCCACCTCCCATCTGTTTTTTTCGTCATCCATCCCATCTATAAACCCACGCATGTAACGCAGAAAAAAAGACCAAAACCACCTAGCCATGCCCCTCACACGAAAAAAGCGGACGGAAACTGTAATGAAGCCCCTTGGACCCAAAAAACCGGACGGACCGCCCGCTCGCACGAACAGGGAGTCATGGAGCGAGACACCCCTCACATCCCCACCCGCCCGTGCCCTCCACTTTCTTCCCCCATCTCCCCCTCCACCGCCGGCCCCTTCTCCCGCTCCGTCGCCGCCCCTACTGCTCCCCCGGTCCCGACCTCTTGTTCGGTCAGGGTGGCAGGAACAGCTCCACCTTCCCACTCCCCCATGCGACAGCGCCGCCAAAGCTTCTGGCAGAACTTCCGTCCCCACCACGGGCGGCCGCCTGATCCCTTCCGCGCCGCCACACCAAATGGGCGAGGAGTACTCCCACGTGATGGGAAGGTGCACGAACCTGGATGTTGGGGAGTCGTTGGCGGAGGACGGGGTGAACGTGAACGGCGGCGATGACGCGTTTCGCCTGGATTTCGTTGGCATGGGGAACCTAGCCGAGAGCATCGCGTGCAGCGTTGCAGCGTCGGGCGTCCTCCCGGCCTCCGTCGTCCGCCCCACGCGGCGCCGCCTTTGCCGCCCTTGGTGCCACCATCCTTGCCCCCAATACCCAGGTCCGTTTCTCCTTCCCCATCTGATTGACCCCGCCTCCCTCCGCTCAAAGCAGCCAAGCATCTATGTATGTCTGTCACACGTTCATGCCTGACAGACACTATGTGTCTCATGTGATGTTTTTTCCTTATTGTTGATGATAGTGATGTGATCGTCATCTCTGTCAAGCCCTAGATTGGTAAGTGTACCAGGTAGTATTTTCAGCCTGTGAAGGCACTTAGTTACTGATGCGTCACTGAGGACTCAGACTTAACAATTTGGCCTTTTGATTTGCGTGCTTATGAGATTATCCATATATGAAATTGCAGTGAAGTAGGTTCTGGTTGAGCTCAAGCCCTTGTTGTTTGAAGAAAAGCTTATGGTCTCCATTGTCGTTGGCATCAAGATGAAAGATTTACAGGCCAGTCAGTGTACATTCATGGCCTATCCAACTTCTCAAACTTTAATTTTGGTTAAACTACCCTCCATAAAAACTGTAGAGGTGGAGCGATGCACCATTTTCTCTCCAGCACATATGCCCGGGGTGAACGCATGTGACCATCTCGGGGTGGGTACCCGAGGATGTGTAGATTTATGTTGATAGTTGTCGAGGATTTGTGAGGTGTCATGTGTGTTTTCCATAGCCCCTTTGCTAAATTTGATGTTCTGCTATACTGCTATTGCATATGTAGAGAGGTCTGGTGTAGCAAGTGGAGGAGGATCTCGAGCACATATGCCCGGGAGGAGGAGACAACATGGTGCTTGGTGCGCACGTTGGCATTCTACTAGACCTACCTTGGTGTACTTCCAACTTTCAACTTACAGGAGAGGGAACAATAACTCTGGTAAGTTACATCGACAACTTCCCACCAGGGTAAAGGATCTCATTCCTGTTTTTATCATATCTGATCTTTATGGTAGTTCCAACACTAGTATTATATGATTTTTGAGGAAACAACATGGTACTGGAATTGATGTGATACTCTGATGAGTTGGTAGGGGTTCTCATTTATCAATCTTTAGGTAACTAGCATAGTGTGATGTACTAAACAATTTATGGCAGGGATATTCACTCAGGATTACTCAGATTTGTCATCGTCGAACTTATCGTCTCAAATACATCAGTAGAAGTTCATCTGTGTTTTCCCTCCACAACATAACTTTATTTTTGTAGATACATTTTTCTCTCTGTCTTGACTTAGAAGTTTAAGCTCAGGCTTCAGAAGCTTGACAAATTGTATGCAGACATGGCCATGCAAAAAGAACTGAAGGTGCGCTTTCACTACAGGAATCAGGCACTTTGCCGTCAGCCATCCCGGATGGCAAAGGCATGCATGCTGGACGGCAAAGGCTTTGTTGTCCGCCAGCAGACGACCAACCGTCCGGCTGAATAAGCCACAGTAAAGGGCGCTTTGCCATCTGCTGGCAGACGGCAAAGACCTTTGAATCTTTGCCGTCTGCCAGCGGACGGCAAAGGGCATGGATGGCACACGTGGCAACTTAGGTCCGTTAAGGGCTTAACGGCATGCTTTGTCGTCCGCTGGCAGACGCCAAAGACCTTAGTTCTTTGTCGTCTTCCAACGGACGGCAAAGCACGTGTTTCTTTGCCGGCCTAGGTGGGTTCTTTGCCGTCTGCCAGCGGACGACAAAGAAACCACCTTGGCCAGCCTAGTGCTACCCCAGGTTGCACAGGTAGCTGCCACGTGGCAGCTTTGCCGTCTGCTGGCTGATGGCAAAGCTCTTTGCCGTCCGCCAGCAGACAACAAAGTTGCTATATAGCCCTTGTTTTTTCTGTTTTTTCTTAAAATCATTTAATTTGACAGAATTTCACATATATATCCAACATATCAACAATACAAGTTTCCAACAAGCATACCAACAATAAGTTTCAATAAGCATGCCAACAATAAGTTTCCAACAACATATCCAACATGCAATGGTTTCCAACAACATATCCATACATACATATCCAAAACAAAACAAGTTTCCAACAAGTTCCCATAAACAAAAAGGAAGCACAAGTAGAAGAGTACACTCCATCAATGCAAGCTTCCTCATCTATAGCAAATTTGCAAATTAGGAAAGATGAAAGTTAGAAGAAGAAGGAGACTAGCTAGAAGAAAAATAAGAAAAAGAAGAAGAAAAAAAGAAGAAGAAGAATTTATCTTCTCTTTCTTTTTCTCCTCTCCTCTTCTTTATCTTCTTCTTCTTCTAACTAAGGTAGGTAAAAATGCCATTTTTAGCTAAGGTAGGTAAAAATGCTAAGTGTGTAGGTCATTTTAGAGGTAAGATAGGTAAATAGGTCATTTTGGAGCTAACCTAGGTAGTTATGCCATTTTTAGCTAACTAAGCATATTTATTCATTTTGGAGGACAAAATGGTAAGTGTAGGTCATTTTAGAGCTATCCTAGTTAAAATCGGTCATTCTGGAGCTAGGTAAGGTTATATTGTCGTTTTGGAGGAAAATAAACTAATTATATGATAGTTTGGAGCTAAACCAAGGTTATCATGCCATTTTTTACCTAAGTAAGCTAATTATGTCATAAATGAACTAGGTAAGCTACGTATAGATTATTATTTAGCTATCCAAGGTAGTTATGACATTTTTCAGCTAACTAAGCATATCAAGTCATTTAGAAGAAAAAAAATGATAAGTATAGGTCATTTTATAGCTATCATAGGTAAAGTATGTTAGTTTGGAGCTAAGTAAGGTTATTATGTCATTTTCGAGGAAAATAAGCTAAGTATAGGTCATTTTGGAGCTAAACCAAGGTTATTATGCCATTTTTTACCTAAGTGAGCTAATTATGTCATAAATGAACTAGCTAAGCTAATTATAGATCATTATTGAGCTATCCTAGGTAGTTATGCCATTTTGTACCTAAGTGAGCTAATTATGTCATAAATGAACTAGCTGAGCTAGCTATAGATCATTATTGAGCTATCCTAGGTAATTATGCTATTTTCTAGCTAACTAAGCATATCAAGTCATTTTGGAGGAAAAAATGCTAAGTATAGGTCATTTTATAGCTATCCTAGGTAGAATATATCATTTTGGAGGTAAGTAAGGTTATTATGTCATTTTTGAGGAAAATAAGCTAAGTATAGGTCATTTTGGAGATAATTAGGTCATTTCTTAAGCTAAGTATGCATCTGTTAAGCAAAACACTTGTGAAAACTTACCATCATCATGGAGGTGAAGGACCGGTCGGGTTTGCGCCAGGGTGAGACGTAGAAGGACCAGTCGGGGTTGCGGCAGACGCAAAAGGATCGGTCGATGCTTGTTAGGAGGCACGCTGCACCAAAGATCATTTGCAAGCAATGTCTCCTTAGCATGATGCAACTCAAATGTGAATACCAGTAACTAATGACCATTCAAATGAAACTCGCCGTGGGGGCTATAGCAATATGGGGCATCGACGGAGGAGTCTGACCATTGTTCTGGCACACGGTCTGCACATTTTGGTTTCACGAGTCATTCATATTAGTTAGTGATGAAACGAACATTACGTGCATGATTTGGCTAATATGTAGGAGAAACTTACCACGAGGAGCTCGTATAGTGCCCGATGAGATGCGTCGTTCTGGTTGCTCTCCTCCTCCAAGAGCCTAGCCGTCCTCTCCTCCATGTCCCTCTCCCTCTGTGCCGCCTGCCTGTTTGCCTCCGCCAGAAGCTCCTAGGCCCTAGCCTCAATGGCGAGCTCCATTGGCCGTGGACGAGGCCTTATCTCAGGATCAGAGCTTGTCTAGCGCTTCTTGATCTCCGGGAGAGTTCTAGGACAATGTATCAGTCCATCCCCATTGGCTATCGAGCCATGGGGCCTCCCGCCACCAGATATCATCACGAGCTCTGGATCAAAAGGACTCTGGCTCGGGTTGAAGTCCTCCCCTTTCCTCGGCTTCCCTTCATCTTTGTACCTCACGAGCAGAGCATATGGGAATACGAACTGAATCTACACATACTCGGGCTATCCATGGATAACGTTGGACAATTCGAAAGAATCACGGTTATAAATATGCTAATGAATTCATATTTATAGATGCAACCATTTCGAACGGGAGACGCATAGTGGTCACGCATACTAATGATTGAAGACACCTATAGCTAGCAAGTTTCATCGGCATGAAGACCGGAACAGAGGAAATGAAGGGGGCAAGAGGAGATGTCATTTGTGCTCACCCACAAACGCAGGGGCGGAGCTCGTCGAACGCACGGGGAGGTCGTCGAACACCAGACCCTCGTAGGGACGAAAAACCTACACATTTAAATCCACCTGATCAACATAAATATGATGTTATGTATAACAAAATCGAAAAATATATGACATAACTCATAATTAACAAATATATGACCCGTCGGCCTCTGGAAGGCCGAAGAGCACCTTTTTCAGGATCAGGGTGTCGGGTGTGTCGTGCCGGGGTCGGGGTGTCGGGGGTGTCGTGTTGGGGTAGGGATGCTGTGTCGGGGTATGGGGTGCCGTGTTCGGGTGTCGGGGTGTCATGTCGGGGGTCGGGGTGTCGGTGGTGTCAGGGGTGTCGGGGGTCGGTGGCGTTGGCGGTCGGGGGTCGATGGTGTCGGTGGTCGGGGGTCGATGGTGTCGGTGGTCGGGGGCGATGGAGTCGGTGGTCGGGGGTCCGAGGCATCGGGGGTCGGTGGCGTCGCGGGTCGGTGGCGACGGAGGTTGGGGGTTAGTGGTGTCGGGGATCAGGGGCTCTTCTCTTCTTGTTCTTGTTCTTCTTCTCCTTCTCCTTCTTCTTCTTCTTCTCCTCTTCTCCTCATCTTCTTCTTCTTCTTCTTCTTCTCCTTTTTGCACTAACCTAATAAACCTAAACTAACACTAACCTATTAACACTAACCTAATAAACCTAAACTAAGACTAACCTAACTATCACTAACATAAACTAACACTAACCTAATTAACATTAACCTAATTAACACTAACCTAATAATATAATCTAAACCTAAACTAAAATCAAAAAAACAAAAAAAGAGGAGGGGGAAGAGCTTACCAGAGGGGGCAGGGCAGGGGGTCGGGGAGGGTTGGGAGAGGGCCGAGGAGGGGCGGGGAGCGCCAGGGAGGGCCCGGGAGCACCGGGAGCGTAGGGCCGGAGGGGGCGCAGGGGGTCCGCAGGGCACCGGCCGGGCCGGTGGGGCGGCGGGCGTGGGCGGCGGGCGGTGCTGGCGGGCGACGGGCGGCGATGGCGACGCGGCAGATGGTTCCGGGGCGGTGGGGCGCAAGGGGGCCCGGGCGGCAGGGGCAACGCGGCGGCGGGGGCGATGGGGCGGTGGGCCGATGGGGCGGTGGGCCGGTGGGGCGGCGGGGTGGGGGGCGATGGGGCAGCGGCGGGCTTGCGGTGGGCGACGGGGAGGAGAGGGATAGAAACAGAGATCGAGAGAGAGAGAGAGGCGGGACGGGGTGGGGCGCGGCCGTTAGTTAACCCCCCTCTTTGCCGTCCGCTAGCAGACGGCAAAGAGGGGGCCGTTAGGTTAAGTTCTAAGCAGCTCATCAATGGGGCTCCTCCCTCTTTGTCGTCCGCTAGCTGACGGCAAACCTCCTTTGTCGTCCGCTAGCAGATGGCAAAGAAGTGGCTGATGGCAAAGCCACCCTTTGCCGTCTGCTAGCTCTTTGTCGTCCGTTTTTTGGCTAGCTGATGGCAAAGCCACTCTTTGTCGTCCGCTAGCAGACGGCAAAGATGTGGCAGATGGCAAATCTTCTGATTCTAGTAGTGTTTTATGGTAAATTGAAATATATTTTTCCTTTGGTCAAATCTGTATAGTATTTTTGATTAGTGAACCATATATGTTATGTTTGTTGTGTTTCAGATCCTGACAGTTAGTTCAAGCAGCATGATTGTTTCTTACTCATGGTCTGTAAATTGTGGGACTATTATTTATTTCTATGATGTACTAGAATGAAATTGGAATGTGAGTCTAGACCAGGGAATTACTGCCTTGATTTCCTGGAGAATCCAGACTACTTTTTTTCATTATCTGCGGGTAAAGAAGTTCGAGAAGAAACAAGAAGTCTTGCGAGCTTCTATGTTGCATCCCTGTACATCCAATAGTTTTATTGACTTATGCTCTTTTTCATTTCTTAACTACAATTATGGTGTGGTGATCTAAAGCTATTTGGAAGAGCTCACGTGCAAAGATGCTACAGAGAGATCTGATGCAACAAGCGACTCCTATGTGGCTGCCTTGCTTTAGATGCTAAAAAGAATGCAATAATCGTACCTTTCCTGATCAAAAGGTTCTCATCTCCCTCACTTTGTTTGTTGTAATAACAAATCTACCGTCTTCATTTATACTCTGTTGTTACTTAGTTCGAGTTGTCTTTGGTCAACTGGTTATGTGTTTAATTGTGGATTATTTTGGGCGTAGCAAAAAAATTGGGTACAGACCTTGGTGGTTTATTCATAGTACTAAGGAGCCACCATTGCAACCTGAACAAGGTTTGTGAGCACCTTATAGCTTAATCCTTGTGTATGGATTCTACAAGCAGAAGTCATCCACATTGCTGCAAGCATTCCTTGTTCCTCACAGCGGGCCTGCTAGAGGCCGTGGATAGCACTCTAGACATTGCGGAGATCTTCAGTTGTACCACCTTGATGACAGGTGCTCTGAACCATGGAGTGATGCAAGCCGCCTTTTCGATTTTTTACCACACAAGATGTGTCAACCATATTTTTTTGTTCACAATATTTTACAATGAACTACAGTAACGGAGCACTGCTTCAGATTTTGGTCGGGAGCTACTTCATTAAGACAAAATATAAATACGACTTAAAAGGTAAATAAGCTTTGGGATTGTGTACAGAAAAGGTTGATTTTTTCCTGTTGTACCAACTGGACACTGACTTGCCTTTAAGCGATATTTAGAAACACACATGTTCCTGATCATAATATTACATTTAAACGATTCTAGTGATTTTACTTACTTCATTACTTTTATGCTTTTTGTTCACTGATTTGCAGAGTACGTACAGGGCAGGAAAAGGAGACGGGGATTAAGAGCCAAGGAGAAGAAGCGAGGGGCAGGAGGAGGGGTCACTTATCTCTGCTGAAGCTGGACCGGGGTGGATTGGGTGGCTGAATTGATATAACTTTTCTTAAAAGGTAATATCCTAATTTTATGTTTTCTCGTATGCATTGACAATGGTTTGTCTATTCTACTGTTCTTCCAGGAATATTTTTTATTAGCTTGAATGAAGAGACCATTATAGAGGGAAGCGAAGCCAGAGGCATTATCAGATGTGCCGCTGGAGGCAATGATGGTGCTTAGACGGGAGCCGAACAAACATGACGGTGGTGTGAAATAATCTTCTTGTTATGCAGGTGAGTTAAAAAAATCAAACATGTCTATGTTCTTTTGTTTATACTAACCTTTTTGCTCTAGAATCTAGATTTCAATCACCATGGTCATTTCTTATCCAATGACATAAAGCCGGTCTAATTTCTATTTTTACATTCTAAAACAACACATGGGAAACAAAAGGAGAATACATATATTATTTGGGCTTTCCCGTGGTTGCCATTTGTTCTTTGATTGTTTACAAATTTAAATCCTGCATAGAAGTTTCAGGAACTTCTGCTGATGTGTTCACAATAATTCTATATCTACTTATAGTCACATATAAAATATGAAGAAAAGCATGTAAAAATACAGTGTGTTCTTAACTGGTTGCTATGTACAATCACTCAAGCTCCAGCTACAAAAAGAGAAGAAAAGAATAAAAACTAAAAAGCTTACCCGTGAAATGCTAGACCCAAAGCTTGATGATCCTGAAGGAAACTAGATGGCAGTGGTGGCTCAGAGAAGAGGATAAGCGGGGATGTGAGGGACTGATGTGGACTGCAAAAGGGAAGGAAGGGGATGGAAGCTTCGTCAAGAACTATGCCCATAGTTTGATGTCACACTGCATTGCAACTTTTGTTAGATCCTAGAGAATTAGTATGATTTTGGGAGCTGGAAGAAGTTGGCACTCTCATGGACATGTTTGTCTAAGGGATTAGAATTACCCCATTTATGATTTTTAGTTCATTAAATATCCCAGGTTTCATTGTGCCTCAGTTTCCTCTTGGGGCATTGGCCCTGAGGTACGAACTCTGTGTACCCATGTCAATGTAAGGAGCCCATGCCCCAGTTATCTCTCACATGCCTTGGTGAAGTAAACAAGAAGGTCGTGCTTGTTGTGGTCATAAAGGCAATCGAGAGGAGGGATAACCATACTGGCAGTAACAACAAATGAGTAGGGTAGGTGGGATGAGTGGGGCAAATGTGAAAGTCAATGGTGTTAATCCTCCGGTGGCCGCCACACTCGGAGAAGGTAGCGGCGCTACGGTGTGTAGCAGTTCGCGTCGCCGTGTTGGTCGCCCTTGACGGGATGGGATCGATGGCGTGGTAGCACGACTGTCCTTGGCATGACTTGGCTAAGGTGGAAGATCAAGCCCGACGATGAGGGTGTTGTCCCACCTCCTTGCTAGGCTACACAACTATTCCCAAGGTTTTCCAACTAGATACAAACACGTCAACTATGTGGCTGGAATTAATCAAGAGTTGTGAGCCCTTCTACATCTCATGTCTAGATCCTCAACGACAATTTTTTCATCAAATATCTAAATAACACAAAATTAGGTCAATACAATATCGTCCAGAAATACGAATTTCATGTTGGTAGAGAAATTGGTTAACAAAATCAAAAGGAATATGATATCAAGGAAAATGTCTTAGATCTCAAAGGGACAACAAAGATATGTCGCCCCTTGGGAGTGAGCGAATGGATCTCCATCTTTCAATATGAAATCGCTCCATCGGGGACATGTTGGGTTGGAGGTTTTTTGTCCTGGGACCAATGAATCTCAAGGAATAGGAATTGAGTTGTGAGGAATTCAACAATGCACTCAAAATAAAGCAACCCGACTTGAATTCTGATATATCAAGATGGCAACACTTATTTCCGCCAGTTATTCCAACGGACATGGACGGGTAAATTTATATATTTCATTATCATAACATTCAAATATAAACATTTATTTTATTTATCACTATATTCAAGATAATTTAATTTATAAAATTACAGGGGTATGTGTGGCTATTTTGTTGAGCAATTTATGCTCTCGTGGAACGGTAAAGAATTGGTTTGTCCTGTTTGCACGATGGTTATTCTTCGTTACACATTTTTGAGGCCTTCAACATGAAATATTCGTGTTAACTTCATGCTTGGGCACGATGGGTATGAGTTGATGAAGAAGTTTATATTGTACTTACTCAAATATCGTTCGAATGAAGCTAGAAACAACATTCCTGATATTGTGCGAGAATTTCTTAAGCGCATCAAGTAGACCTTAATATGTTTCAGATTTTCAGTTGGATACTCGATCTAGATGTATACATTGTCAAATTGCCTTTTTGTTATTAGTTTACATTGTAAGTGAACTGGACTTCAATTATAAAACCAATTGTGCATGTGTTATCTTTTCTCTACATGTAAAATTTAACATACATTATGCTTATCCAACTCCAGTAAAATATTTCAAAAGCCCATGGCAACGCACGGGCGTTCTCCTAGCGTACGCAGGAGAGCTGGCTATGTGTGGTGAAGGCCTATGCGATACAAGCCAAGATTTGCATGCATCTGGGATTTGTTTGAAAGAAAAAATATGGCACAAGGACTCAGACATATCGTGATGCTATCATGGAAAAAGAAGAAGAAAAGGAAAGCCTAGCTACGGACGTGTGACGAATCAGGTTTGAGCTAGCTTAGCGTTGTTGATCTGTTTTGGTATATGTTCACACGGGAAGGCTTTGGGGACTTTGCTTTGGTTTTCTTTGTTGGTATACGTTTGTGTGTGGGTGATGATGATCACAGTGACAGCTTGAGGAGTCTAGAATGTGTCATGCGGTCGGATAAGTTCGACTGGGTCAGACTGGATAGTCTGACGGATCGATGCGAGTCGGTTGGTGCACAAGACAGTGGTGGGATCAGCGACGACAACATAGGCGCGTGATGCTGATGGTGACCGACTTCTGGGGTGGATACACGTGGCACGGGCCGAGGGCTTGTGTGGCTTCGACAATACTATGGCGCGGGGTTGATTCAAGACGGTGCACATGTGAGCTTGAAGTCGACGGGGTGCGGGGTGGACTGATCATCTACCAAGGAGTCATGTTGAAGGTGGAGCTGGATTGAGGGGCTATGGTGTAAGGATCCAGAGATCACAGCCTATTCAGTGGGAAAAGCGAGTGGCACACAATTCGGACTGAAGCCAGTGGTCTGATGGAAGTGTGGAACTCGTCATCGATCGGTGATGATCAATGGTACTCTACAGTGGGGGTTGAGTGGTGTGGGTTTGTGACCCTTGAGACTCGACCGGGACAGCAGAGGCTCGACGCGGTAATTGCGGCGAGGCGTGCGATACGCACGGGACAAGGAGACGAGCCAAGGCTCCGGTGGTCATACATGTGGTGTGACAACTGCGTATTTAACTCGCGGTGACTACAAGGAATGGTGAAATTCCTTCAAGTTTCAGACATTCGGTCAAAGAAAGAACGACGATGTTGAGTTCAGGTAACTCTTATGTGTGACACCCTTTATGCGAGTTGTTCACTTTTACGCAGGTTAGTGATCGGTGTGTGATGGTGTTGGATACTCTGGAAGTTGGGAGAGCAAACAAGAGTAATGTGGAACTTAATTTCTCTCGAGCGTTGACTGTTGTCAAGAAAAGAAGGGACTACAAGTTGCTGGTGGAGTCACATGGAGTCTTTGGAGTAGCAACGGTGCTCATGGGATAAGCTCAAGTTTGATGTACATGGAAGTTTAACGCATGGCCGAATCCAAGGTGATGGAGAATATTCACCAAGGTGGAGTTTGTTAGAGTTGTGTCCAATATAGTGTACAAGGTAGGTTACAGTTGGACTCCGAGTTGTATTGTGTTTACATAGGATATGGAGTCGTGTCCTAATAGGACACTTGTATCCTAGGCCTCTCATATATAGAGGGGATTAACACACGTTGTAACTTATGCCAACATAATAACACAGGAACGCAGGGGGAGCAGGCGGCGTGTGACGGTGCCCAGGGCGCCCAAGGTGCGGTATTGTGACGGTGTCATAGGGAGGAGCGCCCGTAGTCATGCCTCGGAGATGTAGCCATATCGGTGAACCTCGTTAACAAATCTCGGTGTCGTGCTCGTGTGATTGCTTGGTCCTCGGTTGATCAACGGAGTGTCTTGGATTTATTCTAATAGGGGACGTCCCCGCGTATGTTTTGGACGCGGCGGAGGAAGAATTCAAGAGGCAAAATGCGACGGGCGTGTTCAGTGTCGAGGTGCACCTCTCCGGCGAGGCCAGCTACGTGGGGCTCGAAGGCCTCGGCAACAAGCGTAAGCTGGGCTTCAGCTGCCCGCTTGCAATGCCGCTCGCGCCACTCAGCCCTGAGGTCATCGTGTTTGCTGAGGTCAGCTGCAAGGCTCAGGAGCTCGACAAGATCTACTTTTGATGAACAAATTCTTCGGTGTATTATCCAGATCGAATTCCCCAATGTACTTCATGTTTTTCTTTCTTCTAATTATCTGCCGCATTTCTATGAATATTTCTAGTTCCGTGGATTCGATTTAGTAGTACTATCAGCATTGGTCACCGTTAGACAGGACCGGGAGGTGATTGGAGGGATGCCTAAGACGATTGTCACCACCTACCGGAGGCCATGATCTCCAACGCACAACCCCAAATAATTCGGTCATGTCTGTTTGATGATAAATGAACACAAGATGCAACCCAACAAATGTGAGTAAGTGAATAAATGTTTGTCTTTGGTCCGTTTTTGACCCATTTTCGGTCCAAATTTCGCCCGCTCTTGCGTCCAAATGGACATGGTGTGGACAAGCGGGACGCCCACCCTTGTCCTCCCCTGGCCCGTCTGTCGAGGACACATGCACCCACTTTCCCTCCATTTCCCCCAAAACCCTCTGACGCCCTCACCCCTCCTTCCTCCATGGCCGGGACCCCGAAGAATCTCGGCTACCCGTCTGCTATCGCGTGCCCCGTGGCAAAGAAGAAGGGTCCCAAGAAGCCGCGATCGAAACTCACACCGACGGAGCTCGCCAAGCTCGACGAAGAATCGGCAAAGAGGAGGAACCAACGGACAAGGGATATGGACACTAGTAGAAAACGAACCTTTTGTCCATAGCATTAGTCCCAGTCAGGTTTTGAACCAGCACTAATGTGACCATTAGTCCCGGTTCGGGATGGGCATCATTAGTCTCGCTTCGTTCTGGACCTTTAGTCCCGGTTCGTAACAAGAACCGGGACTAAAGGGGTGGTGGCAAGCTGGTGGCAGCCTGGGGCCCTATGATAACCTTTAGTCCCGATTTGTAGCACAAACCGGGACTATAGGCTTACCTTTAGTACCGGTTTGTCTCCGGAACCGGGACTAAAGGTCCTCTATATGAACCCTTCGGCCAGCCCGAGCACACTCCTCCCTGTTTTTCCCCTTCTTCCTCTCCTTTGTTCTTCCCCTTGCTCGAGCTCACCTCCATTTTTGCCAAAATTTGTCATGATTTGGAGGCACCCCATTCATCCAAGTGTTCACAAAGGTTAGCAACTTTGTCCTTTCATCTCTCATTGCTAGATTAGCTCTTGCAATGCTCTCTAAATATAGTGATTTGTGGGTTTTAGTTTGGGAGTATTTATATGTGGTAGTTTATTTTATTTATATGCAATTTGAGCTCAAATTAACTTCTTACATTGCATGTGTAGGTGTGGTTTACTTAGTGCCTTCCTGTCCCCGTCCTAACCACCGTCGATCGCCCGCACCGTCCCGTCGCCGGCACCACTTTGGTGAGCCTCTTGTTCTTATCTTTTTTATAAAAAAATCATGTTTGTAAGATTTAGGTAGTTACTTGTATAGTTTTCTTACCTATATGGTTGTTTATTATACATAGTCGCATGGTTTTGATATCCCTCGCCGTCGGCCCTCGTCCGGTTTATGATTCGGATGTGGTATATACTCTCTTTTATAACTATTTGTTGCATTTCGTGTTTATGAAAATTATTCCCATCAAGTTGACATAGATATTTTTATCTAGGAGGTATGTGAACCGAAAATTCCAACCGACATATATATTCTTGTCAAGAAGTTAAATTTAGTTGAAAAAGAAAACGAGTATTTGAAAGAAAAATTGAAAAGAGTTGAAGAAGAGAAGATGAAACTGGTGTTGTATGTTGCCGATGTCGTCGATGATCACAATATCAAGATGTATGCAATGCGCTTGAAGATTAGAAAATTTAAAATATATGCCATTGATAGTGAGGCTTGGTATCACTATGCTGTTGGATCAATTGTTACCTTAGTTGCGATGTTGATCGCATTTGTTGTTGCATTTAAATGCTTTAGCTAGAGAGTTTTTATGTTGTTTTATGAGAACAAGTCTGTATGAACTTGTATTAATTTGGTATTTTCTTTGTTGTGTAATGAAGATGAGCCGACGATGGATGTACGATGACCGATGCTCTCCCCAGTTCGTTAATGGCATGCATACTTTTTTGGTTGCGGCTGAGGCAAACAAGCGGGCAGATGGTTTTATGTATTGTCCATGTGCTGGCTGTAAGAATGATCGAAATTACTCTAACTCAAGAACCATTCACGTCCACCTGTTTGAGTCTGGTTTCATGTCCGGCTATAACTATTGGACCAAGCACGGAGAAAGAGGGGTCCTAATGGAAGAGAATGAAGAAGAAGAGGATGACGACAGCTATCCTGGCCGTGGGTTCCATGAATACGATGGTACAACAATGGGGGAAGAAGTTGAGCCGGCAAAGTGGGAAGGAGCTGAAGAAGAGGCATCAGATGAGCCCGCTGATGATCTTGGTCGGGCCATTGCCGATGCAAAGAGAAACTGCGCAAGTGAAAAGGAAAAGCTGAAGTTGCAGCGCATGTTAGAGGATCACAAAAAAGGGTTGTACCCAAATTGCAAAGATGACAAGAAAAAGCTGGGTACCACACTGGAATTGCTGCAATGGAAGGCAGAGAATGGTGTATCTGACAAGGCATTTGAAAAGTTGCTGATAATGTTAAAGACAAAGCTAACAAAGGACAACGAATTGTCCGACAGTACGTACGAAGCAAAGAAGGATGTCTACCCTCTAGGATTAGAGGTGGAGAAGATACATGCATGCCCTAATGACTGCACCCTCTACCGTGGTGAGTACGAGGATTTGAATGAATGCCCGGTATGTTGTGCATTGCGCCATAAGATCGGCCACGATGACCCTGGTGATGTTGAGGGCGAGCGCCCCACACTACTAGGGAAAACCTTATAGACAGGAGCCTACTAGTAGCGCTGGAAAAATAAAAGCGCTCCTGCTAATTACCAGTAGCGCTGTATTCCTGCAGTGCTACAACTAAGGGCTTAGCTGTAGCGTTGGGCGCTAAGAAAGCGCTACTGATAAGGTGGCCCCGACGACCCCGCTGACACTATTTATAGTAACAACGCTGGGTGGTAGGAAGCGCTACTGCTAAGGCCACTGCCAGTAGCACTTTCTGACATGCAAGCGCTGCTGCTAATGTGCCCCACATAATAGCAGCGCTTTTTTGTAAGCAGCGCTACTGCTAGTTGTGGTTGCTGCCACCTTTTCACCCCCTCCCTCTCTCCCCCACTTTGCCCTCTCTCCCCTCCTTTTCCCTCTCCACTCTCCACCATTGTTGGTCTTCTTATCTCTTCCTCCTACCTCTCTAATTCTCTCCTCATTAATGTACCCCTCCACCATAACTCTCCTCCATAAATGGCCTCTCTCACATTATCTCTCTTTCTCCTACCTCTCTTCCTCTCCCCCCATTAATGTCCCCCTCCAACATAACTCCCTCTCCATTAGTTAGCTAGCTAGATTCACCTCTCCTCCCCAAGAACTAGATCTAGCTAGCTATTTAGCCATCCACACGTCTCGATCGGTCTCTCTCATCATCTAATTAACGGCGTGCTCTCTCGATCGGTATCGCTCTCGGGAGATATATAGGTGAGTAAAAAGTTGTTCATTTCAAGACTGGGAATATGTGTGTGAATGTGAATATGTGTGTTTGGGATATATGGAGAGATTTGTGTGAGTGACATGCCCTCGAGTTGCTTATGTTTTGCCGAGATGTTGATTTATTTCCGTTTCGGTGAATTTCGAGCAAACTCAATATGTCCTATTTTTAGGCAAGGTCATGCCAAAATTTTATATGACTTTGAAGCATGCATGCATTATTTATTTTATAACCCTTTTGCTTGTTGTACCATGCAGTCGGTCATGAAGGTGAGTGGATGGAAGGTGGAGCGGTACATGCAATCCGTGGTGATGGACATGTATGCAAATAATCGGACTAGGATTAGATGTCCGTGTGCAAGGTGCAAGGAAGGAGTCCTTTTGGACCCTTTTGATCGTGGCACTTTGAAGGCGCACCTGCTAAAGAATGGTTTCATGGGGGCTATACTCATTGGATAAGTGAAGAAGCTGATGATGAGGAGGACATCCACATGGCAGGGAATAACGACATGGGGATCGACGAAGAGATGACCGATCGACACGACAATGGCGCTAGGGAAGAGTCTGGAAATGACAGCATCGGAGAAGATTCCGGACACGGCGAAGAAGAGTTCGGACATGGTGGAGAAGAGGTCACGCTGCACTCTTCGACACTACTAAGTGCAGTCATGCCGGACCCTCATGTTCGAGACCTCCTTCGCAAGAGTACGACTAGCTAGAGAGCTGCTTCTAGACAGGAGGCCAAGCTGGCGCAACTTGAAGTAGACTCGAAGACTCCATTGTATGATGGTTGCGATCCCGAGATGACCCGCTTGAGTTTCACGCTCGAACTTATGAAAACGAAGGCAAAAACAAATGGACAGACAAAAGCCTCGATGAGCATTTGAAGTATCTACATAATAAAGTTCTTCCCTCGGGTGATAATATTCGCGCAGTGTGCGAGAGGGTGACATCGTCGTCTGGAGAAAAACAAAAAAACAAAAGGGAGAAAGCAATACAAAAGAAAAGAAAAGGAAAGAAAAAAGAAAAGGAAAATAATAAAAGAAAAGAAAACTAAAAACTAGAAAAGGAAAAATAATTAAAATAAATAAAATTGGAATATTTAGCTACTGCTATTTGGGGTTAATCCCCACGCGGGCTCCCCCGTAGCAGTAGCACTGGTTTAGGAACCAGCGCTATAGCTAAGGTAGCTATAGTGCTGGTTCCTAAACCAGCGCTACTGCTATTTGGGGTTAACCCCCACGCGGGCTCCTCCGTCTTTCCTTCCCTCTTGCTCTCGCTCCCCCCCCCCACGCGGCGCGCGCTCTCTCGATCCCCCCTCTGCCGCCGCCGTCGCCGGCCAATTCCGGCCAGCTCCAGCGCCTCCCCACGTCGCAGCTCACCAGTCCAGCTCCCCCTCGCCCCCCTCTACCGATTTGTCGCCTCCGCCCTGGCCTCCCGCCCCCGCGCGCGCCCCCAGGCAAACCCTAGCTCGTAGGCGCGGCGGTGCGGTGGCCCTCTTTCCGCTCCTCCTCCCGAGCTCCGGCGCCCCTCCTTCCGGTGAAGCTATTTTGCAAGGTAGTACCGCTATTCAGATTTACCAGTTCCATCACCTAGACTACTATGATTGTGATTAATAGTGAACTTGGTTATATGTTGGTTTTGCAATGTTGGTTGAATGTCAAAAAATATCCGAGTGGCCTATGTTTTGCCGGAATGTTGATTCATTTCCGTTCCGGCAAATTTCAGGCGCTCCATATGTCCACTTTTTAGCAAAGGTCATGTCGAAAATTTCAGGCGCAACATATGGAGTACCCGGGATTTTCCGGAAGGGGAATGAATCAACATTCCGACCAAATATATATAGGCCCCTTTTTTCTCTTCATTATATCTTTTATTTACAATTGTTGAACAGGAAACATGTCCAACGACGCCAAAGCTGGGGGTTCTGCTCGCCTCGTAGTAGACCCCCACGAGGCAGCAGATCACTATTTCGATTACCTGGACGAACACCAGATGGGGTTGCATGGTGGCGGTAGTGGCACCAACCCTGACACCGACACCGGCACTGGCACCGACACCCCCCCCCCCCCGAGACCGGCAACAATGTTGTCGTAGCCGGTAAAGCACTGAAGAAGAAGAGGTCACGAAAACCAAACGAGCTCGGCATCGGACAAATTGTGGTCACGGAGATGCACCGCAAGAAGTTAGAGCCAACGGTGCCGGAGGAAGCGCGCTCGTGCTGGGGCAATCAACTAGGATGCATCCTTAGGGAAACCGCGAACATCAATGACGTTCTATTGAAGAAGATACCACATATGGAGCACATGCTCCTAAAGAAGTTGCACAATAGGTTCCTATTCCCCGGTCGGTATGAAAGCAAATTTAAAGACCCGTGGGACGACGTCGCCATGACAAAGATGAACGCCAAGGCGATGGTGACGTTCACCAACGACTTGTCCTCCTGGAAAGTTCGGGTGAAAAAAGCGATTGCGAAGAATGAACCGTGGTCGATTCATGCTGATAATCCATCAATAACGGAAGAGGACTTTGAAAAATTCAAGGAGAATTGTGGTAAAGAAGAAGTCAAGGCAAGATCGAAGAAAATGAAGGCGCTCCAGGCTAGGAACACGCCTCCCCACCGCCTCGGAAGCCATGCTTACGAGGGGAAGAGACACGTATGGTCCAAGGAGGACGCCGACGTGAAAGTCACGGAATCCCAGACCCCTTGGCGGAGTTCACCGACCCGCTGGAGCATGACTGGATCAGGGCCCAGTACAAGTGGGACAAAGTCAACAAGATCTTTTACACGGATCCGAACACGAGGGAGTTCATGAGACTTTTGGTAATTCTTATATTAACACATTATCATATTAGCTTCCAATCAGTTCGACTACAAGTTTTGTCACATTAGTAAACCATCCATGTCCCTTTTGCAGAAAGAGGAGCACCAAATGGCAGTCAAAAGCAACGAGTTGTCACAGTCATCGGCGAGGCCCAAGTGGGACACCCCATTCAACCGGGCCCTGAACATACTGAAAAAGGTTCCAGTGGACAAGCTGCCGTATGGACGTGTGCATGGCGTCGGAGATGGTGCCTCGTGGAAGACGTGCTACAGCAAGGAGCCAGAGGAAAGAAGGAAGAGACGGTCGGTCGTCACTCAGTAGACCATCGACGAGAAGATTGCGATTGCGGTCAATAAGACCAAAGCTGAGACCAAATAAGAGTTGCGCGGGGCCGTCAATGCAGTGGTCACTGACACGGTGGCCAGCTTGATTCTGACAATTTTCGATTTCACGAAGAACTATCCAAATGCACGGCCGGAGGACTTTCCCCTTCCCAGCTTTGTTGGGAGCAATTCGGCAAGCACCACAGCACCGACACCTGCTCAAGCAACCGCAAAAGGTTGTACTCCTATTCATAGCAGCCCGACCTCCGTCTCTTGCATGCTCGGTAGGCCTTCATCGCTGGCTGAGCTCGATGCCCTCACAGTAATTACGCGTCATACCCTTTTCACCAGCATGTCTATAGTCTTCCGTTTCAGTTCCCTTTCGGATGTTTGACATCACAGACATGTCTTCTCGTAGGCCGACGATACCCCGTGCACCCTACTGTACGACATCAAGGGCCAGAAGGTGGCCGTGGGAAAGGCAACAATCGTGAAGCCGAAGGACCGCATGTTCCACAACCGAGAGATGCCCGATGGCGTCTTCAAGGTTAACGTGGCCAGTGACTTAGCAGGCTTCGAGGATTTGCCTCCTCCAGTACCAGCCGATGATGATGAGACCCCCCCCCCCGAGGATTGGCGCATGCAAGATCTGGTTCTTGCCTTGGCCAAAGTCTCTTCTTCGTCTCGAGGCGCCCAATATCACGCCAACGCCACCTTCTGAAGAAGGTATGAACACCACCCCACCTACCACATTACCAGCACCTGTCATGGCGGGTGGTAGCGGACGACGCGAGGGAGAGCCTCCATTAGTGCCAGATCATGTCGTCCCCGATGTCGAAGAAGCAAATGTTGATGATATGGAGGAGGATGATGATGACCTAGACAAGTATTTCAATACCGCCTACGATGATGGAAGGTTGATGGCTCAGGACGACGAAGACTCAGGCTATGAACGTGGAGATGATGACTTGATGCTACCTGATTTACCAGAGCCGGAACATCCTAAGGTGGAATGCAAAAAGTCTCTCTTCAAGCAATCCTCGCAGGAGACGCCTCCAGATGCCGCCTCTACCCAGCGACCCCCCGAGGACCGTCCAATGTTTAGCCCGACGACACTTGGGGGTGGTTAGGGAACGTATGTTGGGCTCACTACCGCTGCCACCCACCAAGAAGCCAAGGAGAAGACCGGAAAAGAAAGGCCCTAAAGGCGCCAGAGCTACTACAAGCAGCCAGCCGCCTCTGAAGCCCCGGGTGGTAGACAGAATATCTGTCGAAGGTAAGAATCGTTTCCATGTCGCCAGAGAGCCGATCCTACCCCCCAAAGCGCTAGATAACATACTGAAGAATGATCTAAGGAGACTGCATGAAGATGTGCTGGCCAGAGAAAAAAGCCTTCTGATCGCGGAAAAACCAGGATACCCGCTTTACCCGGCTCAGGTGCCAGGTGGGAAGTTGTACGTCGACACCTGGCCCGCGAATCAGTTCATCCTGCGATTCGACTACATCTACAACATGTTCCTCATGACCAAGCTGGATTTCTAGTTCATCCGTATGTATGCGATGTATCTCAACTACTTCATCAGGATCGAGAACATACGATATATCTGCGACGCGGACCCGTTCTATATGCACGAGAGCTACTTGGCAGTTTGCAAGGAGCACTGTGACTATGTGAGCAAGTACCTCGGCAGATTCATGATCGCTAATAAGTACAAGGAAGCGATTCTCCTGCCTTGTCATCCCACGTAAGTCATCCGCGCATATCCTTTCGTAAGTGTCGTTAATCATTCCTTTGCAAGCATGGAGGCTAATTAGAGGTGTGTACTGCATTTGCGCAGTGGGGGCGGCGCCATGTTCATCCTTCTGTACCCGGAATACTCCCATGCTATATACTTGGACTCATCGAAGAACATCAAGAAAAAGGATTACACGCACATAAAGATGGTTCTCAATAGTGCCTTGTTTACCTTCAGAATGTCTAGTGGATATATAAAGGTGAAAAGGAACAGGAAGGACAGGCTGGTTTTCCGCCATAAGACCGACTTCTGCTGCATCCAGCAACCGCACACCAGTCAGGCTGATGGATTCTACCTCATGCATCACCTGCTCGAGTACAGAAGGGATAATCAACGCCTTCGCATGTCACCTAGTACCGAAGATGACGAGATTGTCAGCTGGGCCACAAGCATAGGACAGACACCGGATCATCGACTTCGAGCTGAGTTTTATCACGTAAAGTGTGAACTTGCCCAAGTGATGATGAAGTAGGTCCTTGAACCAACAGGGATGTTCTACCATGGGCCAACAATGACGCGGGGTGATGTCCGAGCACTGCTACTTGCTCAGTGTCTGGACCTTAAGCCTTTCACAAAGCTCGGGTGCTTCACCCCTGACTGTGAAGATTGGACCGCCGCCATGGAGGAATGATCGCTCTTGCTAGTTAATTAGTTTGGGTATATATGAGGAACTTTGTCACTTATGTTTACTATAAGTTGCCTATATTTTGCTAATTATGCCTCTTTGTTTTCTTAAGTATATTATGTTGCATATTATTGTTCAATTGATCAACTGTCAATGCAGGTACATAGATCAGAGATGACGAAGGACTGGCACGTCGTGTTTGTTGGGAGGGTTCCAGGAGTCTACGACAACTGGCCACACGCTTAGGCCCAGATGTACAGGTACCCGGGTGCTAGCCACAGTGTTTGACAGCAGAGCTGAAGCAGAAAGTAGTTACTTGAGGTGGACACTCCAGCATGAGCGAGGCCGGGACCGCCGGTGCCTCAAGTACTACATAGTCGCACTCTTGCTCATGCTGGTCGCTCTTCTCCTCTACATCATGGTTTAGATAGAGATGATGAAAACTTGTGTTTGTGCCATGACCATGCATTTGCACTTATTCGAGACATGACATGATCACTCATGCGTATCATTATTTTCGAGATGTGATGATATTTGTGTTGAATGATGATGATGGTATGACGAGAGTAATGTATGTCTATGATATGATGATAATAGTGTATGTTTAGTATGATCTGATGAAACTACTGTATAGATCCTGTATAAATACATCACAAATACGTAGAGGGTGTAAATCTGTGAAAGCAGGAATACTAGCAGTAGCGCTGGAAATCATCTAATAGTAGTGTTGGGTTAGTAGCAGCGCTTCGTTTATCCAAGCGCTATAGACAGTTAGCAGTAGCGTTGGCCTGGCAAGCGCTACTGTTAACAGCACATAGTAGTAGCGCTTGCCAGGCCAGCACTACTGCTAAAACATAGTTGTAACGCGATAGCAGTAGCGCTGGACCCAACTCTACCACTATGCATATTTCGAGCGCTATTTCCCTAGTGGTGCCAGGAAGAAGATTTCTGCCAAGGTGATGTGGTATGCTCCTATAATACCACGGTTGAAACATTTGTTCCAAAACAAAGAGCATGCCAAGTTGATGCGATGGCACAACGAAGACCGTAAGAAAGACGGGAAGTTGAGAGTACCCGCTGACGGATCGCAGTGGAGAAAAATTGAGAGAAAGTGGAAGGACTTTGCAAAGGACGCAAGGAACGTATGGTTTGGTTTAAGTGCAGATGGAATTAATCCTTTTGGGGAGCAGAACAACAATCATAGCACATGGCATGTGACTATGTATCTATAACCTTCCTCCTTGGTTGTGCATGAAGCGGAAGTTCATTATGATGCCAGTGCTCATCCAAGGCCCCAAGCAATCCGGCAACGACATTGATGTGTACCTAAGGCCATTAGTTGAAGAACTTTTATAGTTGTGGAATGAAAAAAAGGTGTAAGTGCGTGGGATGTGAAGGAACAGGAGGAATTTGACCTACATGTGTTGCTGTTTGTAACCATCAATGATTGGCCTGCTCTCAGTAACCTTTTAGGACAGACAAACAAGGGATACCACACATGCATGCACTATTTAGATGATACCGACAGTATATATTTGGATAAATGTAAGAAGAATGTGTACCTGGGGAATCGTCGATTTCTCCAGAGTAGGCATCCCGTAAGACAGAAAGGCAAGCATTTAAAAGGTGAGGCAGATCACCGGAAGAAGCCTCGCCACCGTACTAGTGATGATATACCTGATATGGTCAAGGATTTAAAAGTAATCTTTGGAAAGGGTCCTGGCGGACAATCTGTTTCAAATGACACCGACAAACGCGCACCCATGTGCAAGAAGAAATCTATATTTTGGGACCTACCCTATTGGAAAGACCTAGAGGTCCGTTGTGCAATCGACGTGATGCACGTGACGAAGAATCTTTGCATGAACCTACTAGGCTTCTTGGGTGTGTATGGGAAGACAAAAGATACACGAGAGTCATGGGAGGCCAGCAACGTATGCACGGAGAAGACGGCATGGATCCAAAGCAGTTTCAGGGTCATGCCAGCTACACTCTTACCAAAGAAGAGAAGGAAATCTTCTTCGAATGCCTGCTCAGTATGAAGGTCCCGTCTGGCTTCTCGTCGAATATAAATGGAATAATAAATATAGTAGAGAAAAATTTCCAGAACCTAAAGTCTCATGACTGCCATGTGATTATGACGCAACTGCTTCCGGTTGCATTGAGGGGGCTTCTACCGGAAAACGTTCGATTAGCCCTTATGAAGCTATGTGCATTCCTGAATGCAATCTCTCAGAAGGTAATCAATCTAGAAATCCTACCAAGGTTAGAGAATGATTTGGTGCAATGTCTTGTCAGTTTCGAGTTGGTGTTCCCACCATCCTTCTTCAATATCATGACGCATGTCCTAATTCACCTAGTCGAGGAGATTGCCATCCTGGGTCCTGTATTTCTACACAATATGTTCCCCTTTGAGAGGTTCATGGGAGTCTTAAACAAATATGTTCATAATCGTGCTAGGACAGAAGGAAGCATCTCCAAGGGCCAAGAAACAGAGGAGGTCATTGAGTTTTGTGTTGACTTTATTCCTGACATTAAGCCGATTGGTGTTCCTAAATCGCGGCATGAGGGCGGACTAGGTGGAAAAGGCACGCTAGGAAAGAATTCACTAATATGCCAGGACGGGCATTCTTTGGCGCAAACACACTACACAGTTCTACAAAGTTCCGCCTTGGTGGATCTGTATATAGAGCAACACAAGAATATTCTACGCTCCAAACACCCGGAGCAGTCTGACGACCGGATTACACATGAACAGACGGTGACTTTCGCCGGTTGGTTGCAGAAACGTCTCATGCATGATGACACTATTGCAGATGACCTGTATTTGTTGTCCAAGTTACCATCTTCGACTATATTGACTTTCAAAGGGTACGAGATAAATGGGAATACATTTTACACGATCGCCCAAGATAAAAAGAGCCCCAACCAAAACAGTGATGTCCGCTTTGATGCAGCAAACATCAATGGGCCAAAGGACACATATTATGGTTACATAGAGGAGATATGAGAACTTGACTATGGACTTGGTTTGAAGGTCCCTTTGTTTCGGTGCAAATGGGTCAATCTGACAAGGAGCGGTGTAAAGGAAGACCCGCAGTACGGAATGATAACAGTGGATCTCAATAATCTTGGGTACGTAGACAAACCATTCGTCCTAGCCAATGATTTGTCACAGGTTTTTTATGTGAAGGACATGTCTACCAAGCCGAGAAAAAGATAAGATAAGTAAGCGAATACATCATACAATGAGCCAAAGCACCACATAGTTCTTTCAGGAAAAAGAAACATCGTGGGAGTGGAGGACAAGACAGACATGTTAGAAGATTATGAAAATTTTCATGAAATTGCCCCCTTCACAGTGAATGTTGACCCGAGCATCAAGTTAAACGATGAAGATTGTCCATGGTTATGATGCAAAGGGACACACGTGAAGAAAAAGTTTTATACCCAAAGATCCCACTCTGGGATTTGAACGCCTTCTCTAGTTAGTTTTTGGACTTATATATCTGGAAAGTCCCACTTCGGACAAACCGGAGGGAATCTTTGTAATAGTAGTGTACTTATGTGTTTTGGCATTTGAAACGCGAAGAAATATTATGTCGAAGTATCAGGGTTTCAAACGAAAACTCGTTTGTTACAAAGGCATTTCATTTTTTAAACTTATTTCAACTCCAGACTTTTTGTGCATTCATTATGCACCATTCGAAGCCACGTCATCAATGTTCAACCCTTTCTGACTTCATTTGCTATTTTTCATTCATTTACTGAATTTTTTGAGCTAAATAACCCTGAAATTGAAAAGCACTACAAATGAACTCTGAAAAGGTTGAAAGTTGGCATGTTATCATCATTTTACCCACATAGCATGTGCTAAAAAGTGGAGAGGTTTACGGCAAAAACTGGATGCACTTCGTGTACAAAATGGACAATCTCTTTTGAAGTATCAGGGTTTCAGACGAAAACTCGTCGGTTACAAAGGCATTTCATTTTTAAACTTATTTCAACTCCAGACTTTTTGTGCGTTCAGTATGCACCATTCAAAGCCACGTCATCAATTTTCAACCCTTTCTGACTTCATTTGCTATTTTTCATTCATTTTACTGATTTTTGTGAGCTAAATGACCCTGAAATTGAAAAGCACTACAAATGAACTCTGAAAAGGTTGAAAGTTGGCATGCTATCATCATTTCACCTACATAGCATATGCTAAAAAGTCGAGAGGATTACGTCAAAAACTGGATGCACTTCGTGTACAAAATGGACAATCTTTTTCGAAGTATTAGGGTTTCAGACGAGAACTCGTCTGTTACAAAGCCATTTCATTTTTTAAACTTATTTCAACTCCAGACTTTTTGTGCGTTCAGTATGCACCATTTGAAGCCACATCGTCAATTTTCAATCCTTTCTGACTTCATTTGTTATTTTTCATGCATTTACTGATTTTTTTGAGCTAAATGACCCTGAAATTGAAAAGCACTACAAATGAACTCTAAAAATGTTGAAAGTTGACATGGTATCTACAAATTTGAGAGGGTTATGACAAAAATTGGATGCACTTTGTGTACAAAATGGACAATCTCTTTCGAAGTATTAGTGTTTCACACGAAAACGCATCTATTACAAAGGCATTTCATTTTTTAAATATCCCGAGTATTATCAAATTGAATATAATGATAAAACACACTAATATTAAATAGTAGAAAAAAGAATCACTGGAAAATCTATTTTTAAAGTAAAGTTATTCACAAACTAGTGATTTACATAAATTTCAAATAATTCAAATTAAACTATTCAAATTTGAATAGTACTGCCACTAACAGAAAGTTTATAATTTTTTTGACCTAACGCAAAAAGATTCACTCATTAACTCTAAATAAAACACAAAAAACTCAGAAACAAAAGGAAATAAATAAAGCAAAAAACAAAAAAAAACTGAAAAGTAAATAAAAAATAGGTCGCCTACTGGGCCGCCACATCCTGCATACGACTAGAAACCTAACCTCTAGTTGGGCCGGGATGCAGGCCTGCAAGGCCCAGTAGGCCCAACAGGGCTGCACAGGTTCATTAGGCCCACATAGGCCTGCTTAGAGAGGAGCTCGAGAGAGAAGCCGTGGCGGGGCTTATAAGCTGGTGCGGGTGCCCCTTGCTTGGCGAGGTGGGACTAAACTTGCCCTGCACCGCGCCTGCGCAAGCACCAGCCTTTAGTCGCGGTTGGCGGCTCCAACCGCGACTAAAGGCTACCTTTAGTCGCGGTTGCAGCCACCAACCGTGACTAAAGGTCGTTCTATATAAACAGCGACTTCGAATTTTTTTAGAACTCAGTTTCCATCTTCCCCCCGACGCACCTCATCGACGTTGCTGCCAGGCTGCCGCCACCCGGTCGCGCCATCGCCGTCGTCGTCGACTCGCTGTCACCCTCGCCTCGCCCTCGCCGTCGCCTCTCCGCGCCATCGCCGTCGCGCGTTGACCTCGCCGCCCCCGATCCCCCTCGACCTCGCGCATCGTTGCCGTCGCCGTCGTAGTAACCATCGCCGTCGAATCGCCTCGCCTCACCGGCTGTCGCCCCGCTGTGAGCCCCTTTCCTTTCTCTCTCCCCCCTCTTCCTCGCCCCCTGCCGCCATGGCCGCGCCCCTCCCCGATCGAGCCCGCACACACACGCACATGCATGAACACACACACATTTTTATTTTTTGTTTTCCATTTTCTAATTTTTTATACTTTTAGTTATATAAATGTAAGATGAAATGTTAGATATATAAATGTTAGAGGAATGTTTTTTAGTTTTTAATATTTTTAGTTATAGCTGGATAAATGTTAGATATAAAAAAGATATAAATTTTTTTATACTTTTTTATTGCTATAAAAAATTTAGATATAAAAAAGATATAGAAATGTTAGATGAATGTTAGATTTGTAATTAGTATACTTAATAGATTATTCTCTTAGTCCTATAAGGGATTTAGGAATGCCCCCATTATGGATGTGCACAAGTTGATCCAATTTTTTTTCCTGATCTCATGCATCTACCTTTCTATATGTCACGTTTTGTCTAACTAGTGTCAAATGATTCAAAAAAATCATAGCTTCATCATTAGCCGGAAGTAACAGACGCATGATGGTACGAGAAGTTGTCCAAAGTTATTTTGGAACAGAGTCCCGGATAGGATAATTAGCTTTTTGGTATGAAGTTAAGCAAAAAGGCCTTCCAAATAGCGATATTCGAAATACGCAACCGTGAGGGGATGGTCGACAGGTAATTTCAATCATTATCGCACTATGTCGGCCTCTTTACTTCATTTCCTGATATCAAGCAGTTAATAACTCCTTCATTCATTTTTTTGCCGGCGGGCAGGGCTTGGGCCAAGTTTATCAAACAGGTGCCAGGTGACTGCGCACAAAAGCTGACATGGGTGTGACCCAAGGCAATTAAGTAGTACTAGCTAGCTACGTTCGTACATCTCTTTAATTCTAATTTCAATACCATTATCATGCTTGATTAATTATTATGTGATTGAATTTTATTCTCGTAAAGTGCATGAGGCAGGAGCAGGGGAATAATCTATGCGCATACTACGTTTGCGAGAACATTCGCATGATCGCGTATGCAAGGAGCAGAAATGAAAGAAATCTTTGGATATGTTTGCCAGAACACTATCCATATTTTTTTAATCATGAGCTAGCTAATATATACACACATAAATAATATATTCATCTTGATCTCCTTCTTATATATATATCGCTTCTATTAGAAATTCTATTTATATATATACACAACGTGTATAGTATGTAGTAACGTAATATATGTTTGAAATGAAAAATAATTAAATGAAAAACACAAAATTAAAAGGAAAAATAAACCATAATTAATTCATAAACCTCTAAAGGATTAAAAGAGAAAATGAAATAAAATTAAAAGAACTAAATACTTTTAGTCCCAGTTGGTGTTACCAACCGGGACTAAAGGTCCCCCAGCCCACGGCGTCGGCAGGTGCCACTTGGTGGGCCTTTGATGCCGGGCCGTGTTGAACCGGGACTAAAGGGGTAGCCTTTAGTCCCCACCCTTTAGTGCCGATTTGAGAACCGACACTAAAGGCCCTTGCGAACCGGCACTATAGGCCGATTCTGCACTAGTGGGAGAAGAAGACCGATGTAGGCTTAGCGGTCGAGGCGACCGCACTGCGTGGCGTGCAACACAATGACAACGTCGACAACAAGGAGACCATCATCGCCAAGGCACGCGCCCTCCTCATGTTAGGGTTGTGCCGACCCCCACCGACCATCCTCTCGGCCTTCGCCATGGTCGTGGCTCGCACAGGCTCGTCGGCTGCTCGTCCCCCGCAGGACCAGTCACCAAGCTTGTTCGTCACACTGGAGACGCCGGAGTATCATCCGCCACTGCTGCATGGCCAGACCAGGTTCGCCACGCCGTCGGGAGGAAGCATGGTCACGCCGGCCACCCTCGTCATCCCGACCGCGGCCGTCATCGACCTCAACGTGACGTCGGGGTACAATGGCGCTGGCCAGTCATTTGACAGGACACAAAGGAAGAAGCCACAGTCGATTCCTATGGCCAATCTTGCCGGTGCCCTCAAGCTGTTTGACAAAATGCCACTGTCGACACCGACGCCGACGGTCGAAGACCCTTACTACACCGAGTTCATGGAGAACATCATCTATGAGGGCCGTGGTGAGGCCTTCCACCTCGACGGCCAAGGCCATGCTTTCAATCGCGACGAGACCAAAAGCCAGGACGATCGCGACACACAAAGGAGGAGGCAAAGCATTCACATAGAATCATACACCCAAGATGATGACACTTCAATTTGCGAGAGTTGGATGGAGATAGGCCAAGATCCCACGAAAGGTGTCGAGCAAAAAGGATTTGTCTTTTGGACAGGAGTTCATAAAACCTTTCATGAGCAAAGGAAGTTTGCCCCCTGCAAGTTCGCGAGCACCGCGACATCAACTCAATCGAAAAAAGATGGGGGTTCATTCAAAAGAGTGCAATAAGTACTGTGTCGCGCTTGAGGGCATCCAAGCCCATCGCGTGAGTGACCTAGGCATTGGTGACTTGGTATGACATCTCATATTTTGATTGCCATGCCATGTTTATGTTCATTACATCTTATGTCCTTTGCTATTACATTTTGTGGCCCCCTCTTTGATTGTGTAGGCATTCCAATATTTGGAAGCCTTCAAGGCCTTGCACAAAAACAAATCATTCACTCTCACGCATTGTTGGTCGCTCATCAAAGATTGTCCACGGGCTCCTGCGTCATATCCACGGGCCACATCCGGACAAAAAATATTTACGGTGTCCGTTTGCTGGTCATCGTTGAAAATTCCCTTAGTCTATACGTCATCCAATAAAGCAATGCAAAATTGGATGTTCAAATGCTAGCCCCAAGAACGGTGTTGGGACACGTCCATGTGTATTTCTCTCGTATCTCTGCCGCATAAGGGCATCTCCAACATCAACCCGCAAATTTCCTCCTGCATCCGTTCGGGGATAGGGGGACCAGTCAGTAGACACGGATGCGGGAGGACTCCATCAAAGAATAGCCGCATACATCCGGCCTTCCTCATTTTTCTAGTCCGCATGATGAAATAGCCACATGCAAAGGGTATAAACATTCAAATAGCCGCATGCAACACTAGTTCAAATTTAAAAAAGTACAAAATGTTTACATCCCAACAATGTTGTCAACAATGGTGTCTGGATCCCATTATTTTGCAGGTCCACAAACAACTGCAAAACAGGTGTGCAGAACTCTAAATGCCCTCTCGACATCCTTTCTAGTTTCTTCTTGTCTTTTGGCAGAGTGAGCCTTTTTCTGACCAACTAGGTTTGAGATTGTGCTAACAAAGGTAACCCATGGAGGATAGATACCATCAACCGTATATTAGCCCATGTTGTACTCATGTCCATTGACGGTATAGTGGCAAGGAGGTGCTTTTCCTTCAGTCAGCCTCGCAAACAACGGTGATCGTTGCAGCACATTGATGTCATCGTGAGACCCGGACATGCCAAATAAAGAGTGCCAAATCCAAAGATTCTGTGATGCAACTAATTCAAGAATAATGGTGGGCTTCTTAACATGACCCTGATATTGCCCTTGTAAAGCCTTCGGGCAGTTCTTCCATTTCTAATGCATGCAGTCAAGAGGTCCAAGCAAACATGGCCACCCTCTTGCTTCTACCAAGAGCCTCTTGGTGTCTTCCACGGTTGGTTCTCTCAGGTACTGAGGTCTAAACACCTTGACCATGGCATCTCCGCATGTGCTATCAGATATCCGTAGGTACTCGTCCCACGAACCAGTGACCATGTGATATGCAAGCATTCAGAGTGCGACCAGGCACTTTTGGTAACCAGATAAGCCAATCGTTCCCATGACGTCAGGATGAAGTAGTCATCACAAGACCGGATGTCATGGTACAAACGTTCGAAGTCAAGTCTTGCGCATCCAAAGACGCTGATAAAAATGGTCAATGAATAGTGCATCGGGGCAAAGTAGTCGGCCATCAGTGTCAAATGCCCTATTGCAGTTGAGCACTCAATGATCCTTGATCGAGCCACGGAAATTGAGAACATACTCCGCGTCTTCAAGGACTGCCTGCATCATCGCCGTCGCATTGAAGTACTCCTCCTCGCCCGATGAGCCGTCAGACGACTCAACATACTGTATGCTCCAAATGAGAATCTATTACTACAAAGAAGAAGGGACAACTGTTTTCAACTCCCATGATTCATCGAACAATTGTCGGGCATGGTGACAATACCAGTAGAGGATGGTACCTGACGGGACGGTCGGAGGATAGGGGTTGAGCAAAGACAGAGGAGAAGCGGCAAGGAGCCCTGCTGAAGCGCCAGAGGTGACGAAGACGCAGAGTTCTGGCAGGGGTGTGTCGTGGTGATCGGGATGGTGGAGCGGTGGCGAAGGCAAGAGAGAAAGAAGAAATGAGAGAAAATGAAAAGGATAGACTCATGGGGTCCGGGAAGGGTTTTGGGTGCGTGGGGATGTCGAATTCGTACTTTTTCACGTGTCCATAGTCTCACAAACCTCTCACACTTTCGTCTCCGGTTTGCAGGAAAAATCACATCTGGATCGTTCCGCGGACCGATACAGAAATGCGTTGGATGTTGAATGACACCTACAGTCCGAACATAGGGCGTAGATGGAGATGTTCTAAACAAATAAACTCAACAGCTGCAATGGAGCCCATCTGACTAGGGGTGGGCACTATAAAACCGAAAACCAAAAAACCGAACTGAACCGAACCGTATTAACCGATTTGTCGGTTTATTTGGTGGTTCGGTGGAAAATTTTAATTTTGTTCGGTGTTTTTTTTTGTTTGGTTTTCAATGTTCAGAAACCGAATAGATCGGACAAACCGTAGGATACCCCATAAAATACCTTGTTTCCAAAAGTGCAACAGTTTGGAGGCACCACGTATTTCTCCACACATCATACATTTCACGTTTCATATGATTTTTTTACTTAATTATGTTTACTAATTTGCTTGACCAAATAAATCATAGAATGATATTAAGGTTGCTAGATCTTGTGATTATTTTTTGCATATTATACAATCCAAATCAGTGCTCTTGCGTCATTACATTTATACTGACAAGTGCATGAATTTTGGTTTTTCGGTTAACCGAACAAACCTAACCGATATATTATGGTTAATATGATTTGGTTTCTAAATTTTAAGTAATTATTTCGGTTTCTATTTCTCAAAAACCAAAATTATAAAGAACCGAATAAACCGAACCGTATTAACCATATAAACCGAAGGCTTAGCCCTACATCTGACCCCTGACAGCCATCCCTTTTCTATTTTGGAAGGATGCGACGACCTCCGAGTCAACTCATGTCTGCAAAGCCACTCATGTCCGTAGCAATTATTAGCTGTTGCATAGCTGCTCTTCCCCGATAAGGCCCCTCCCAATGTTCCACCTTGTACAGGTGCTAAGGCTGCCACATAGGCAAAAAATCTAACGTGGCATGGTATTTAAGAGAAGAGAGATAAGTGTGGTGACCCTAGGAAGAAACGGTGCCAAGCGCGTGAACCTAGGCAAAATACTTAAATGAAAGGAAGCTCACCAATGCATGAAGAACTTTAGTACCTAAATCATTAAATAGAGTGTGCTTAGGTATAACAAGTTAAGCACCTATGCGTTGGGAGCTTTGGTTGCTAAATTTTTAAAAATGCCGAGCACCTCATCTTAGCACCAATGCATTGGAAGTAACCTAGGGTCAGTTCTTTTGAGCTCTCCTGTGGAAATAAGCTCCTGTGAAAATAAGCTCCAAATAATAAGCTAGCCAGTTCTTTTCGGTGCCTTTTTTTCAGCTTATACATGGTATGATTAGTGAAAAGTTGGGCTCGGTGGTGGGACGAGGGGTTAGGCTCGGTGGTGGGACGAGGGGTTGGGATCAGTGGTGGGACGAGGGGTTGGGTTCGATTCTAAGTGAGCTTCTGCGGGAAGCTGCTCACCCCCAGCTTTTTTCCATTGCAAAGGGGACTTCGATGAAAATAGCTAAGGTAGCTTATAAAAACGAGTTTTTTTTGCGCTTCTATCTTATTTTGACAATAAGCTGAAATAAGCTGAAAAAGAACCGGCCCTAAGAATTCCATCTCAAGCTGCTCTTCGGTGGACGCGCATCACCGACACCACCAACCACCCAGCCCGAGGAGCGACCTGGTCGGCAGCAATGGCGGACCTCGCGGTCGGCTTGGCCAAATCGGTGGTAGAGGGGGCGTTGACCAAGGCCCAGTCGGCCATCGAGGAGGACTCCAAGCTGCGGCAGAGCGCGCAGCGTGACCTGGTCTTCATCACTGGCGAGTTCCAGATGATGCAGTCCTTCCTGAAGCTCGCCGACGACGAGCGCACCAGGAACATCGTGGTCAGGACCTGGGTGCGCCAGATCCGGGAGCTCGCCTACGACGTGGAGGACTGCATCGAGTTCGTCCTCCACCTCGACAAGAAGTCCCAGTGGTGGCGCCGCCTGCTCCCGCCCTTCGTGCCCGCCGCCACGCAGCCGCTCGACGAGGCCATCGCCGAGATACGCCAGCTCAAGATCCGGGTCGAGGACGTCAGCTCCAGGAACGCGCGCTACAGCCTCATCAGCGACTCTGGCTCCAAGCCCGTCGTCGTGCATCAGCAGCCGCCGGCCGCGGCCCGCGCCGCCATGGGCGCCACGGCGTTCAACATGCTCGTCGAGGCCACGGACATCACGAAACGGCAGCATGGGGATCTCACCCAGCTCATCACCAAGAAAGACGGCGGCCTCCAGGTGATCTCCGTGTGGGGGACGGGCGGCGACCTCGGGACGACATCCATCATCAGGAAGGCATACAGCGACCCGGAGAGCTGCCAGAACTTCACCTGCCGCGCGTGGGTGAAGCTCACCCATCCTTTCAATCCCCACGAGTTCATCCGGGGATTGACGGCGCAGTTCTACGCAAACACTTGCCAAGAATTGCACGAAGATGCACTCAGAGGCGTCTTGACGAGGTCGGAGGCCACCCAAGACGATTACCTCAAGGAGTTTGTGCGGAAAGTCAACGATGTGAGGTATCTCATCGTCTTGGAAGACCTGTCCACCATGGCTGAGTGGGATGCTATCAGGACTTTTCTTCCCGACAGGAAGAATGGCAGCTGGATCATCGTGTCCACGCAGCAGTTTGAGATTGCAAGCTTGTGCGTTGGGTATTCGTACCAAGTATTGGAGCTGAAGCAGTTCTCTGCTGAGCACTTCGTTTATGCCTTCAGAGAGGTAAAGCCTAGAACTTCCTCAATTACATTCAGCAAAATCACCGCCTTAAATTCCTTTTTACCCATCACATTCGGCATTAATTAGCACAGTCACAAATGCACTCATTCTCATTATCTTATCATGCGAGAAACAACTTTAAATCTGTTGACACGGATAATTTTTCTGGCAACAAATCTGCTGCTAGCATCCTGATATGACAAATTGTGTGCATCAGTGCTTCTTACCAAGTTTGATTGCTGCAATTATAGGTTAACAAGTAACAAGTAAAAAGAATGAATCTCTACTTGATTACTTAGATAAAGTGTGTAATATATTTTAGAGTTGTTCGTGGCACAAGTTGAATTTGATACTTGTGGACTTTGTTCTTTATCAGATTACCGAAAAGTAAAATGAACTTTATTAGTAATCAACTATTTGAAATGACCAATTCAACTTCAGTTGATAAGAGACCCTCAACTTCCAACCCATGGGCATTCACTTATTTTAACTTAAAAATTAAATGAACTTTTCTGTTGGGGGCATAAACTTCCACACAAAGGTTTTGATTTATTCTGTAAGGCCTACCCGCGCTCGTCAATTTGAGTTTGGTCTCTTATGTTCAGGGATCTCAAGGTGATAGAGAGAACACAGAGGAGAGACCAGCAGAGCAAGGAGTGACCTCTGAAAGTATACTCACCTGTAAAAACAGTGCAGCCACCGAATGGATGAAAATGTACCCCGTCATTGGACGTGAGTCAGAAATGACTGAGCTTCGTCAACATACAACATCTGCACGTTTTCACTCTTTTCAAGTTATATCTGTTTGGGGAATAGCTGGTGTTGGGAAATCAGCTCTCGTAAGAAACTTGTTCTGTGATAGAATTCTTGCCAATGGCCTATTTGTTAAGTATGGTTGGGTGGATGTATCTCATCCATTCAATTTAAGGGACTTCTCTCGGAACTTACTTCTGGGTTTTCATTCTGGATCACTTCAAGCCAATGAGACTATTAACCATGGAACGATCAGATTCGAAAACCCCATTCAAGAGTGTCGTGATCTTCTGGAACACCATCATTGCCTCGTTGTTATCGATGATCTGCAGTCCAAGAAAGAATGGGACTTGATAAAAGCTGCCTTATTGCCTAGATCCTCTAAAAAAAGTGTTATCATTGCCATTACGTCAGAAGCAAGCATTGCCACATGTTGCGCGGACAAGGAAGAGCTCATATTTAATGTCAAAGGTCTTCAAGCCGATGCAGCGTCTAGTCTCTTCCACCAAGAGGTATGTTCATTCACAAGAAACTTTTTTCTCTGTTTTAGCTTCTCCTGACTGATTTTGTGCATTCCTGTTCTTAGAACTGTTAGTGCTCATGCATTAGTTTGCTTTGTAACTGTTTAAGGAGATAAATAAACACATAAGACTAAGTTTTTTTTTTGCCAAGATTTTGAAAATTCATATATGCCATAAGAATTGGTCTTGGATTGTGTTTGAAATTGGTAATGTTCTAAATGTATTGTGTATCTCTTGTGTAAAAGACGCTAGGATGCCTTTTGTAGCAAACAAATAGTGGTACTTTTTCTTGCTTCCTTGGTATTTTGTCATTTATTATTTACGCATTGTGAACGAGTAATTTCATTTTTAGTTCCTATTATTGGAGCTGATGCATGTACTTACTAGTATTATTTGAGCTGATGTATATTTTGCAACAGAAACATCATCAAATGTAATTTGTCTTTACCATACTAAGAATGGTCAGTTCTTTATGAATTTAACAATAGGTGGAACGGAAGAACCCAGACTCCTCTCTGAAGGACCTCAGAGGAGAAGAGGCAGCTAAACTACATGAGCTTATTCTCAAGTGTGGCGGGCTTCCACAAGTAATAGTTGAAATAGCTGGCATATTGGCAAAGAAGACGGTCACACTAATGGATACCGTAGGTTCTACCAATGACAGGTTCATGCACACTTTGGAGACCAATCCAGAGTATGACAGTCTACGGGGCCTATTCAGTTGGATGTATTCCTACTTCCGCAGTTGCCCAGATTCCCTCAAGCCATGCATCTTCTACATGTCACTTTTCCCCCGAGATCACTGCCCCCGGCGGAGACGTGTGGTGAGGAGGTGGGTCGCGGAGGGCTACTCCAGGGACAGCGAAGACAATTCTGCAGAGCAAAATGGGGAGAAGTTCTTCTCCAATCTCCTTGACCTGAGTATTATCCAGCATCCACCTCAGTTAGTCACCGTCACTTCAGGAGATAGAAGGATGATCTCGTGCCGCGTCAATGGTTTCATCCGTGAGTACATCGTCTCGCGGCGGATGGAAGAGAACCTTGTCTTTGAGCTGGAGGGTAGTTGTGAGATAACCACACAACGCACGGGACGTCACCTTATCATAAGGGCGAGCTGGGACAGAGATAAGACTGTGTTCGAGAGCATGGACTTCTCGAAGCTACGGTCGCTGACGGTGTTTGGGAAGTGGAGACAATTCTTCGTCTCTGAAAGCATGAAGCTGCTCCGGGTGCTTGACCTGGAGGACTCATTGGATGTACAGGATGCCGATCTTGAGCAGATGCTAAAGCTGCTGCGTCGTCTCAAGTTCCTCTCGCTGCGAGGATGCCGTGAGATCCACCGTTTGCCAAGTTCAGTAGGTGATCTGAGGCAGCTCCAGACTCTGGATATTAGATATACATTGATTGTGAAACTACCAGGGAGCATCAGAAAGCTACAGAAGCTGCAGTACATCCGTGCCGGCACCTCCATCCAGGCACAGGAATCATCAACACCATGTCTTTCAGTACCAAAGTTCTGCGGACGTCGCCGCCAAGTTGGTGTTATGGTGCCTGGAGGGATTAACAAACTGACAACGTTGCACACACTCGGTGTTGTCAACATTGGTGCATCAGGTGGGAAGGCCATCCTTAAAGAGCTCGAAGATCTGACCCAATTGCGCAAGCTGGGAGTGTCTGGTATCAACAGGAGAAACAGCAAGAAGTTCTCCTCCGCAATCTCAGGTCATGTCCATTTGGAATCCTTGTCCGTGCAGCTGGACAAGGACAGTCAAAGTTGTTTATCTGACATCTTGCTGCCTTTGAAGACACTGCAGAGTCTTAAACTGCATGGACCTGTCGGGAAGCTGCCTGTTTTAGAGATCTACGAGCTTAGCCAGCTGACAAAGTTGGATCTGGAGATGACCATATTGACAGAGGATGACATAAAGCTCATTGGGAGTCTATCCAAACTATTCATTCTTCGTATCAAGCTGCTCCAAGATAGTAAGCTCCATTTTTGTGTCAAAGAGGAGGGACTTGAGTTGCCAACTTATCAAATGGTCAAGGTCCTCGAGATCGCTTTCAACTCCAACTTGGATGTTACTTTTGGGGCGAACACTATGAGAAGTCTTGAGCTGCTCAAGGCTCACTGCTGCAATGGTTCTTCAGTGAAGTTCTCCAGCCTGAATAACCTAACTAAACTCAAGGTACTGTCGCTGAAGGGTTGCTGTGACGACACACTGAAGCGAGAGCTGGAGAACCAACTTGCCCAGCATCCAAACAAACCATTTTTGAAGTTGGAGGTATAGCCACGTTTGTCCTGATGGCTACTGACTGAATGGTCATTGTTCTTGTTCATTTCTGTTGGTCTCCCCCGCGCCCGCCTCTCGATCCTGCTGTTTTAGTGGGAAGTTCAATTGTAAAGATGTGCAACTGCCCTGTGCTGTAACAACCATGCCAATGAACACTGAAACATATCGCTTGAGTATGTTTGTTTTGCTGCTTTTGCTATACTTTCCGTTTCAGTCAATTTTGTGACCATCGATTTCAGACACTTTGTGATTCGTGCGAGACTGACGCTGTTTTTTTCAGTTCATGTTCTCTTTTGTTGAGTGTGCTATGTGCATGCGTATGTTGTGTGCTTATATGTGTGTGACTGTAACAGCCCAAGACCGACGCTCCAGAAAATTTCCTTTTTATTCCGTTGTCATCGTATGATTTGTTTGGTTGTCACATTCATCATCGCATCAGTCGCATCATCTGCATAGCATTGTCGCTTGTTATTGAAAATTTGCATCCGTTCCTAGTCGACGATTCTCTCAGTTCTCGCCGTTGACCATTTCATGACCAACCACACATGCATGCGCCCACGACATTGACAAAATATTGTTTTTAAAGTGTGTGAAATATTTTCGGATTGGGACGAAACTTGGCAAACGGTCTTATTATGTTGTAGGTAGGTCGCGTGTCAAATTTTGTCGGCAATCAGATGTCGTTTATTACCCCAACGGTTGACCGTAGCGGTACCGTCATCGGTTAAATTAGCGAACATTTTGGGTGTTTTAAAAACTTGTCACGGGCTGCCATCCATTCTCTCTCATCCCCACCAAGCCCCTCCGCACAGCCCATCGCAGCCCACCTAACCCACCTAAAGCCTACCCTACAATCGGAGGGTCAAAAAATCACCCCTAGACCCAAATCCTAGCCACATTTGCTATATATGAACCTTCCACGTTCAAAAATAGACTCCTTCCTCCCCTGCCTCAAAAACCATGCCACCCACACACTCCACCAACCTCCAGCCGCCGCCCTGCCTCGCATTTCGTGTCGGCCGACCCGTAGATGCCACTTGGCGCTACCCCACGGGCCACCCGCCGCATGCGTCGCCGCCAGCCACCGGAAGCAGCCAGCCCGCACGTCGCCCGCCCCAGCAGCCTCCACCGCTGCGGCCCTGTAGAGCCCACTTCGGGCCCGCCAAGCCCATTTGGGCCCGAGCGAAGCCCATCCCGCTGCCGCTCCTCCCGCTCGACGCCTGCGCCTCCCGATCCTCCCCGGGCCGCCGCCTTGTCTTCACCTCACCGGTGCGCCACCGCATCCCTCCGCGCCGGCCACCCGCCTGAGCTCGCCCCTCGCTCCGCCGCAGCATCCGCCTAGATCCCAACCTTGCCGCCCTTCCGCGCGCAGGCTTTGGCTCGTCGGAGCTCGGCCGAGCTCGCCGCCGCCTCCACCTCGTCGCCAGGGCACCGCCGGAGCTCCGCTCGTCGGCGCGCTCACCCTCCACCCCGGACCCGGGCGGGAGATGGTGGATCTGCATCGCGTCGTCGTCACTCGGCGCTCGCCGGCGCCAAGGGTAGCCCCCATTGCCGCCGGCTTCCTCTCCCTCCATATCGGGACGGGGAGGTCCCGATCCAGGCCATCTACCCCGAGCCTCCGATCCAAACGGCGGTACCGCCCCATCCCGCATCGCGCCATCCCGTTTCCCTGAGGTTGCCTTTTTTTCCAAGTCCATAGTCTGTGCATTTTATCCATGTAGTCACTTTGTGATGACGATAACTTTCAAACCGTGCATCGTATGAAAAAGTTTAAAATATGAAAGTTCATCTACTCAATGTGCTCTACATCACGGATGCCTTTTCATGCAGGATAGGACTCATGTACTGTCCGTAAATAGTGTTGCAAAAGTGCATCCCGTCGTAGTGCGATAACCTGTTATTTTATTCAATTTTGCACGGATGATTGCATCTAAACTGTAGGTGTTTTGCATGTGGTGCCGTCATGAGTATTTTCGTATGTTATGCCTACTTTGATGTCATGACATTGCTTGCCATGTAAAACATCATCCTCATGTTCATTTGTTGCTCTCAAGTAGCCATCGTGTTAAAACTGAAATATGTTAATGAAGAGTTCCGTTTTGTGAGCATCATATTAAGTAAACCATGCCTCCTTTGAACATGTGCCACAAGAGTATTTCCAATTGTGTCATGTCTACTTGCTGTTAGTGTCCTTGCCAGGCATATAAATGATTGGTCTCCTACTGTTATTGTCATGTCAACATGCCTAGTCAAATTGCAGTTTTGGGAGATAGTTAAATTTCACTAAGTCTGAAACTGTTATTTTGTTGCCATGTTTCCATGGTGATTGCCATGAATCTGTAGGTCTTTTGTGGTTGGCACAATGGAATGAATTGTTTAGCATGTTATTTTGTTAGTTTGTGCCAATAGTTTAAAAGTATAGGTTTTGCATCCTAATTAATTTTTCTGTCAAACATGCTAATCTGATAAAAACTGCTGCACATGTCTACTCTAATTTTCACGAAGTCTCAAACTGTTTAGTTTAATGTGCCATCTTATGAGCTCATTTGCTATTGATACATGCTTCTATTCAATTTGTTGTTATGGAATGAATTATTATGCATCAGATAGGATTCATAACCATGTCCTTGTTGTGTATTTTAGGTAGTTGTATCTTGTTGATTTGTGGGTTACAATATACTATATTGCTGTTTTGGGGCAGATTACACCTAAACCTTGTGTTGCTTGTTGTGGTTGAACCATTGCTCCGTTTTGGACATGCCATATATGAAACTTACTTATAATTTCATGTAGTATCATATTATCATGTTGCATTCATGTTTTGAAATGTATGTGATTGTCGTTTGCATGTATTTTCCATTCATGATATATTCATCTTGTGTTTGTCATGTCTTTTTGACTATACCTCCGTTTTAAATGTTCTATATATGTAAATCACTAAGAATAACATGTAAAATCTCATGGCACACTTTATTTTGTGATTTAACAAATATAAAATATGCTTAGGACAGATCTTGACCGAATTCATAATATGCATATGAGGTCGTTTCGGAAATACTAGAAGTTGTTTCTGACCTCATTTAAGATGCATATATATAGTTTGTATGCTGCACCGCGTGTCATGTTTAACAATATTTAATATTGTTGTGTACCTAAACGGGAGTGAAGTACATAATTCAAATATGAAGTTTCGTCAATATGCAACTCGTTGCACATTGAGCTTCACTTAATGTGTAGAAGTTGATTGTTGTGCTTTGCTATGTCATGCATAACATGCATCATATTTGATTGTGCATCATATTTTGAATATGTCATGGTGTTATCATGTGTTGATTGATTGTTTCCGAATTGTTTCTTCTCGATAGAGTTCCGAAAACGTTCACAGTGTGAGGATTCGTTCGACTACGTCCCGGATCGTCTCCTTCATGGATTCATTCTTCTTCTAAGCGGGATCTCAGGCAAGATGAACATTTTCCTAGATACCACTACTATCATTGCCGTGCTAGTTGTCTCGCTTCTATGATTATGTATTGTTACCTACCACTTGTATGCCAAGCCTCCCAACATTGCCATGAAAGGCCTCTAACCCCCTCCACATCCCAGCAAACCTTTGTTTGGCTATGTTACCGCTTGCTCGACCTTCTTATAGGGTTGTTAGTTGCAGGTGAAGTTGCAGTTGCTTCCATGTGTCAACATGGATATTCTTTTGAGTTATCACAATATTATTGCTATTTAATTTAGTGAACATATATACTTGGTAAAAGGTGGAAGGCTTGGCCTTTTGCTTGGTGTTTTGTTTCATTTTTGCCGCCCTAGTTACTTGTATACCGGTGTTATGTTTCATATTGAGAGCTCCTAACATGCTCGGGGTTATTATGGGGACCCCCTTGATTTTCATTTTGGGATAAAATTGTTCTGGAAAGGCCCAACGTTGGTCTTACCATTTGCCTAATAACTAATAAATTGCATAGGGACCCGCTGGCACCCGTGGATCTTTAATCAACAACCTTGGCCAGTGCTCCTCATGAGTGTTGGTCCAACGTGTCAACCGCCAGTGGCCGCCAGGGGCAACTCTGTGATTGCCTACCGGAAGTTTGGACAATACGGTCGTGTCCTTAGAATGAGATACGCAGCTCCTATTGGGTTCGTCGACACGTCGGGCGGCCTTGCTGGATTTGTTTTACCTTTCTTGAACATCTTGTGCGTGGGATTTTGAGGACACTTCGGGCTATCTCAAGGTTGAGATTTTCCATCGGGATTTCAATACTATGGGTTATCCCGCGGTTGAGGAATTCCAAAGCAGCTTGTGGTTAGTTTGTGATGGTTGAGTTGGAGCACCCCTGTAGGGTTAAATCTTTCATGAGAGCCGTGCCCACGATTATGTGGCAACTTGGAAATTGGTTTAACACATGGTCATAGGAAACTTGAAGTAAACTCAAATAAAATACACCAACCGTGTGCGTAACTGTGACTGTGTCTTCTCGTGAATTTCTAATCCGAAGGAGAACACGGTGGGGTTATGTTTGACCGTAAGTAGGTGTCCAGGATCACTTAGTGATCATTAATACTTCACGTCCGTTTATGCACCAATCACCCCCTTATTCTTGTACTCGTAAGTTAGCCACTCAAACAAATGCTTAGTGCTTGCTGCAACCTCACCACTTAACCATTCCTCACCCATTAAGATTTGCTAGTCTTGATACCCTTGGAAATGAGATTGCTGAGTCCCTGTGGCTCATAGATTACTACAACAACAGTTGCAGGTATAGGTAATGCGATGATTTAACGTGAGCGCGATGCTTGTTTGATTTGGGGTTCTTCTTCTTCTTCTTCATCATCATCAATCTAGGATGGGTTTCAGGACGACAACCTAGGATAGCAAGGATGGATGTCATTTTATCATTTGGTTTCGTCCGTAGTCGGTCCCTTCTCTTATGTATGATGATTGAATATGTTGTTGTATTGACGCGATCTTGATGTAGCTTGTGGCCAGTGTAATCCGATTCCATATACTCATCTCTTCTTTACATGTACTTGTAATGATATCCATTCTTGCGAAACGACGAGATGCGCTTCTATCCCTGTCAAGGCCCTCAAGCCAAGATAAGGATAGGATCACATCTTGGGCGTTATAGTGACAAAGATATTGGGTTACCCTTGAAAACGATACTATTACTGGTATTTGTATACTTATTCTTGGATATTGTGGGACAGTGCAAGGTCTATGCAATTTGCATGCAAGTTTTTTCTATCATTATTTGTTTTAAATTTCCCTTTTCATTTTGTTTCTTCTTTTAGAGTGATACCATTGTACTTGATTCATTCTACCTTAGAAAAACATCTCTTTTTTATTTTTGGTTCGGTCCTTGTATTTATTTTAGTTGATGTTTTTGTTTATTGAGAGGAAAAGAAAAAAACAACTGATTCAGATAAAATTCAGACATTCAGTGGTCTGACTAATAGAGGCTTAGTAATTTCAGTCTTTTGTTTTGAATAACTCATTTACCTTCTAATAAAGGATGTGGCTGGAGATGTCGACGGGGGATGACAGATCGGCGAAAATCGTGGAATCGCTCCTATGGACCAAGTGGTTAAGAGGAGGGAGATCTGAAATCTTGTTCTTCTTCACTCGGTCCTATGTCCCAAATAAGAGCATCTCCAACCGCGCCCCCAACGGACCCCCCAGGCTTGTTTTTTATCGCCGACGCACAAAAAAGTTCCCATTCGCCCCCTAGGACGTCGATTTTCGCCGGTTGGGCCCCTTTTTTGGGCCGGCGACCCCAGGCCAAACCCAGCATGCTAGGGGCGCCGGCTGAAGCGAAAAGTCGCATGGGGCCGAGCTGTCGACGACATCGACTGCTTCTTTCCATCGTTTCCCCTCCTTTTCCCTCCCCTCTCGTTCATTTCCTCGCCGTTTCCCCACCATTCTCTATATTCTCTGCATTTCCCTTCATCTCTCTCCCCACCCATGCCGCCGAAGAAGTATGCCGCCCCTCGCCAAGCCACCATCCCTGCCGTGCTGAAGGTGAGGAAGGCTCGGGCGGTGATGCCAAGGCCGTCGGGCTTGACGAACATGTAGTGGAAGGCCGACGTCGACCGTAGGAAGGCGGTGACCACCGATCGCCGGAACAGACTTCTCATGAAGAAAGCCAGGGATGCGGTGGCGGAGCAGGAGTCGTTGTCTCACTCGACCACGGCGAACGAGCGGCCGATCTTCCTAGGGCAGCAGCAGGTAGGCCCGTTCCCGCAAGGCGTGTGAGGGAAGACAGCAAAGCGTCGCATCGCCGGCCAACCCCAACTTTCCGTCGCCGGCATGGGGCGGCTACGCGCCCTCGGTGGCTTCAACCCCAACATCACCTTCCCGCGCACGCCTTCCGTCTTCTCCGCCAGCCACCCCAATGCCCAGTACAGCTACTCACCGATGTACTCGGGCTCGTCCGCGATGGCACTGCGATGTGGTCCCTTGCTTTTCACGCCTGGTTTGGCCCCACAGTTTAGCACCGCCGATGCCGAGGTGGGGGAGATCATCAACACCGGCTCCGCCGCCGCCACATCGTGCCCCGAGTTCGGTACGCAAGAGGTGGAGGAGGACATCGGCGACATGGACGACGTCGACCCCGATGAGGCCAAGGAGAAGGTGGAGGAGGAAGAGCCAGGGGAGCCGGAACTGGCGCTGGTGAGGGACAAAGGGAGAAAGAAGAAGACAAGGTAGGCCAATGGGATGATGGCCGATCCCCGCATCAAGTGGACGACAAAGGAAGACGAGTGCCTTGCCGAAGAGTGGAAGCTGGTCAGCATGGACCCGATCACCGACGCGAACCAGAACGTCAACACGTACTGGAAGAGGATTAGGACGGCGTTCGATGAGCGCAAGTTGGTCGACCCCGAGTTCGCCGGCATACACATGGAGCGCGGCGACAAGGCCATGTCCAACCATTGGGTGAGCATCCAACTGGCATGCAACAAGTGGCATGGGATTCAAGAAGAGGTCCAGGCTCGCCCTGAGAGCGGCGCGAACATCGAACGACAGGTATGTCCATAAACGCCCCCAGTTGGCCTTCTTCGCCGTGTTCTTCGCCGTCACTTGTTCTTGCTACAGATGGTGCGGATGTTCGAGTTGTTTCGCAAGGACAGCGAAAGCGACACCAACTTCAAGTTCCTCCATGTGTTCACCAGGATCGAGTCGTGCGAGGAATGGTCTGAGGTCCCGCTTGCACTCGCCAACAAGGACGGCGTGTACAATCCAGACGCGTCTGTTCCGGAGGCGGCAGAATGGCAGCCTGATGGGAACATCAAGGCAAAGAAGCAAGGGACCCGGCGCCGGATGCCGAACCGCTGCAGGCGTCGATCGATCAATGCATCGCCGATGCAAAGACCCACTCTGCCCTGAGGGAGGAGAAGTCGGAGGCAGGATGGTCGGCGCTGATGACGAAGCAAGACGCCAAGCTCGACCTCCTCAAGACCAACATTGTCATGAAGAAGCGCAACACCGACCTAGCGTTCCTCATGGGAGGCGTCACGACGGACATGGACCCGCAGGTGAAGGCGTGGTACTTAGCGGAGCGCAACCTCATCCCGAACCTCATGCCGGCGCCGATCACATCGCCCATGCCGGCACCGAGTGCGCCTTCGTCTCCGATGCCACCGAACGTGCCCTCGCCTACGCCGCTCCAGGAGATGACGAGCTGACCATTTGAGTTCTATGTGCATGTCTCCCGTCTTTTTGTATGCCGGACTATTGACATGCTTGATCGCCGGACCTGTGGTGGCGATCGTTGGCCTGTGGCATGATGGACGCTGACTTGTGGCATGATCGACGATGAAGTGCGGCATGATCACCGACTTGCGTCGTTTTTTGATAGCGGGAAATGAAACATTTGAATTTGCATGTGCGTGTGGCCGAAATTCGTGGGTGCGACTGAGAAGTTGAATCCCAGGATGAAAATAGCGTCGGCTGAAACGTGTTGCGACTTCACCAGGCGCGCTAGGGGCAAACGCAGCGCAAACGGCGGGAGATGCTCTAAAAATCTATGTGTGCGCCCTTGTTCTTAGCTCATGCCAGCGAGACCACATCGGAGCCTTCTCTTCTTCTGGGTGTTCTGACTTCTGAGTGGGCTGGTCCGAGGGCGGCACGAAGCTCTCAGCAGTTTTTCTTCTTCTCGCGCCCTGATTTTGTTCTTCTCGTATTTCTTACGCACGGGATGAGAGCTGGCTCTAGCCAGGTCGTTGGTTGTTCCGCCTCGCCCCTTATTAGAGCATCTTTAGCATGTATTTGGTAGCATTCGCAACCTAGCATGGTTCTTGTTTTTTGATACATGCTGAGTGTAGTCATGAGTATATGCATTTGATGTTGTTTGGTAGCGATGTATGTGCTAAGACATGTTAAATTGAGACTCTGTTTAGCAGTTTGCATCTGTTTAGACATGTCGGTCGGTATTCTAGCAAACCGGTATTTTCAAACAAGTGAACAAAATATTTCAAAATTGTGAACAATTTTTTGGAACATGAAAAAATAACATTTTGTGATTTTTTTGAAATTTTGAAGTTTTTTTTGAAAAACCGAACACGTTTTTAAATATTGATATTTTTTTAATTTTTTTTTTGAAAATCTGAATTTTTAGAAAAATCGAAAATTTAAAAAATTTCATTTTTTTTGAAAAATTAAACATATTTTGAAAATTTAGACAAATATGAATTCATGTACACTTTTGAAAATTTAACATATTCTGCAAATCCCATCATTTTTTGAAAGTTTGAACAAATTTTGAAAATCTGAACAATTTTTGGCATTCTGAACATTTTCTGAAAATTAAATTATTTTTTAGAAATCCTCAACATTATTTGAAACACGTTGTCGCTCGCTTCGTTCATGCATGCTGACCAGTAAACGGCTGTTGGGGTGTTCTCTCTTCATGCATGCTAAGAGGGTATTTGGGTTGAAGTCGTGCATGCTGAGAAGGCCCCGTGCAGGCTACCAAACACCCAAAAGTGGGTTGAGGAGGGAACTGCTGAGCTCATGCACCCTCCATGCATTCTACCAAACACACCCTAAAACTCCGAAGAACTGTGTTATACGGAATGGTTCATGGGATAGGGAAAAAATCGGTTTGAAATAAGAATTTCAAATTTCTTGATGCGATGATTTTGTCTCTGTTCAATGTCAGTTTCAAGAAAGAATTTTATTTTTCTTCGGTAGATGCTAAGATGGGTATATGCGTCGGAGCCTTAATGATCAATTATTTTCCAATATCTACTTTTATTGATCAACTGAACAAAGAATATTCAATAAGAGGCAATTCACCACCAAAAAAAATATTGGGTCCAGCTTTGATCTTTATTAGCTCAAGTGATCTGATACAAAACATAGAATGTGACATCTCGTAGGTGACAATGGCGCCAGGAATACCGTATGGTCAAGTGATATGATATCTGCTTCCCTAACGATCTAGGTGGTCTAGGTATTCTGTCGTCCTGCCACATGAATGTAGCCCTTATGCTGAGATGGGTGTGGCAGATTCTCAGGGATGAGGGAGGCCTATGACTGCAGATTATAAAAGCTAAATACGTGTAGGTCTACCCCGATCATCGCTTGCGATCGAAGGGAGGGTTCCTAGTTCTGGAAATCCATCAAGTCGATCAAACATGAGATCCACCTCAGTATCAACGCCTCCATAGGCAAAGGAGAAGGGCCCTATTCCGGCTAGCCTGATGGCTTGGTAGGGCTCCTTTATGGGCAGAATTCCCTAGCCTATTTGCAATCTTCATGGACCCAACGCCTTTGGTAGCCTCGTCCGCCTTTGATTGGGCTTGGAACATCCTGCTCCGGTGAACATTTGGCCTTAAGAAAACCTTATCTTGTAAGTCGACCCTCCCCACGGTGTTTTCGGGAACTTTGGAAGTCCCGCCTTGGCACTTCCCCATTGGGGCTTTTCTCTGTTACTTCAGCACATCGACCCCTATATGGTGTACCAACCCTTGTGTGGAGCACTCTCTTGTGGAAAACCCCACTTCTGATGAAGATCAAGATTTTCATATGCGAGCTTTTGCGCGATCATCACTCCTAAAAGATGGAGGTGGCTAAGGAGCATGGTCTAGACGATGGTTTGTGCCCCCTTTGTGGCGTCCCAGAGATCAAGACACACATTTTATTCTCATGTTTCATTATTCACGTCCTTTGAAGCCTTTTCATGATGGTGTGGGGCCTAAGTGGTAAGCCCTAGCTCATGCCAACCGTACAAGTAAGAGATGACAATCTTTCGGTTAGTGATCGCGACAATGACTTGGACCGTATGTCATGACCCACAAGTATATGGGGTCAATCGTAGTCCTTTTGATAAGTAATATGTCGAACCCAACGAGGAGCAGAAGGAAATGACAAGCGGTTTTTAACAAGGTAATTTCTGCAAGCACTGAAATTGTAGGTAATAGGTAGTTTGATAGCAAGATAATTGGTAACGATAAAGTAACGTAAATGGTAAATAAAGTGCAGCAAGGTAGCCCAACCCTTTTGTGGCAAAGGACAAGCGAAAACAGTCTCTTATAACACGAAATTTTCATCTAGTCACTTTCATCATGTTGGTTTCATTCGCGTTCGCTACTTTGATAATTTGATATGTGGGTGGACCGGTGCTTGGGTGTTGTTCTTACTTGAACAAACCTCCCACTTACGATTAACCCCCTCGCAAGCATCCACAACTACGAGAAAAGTATTAAGATAAAATCTAACTATAGCAGTAAAGATGTGGATCCAATTCAGCCCCTTACAAAATAGCGCATAAACTAGGGTTTAAGCTTCTGTCACTCTAGCAACCCATCATCTAATAACTACTCCACAATGCATTCCCTTAGGCCCAAAGATGGTGAAGTGTCATGTAGTCGACGTTCACATGACACCACTAAGGGAATCACAACATACATATCATCAAAATATCGAACACATATCAAATTCACATGATTACTCGCAACATGACTTCTCCCGTGACCTCAAGAACAAAGGTAACTACTCACAAATGACACTCATGCTCAAGATCAGAGGGTTATTAAATAGCATAATGGATCTGAACATATAATCGTCCACCAAATAAACGATATAGTAATCAACTACGTAATGTAATCAACACTAATAGTCACCCACATGTACCAATCTGAGGTTCCGGTACAAAGATTTAACACAAGAGATGAACTAGGGTTTGATAGGAGATGGTGCTATTGAAGATGTTGATGAATATTGGCCTCCCAAAGACGAAAGAGATGAACTACGGTTTGTTGGAATCGCTCCGCCGGAGGGCAAAAGTGCTCCTGCCCAAGTTTCGCCTCGAGATGGCGGCGTTTTGTCCCGAAAGTCCTCTCTTTATTTTTTATAGGTAAAAAGAACTTAAGTACCAGAAGATGGGCACTGGAGGTGGGCCGGGCTGAGCACAACCCACCAGAGCGCGCATGGGGGGCTGGCGTTCCCTGGTGTCTTGTGCTCACCAGGTGGCCCCCCTCCGATAGTTATTTACTCCAGTATTTTTCATATATTCCATAATAATTATCCATGAAGTTTCAGCTCATTTGAAGATGTGTAAAATAGGTATCTCCAATATGCTTTTTCAGGTCCAGAATTCGAGCTGTCGACATTCTCCCTCTTTGTGCAAACCTTGCATATTATGAGAGAAAATGCATTAGAATTACTCCATAAAGCATTATTATGCATAAAAACATTATAAATGACAGTATGAAATCATGATGCAAAATGGATGTGTCAACTCCCCCAAGCTTAGATCTCGCTTGTCCTCAGACGAAAGCCGATATCGAAAAACATGTCCACATGGTTTGAGAGAGAGGTGTCGATAAAAACAAAATACTGACATAGTAGCATCATGCTTATTATCAAAACTTTATCATAGGACTCTTTCATATAACTTTTATTCTATAACATCATCATATAACTTCTCATGAACAAGTAACAATTCATCACAAAATAGAAGTATAAAGCATAAACCTTATTGAAAACCAACAAACTATGTTCTCAAACAACTTTGCAACTACAATTCATCATATTTTCAGGAAGGGCAAGTCCACATACTGAACCATAATTTAATCTTCTATGATTGCTAACACTCACAACATACCCATGAGCAAAAAGTTTCAACCGGACACATAAAAAGATAGGGGCTTATAGTTTTGTCTCCCAACGTATTCACCTCAAGGGTGATGTCAACAATAATAACTCATGCTCACTCATATCCAACTGGATATATGTGCACATATATTTCCTCACCACATGATGCATGCAAAAATAAAAAAATAAAAAGGAATAGGGAAGAAAACTTTGACTCTTGTATAAAAGTAAATACATAAAAGTAAAAGATAAGCCCTTCACAGAGGGAAGAAGAGGTTGTCATGTGCTTTTTAGTTTCTATGCCAAATCCCTTAATGCAAAAGAACGTCACGTTGTATTGCCCCCTATGATAGCAACCTTTATTATGTAGTCTGTCGCTTTTATTACTTTGCCATCACAAGTTCGTACAACACTCAGTTTTTGTTGGGGAACGTCGCATGGGAAACAAAAATTTTCCTACGCACACGCAAACCTATCCATGGTGATGAGCATCTACGAGAGGGAGAGTGGATCTACGTGCCCTTGTAGATCGCTAAGCGGGAAGCGTTAAGAAACGCGGTTGGTGTAGTCGAACTTCTTCGCGATCCAAATCGCCGAGCGTCCCGCGATCTAATCACGAACCGTCCCGCGAACCAATCACGAACCGTCCCGCGATCTCGTCACGATCCAATCACGAACGTCCCGTGGCCTTGATCATGATCCTTCTGATCTAGTACCGAACGGACGGCACCTCCGCGTTCAGCACACGTGCAACTTGATGACGATCTCCACCGTCTTGATACAGCAAGAGGAGGTGGAGAGGAGGAAGAGTTCACCGGCAGCATGACGGCGCTCCGGCAATGGTGGTGGAGCTATTCCGGTAGGGCTTCGCCTAAGCGCTGTGGAAAACCGATCTAGAGGAGCACCGGTGGAACGGGTAGCATGTGGCCGTAAATTATGTGCAAAAACCCTCTATTCCACCAGTATATATAGGAGGAGAGGAGAGGCAGCCTTGGCACAAGGGCAAGGCCCTCTAGGAGTTGGCCGGCCAAGGTGGAGGAGTCCTACTCCTCCTCCAATCCTAGTAGGAGTAGGATTCACCCTTTTTTGCCTTTTTTTCACCTTTTCTTTAGGCCTTTTTCCTCCTGGCGCCATGGGCCTTTTGTGGCTGTTCCACCAGCCCACTAAGGGCTGGTTATTATTCTCCCACAGCCCATGGACCCTTTAGGGTCGAAATACCCCTCCCGAAGGTCTCCCGGTACACTACCGGCACTCCCGGTACACTACCGATGAGCCCGAAACTTTTTCAGCGACCAAACTGGGACTTCCTATATATGAATCTTTACCTCCGGACCATTCCGGAGCTCCTCGTGACATCTAGGATCTCATCTGGGACTCCGAACAAACTTCGGTCACCACCATTTGGGAGAGGTTTAGTCAACGGGTCTGCAACATTCAGATCCGTATGCACTTTGCAAATATTTATGTCTTTCTCCAAGATGTAATCGCGGATGGAGTTGAAGCTTCACTTTATGTGTCTGGTACTCTTGTGAAACCTTGGTTCCTTGGCCAGAGCAATGGCACCAGTGTTGTCACAGAACAGGTTCATTGGATTCATTGCACTGGGTACTACTCCAAGATCCGTCATGAACTGCTTCATCTAGACACCTTCCTTTGCCGCCTCCGAGGCTGCGATGTATTCTGCTTCGCACGTAGAATCAACTACCACGCTTTGCTTGGAACTGCACCAGCTTACCGCTCCCCCGTTGAGAATAAATATGTATCCGGTTTGCGACTTAGAGTCGTCCAGATCAGTGTCAAAGCTTGCATCAACGTAACCCTTTACGACGAGCTCTTCATCACCTCCATAAACGAGAAAAATTTCTTTAGTCCTTTTCAGGTACTTCAGGATATTCTTGACCGCTTGCCAGTGCTCCAATCCAGGATCACTTTGAAGCCTTCCAGCCATACTTATGGCAAGGCTGACATCGGGTCTTGTGCACAACATTGCATACATGATAGAGCCTATGGATGAAGCATAGGGGATGACACTCATCTTTTCTCTATCTTCTGCAGTTACTGGGCATTGAGTCTTACTCAACTTCACACCTTGTAATACAGGCAAGAACCCCTTCTTGGACTGTTCCATTTTGAACTTCTTCAAAACTTTATCAAGGTATGTGCTTTGTGAAAGTGCTATTAAGCGTCTCGATCTATCTCTATAGATCTTAATGCCTAATATGAAAGCAGCTTCTCCTAGGTCCTTCATTGAAAAACTCTTGTTCAAATATTCCTTCACGCTTTCCAGCATTTCTATATTGTTTCCAATCAGCAATATGTCATCCACATATAATACTAGAAACGCTATAGAGCTCCCACTCACTTTCTTGTAAATACAAGCTTCTCCGTAAACATGTATAAACTCAAACGCTTTGATCACCTCATCAAAGCGCTTATTCCAACTCCGAGATGCTTGCACCAGTCCATAAATGGATCGCTGGAGTTTGCAAACTTTGTCAGCATTCTCTGGATCGACAAAACCTTCGGATTGCATCATATACAACTCTTCCTCAAGGAAACCGTTGAGGAACGCTGTTTTTACATCCATCTGCCAAATTTCATAGTCGAAATAGGCAGCTATTGCCAACATGATTCTGACAGAATTAAGCATCGCTACGGGTGAGAAAGTCTTATCGTAGTCAACTCCTTGAACTTGTGAAAAACCCTTTGCCACAAGTCGAGCTTTATAGACGGTGACATTACCGTCCGCGTCTGTCTTCTTCCTAAAGATCCATTTGTTCTGAATGGCCTTTCGCCCTTCAGGTAATACTTCCAAAGTCCATACTTTGTTTTCATACATGGATCCCATCTCGGATTTCATGGCCTCTAACCATTTCTCGGAATCCGGGCCCATCACCGCTCCTCCATAGCTCGTAGGTTCATTGTTGTCCAACAACAAGACCTCCAAGACAGGGTTGCCGTACCACTCAGGGGTAGTACATGGCCTTGTCGACCTACGAGGTTCAATAGCTGCTTGATCCGAAGCTTCATGATCATCATCATTAACTTCCTCTTCTACCGTCGTAGGTTCCATAGAAACATCTTTCTGTGCTGCGCTACTTTCTGGTTGAAGTAATGGTTCAATAACCTCATCAAGATCTATTTTCCTCCCACTCAATTCTTTCGAGAGAAACTCTTTCTCAAGAAATGTTCCGTTTTTAGCGACAGACACTTTGCCTTCGGATCTGATATAGAAGGTATACCCGACTGTCTCTTTCGGGTATCCTATGAAGACGCATTTCTCCGCTTTGGGTTCCAGCTTTTCAGGCTGAAGCTTTTTGACATAAGCATCACATCCCCAAACTTTAAGAAACGACAACTTTGGCTTCTTGCCAAACCATAGTTCATATGGCGTCGTCTCAACGGATTTTGATGGTGCCCTATTTAAAGTGAATACAACTGTCTCTAATGCATAACCCCAAAACGATAGTGGCAAACCAGCAAGAGACATCATAGAACGCACCATATCTAATAAGGTTCGATTACGACGTTCGGACACACCATTACGCTGTGGTGTTCCGGGCGGTGTCAATTGCGAAACAATTCCACAGTGTCTTAAGTGACTGCCAAACTCATAACTCAGATATTCACCTCCTCGATCAGATCGAAGGAACTTAATCTTCTTATTATGATGATTCTCAACTTCACTCTGAAATTGCTTGAACTTTTCAAACGTTTCAGACTTGTGTTTCATTAAGTAAATATACCCATATCTACTTAAGTCATCAGTGAAGGTGAGAAAATAACGATATCCACCACGCGTTGTAACATTCATTGGACCGCACACATTAGTGTGTATGATTTCCAATAAGTCAGTCGCCCGTTCCATTGTTCTAGAGAACGGCGTTTTAGTCATCTTGCCCATGAGGCATGGTTCACATGTGTCAAGTGATTCAAAATCAAGTGACTCCAAAAGTCCATCAGCATGGAACTTCCTCATGCGTTTTACACCAATATGACCTAAACGGCAATGCCACAAGAAAGTGGTACTATCATTATCTATTCTACATCTTTTGGCATCAATGTTATGAACATGTGTGTCATCACTATCAAGATTCAATATGAATAAACCCCTAACATTGGGTGGATGACCATAAAAGATATTACTCATATAAATAGAACAACCTTTATTCTATGATTTAAATGAGTAACCGTCTCACAATAAACAAGATCCAGATATAATGTTCATGCTTAACGCATGCACTAAATAACAATTATTCAGGTTCATCACTAATACCGATGGTAATCGAAGAGAGAGCGTGCCGACGGCGATCACATCAACCTTGGAACCATTTCCCACGCGCATCGTCACTTCGTCCTTTGCCAGCCTTCGTTTATTCCATAGTTCCTGCTTTGAGTTGCAAATGTGAGCAACCGAACCGGTATCAAATACCCAGGCACTACTACGAGAGCTAGTAAGGTACACATCAATAACATGTATATCATATATACCTTGTTTGTCGTTGGCCGCCTTCTTGTAAGCCAGGTACTTGGGGCAATTCCGCTTCCAGTGACCAGTTCCTTTGCAATGAAAGCACTCAGTTTCTGGCTTGGGTCCATGCTTGGGCTTCTTTGCAGGAGTAGCAACTGCTTTGCCATCCTTCTTGGTTTTACCCTTCTTGCCCTTGCCTTTGACTTTGCCATTTTTCTTGAAACTAGTGGTTTTATTGACCATCAACACTTGATGTTCTTTCTGGATTTCAGACTCAGCGACTTTTAACATCGCAAACATCTCGGCGACTGACTTGTTCATCCCGTGCATGTTATAGTTCATCACAAAGCTCTTGTAACTAGGTGGCAGTGATTGAAGAACTCTGTCAGTGATCGCCTCTGGCGGAAGGGAAATTCCCAACTCCGCTAGACGAGTTGAATACCCAGACATTCTGAGTATATGTTCACTGATAGACCCGTTCTCCTCCATCTTGCAAGCATAGAACTTATCAGAGGTTTCATACCTCTCGATCCGAGCGTTCTTCTGAAAGATAAACTTCAACTCCTGGAACATCTCATATGCTCCATGACGTTCAAAACGTCTTTGAAGTCCCGGTTCTAAGCCATACAATATTGCACACTGAACTATTGAGTAATCTCCAGTACGTGCCTCCCAAGCGTTCTTAAAGTCTTCAGAGGTCATGTCTTCTGGTTGGTCACCAAGCGGTGCATCAAGGACATATGATTTCTGGGAAGCCATGAGGATAATCCTCAGATTACAGGCCCAGTCAACAAAGTTACTTCCATCATCTTTCAGTTTTGCTTTCTCTAGGAACGCATTAAAATTCAGGGGTGCTACTGCACAAGCCATTGATCTACAACATAAATATGCAAAGTTCATTTAGACTATTGTTCAAGATAATGAGTTTAGTTAATCAAATTACTAAAGCTCCCACTCAAATTGACATCCCTCAGGTCATCTGAGCGTCACATGATCCAAATCCACCAACTCAAGTCCGATCATCACGTGAGTTGAGATGGCTTCAATGGTGAACATCATTATGTTGATCATATCTACTATATGACTCATGTTTGACCTTTCGGTCTCTTGTGTTTCGAGGCCATGTTTGTACATGCTAGGCTTGTCAAGTTTAACCCGAGTGTTCTGCGCGTGCAACACTGGCTTGCACCCATTGTATGTGAACGTAGAGTCTATCACACCCGATCATCACGTGGTGTCTCAACACGACGAACTTTCACAACGGTGCATACTCGGGGAGAACACAATTTTATCTTGAAATTTAAGTGAGGGATCACCTTATAATGCTACCACCGTACTAAGCATAACAAGGTGCATAAAAGGATTAACATCACATGCAATTCATAAGTGACATGATATGGCCATGAACTCGTGCTTTAGATCTCCATCTTGAAAGCACCGGCATGATCTTCATCGTCACCGGCACGACACCATGATCTCCATCATCTTGATCTCCATCAACGTGTCACCATCGAGGTTGTCACTCCCTGCATGCTTCTACTACTATTGCTACCGTTTAGCGATAAAGTAAAGCATTACATAGCGCTTAAGGATTGACACGCAGGTCATACAATAATTAAAGACAACCCTATGGCTCCTGCCGGTTGCCATACTCATCGACATGCAAGTCGTGAAATTCTATACATCACATGATCATCTCATACATCACATATATCACATCATGTAATTGGCCATATCACATCACAACATACCCTGAAAAAACAAGTTAGACGTCCTCTAATTGTTGTTGCATGTTTTACGTGGCTGCTATGGGTTTCTAGGAAGAACGATTCTCACCTACGCATAAACCACAACGGTGATACATAATTTTCTTTCCAACCTTCTCAAGGACCGCCTTTGTCGAATCCGATCCAACTAAAGTGAGAGAAACTGCCACCCACAAGCCATCTAGGCAACAAGTTGCGTCGAGGGAACCAGTCTCTCATAAGCGTACGAGTAATGTTGGTCCGGGCCGCTTCATCTCACAATACCACTGAACCAAAATCCGACCAAGGAAGGAAGCAATCTAAGCATCAACGCCCACAAACCTTTTGTGTTCTACTCGAGATCTCATCGAACCATCAACCTAGCTCATGATGCCACTATTGGGGAACGTCGCATGGGAAACAAAATTTTTCCTACGCACATGCAAACCTATCCAGGTGATGAGCATCTACGAGAGGGAGAGTGGATCTACGTATCCTTGTAGATCGCTAAGCGGGAAGCGTTAAGAAACGCGGTTGGTGTAGTCGAACTTCTTCGCGATCCAAATTGCTGAGCATCCCGCGATCTAATCACGAACCGTCCCGCAAACCAATCACGAACCATCCCGCGATCTCCTCATGATCCGTCCCGCGATCCAATCACGAACGTCCTGTGGCCTTGATCACGATCCTTCCGATCTAGTACCGAACGGACGACACCTCCGCGTTCAGCACACGTGCAACTTGATGACGATCTCCGCCGTCTTGATCCAGAAAGAGGAGGTGGAGAGGAGGAAGAGTTCACCGGCAGCGTGACAGTGCTCCGGCGATGATGGTGGAGCTATTCCGGCAGGGCTTCGTCTAAGCGCTGCGGAAAACCGATCTAGAGGAGCACCGGTGGAACGGGTAGCACGTCGCCGTAAATTATGTGAAAAAACCCTCTATTCCACCAGTATATATAGGAGTAGAGGAGAAGCAGCCTTGGCACAAGGGCAAGGCCCTCTAGGAGTTGGCCGGCCAAGGTGGAGGAGTCCTACTCCTCCTCCAATCCTAGTAGGAGTAGGATTCACCCTTTTTTGCCTTTTTTTCACCTTTCTTTAGGCCTTTTTCCTCCTGGCACCATGGGCCTTTTGTGGCTGTTCCACCAGCCCACTAAGGGCTGGTTATTATTCTCCCACAGCCCATGGACCCTCTAGGGTCGAAATACCCCTCCCGAAGGTCTCCCGATACACTACCGGCACTCCCGGTACACTATTGATGAGCCCAAAACTTTTCCGGCGACCAAACTGAGACTTCCTATATATGAATCTTTACCTCCAGACCATTCCAGAGCTCCTCGTGACGTCCAGGATCTCATCCGGGACTCCGAACAAACTTTGGTCACCACCATACATAACTCTATACTACCGAATTGTCACCAAACCTTAAGTGTGCAGACCCTGCGGGTTAAAGAACTATGTAGACATGACCGAGACACCTCTATGGTCAATAAACAATGGCGGGACCTGGATGTCCACATTGGTTCCTACATATTCTACGAAGATCTTTATCGGTCGAACCCCTATGTCAAGGATTCAGTTAATCCCGTATGATGTTCCCTTTGTTCTTCGGTATGTTACTTGCCCGAGATTCGATCTTTGGTATTTGCATACCTAGTTCAATCTCGTTACCGGAAAGTCTCTTTACTCGTTCCGTAATACAAGATCTCGCAACTAAAAATTAGTCACATTGCTTGCAGGGCTCATTGTGATGTTGTATTACCGAGTGGGCCCTGAGATACCTCTCCGTCACACGGAGTAACAAATGCCAGTCTCGATCCATGTCAACTCAACAGACACCCTCGGAGACACCCGTAGAGCACCTTTATAGTCACCCAGTTATGTTGCGACGTTTGATACACACAAGGTACTCCTCCGATATCTGTGAGTTGCATGATCTCATGGTCATAGGAACATATACTTGACATGCAAAAAACAGTAGCAATAAACTGACACGATCATAAGCTACGTTTGTAGTTTGGGTCTTGTCCATCACATCATTCTCCTAATGATGTGATCCCGTTATCAAATGACATCTCATGTCCATGGCTAGGAAACCTTAACCATCTTTCAATCAACGAGCTAGTTCACTAGAGGTATACTAGGGACATTGTGTTTGTCTATGTATCCACACATGTATCCATGTTTCCCATTAATACAATTATAGCATGGATAATAAACGATTATCATGAACAAGGAAATACAATAATAAACACTTTATTTATTGCCTCTAGGGCATATTTCCAACAGTTTTCTCTTACACTACTTGATCAAACACATTTAGAAGTAATTTTTATTGCCTTAGTGCATCGATGACAACTTAATTGAAGGATCTTATTCAATCCATAGGTAGGTATGGTGGACTCTCAAAACATGAGTTCGGGTTTAGAGTTTTTGTATGCACAAGTAGTATATCTACTTAGTGTGGAATTTTTGGCTAGCAAAGATATTGAGCAAGCACCACATGTTGAAGGATCTATAACAATATAACTTCTATGTGAATATGAACAAACATAAATCATTACGTTGTCTTCCTTGTCCAACTTCAACAATTTTGGCATATAATATTTAATGGGGGCTCAAAATCATAAAAGATGTCCAAGATAGTGTATTTTCATGTGAATCTTCTCTTCCCTAATTAATTCTTCCATGAGTTGCATCATTGACCAATGCTATGTTTGTCAATCTCCAATAAATTTTACCACTTATAATTTTCCTTATGTGATGTCATTACTCACCATAAGATTAGCATATGATCCTTTCTCATTTATTTTCTTTTTATTATGATGGCAACAGGAAAGTAAAGAAGCAAGAGCTCAAACTAAACTTTATTATATAACTCTCACTCGATTACATAGATAGATAGATCATGAAACTAGCACTAGAAAATAGATCATACTAAACGTTTATTCAATTAAATCACGAAATAGCTAAGGATAAAAATAAAAATAAGTAAAGGTAAAAAGTGATGGTGATACGATACTAGGGCATCTCCCCCAAGCTTGGCTCAAGTCAAGGTAAGTGCCCATACCTGTGTACTCAAGTCTCCTTTGGAGGTGAAGATGATGAAGGTGGTGGTGATGATGTAGTAGGTCTGTCCTCCGGCTTCCAGGGCAAGGGCTCGCCATCAAAAGTTGATGCACGAGTCTCCCGAGTCCCGCAACTCGTAGCTAAACTCATACCTTTAAATCTTGCTTCATACTCAAAAACTTGGTTTTGAAGATCTTATATTTGACTTTGCAGAAAATTGTTTTGATTGTTGAAGGTGAAGACAATGTCCTTCATGAACCTGCCATCCATCATGTGATCATGGGTGAATTCCATGATCATGGAGTGATTGGCACTAAGTCCACGCTCCACCATCGCTTGGCACTTGAAGATCTCTTGTTCCACCGCCTCAAGCCTAGCCTCCATGCTTCCCGTCCTCTTGGGCCCCTGAACATCTCGGATGTGGAGCACCCCCTCATGCATATCAATGGCTTGAGGGTGCTTCATCACCTCCAACAAGTACAAGTTGATGACCTTCTAGAAGAACTTGTCCTTGGAGGGGCTTGGTGGAGCTATGGAGATCTACATCTGACAAGAAAACAACACGAAACAAGAACAGAGGATTTTCCTGCAATGCGGTGGTAAAAACAATCAGGGGTATATATAGAGAATTTTTTATCTTTGAAAACAAGAATATGGAAGGAAAACGGAGCCGGCAAGGTTCCCAAGGAAGGCACAACCCACGAGGGTGCGCCAGGAAGGGCAGGCGCGCCCTGGTGTATTGTGCTCACCTTGGTTGCTTTCCTGTTTATTTCTTATTTTGCTAATTTTTGTAATATTCTAAAACTGTCAGAAAATATTTTTGCGGATTTTTCGGACTACGTTTACTTACCATACCACGTACCTCCTCCTTTTCAAGATTCTGGAGTGTTCTGGAAGGTTTCTTTTATGTGTTCCTCCAGTGTCATGGTTGGCATAATATTGCTTTCAACATTAATAGGCGTACCCTAGCTATAATGTTTAATTCTTTGTCCATTGACCACCTTTGGTTTAGTACCTTCGGCATTATTAATCTTGATAGCTCCAGAGCGATAAACCTCTTTGATAACATATGGTCCTTCCCATTTGTAAAGAAGTTTCCTTGAAAAAAATTCTAAAATGAGAGTTGTACAAAAGAACATATTCTCCAACTTTGAATTCCCACTTTTGGATTCTTTTGTCATGCCATCTTTTAACTTTTTCTTTGAATCGTTTGGCATTTTCATAAGCTTGGGTTCTCCATTCATCTTGTGAACTAATATCAAACAACCACTTTTCACCAGCAAGTTTGAAGTCATAGTTGAGTTATTTAATTGCCCAAAATGCTTTCTGTTCTAACTCTAGAGACAAATGACAAGCTTTCCCAAATACCATTTTGTATGGACACATACCCATAGGATTTTTGTAAGCTGTTCTATAGGCCCAAAGTGCATCATCTAGTTTCTTAGACCAATTCTTTAGGGACCTATTGACAGACTTTTGTAATATTAATTTTATTTCTCTATTACTAAGTTCAACTTGACCACTAGATTGAGTTCAACTTGATCACTAGATTGAGGATGATAGGGTGATGCAATTCTATGGTTAACATCATATTTAGCAAGCATTTTATAGAAAGCACCATGAATAAAGTGTGAACCACCATCAGTCATTAAATATCTAGGGACTCCAAACCTCGGGAAAATAACTTCTTTAAGCATTTTAATGGAGGTGTTATGATCAGCACTACTAGTTGGAATAGCTTCTACACACTTAGTAACATAATCAACAACAACCAAAATATGAGTATACCCATTAGAGGAAGGAAAAGGTCCCATATAATCAAAACCCAAACATCAAATGGTTCAACAACAACTGAATAATACATAGGCATTTCCTAACGCTTACCGGTATTACCAATTCTTTGACTTTTATCACAAGACAAGACAAACTTACGGGCATCCTTGAAGAGAGTAGGCCAATAAAAACCAGATTGCAATACCTTGTGAGCAGTTCTATCCCCCGCATGATGTCCTCCATAGGCTTTGGAGTGGCATTTCCGTAGGATTTGTTTCTATTCATGCTCAGGTACACAATGTCTAATAATACCATCTACTCCTTGTTTATAAAGATGTGGGTCATCCCAAAAGTAATGTCTTAAATCATAGACCTTTTTCTTTTGTTAGTATGTGAAACTAGGTGGTATATATTTAGCAACAATGTAGTTAGCATAATCAGCGTACCAAGGAGTGTTTTGAGAAACATTTATTGCGGCTAACTGTTCAGGAAAACTATCATCAATAGGTAGTGAGTCATCAAGAATATTTTCTAACCTAGACAAGTTATCAGCTATGGGGTTCTCAGCTCCATTCCTATCAGTGATACGTAAATCAAATTCTTGAAGCAAGAGAACCCACCTAATTAGTCTAGGTTTAGCATCTTTCTTTTGCATAAGATATTTTATAGCATCATGATCAGTGTGACAGAATAACTTTGGAATCAATGATGTAAGATCTAAATTTATCACAAGCAAACACAACTGCTAAAAATTCTTTTTCAGTAGTAGCATATTTCATTTGGGCACTGTCTAGAGTTTTGCTAGCATAATGGATAACATTTAATTTCTTATCAAATCTTTGTCCTAGAACAGCACCAACAACATAATCACTAGCATCACACATAATTTCAAAAAGCAAGTTCCAATCAGGTGGTTGAACATTAGGTGCAGAAGTTAAGGCTTCCTTTAGTGTTTCAAAGGCTTCTACACAATCATCATCAAAAACAAATGTAATATACTTTTGTAAATATTAGTGAGAGGCCTAGAAATTTTGGATAAGTCTTTAATAAACCTCCTATAGAAACCAACATGACCAAGGAAACTCCGAATACCTTTAATATCTTTAGGACATGGCATTTTCTCAATTGCATCAACTTTAGCTTGATCCACCTCAATACCTCGTTCAGAGATTTTATGCCCCAAGACAATACTTTCACTAACCATAAAGTGGCACTTCTCCGAATTCAAGATGAGATTAGTTTGTTCACATCTCTGCAAAACTCGATCAAGGTTGCTTAGGCAATCATCAAAATAAGTTCCGTAAACGGAAAAATCATCCATGAAAACCTCCACAATCTTTTCACAAAAATCAGAGAACATAGAAGTCATACATCTTTGAAAGATAGTAGGTGCATTGCATAAACCAAAAGGTATACGTCTATAAGCATAGGTTCCAAAAGGACAAGTAAAGGTGGTTTTCTCTTGATCATATTGTGGTACATGTAGTTGAGAGAAACCAGAATATCCATCCAGAAAACAAAAGTGTGTGTGCTTAGATAATATTTCTAGCATTTGATCAATGAAAGGCAGAGGGTAATGATCTTTTGTAGTAGCTTTATATAATTTTCTAAAATCAATTACCATTCTATAGCCAGTGACAATTCTTTGTGCGATAAGTTCATTTTTATCATTAGGAACAATAGTAATACCTCCCTTCTTAGGGACACAATGAACGTGACTTACCCATCTACTATCATCTATGGGATAGATTATACCCGCTTCGAGAAGCTTTAATATTTCAGTTCTTACCACATGTTTCATCTTAGGATTCAAACGTCATTGGTGATCAACAACGGGTTTAGCATCAAGTTCCACATTAATATTGCTCTGACATAGAGTGGGACTAATGCCCTTAAGATCATCAAGAGTATATCCAATAGTAGCCCGGTGCTTCCTCAGAATTTTTAATAATCTTTCTTCTTCATGTTCCAAAAGGTTAGCACTAATAATAACAGGACATATCTTTTTCTCATCAAGATAAGCATACTTCAAAGTGTCAGGCAATTGTTTTAATTCAAACACAGGATCACCTTTAGGTGGAGGAGGACCTCCTAGAGTTTCAATAGGAAAATTGTGTTTTAGGAGAGGTTGTTGTTCAAAGAATTTTTTATTTATTTTATTTCTTTCACGCAAGTGCATATCATTTTCATGGTCTACCAAATATTGTTCTAGTGGATCAGTAGGAGGAACAGAAATAGAAGCAAGACAAATTATTTCATCCTTACTAGATAATTCTTTATTACGGGGTTGTCTACTAAACTTGGAAAAGTTAAACTGATGAGATACATCACCAAAATTAACACTGACGGTTTATCTCTTGCAATCTATCTTAGCATTAACAGTGTTCAAGAAAGGTCTACCAAAGATAATGGGAAAACAGTCATCTTGTGGGGAACCAACACTACTGCAGAATGCTACTAACGTGACACATCAATCAGAGACCCTTCGACGAAACTATGTGCGATGCATGAATCGCAAACGGTATAGTTCAAGCTCCTTCACTAATGGAATGAACTATGTGCGAATGCATATCCATCAAATACGATTCAGAAAGTAGTTGCGTGTGCAATATACGGTAGATATTTTGTTCTTATGGACCATTTGTTATTAGCGAAGATATCAGAAATGGTTACACAGATCCATATGTGTGCTATAGTGGACACACAATTCATCACTACAAACTGTGTGCGATAATATAGTAGAACACAAATGATTCAATATAACAAGATGTGTGCAATATAGGGCACACATCTCACTACATAAAGTGCGTGCGATGATATAGCAGAAAACAAACGATTCAACATCACAAGATGTGCGATAGAGGGCAAACAGGTCACTAATCAGAATCGTGTGCGAACACAAGAAATAACACAAACGATTGGTGTTAATAACCTGTGTGTGTTTTGGTCAAACGGTATACAATTTGTCAGCGATTGATAAAATCATCACCGACGGGTTTCGTAGTTTTATCTGTGTGTACTGTGATTTGCTCTGTCTGCACAACATCTATGTTGCCTACACAAAATGGTTGCACAGATCAAGATGTGTGCGACAGACGGCATACCGTGCGCTCGGATGAAATGTGCGAGCCAAAATAACACAAACAATTGGGTGTAAGAAGATGTGTGTGATGCCCAACAAACAGATCATTAATCTAAATTGTGTGGAAAGACAAAAAATAACACAGACTGATAATAACACAGACGATTGCTACTTCTCGAGCATGCGTTGGTTTCCCGTGAAGAGGAACGGTTTGATGCAGCAAAATAGATAAGTATTTCCCTCAATTTTTGAGAACCAAGGTATCAATCCAGTAGGAGATACAAGCGAGTTACCAATAGATGTATCTACACAAAGAATCAAACTCTTTCACCCAACGCTATAAAGGGGTTGTCAATCCCTTCACGGTTACTTGCAAGGATGAGATCTAATAGAGATAGATATAATAGGATACTTGAATGGAAAGTAAAAGTAAAAATAATGCAGCAAGTATTTTTGGTATTTTTGGTTTTAGATCTGAAAGTATAATATGGAAAATAGACCCGGGGGCCATAGGTTTCACTAGTTGGTTTCTCTCATGATGGCAAGTATTACGGTGGGTGAACAAATTATTGTCGAGCAATTGATAGAAAAGTGAATAATTATGAAGATATCCAAGGCAATGATTATGCATATAGGCATCACGTCCGTGACAAGTAGAACGAAATGATTTTGCATCTAACTATTACTCCACACATCGACCGACTCCTGCCTACATCTAGAGTATTAAGTTCATGAAGAATAGAGTAACGCATTAAGTAAGATTGCATGATATAAAGGGATAAACTCAAGCAATATGATGAAAACCCCATCTTTTTATCCTTGATGGCAACAATACAATACGTGCCTCGCTACCCCTACTTTGTCACTGGGTGAGGACACCGCAAGATTGAACCCAAAACTAAGCACTTCTCCTATTGCAAGAATTACCAATCTAGTTGGCCAAACCAAACCAATAACTCGAAGGGACTTGCAAAGATATGAAACCATGCATATAAGAATTCAGGAAACACTCAAATAATATTCATGGATAATCTGAACATAAACCCCCAATTCATCGGATCTCGACAAACACACCGCAAAAGAGTATTACATCGGATAGATCTCCATGAAGATCATGAAGAACATGGTATTGAGAAGCAAAGAGAGAGAAGAAGCCATCTAGCTACTAGCTATGGACTCGTAGGTCTGTGGTGCACTACTCACGCATCATCGGAGGGGCAATGGAGTTGATGTAGATGCCCTCCATGATCGAACCCCCCTTCGGCAGATTACCGGAAAAGGCTCCAAGATTGGATTCTCGGGAACGGAGGCTTCTGGCGGCGGAAAAGTGTTTTCGTGGCTCGTTCTGATAATGATGGAATATTTGGGAATTTATAGGCCAAAGATTAGGGTTAGGGGAGCTGCCGTGGGCCCACAAGCCTGCCCGACGCGGCCTACCCCCGTAGCCGCGCCCCTAGGGCTTGTGGCCCCACGGTGGATCCTCTGCCATGGTTCTCAAGTTTCGTAGTTTCCTTTTTTCCAGAAAAAATTATTCTGAAGGTTTTATTCTGTTTGGACTCCGTTTAATATTCCTTATCCGCGAAACACAAAAACAAGGAAAAAACAGAAACTGGCACTAGGCTCTAGATTAATAGGTTAGTCCCAAAAATAATATAAAATAGCATATTAAGGCATATAAAACATTCAAAACAGATAATATAATAGCATAGAACAATCAAAAATTATAGATATGTTGGAGATGTATCAACGATTTGTGGTAATAAGCACCTGATTCAGAAAGTGATAGCACAAATTATCATTCACACTCCTACATAATCGACTAAAGAACATAATAGCGACATTAAATATCAGCAAGGTTCAGAAAACAACAAAATTGAAATAGCTACTCGTCGTCATTGTTGCGGGGCTGTCCTGTTGGTTCGCCAATGTAGAAATATCTTCTGCACTCATGCAACATGTTCTCTATTGAAGTAGGATGCGCTTTCGGGTTGGCATTGACCATGTTCTTGAACGCTTGATAGGCTTGGACTTTCCTCTACTCATACCCCATCACGATAGCTCCGGTCTCATGGAAAATCCCATCCATGGCCAAATGCATGCGTGCGGCCCTCTTACGACGGAGATATTCAAAGCGGTCGTAAACAACATAGTCAAGATTTGCGCGCGGTGCTAGAGCGGTAGGAGATTGCAGTAAGGAGGCTGCTGCCCTTACCGAGGCCAAATCTACGCAAGGCGGCAAGGCAACGGTGAACTGATCGGCGCATGATGCCCTTACAAAGGCCACAAACGCGCGTTTTGTATACAGAACTACGCTTGCCAGCAATCAATATGATGTAACCTTCAGCTCTTCCGCTTTTGCCGCCAAGGCCTCCGGACCCTCATGTCAGGACCCCGATCGTAAGACATATGAATCCAACCTGTAACACGTCACACCACTTTGCGGACTCACGCATGGTAACCCACAGCTGCCACCTTACCTTGGACGAGACCGTTTGTGCCTTTTGGCTCACGGATATGAACATGTCGCTAGCATTCATACGTCAAAGAACTCGGGTCAACATGACTAGTAATAGACCTAAGTGGCACCACCGTACAGGGACAAGCATATGTAACCCAACAATGCAGGTGTCGGTCATCACCGTGTGTAGACGAGTCGTAGCAAGCTACATGGACTCCATTACATAGTGAGACATATCTGTCATCAACTGTATGTATACGAGTCGTAGCAGGCTACAGGGACTCCATTACACCGTGAGACATTTCCCCGTAGGGACAGACACAGCAGCAAAGAAGGATACACGCCGGTCAATCAATGTGTCCGAAGCAGTAGCAAGCTACCAAGGCTCATGGAAGCACAAAGAGGCATTTCCCCGTAAAGAAGACTACTAAAGGCACACAACTAGGTGTCGAATCCCACACATACCAATGCATTTCAATCATACACGCACTATGCACGATATGCATAGATACAACATGGCATCATAGCAAAACTCTACGACTCAAGTATTTATTCAAGACTCATAAGAGCCAACATAGTGTGGTGTTACAAACAGGGGTCACATGACCCATCACTCAAGTCATACAAGCAACAAGCGGAAGCATCACATGTCTGAGTATAGACATCTACTAAAAGTGGCTGGAGGAGCCTGAAAACTACAACGACCCTCCCAAAGGAGCCAGACCTCTGTCTGGGATTCCCAAGCTAATCCGGTTAACATCAAACTTCACACCATACAAATCACTAATGAGACTGAAGTCTCATCTGCAAGAACATAAATAAGCAAACGTGAATACAAAGGTACTCAGGTAGACTTACATCAGAACTATGTACTTATGCATTATTGTCAACAAGGGGGGTTGTGGAGTTTATTGTAGCAAGCCAACTTTGACTCTTGACTAATATGTACTATGACTATGAGTACTTTCTTTGAGGTGGCGTATCACACACGAGTCCACATATTCACCACATCAATACACCACTATGGATCCTCTCTCGTCTTCCTATGAGAAGCCATCCATACTTATCTGGAGCATTTTAGAGTATTCATTTAAAGTTATCTATGAACAATGCAAGTCTCCAAGTAGTCCATATCTGCGGACGCAGCTATTCGAATAGATAGTTTACCCTATAGGGGTGTACTTCGTCACACATGCTCCCACCACTTATCGCCATGTGCATGTAAAAAGGCACCTCGACAACCTTCAAGCGGAAGCCCAACGAGGGAGTCGGCCACGGACGTTAACCTACAATGACTCACGCCCAAGGCAGTCGCCTATCTGAATTGGAACCCATAATGGAAGTCCGGCCGAGGTTTCCAACATGGCCTCAAACATTGTGAACAGGGCCCCAAGCCAGTCCCGATCGGGCCGTTCTTCCACTTTGCAGGTCGTGCCACATCTATCAACATTTCGAACTACTGCGACTCCTGGATTAAGAACATGTTAGGTTAATAGGCTGAGAGGGGTTGTGTTACCGGAACCCAATGTGCGGTTGTAGGTAGTCTTAACATAAACACGGAACTCAGTTCCTATGAGCGGTCTCAATGAGACAACCCACCATGTACTCCTACATGGCCTCTCATCGCTACATTTACCAAAACAGGTTCAACACTTAACCCTCATCATCAGAACACAATCATTTCACTCCGGTTCATCACCCAGATGAATCAGACCTGACACAACTCTAAGCATAACAAGCATAAGAGGGTTATGCCACAACATGGCTCAAGCATCTACCATGTATGCCAGGTTGCTTGGTTTAGCTATTTACTGTGATAATGACAGGTCATGCAAAGGAGTGGGTACATCTACCGTAACACAAGTAACAGTTGAATCGTTTGTCCTAATGCATTGAAGTGAGAGGAAGAGCGAGAGAGTGGGATTATATCGGAATGCTCAAGGGGGCTTGCTTTCCTGGCACTTTTGAAGATACAATGAGTATTCATCGGTGTCATCGATCTCAACGTCAGAGTAACATCTACCGAGAGGGAACAATACTGGCAAACAAGGAAATGAACACATTCAATGTAATGCAACAAACATGATGTATGATATGGCATGTTAAGGTACTGAATTCACCTAGCACAATATTTATTCATATTAATTGAAGTGGAATTCAAATAGGCATCAAATTCCATCTCCAGCCTATTTATCAGATTTTCCCTATTCATAATTTGTCCTAGTTGGTGATGATAACTTGCTCAAACATGCATGAACATAGCATAAACATATTCTTTGGATTTTCTAATCATTTTTCATATATAAATTACTTTCATCTGACTTACAGATTATTTTCTATGAATTTTTGAAGTTTAAAGCATTTTCTAGAATTATTAAACTCAGAAATCAACTACTACATCAGCCTGACGTCATCATGACGTCAGCAAGTCAACATGCACGGGTCCAGGTCAAACCTGACACTGGGACCCGCATGTCATTCTCATAGAGACTAACCCAGTTGATTAGCTTAAACTAATTTAATTAGAGGGGTTAATTAGTGAGGTGGGGTCTGGTGTCAGTGGCTAAGAGGGGTGGTTAGTGGCTAAGCAAGCCCGCCATGTCAGCATCGCCGGCGTTTAAATGTCAGTGACCAAAACCGCGACGGTAGAGCATCGGAGTGGCTCGAGTTTGGGCTACATTCCACCATTTTGAGTGACGTTTGAGGCTATGGCACGTAGGGACTCGCGCGTGTTCAACGGTGCGGACGGCGTCACCAGAGATGGCAGGTGCTGAGCGCAGCGTCGGTGAAGGCGGCGCTGGAGCTCGGTTGGGTGCAGAATTGTCGTTGCGAGGCACGGGCAAGCTGGGTCAAGGGCTCTACGGCTTCTACGGAGCTCCAGGAGCTCGGTTTCGAGCTTGAACACGCGGGAGGAGGACCACAGCGACGACGATGACATGGCCGGCAGCAGGAGCTTTCGGCCATAGCGGAAACATCTTCTAGGGCACGCATGCGAGGGCCTGGAGTTAGGGAGAAGGGGAAGAAGCTCACTACGGATCGGCCGGTGGTCTCAGCGGGCTCGAGGACGGCTTGCTCATAGCGAATTAACAAACGGCAGACGGCGACCGTGGTCGGAGAAGATGGACGCGATCGTCACCTTCTGGGTTTCCTGACGTCATTCCTTCAGCGTGGAGCTTCCCGACGTCTAGGCGGAGCTCTAGAGCAGGAAGGCGGGGCGAGGAGCCAGCGGCTGCGGATGCGGCTCGCGGCGCTCACGGTGGCACTCGGCTATGTTGCGGGGAGAGAGCAGAGGGGGAGGAAATCACAAGGAGAGTGAGAGAGAGTCGGGGGGGGGGGGCGCATGGTGACTCCAAGGAGAAGGGGAAGGCAAGCAGGGAGGTAGGAGGTGGCCAGGAACGTGGCCACGACCGGCTATGGTTGAGGCACGCAGGTGCTTCTCCTCTTGGTAGGAGGAAGAAGACGCTACTGTCTCCGTGGCTGGGCCTCGCACTTGGGCGAGGTAGGTGGCTTTGTAAGTGGCCTTTTTCTTTATTTGTTTTCTTTTCTATTTCTAATATATGTTTTGGTTCCAACAAAAATAGGAAACCATTTTAGTAAATGCCAAAAATATATATGTGTACTAAATGGAACTATCCAATTCCACATAATAATTCTCAGAATTATTGGACATATATTTCCCATATAGAAAATATATATCTATTGCAAATAGGGTTTAAATTAACTCAAATGCCCAAGAATAAATGTTTCTGGTACTCCAAAATATTGGTTGCTATTTTTACTTAAGTCCAATATTTTATTAGAATACCACGGACATTTTCTTGATACTATTTGAAGCAACTTTTATATTGCTTATTTGACAAAAAATTGGATGATGAGGCTTGATAATTTCCCAATTCAAATTCATTTGAATTTAAAATGCATGCATGAATATGCAATGACAAGCAAGCTAGAACTAGGGATGTGACATCTCAGTAGTGCGTACCGCTGCCAAGGTCTCTGGACCCTCGGCAACGCATACCGTCGCCAAGGCCTCCGGACCCTCGACAGCGTGTACCGCCGCCAAGGCCTCCAGACCCTCAGTAGCATGTACCTTCCTCAACTGCGTGTTCCTTCGTAGCGGGGTCCTCCGCATGGATGACATGTCTAATGTTGAGGATTTTGTGGAGGTGAGGATAATGGGGAGAAGAAGGACAAATTTGGGGGGTGCGATAGGGGCAAGAGATGGTGGAGAGTGAAGAGTGGTGATATTTATTTATGACCCTATACACAATTGCATATAGTTGCTATATGTGCTTCGTGTGTGATTATGTGTGCACGGAAAAGAACTTAAATACTGTGAAAATGCTTCTCGCGCAAGCGCATGCGCTAGCCACAACGGTAAATATATAAAATCCCCAACCACCTTGGCAGCAGCTAGCTATAAATAACCATAGCGATGGCCGATGGCGGTGAGTCAATGATCCCCTGGCTAGTTGCCGCACACACCATCAAGCCCCCAATGGCCGACGATAGGATGGAGTTGGGAGATGGCACAATCGAGGCTGCGTGCGCGATGGTCAACTTGAGGATCGATTGCCATGCCGCTACCTCTCCTGACGACAGCCAGAGGAGGCAGGAATCACGGCATGAGCAAGCCAAGAAGTTAGCCAGGGTCATCTTGAAAGCAGTTAGCGATCGCGAGCGGGCGATATTGCGAGCTCGGCGTAGAGTACGCCGGATGGTGCGAGCGGAGGAGCAGGAACCGCGATGCCGCAAGGACAACTATGTCAGTGGCCGCCGCACGAGGCGCGTGCTTATGTCCCAGATGGAGGAGAACGCATCTCCGGACGACGGGGGAGGACTTGCGGCCGTTGCTGTAGAATTAGTGAGGGTGAGGGTCTCATCGGCCATCGTTGTCGAGGCTGACCCTTCCTCGGTCAATCAAGGTGTAGGTCATCAACTTGGCAACCTCCTGTCCTCCTGAGCCAAGGAACGACACGATACCGATGGACGATGGCAGCTGTGCATGTTGGGTCGGTATTAGGGGTAGTAGCACCTTTGTGCGCGCGCAATTCATATGTATTATACTGATGTAAAATTAATAGCGAGCTAATGTTTTTAAATTACTCCGCCAACTATGCAATGTGCCTATTTGAGCATGTAAATGCTCAATTGAATTGCTAATGCCTGATTTGTGCTTGCACTTTGGACAATACGGTTGCGTTCCTCGGCGGCAGTCGGCTGCGACAGGCGTCCTCGAGCTCAAAGATTTGGTCGGGCTGAGGTCTAGAACGAGCAACTATACAACAATGCAAATAAAGAAGAAGGGGGAGAGGGTGGGGGACTCGGGGTAAAGGGCCTGCATAGGAAACGGTTCGTAACCATGAACCATGTGTGATTATTGCCATTAAATAATTATTGCATGTATGAACTAAAGTCCCAATTATAGTATACGGGTGTGACGGGAGAAGTTTGGATTGTCGTTTGATCGTGGTCTATCCTACGGTGCGCATGCGCGATCCGTGTGGCCATTGTTCTGGCCAATCAAAACACACCGTAGAATGGGGTGAACGCACACGACATTCGCAAAGTAACTGTTTGCCCAATCAAATCACAAAATTTTAAGGGAAACCCATATTTACTTGGTCGTTTCACCATTATTATGTTTCTACTATCAACATACCCACTAGTATGCAACATGTCCAAAATTCACATTCTTTCAGGCTCGTTTACCATATTTAGTCTTTTTTTGTACTTTTCTAGGCATTTACTGCTTATAATTCAAGTTCGAACGTTTAATACATGAAAAGGTGTTCAAAACATGTTATCTCATGTGGTGCCCAGGCATGACCTCAATATGATTCGGTAGAAAATTGAGGAGGTATGGATAATGTCGTTATAGACACTCTTCATAGACCAGACCATCAGTTATGGGGTTTCATGGTCCGGGAAGCAAAATCACCATGTTTTCAAGGGGAACCCATATTTCCTTGGTCCTTTCAAGTAAATTATTATTATACGATCGACATACCCACTACAATGCACCATGTCCAGATTTCAAAATTCCCATGCGCATTTATCGTATTTGGTCCCTTTGGTGTACTTTCTAGGTCCTTTGTGCTTATAATTTAGATTAGAACATTTTGTACATAAAAAGGCGTTCAAAAAGGACTTGAAAATTCGTAATTGTGACGTTGAATAAGTTTTCATGTATTTTATAGGAAACTAATACAATTTTAGAGGAAATGTGTGGGAAGAGGCAACCAGAGATGTGTTGTTTATTTGTTTTGTAACTCTAGAAAGAACAGAAAACATGCTTGAAGAACATGTTATCTCGTGTGGTGCTCGGGCATGAACTCAATATGATTCGGTAAAAATTTGAGGAGGTATGGATAATGTCGTGATAGACACTCTTCATAAGCCGGACCATCACCTATGAAGTTTCATGGTTCGGGGAGCGAAAATCGCCATGTTTTCAAGGGGAACCCATACTTTTTCCTTGGTCCTTGCAACTAGATTTATTTTATACGATCAACAAATGCACTAGAATGCACCATGTCAGAATTTCAGAATTTCCAGGCTCGTTTATTGTATTTGGTCCCATTTTATGTACCTAGTAGGTCCTTTGTGCTTATAATTCAGGTTAGAACGTTCTGTACATGAAAATGCGTTCAAAAAGGACTCGAGAATTTGTAATTGTGTCATTGGATAAGTTTTCATGTATTTTGTAGGAAACTAATACAATTTTAAAGGATATGTGTGGGAAGAGGCAACCAGAGATGTGCCATTTATTTATTTTGTAACTCTAGAAAAATGGAAAACATGCTTGAAGCACAAGTTATCTCTTGTGGTGCCCGGGCATGACCTCAATATGATTCAGTAAAAAATTGAGGAGGTATGGATAATGTCATGATAGATACTCTTCATAAACAGGACCATCACTAATACGTCCATTTTGCATCATGATTTTATATTGATATTTATTGCATTATGGGCTGTTATTACACATTTTGGTACAACACTTATGCATGTTCTCTCTTATTTTACAAGGTTTACATGAAGAGGGAGAATGCCGACAGTTGGAGTTCCGGACTGGAAAAGGAGCAAATCTGAGATACCTATTCTGCACAACTCCAAAAGTCCTAAAAATCTACAGAGAATTATTTTGGAACATATAAAAATACTGGGAGAAAGAAATACATCAGGGGGCTCACGAGGCAGCCACAAGCCTACAGGACACGCCCTACCCCCTGGGCGCGCCCCTGGGGCTTGTGGCCCACCTAGCAGCCCTCCGATGCCCATCTTCTGCTATATTGAGGGTTTCGTCCTGGAAAAAATTAGAATAGATCTTTTGGGACGAAGCGCCGCTGTCTCGAGGCGGAACTTGGGCAGAACCAATCTAGAGCTCCGACAGGGCGATCCTGCCGGGGAAACTTCCCTCCCGGAGGGGGAAATCGAAGCCATCATCATCACCAATGATCCTCTCATCTAGAGGGGGTCAATCTCCATCAACATCTTCATCAGCACCATCTCCTCTCCAAACCCTAGTTCATCTTCTATATCCGATCTTTGTCTCAAAACCTCAGATTGGTACCTGTGGGTTGCTAGTAGTGTTGATTACTCCTCGTAGTTGATGCTAGTTGGTTTACTTGGTGGAAGATCATATGTTCAGATCCTTGCTCATCATTAATACTCCTATTATTATGAACATGAATATGCTTTGTGAGTAGTTACGTTTGTCCCTGAGGACATGGGATAAGTCTTGTTATAAGTAATCATGTGAATTTGGTATTCGTTTGATATTTTAATGAGATGTATGTTGTCTCTCCTCTAGTGGTGTTATGTGAACATCGACTACATAACACTTCAGCATTTTTTGTGCCTAGAGGAAGGCATTCAGAAGTAATAAGTAGATGATGTGTTGCTAGAGTGACAGAAGCTTAAACCCTAGTTTATGCGTTGCTTTGTAAGGGGCTGATTTGGATCCACATGTTTCATGCTATGGTTAGATTTATTTTAATTCTTATTTCATAGTTGCGGATGCTTGCGGGAGGGGTTATCATAAGTGGGAGGCTTGTCCAAGTAAGGGCAACACCCAAGCACCGGTCCACCCACATATCAAATTATCAAAGTAACGAACGTGAATCATATATGCATGATGAAAACTAGCTTGACATAAATTCTCATGTGTCCTCGAGAGCACTTCGCTTTATATAAGAGTTTCTCCAGGATTTTCCTTTGATATAAAAAGGATTGGTCCACCTTGCTGCACCTTTGTTACCATTGTTATTTGCTACCCGTTACAAATTATCTTATCACAAAACTATCTGTTACCTATAATTTCAGTGCTTGCAGAGAATACCTTACTAAGTACCGCTTGTGATTTCCTTCTTCTCCTCGTTGGGTTCGACACTCTTACTCATCAAAAGGACTACGATAGATCCCTTATACTTGTGGGTCATCAAGACTCTTTTCTAGCGCCGTTGCCGGGGAGTGAAGCGCCTTTGGTGAGTGGAACTTGGTAAGGAAAAATTTATATAGTGTGCTGAAATTTACTGTCACTTGTTACTATGGAAAGTAATCCTTTGAGGGTTTTGTTTGGGGTATCTTCACCTCGATCGGAAACACAAAGAGTTGTCCCTCAACCTACTGAGCCTACTGAAAATATTTATTATAAAATTCCTTCGGGTATGATAGGGCAACTGCTAGCTAATCCTTATGCAGGAGATGGAACACTACATCCGGATTTGCATCTAACCTGTGTGGATGACATTTGTGGATTATTTAAGCTTTTAGGTTTGCCCGAGAATGTTGTTAATAAGAAGGTCTTTCCTTTATCTTTTAAGGAAAAGGCATTGGCATGGTACATGCTATGTGATGTGTATTGGATCATGGAACTACAACCGACTCAAAATGGAATTTCATCAGAAGTTCTATCCGATGTATCTGGTTTATCGTGATTGGAATTATATTTACAATTTTTGGCCTCGTGAAGGAGAAAGACTTTCTCAATATTGGGGGAGGCTTAATAAAATGTTATATTCATGCCCCAATCATTAGCTCTTGAGAGAAATTATTATTTAGAATTTTTATTTTCGGCTTTCTCGTCATGATCAATCCATGCTCGATACTTCTTGTGCTAGTTCTTTTATGAAGAAAGATATTGAATTCAAATGGAATTTATTGGAAAGAATTAAACGCAACTCTGAAGATTGGGAACTCGACGAAGGTAAGGAGTCAGGTATGAACCTTAAGTTTGATTGTGTTAAATCCTTCGTAGACACCGTTGCTTTTCGAGAGTTTAGCACTAAATATGGACTTGACTCTGAGATAGTAGCTTCTTTCTGTGAATCTTTTGCTACTCATGTTGATATACCTAAGGAGAAGTGTTTTAAATATCATCCTCCCATTGAACTGAAAGTAGTTGAAGCTATTAAAGTTGAAGAGGAAATTATTACTTATAATGTTGATCCTGTTATCCCTACTACTTAAATTGAGAAACCACCCTTTCCTGTTAGGATAAAGGAACATGCTAAAGCTTCGACTGTGGTACGTAAGAGCTGTATTAGAACACCTACACCTCCTGAAAAAATTAAAGTTGAACCTAGTATTGCTATAGTTAGAGATCTCTTGGTTGATAATATTGATGGGCATGTTATTCATTTCTGCAATGAAGCGGTTAGAATTGCTAGACCTGATACTAAGCATAAACATAGACCAGTTGTGGGCGTGCCTGTTGTTTCTGTTAAAATAGGAGATCATTGTTATCATGGCTTGTGTGATATGGGTGCTAGCGTAAGTGCAATCCCCTATTCCTTATACAAAGAAATCATGTATGATATTGCACCAATTGAACTACAGGAAATTGATGTTACTATTAAGCTGGCTAATAGAGATACTATTGCACCGATGGGGATTGTTAGAGATGTTGAAGTCTTGTGTGGGAAAATAAAATATCCTACTGATTTTCTTGTTCTTGGTTCCCCACAAGATAATTTTTGTCCCATTATATTTGGCAGACCCTTCTTGAATACTGTTAATGCTAGGATTGATTGTGAAAAAGAAATAGGTACTGTGAGTTTTGGGAATGTGTCTCATGATTTTAATTTCTCTAAAGTTCGTAGACAACCCCATGACAAAGAATTGCCTAGTAAAGATGAAATTATTGGTCTCGCTTCTATTGCTGTGCCTCCTACTAATCCTTTAGAACAATATTTGCTAGACCATGAAAATGATATGCATATGAATGAGAGGAACGAAATAGATGAAATTTTCTTTGATCAACAACCTATTTTGAAACACAACTTACCTGTTGAAATACTTGGGGATCCTCCTCCACCCAGGGGTGATCCCGTGTTTGAGCTCAAGCAGTTACCTAATACGTTGAAATATGCTTATCTTGATGAAAAGGAGATATATCCTGTTATTATTAGTGCTAACCTTTCAGAGCATGAAGAAAAGAGATTATTGAAAACTCTGAGGAAGCACCATGTTGCTATTGGTTATACTCTTGATGATTTTAAGGGCATTAGTCCCTCTCTATGTCAGCATAAAATTAATATGGAGCCTGATGCCAAACTAGTTATTGATCACCAGTGACGATTGAACCCTAAGATGAAAGAAGTGGTAAGAAAAGAAATACTAAAGCTTGTGGAGGCACGTATAATTTATCCTGTTGCTGATAGTAGATGGATTAGTCCCGTCCATTATGTCCATAAGAAGGGAGGTATTACCGTTGTTCCTAATGATAAAAATGAATTGATCCCGCAAAGAATTGTTACAGGTTATAGAATGGTAATTGATTTTAGGAAATTAAACAAAGCTACTAAGAAAGACCATTACCCCTTACCTTTTATTGATCGAATGCTAGAAAGATTATCCAAACATACTCATTTTTGCTTTCTAGATGGTTACTCTGGTTTCTCTCAAATACCTGTATCAATCCAGGATCAATAAAAAACCACTTTTACTTGCCCTTTCGATACCTTTGCTTATAGACGTATGCCTTTTGGTTTGTGCAATGCACCTCCTACCTTTCAAAGATTTATGATGCCTATATTCTCCGACTTTTGTGAAAAGATTCTTGAGGTTTTCATGGATGATTTTCCCGTTTACGAAACTTCATTTGATGATTGTTTGAGCAACCTTGATCGAGTTTTGTAGAGATGTGAAGAAGCTAATCTTGTCTTGAACTGGGAAAAGTGCCACTTTATGGTTAATGAAGGTATTGTCTTGGGGCACAAGATCTCCTAAATAGGTATTGAAGTTGATAAAGCTAAAGCTGATGCCATTTAAAAAATGCCGTGTCCTACGGATATCAAAGGTATAAGAAGTTTCCTTTGTCATGCTGGTTTCTATAGGAGGTTTATCAAAGATTTCTCTAAGATTTCTAGGACTCTCACAAATCTTTTGCAAAAAGGTGTCCCGTTTGTTTTTGATGACGATTGTGTAGAAGCATTTGAAATTCTTAAGAATGCTCTGATTACCGCACCCGTTGTTCAACCACCTGACTGAAACCTACCCTTTGAAATTATGTGTTATGCTAGTGACTGTGCTGTTGGTGCTGTTCTAGGACAAAGAGTCGATAAGAAATTAAATGTTATCCATTATGCTAATAAAATTCTAGACAGTGCTCAAAGAAACTATGCTACTTCTGAAAAAGAATTTTTAGCAATCGTGTTTGCTTGTGATAAGTTTAGACCTTATATTGTTGATTCCAAAGTAACTGTTCACATAGATCATGCTGCTATTAAGTACCTTATGGAGAAGAAAGATGCTAAACCTAGACTTATTAGGTGGGTCCTTCTGCTACAAGAATTTTATTTGCATATCATTGATAGAAAGGGTGCTGATAACCCTGTGGCAGATAACTTGTCTAGATTAGAAAATGTTCTTGATGAACCACTGCCTATTGATGATAGCTTTCCCGATGAACAATTAGCTATCATGAATGCTTCACATAATGCTCCTTGGTATGCTGATTATGCCAATTACATTGTTGCTAAATTTATACCTCCTAGTTTCACATACGAACAAAAGAAAAAGTTCTTCTATGATTTAAGACATTACTTTTGGGATGATCCACACCTTTATAAAAAATGAGTAGATGGTATTATTAGACATTGTGTACCTAAGCATGAACAGGAACAAATCTTATACAAGTGCCACTCCGAAGCCTACGGAGGACACCACGCTGGAGATAGAACTGCACATAAGGTACTACAATCTGGATTTTATTGGCCCACTCTCTTCAAGGATGCTCGTAAGTTGTCTTGTCTTGTGATGAATGTCAAAGAATTGGTAATATTAGTAGACGTCAGGAAATGCCTATGAATTACTCTCTTGTTATCGAACCATTTGATGTTTGGGGTTTTGATTATATGGGGCCTTTTCCACAATCTAATGGGTATACTCACATTCTAGTTGCGGTTGATTATGTTACTAAGTGGGTACAAGCTATTCCAACTAGTAGCGCTGATCATAACACTTCTATTAAAATGCTTCAAGAAGTTGTTTTCCCTAGATTTGGAGTCCCTAGATATTTGATGACTGATGGTAGTTCACACTTTATTCATGGTGCTTTCCGTAAATTGCTCACTAAATATGATGTTAATCATAGAATTACATCTCCTTATCATCCTCAATCTAGTGGTCAAGTATAATTGAGCAATAGAGAAATTAAATTGATTTTGCAGAAGACTGTTAATAGATCTAGGAAGAATTGGTCTAAGAAACTTGACTATGCATTGTGGGATTATAGAACTGCTTACAAAAACCCTATGGGTATGTCTCCGTATAAGATGGTTTATGGTAAAGCATGTAACTTACCTCTAGAACTAGAACATAAAGCTTATTCGGCAATTAAAGATCTCAATTATGATTTCAAACTTGCTGGTGAGAAGAGGTTATTTGACATTAGCTCACTTGACGAATGGAGAACCCAAGCCTATGAGAATGCCAAGTTGTTTAAGGAAAAGGTAAAGAGATGGCATGATAGAAGGATACAAAAGCGGGAATTTAATGTAGGTGATCATGTCTTGCTATACAATTCTCGTTTAAGATTTTTTGCAGGAAAACTTCTCTCTAAATGGGAAGGTCCTTACGTTATCGAGGAGGTATACCGTTCCGGTGCCATCAAGATTAACAACGCTGAAAGCACAAACCCGAAGGTGGTGAATGGTCAAAGAATCAAACATTATATCTCAGGTACTCTCATAAATGTTGAAACCAATGTCATCAACACCATAACTCCGGAGGAGTACATTAGGGAGACTTAGCAGAACGTTTCAGACTCCAAAAAGGAATAGGTATGTGGTAAGTAAGTAAAAAGACTCCAAACCTTTTTCAATGGAAATTTTTATATGTTTTGGAATATTTAAAAAATTAGGAAAATTTAAAGTAGTCTGAATAGTGCACGAGGATGCGACAAGCCTGCAGGGTGCGCCTACCCCCTGGGGCTTGTAGCCACCTTGTGCACCTTCCGGACTCCGTTTTCTTGTGGAATACTCCTTTGGGTCAGCAAAAATTCATTATATAATCTGCCGAAGGTTTTGACTCTCGTATCATGACAATACCTCCTATTTTCTCTTTGAGCTTTTTCTACAGAAATTTTAGATCAACATGACGTCCCCAAGTGTTTTGAAGGACAAGTTCTCCGAGAAGGTCATCAACCCCTACCTTGCGGAGGTGCTGCAACACCCTCAAACCATTGAGATGCGTGAGGGGGTGCTGCACATCCATGATGTTGAGGGGCCAAAGAAAACCGGAGGCATGGAAACAAGGCTCGAAGCGATGGAACAACAAGTCTTCAAGTGCCAAGGGATGGTGGAACGGGGACTCGATGCTAATCATATGATGATCACGGAGTTTACCCATAAACATAAGATAGACGCCAAGGATGTTGTGGATCACATCTTCAAGCTTTACAAGAGAATCGGGCACCTCCAAGCCCAGATCTATGACCTGCAAAACCAAAACCATGAGTACGAATACAGATTTAAGAGAATGAGTTTGGCTTTAGATTTGAGGATTCCGGAGACCTGTTCATCCTTTTACGATGGTGATCCTATGCCTTGGAAGATGGAGGACTAACTTCCAACCTCATCAACAACTCCAACATCACCACCTCCGAAGCAAGACAACTAAGCACATGGGTATGAGCACTCCCCTTGGCTTGTGCCAAGCTTGGGGGAGGTGCCCTGGCATCGTATCACCATCACATCTTTTATTTTATTTTTATTTTTATTTTTATCATCTTTCCTTAGTTCGATCCTTTTGGTTATATCTTGATCATGTAGAATAAAGTTTCTGTGTGATCTAGTTTTGAGTCTTTGCTTTATGATTCCTCCTATTTAAGCAAGTCCATGAGTTATGTAATAAAAATTGCTTTTGAGTTGAGGGCTTTTGCTTGTTTGGCATGATCTTGATCTTGAGAAACATGAAGTAGAAAGAAGTATAGAATGAAATCAAATAGTACATATGACAATCTTATGGGGAGTGATGACTTCACATACAAGAAGTATGTCGAGTGAAACCTGTTGGGGTTTGGCAAATATAGCTGTTGGTAATTGGGGCAATTAAAAGGAAGTAATAAAGAAAGAGAGGTTCACATATAAATATATTATCTTGGATATCTTCTATCATTGTGAGCACTCATTAAAATATTATATGTTAAGAAGTTGATGTTGGACAAGCAAGACAACATAATGGTTTATGTTTGCTTATTTCCGAATAGAAGTTATATTGTTATGGATCCCTCAACATGTGTCGCTTGCTTCCACCTAATATCAGCCAAAACCTCCGCACCAAGTAGAAATACTATTTGTGGATCCAAACACCCTTAACCCAGTTTTGCCATGAGAGTCCACCATACCTACCTAAGGATAGAACAAGATCCTTCAAGTAAGTTGTCGTCGGTGCAAGCAATAAAAATTGCTCTCTAAATATGTGTGGTCGATTAATGTGAGGAAAATAAACTTTATACAAACTTGTGATAGGGAAGAAATAAAAGCGATAGACTGCATAATAAAGTTCTCTATCACAAGGGTCAATATAAAGTGACGTTCTTTTGCATTAAGAGATTGTGCATCCAACTATAAAAGCGCATGACAACCTCTGCTTCCCTTTGCGAAGGTTGTGTAGTAGACATCAGGGAGCGCTTTGCTTTATATAAGAGTTTTTCTAGGTTTATCCTTTGCTATAAAAAGGATTGGGCCACCTTGCTGCACCTTTGTAACAATTGTTACTTGCTACCCGTTACGAATGATCTTATCACAAAACTATCTGTTACCGATAATTTCAGTGCTTGTAGAGAATACCTTACTGTGTACGGCTTGTCATTTCCTTCTGCTCCTCGTTGGGTTCGACACTCTTACTTATCTAAAGGACTACAATATACCCCCTATACTTGTGGGTCATCAATCACCTATGGAGTTTCATGGTTTGGGGAGCAAAAATTGCCATGTTTTCAAGGGGAACCCATATTTTTCCTTGGTCCTTTCAACTATATTTATTTTATACGATCAACATGCCCACTAGAATGCTCCATGTCTAGATTTCACAATTTATAGTCTCGTTCATCGTATTTGGTCCTTTTTGTGTACTTTCTAGGTCCTTTGTACTTATAATTCAGGTTAGAACATTCTGTACATGAAAAGGCGTTCAAAAAGGACTCAAAAATTCGCAACTGTGTCGTTAGGTAAGTTTTCATGTATTTTATAGGAAATTAGTACAATTTTAAAGAATATGTGTGGGAAGAGGTAACCAGAGATGTGTCGTTTATTTATTTTGTAACTCTAGAAAAATGGAAAACATGCTTGAAGAGCATGTTATCTCGTGTGGTGCCCGGTGCGGGAGTCCTGGACTAAGGGGTCCTCGGGCCGCTGGCCTATCTCCCAATAGGCAGGCTTGGTGGCCTGCTCTCTGACTATCGCAAGAAGGGCCAAATATGCCACGACCCCGTGTTCTAGAAGGAAGTCTCGAAGGCGCATCGTGGAGAGGAAATCGACATCTCCAACCCTGATAGGAGACCTATCATGTGTAAACCCTAGGTACCCCCTGGTGTCTATATAAACAGGGGGGTTAGATTCTGGGGCAGAGAAACTCATCTAGGGTTTTAGCTATTCGATCTCATGGTAGATCAACTTTGTAACCTTCATACACATCAATATAATCGAGCAGGACATAAGGTTTTACCTCCATTGGAGGGCCCGAATCTGGGTAAACATCGTCTCCTTCGTCCCAAGTTACCATCGATCCAAGACTCACAGCCCGGGACTCCCTACCCGAGATCTGCCGGTTTTGACACCGACATCGGTGCTTTCATTGAGAGTTCCGCCGTGATTGCCAAAGGAATTAATGGCTCTCTTAGTCATTAGTTAGGAAGTTTGCAACATGGACTCCTTTGTCCCTAGACAGATCTTTGCTTTCGGCGGCGATGTGCTGCATGCCTACCCGACCAACCGTCTTGGCCGGGTTGGGACTTTCGCCCCTGATCAAGAGTTCAGTTCTCCGTAGACTCTTGGGGCGATCTTTTGCTCACCGGGATTGCAATATGATCTGACATGCCCGAGGACTCTGAGGCCTTGACTTCAGATTTCGCTCTTGACCCCGCCCGCGGGACAAACCCCGACGATGATCTGGCTTTTAGTCTAGATCCGATCATAGTACCTGATGGTCGGGGGTCAGCTCCTACCGAACACACTCCTTGTGTGGATGCATCGGAGGTTAACTTCGAAAGCTCTGGGCAGATTGACCCGATCGAGCTCTCGATACTCAACGAGGCTCAAGATTGAATCCTATCGATGAAAATTGCTGACGACCCAACCCCGATCCACGCTCAGATCGGTTTGAAGGTGGGTCAAGAGGAATTTTTCATCCCACCCACCACCCACTTAGTAGCCACTTTCGAAGACTTAACCGATATGTTGGACTACGCCTCCAAAGAGGCAGAAGACATGGATGAAGAGGATTGCAATCCCGCCCCCATCAACACCGGGCGATGGACTACGACCTCCACCTATGATGTCTACATGGTGGATACTCCAGCCGATAACGGCGAACACACACACAAAAACAATGGCGATAAATCAGGTGAAGAGCCGTCAAGGCGCTGGAAACTGCGCAAATGATCAAAGGCAAAATAGGGAAGGGAAGCCATTGCTGACACTAGGGAAAACGACACCCCGGAAGACCTCGGCGATCCTGATATCCCCGATCAGCCGCTAGAAGACCAGGAGAGGCCGAAAGATCAGTGCGACCTCGAGGATCTAAACGATTCCGAGGATGACAACTACCCCGTGTCGAGGAGGAGGACAGCCTAGAAGCCGAAGACTTCATCCCCGAAAACTTTGAGGATCAGGAACGGTTTAGGTAACAGCTTATAGCCACTTCTCGAAGCCTGAAGGCAAAAGAACAATAGCTTAAGGCCGAACAAGATACCCTTAATGATAGATGGACGAAGGTCCTATCTGTCGAGGAAGGGTACGGTACCGGTCTATTGGACCAACCCAAGAGCTATCCACGCCGACGGCTGCTACCGCAATTCGACGATGAGGTCCCTAATACAACATCTCCCAAGCACACTCCATACGACCAGCTGGACCGCCCTCCCCGAGGACGAGATAGGACGGCCGGCAATGCCGGTTATAGGCCGGAGATACACCACAGAAGGGGAAGAGAGCCAATAGAGCCTGAGGACAGTTACGACCTGTGACGTGACCTGGATTATAGAACATGGCGCAGGAGATCCATCTACGGATCTAGAGGGTACTCCTCAGACAGATGAGATGGGTACCAGCCTTGGCTCGACCTTAACAACAGAGGACGGGAACAAAACCGGGCCAGATCAGGCGCCGACTACTGGCATGACATAGCCCGGTTAAGAGGCGCTGCCCACCCATTGTGCTTCACCGACGAGGTGATGCAGCATCAGTTCCTGGAAGGGTTTAAACCCATGAACATACAGCAATACGATGGGACGACTGACCCAACATTTTAGATTGAGGATTTCCTCCTCCAAATTCATATGGCACGAGGAGATGATCTCCATGCCATAAGGTATCTGCCCCTAAACCTTAAGGGGCCAGCTCGGCACTAGTTAAGAAGCCTCCCCGAAAATTATATCGGGAGTTGGGAGGATCTTGAGGACGATTTCCGATCTAACTTCCAGGGCACCTATGTATGGCTGCTGGACTCCTCCGACCTAAGAAATGTTGTCCAGAAAGAAGGCGAGTTGGCTCGGCAATTATGGAATCGGTTCTTGACCAAGAAGAACCAGATTGTCGATCGCCCAGGCGTCGAGGCAGTAGCCTCCTTCTGGCACAATATTCGGGATGAATGGATGGCTCGCTCGCTCGGTCAGGACAAGCCTAGGACCACCTTCGCCCTTACATCACTCATGACCCGCTTTTGCGCGGGCGAGGATAACTGGCTAGCTAGACGAAGCCACAACCCCGAAGACCCCAGCACCTCCGAAGTCCGGGAAGGAAACCGTAAACCACGACGTAACAAAAGTAAACACCAGCACAACAACGGTGATGCCGACAACACGACCGTTAACGCGGTTTCCGCAACCCCCGATCCGGGCAGCAAAAGAAGCCTTCGAAAGGCAACCGTGACGGACCTACCCCATTGGACAAAATAATGGAGAGGCCTTGCCAGATCCATGACACCCAAGACAAGCCCGCCACCCACACCAATCATAACTGTTGGGTGTTCAAACAAGCTGGCAAACTCGCAACCGAAGATCAAGGCAAGGGCCCACGCAACGAGGACGATGACGAGCCCTGCGTTATGAACAATGGAGGACAGAAGCAGTTCCCTCCAGAGGTAAAGACTCTGAACATGATATACGCCACTCACACACCCAAAAAGGAGAGGAAGCACGCCCTTCGAGAGGTCTACGTCGTAGAGCCTGTAGCCTCGAAGTATAACCCATGGTCGGCATACCCGATCACCTTTGATCGATAAGGCCATCTAACAAGTATCCATCATGGGGGTTTAGCGGCCCTCGTCCTAGACCCCGTTATCGATGGGTATAACCTCACTAAAGTCCTAACGGAAGGAGGAAAGTAGCCTCAATGTGATTTACTCAGACACGGTGAAAAAGATGGGTATATATCCATCAAGGATCAAATTTAGCAACACTACCTTTAAAGGAGTGATCCCAGGTGTCGAAGCCCGGTGCACGGGCTCTGTGAGCCTGGAAGTAGTGTTCGGTTCGCCGGACAACTTCCACAGCGAGGACTTGACCTTTTACAATGTCCCTTTCTGCATTGGTTACCACACCCTACTGGGTCGCACAACGTTCACTCACTTTAATGTCGTCCCACACTACACATACCTCAAGCTCAAGATGCCCAGGCCCAAGGGGGCCATTGCTGTCAACGGCAACATAGAGCATTCCCTTCGAACTTAGGAACATGCATTATCCCTGGCGACCGAATTCAATTACGATGACAACATCGGCCAACACTGAAATCGGCCATAAAGGCATGTAAGGTTGACAAACGAGCTCGGTCTCAATCTGAACTCCTGGAATCTTCTTCTCCCCGGAAATAGGGTCAAACTCCTCATTGCACAGCCCTAGCGCCCGTCAAACATGTGTCAAGATGGCACAACTTTGCACTCAAGATTCGATGGCAGCAGTGGGGAAAAACTATCAAAGGGGAAGTGTTCGGCCTGACCGATTTATTGCCAGTACATGTCCTCGGACAAACCACAGGTACCATCAAGGACCTGCTAAAGCGTAAAGCTCATCCATACCTCAGTGACTTCTCAAGATGTTCTTCCCAAGGTCCGCTTGCCGACACCAATCACCCTTAAAGGAATGTAACTCCCTAGGGGGCGCAGGAGGGGACATGCGACTAGGAACATCGAGGACGTCAAGCCATCCATCGAAGACCCCGGGTACAACCTCTCCTCTATAAACTTTATATTTCCTCGTCAAATACCTGTAAACAGTGGCTCTGGCAATTTGAGTTATAAGAATTAATGAGCAAAAATAGACCATTGTACATGGCTTCTTCGCTGTATTTTATGCCACATACTCTGTTCTTCCCTCATCAACGCTTCTTGCGAAACTATTCGGTATACATTATGACGCAACCGGCTAATAAACCGGGGGATTGAGTTTCAAATATCACCCTAAGCATCACCCCGACAAAATTGATCGTGTGTCCGGCGTCTTGGATTTTGCTTTATATGCATTGGATCCGAACTATGTCTTGGGTAAATAGTTGGGTTGATCGGCTCTTGTGTTTTCCCTCTTACGTTCCGCTTGTTCGGCCAAAAGGGCAAAGGGAGAACCACTACGATTGTGCTTCCAGCTCGCCTGGTCAAGCACCTGAGGGGAGAAAGCCAAAAACTGACTGTCATAGTAAGCGAGAACCGGTCTGCAAATCCGAGCATAAGTGTCATACTAAAAAATTGACAGAGGTTATTTCATGTCATACGATTGGTTTCATACTTGTACAAACCATGTGATGTTGGCTTTAGCCTCAGTACATCTGAACATCACAAAACACTGGGGGCTAGTCATCAATCCCTGCAATTTTTAAGCTCCTATGGATAAGTGAAAGCGATAAAGCATCATAGTCCGATTGCCTTGTTCCCCTCGCACTACCGCCTCCGGGCACTAATACCTCGGCTAAGGGTCAGAGTGTGGAAGCAAAAACACCTCGCATAGTATCTACATGGGGGCTGAAGCCAACGACTCGCAACTTTGAAATAAAACGTCCACATGGGAGTCACAATAAATACAAAAACTCAAAAGACATGATAAACCATGCAGCCTCAATATAAAGCGTTAACAGTCTTCAGACATATTACAACACGCTCATTCATAAAAAAACATCCTTAGAGCATTGGGCCTCTATCGCCCGAGCACCCTCCATCACTGTGAAGAAGTATTTCTTGGGGCGCCTATGCTCCTTTCTAGGGGGCGGCGGTGTGGTTGCCATCTCGGTCGGCTTGAGCTTCGGCCTGTGCACCATGGTCCTTGCAAAGGCCACCCGAGCTCCCTCGATGCATGTAGAACGCCTTAGTGCGTCCATCCAAGGCGCAGCTTCGCACAGTTTCCGCACCAAGCCGAAGTAGCTTCTCGCAATGGCTTTGCATGCCACAACTGGATGCAAAGATCCTTCATGTCTGGCTCTGCCATCTTGTGTAGCTCCATCACTTTCTTAATCTGCTCGATCAGAAGAGGAGAGTGCTCAGGGGACTCAAATTGTGCCCAGAATAGCTGAGCCTCATCATCCTCCTCCCGCAAAGCATAAAACTTGTTCGCACCCACTGCACTCTATCGGAGGTCCGTACATGTGCCTGAGGAACGCCACACCTGGGTGAGCAACGCAAACCTTCTACCCCCAAAGGTACACTGTAGTAAATACGGCTTACCATCTGTGACAGCCTTGACTTGGCGGATTTATTCTTCAAAGAACCGCCTATCCACCCGCACCTTTTGGAGCTCGGATTTCAGCGTGGATAGATCGGTGGATTGCTCTTTGCCTTTCTTCTCAAGGGCCTCGCACTTCGTGCTGGGATCCTTGAGCTCCTACTACACCTCCTCCACCCGGGCCTCATGCTTATCATGGCAGTCTTTAATGCGAATAGTGCGGCTGCTGCTTGTTCGGCTGCCGCCTTCTCATCTGTGGTCTCCCGCTTCATCCTTTTTAGCTCAGCCTTGAGGTTCTCGACCTCCGCAACCGAAGCTGTGGAAGCAATAAATAAATAATTACACTGGGTTACCAATGAGGATCACTAACGATAGACAACCCCAATATTACAATTTGGCTTACCTTGTGCCTTATCGAATCTCTTGTTCAGGCAATCAAGCTCCTCTTCGGAGCTCTTGAGCTTCCGATTTAGCTCGGCAAGCTCTGCGGCATTGACGACTGCCGCCTATGATGAGGCCTACAAAAAATAAATCAATAAATATCAAGTTATGTGCGTTCAAACCCCTGAACTGTCAAGAATATGACCCTGTGCTCGGTCCTCTTAATTGCTTTTAGAACAATGCAGGACAAATGGTGTCATGTGCATCGTTGGTCAATCCTGGGTATTTGACCCCCGGGTGAGTTTTTTCAATCCCACCCAGGGCTCGGGGGCTACTACATATACAAATATAGCACAAACTTAATAAAATTATTTTTTTCGTGAAAAGGGTATTACACGGCTCATCTTGAAGCCCGTCAAGAGGCCATTGAAGGCCTCTTTCAGTCCGCTATCAACGGAATGAATGCCTTGCAAAACCACACCCATAAGAGTGCGGTGATCCTCGGAGATGGAGGCGCTAGATAGAGACTCCTCCATCATGACCGGCCACCCAGTCATGGGTGGCATGGTGGTGACCGGCCAACCCGATCTCTGACGGGGGATTGAGCCGGTAGCTTCGAAGGCACAACGCGCTCCGGAGATGTTCTCGGAGGGGACTAGACATTCCTCCGTCCTCCCTCCTCAATGGCTAGGCGATTTTCCTCCCCCGGTCTTCGGCGGTCGAGACATCGGCCATGACATCAACACCCCCACCGCCCGTGTTCAGCTCTGAAGGAGCCTGGCGTGATGACACCTCCGCGGCCTCTTTCGAAGCCCCTGGAGGTGTGGGTTGTGATGCAGTCCCACTCTCTGCCAACTCGGCGGAGGGAGAGTCCCCATCCGATATTTGTTCAGTGGGGAGAACACGTGGTGGGATACAGATTAAAAGGCACTCGTCCATTTAAAACATTAAAAAACTTCATATAAATAATTCAGAGGGTCTTCGGATATATACCTCTGGGCTGGGGGCTTGACCCTTGGGTTCCTTCGAGGAACCCTTTCAAAGTCCTCCGACTTATCATCGGAGTCCGAGGTGTCATCGGCTAGGACTACTTTTATCCGGCATGATCTCTTCGGGGCAGGAGGAGGTAGGTCCTCCGCGGCGTCTGCTGACGCTGCCCTTTTTCTTGTGAGGGGAGAATTGCTCTCCCCTCCATCCTCGTGCTCCTCCTCGTGAGTGGAAGAGGCATGGGTCTCCCCGGACATATTGTCTAGGAGATCCCTCAATCGAAGACCTTCTCTGTCTTTTTTCTTCTTCTCCTTCTTCTATGGCGCCATGTACGGTGCCACGACGAGCATCACCGTTAACAAATCCGACCTGGGGTCTTCGAGTTGTGGGGTCAGTAGTTAATTTCCACGGCCTTGCTCAACCATTTCTACAAACATGAGGAGGAAGGTGTTCGACCCTTTTGTCAAAGAACAAAGCCAGAGGATTAGAATTTTATCATACCTGGGCAGGAGGGTTGTCGGCGTCAAGACCTACGTCTTCTTCCTCGGCTGACCAGTTTTTCTGGGGCTTGAATAGCACTTTCCACAAATTCACATGGGTAGTGCGGAAGAGTTGGCACACTGTAGGCTTGTCCCCAAGCTGATAAGACCACATTAGGGAGGCCCCGTGCTGGCAGGGAAGAAGACGACGTCGGAGCATGACTTGGACCACATTAACCAGCTCGACCTTGGCCGCGGTTATTGAGGAAATACACTTCTGCTGAGATTTCACCTCTGCGTCTGACCCCCACTCCAGGCCCTTCTTAAGCCACGAGGTTAACCTCGCGGGAAGTTCAGATCTAAACTCGGCAGGTGCCACCTAGCCGTCATCCCTTGGTTCGGTGATATAGAACCATTTCTTCTGCCAGATCTTGATCATATCGATGAAGGTACCGACTGGCCACTTGACGCATGGGATCTTACTGATTACCACCCCTCCGTAGTCTGCATGCTCACCCGTGACTATCTTCGGCTTGACATTGAATACCTTGAGCCACACACCGAACTGTGGCTCGACCCACGGGAAGGCTTCACAAAACAATGATGAATGCGGAAATATGCATGAAGGAGTTCGGGGGAAGATCATGGAAATCCAGCACGTACAAGAACATAAGGCCCCTGATAAAGGGGTGGAGCGGAAAGCCTAGTCCCCGGAGGAAGTGGGGGACGAACACTACCCTCTCACCCGGCTTCGGGGTGGGGATCACCTATTTCACCTTTGGAGCACGGTGGAAGACGTTGGCGGGGAGCTAGCCGACGACATTTAACTCCCCGATGTCCTTGTCGGTGACCGTGGAGGCCTGCCACTTGCCCATGGAGCCCGAACCTGCCATGGCTAAGCTCAGAGGGGAGACTGAGGGAGAACTAGATCTGGGCTCTTGGAGCTTGGGAAGATTGAGGAAGCGAGGGATGCGAGTGGTAAGCGTGAATAGGCCTCGTTTTTTCCCTTTTATGAGGAGTGACGCCGATGAGCCTCCCTTTATTGCGCCGCAAGTCTCTCTGCTTCCCGAGACGTGCATGAGGTTATGCACGTGTAAAGTAACCTAGGGAATTAATCATATCCCGTGTGAAACGGAGCATGATCTATACATTGATGAGTCGTGCAGATGTAAAAACAGCCTTGAACCACGAATTAAGTTTTCATAACTGGTTCAACGGTCGTGATAGGACACGAACCTTTGTCAAAAGGGCTGTTAGAAAACAATGTTTACACTTTGACGTTTGGCCTTTGGGTCTAAGAAACTCATGGCATCCGGACGATCGTATGATCGGAAAATTACGCGTCATCGGAAGCCGGACTAGTCTCAATCGATCATTAATGGGAAGAAGAACTCACCCCGCAAGCCAAATACTCCGATCATGTGGAGCTGCCAGTGTTGTGACCCTTGGCGTTGGGGGCTAGTTCGGGGGATACTGAGGGAGTCCTAGACTAAGTGGTCCTCGGGCTGCTGGCCTATCTCACAATAGGTCGGCTTGGTGGGCCGTTCTCTGACTATCACAAGAAGGGCCGGATATGCCATGACCCCTTGTTCTAGCAGGAAGTCTCGAAGGCACTTCATGCAGTCCAAGTCAAGATGAGGAAATCGACATCTCCATACGCGGCAGGAGACCTATCATGTGTAAACACTAGGTACCCCCCGGTGTCTATATAAATCGGGGATGGGGTAGATTGTGGGGCAGAGAAACTCATCTAGGGTTTTAGCTATTCAATCTTGTGGCATATCAACTCTGTAACCTTCATACACATCAATATAATCGAGCGGGACGTAGGGTTTTACCTCCATAGGAGGGCCCGAACCTAGGTAAACATCGTCTCCTTCATCCCCTGTTACCATCGATCCTAGACTCACAGCTCGAGACCCCCTACTTGAGATCCGCCGCTTGTGACATCGACACCCGTTCATGACCTCAATATGATATGGTAAAAAGTTGAGGAGGTATGGATAATGTCGTGATAGACACTCTTCATAAAACTGAACATCACCTATGGAGTTTCATGGTTCGGGGAGCGAAAATCGCCATGTTTAGAAGACATAAACTCCAGAATACTTAGATGATGTTTCAAATGAGAAGAGTACAAAATTAAAGACAATCATTCAAATCGAAGATAAATTTAGTTCCTTGAAGACATACATTACTTCGTGTGTTATGCAGCAAAGTCATTAAAATGCAAAAGCGTTTGGATGTGTGTCCACTCAAAGGACATTGTAGGATTCTAAGATATTTACCTCACATCGCAGCTTGAAAACTCTTTTCTCATCCAAAGGCTCCATGAAGATACCAACCAATTGTTCTTCTGCCTTCACATGCTTGATGACGATGTCTCCCTTCAACACATGGTCGCAAAGAAAATGATGTCGAATCTGACGGTGCTTTGTCTTGAAGTGTTGTATTGGGTTGTGGGCTATCTTGATGGCACTCTCATTGTCACGGAAGAGAGATACTTTATTCTAGTTGATATCATAGTTCTTGAGGGTTTGTTCATCCATAGAAGCAGAGTGTAGCAGGCACCAGCATCAATGTATTCAACTTCAGTAGTGGAGAGTGATACACACTTCTGCTTCTTCGAAAACCAATATACAAGAGATCGTCCTAGAAGTGACAAGTTCCAGATATAGACTTGCGATCAACTCCATCGCTAGCAAAATCTGAATCTGAATAGCCAATGAGATCACACTTCGAGCCCTTTGGCTACCATAATCCTAGGGTTGGGGTGTGAGCCAAATATCGAAGTATTCACTTCACCGCGAGGTGATGCGATTCCTTTGGTGCCGCTTGACATCGGGCACACATGCAAGCGCTAAGCATTATATCTGGCCTAGATGTACATAGATACAATAAAGACCCAATCATGGAGCGATATACCTTTTGATCAAATTCTTTACCATTTTTGTTGGTGCAGAGGTTGTCGTTTGTTGGCATTGGCGTCTTGTATCCTTTGCACTCGTTCATGCCAAATTTCTTGAGGCCGTCCTTGAGATACTTCCCCTGAGATATGTAGATACCATTTGCTTGTTGTCAAATCTGAAGCCCAAGAAGGAACTTCAGCTCTCCCATCATTGACATCTGATATTTCTCTTGCATCATGAAGCAAAACTCATCACTATCTATTGTTAGTGCAGCCGAAGATAATGTCATTCACATAGATTTTACATATAAATAGTTCATCATCATATAATTTAGTGAAAAGAGTAGGATCGAGTGAACCAGATTGGAAGCCTTTGTCTTTTAGAAATTCCTTGAGTGTATCATACGAAGCCCTCGGTGCTTGCTTGAGGCCATACGATGCCTTGTTGAGCCTGTACACCATGTCAGGATGTTTTGGATCTTCAAACCCTCGTGGTTGAGCAACATATACTTATTCCTCAAACTTACCATTGAGGAATGCACTTTTGATATCCATTTGATATAGTCATATAGCATAGTGTTAGCATAAGCAAGCAGTATACATATGGATTCAAGTCTAGCCACGGGTGCAAAAGCTTCACCAAACTCAATACCCTAAACCTGTGTATAACCTTGAGCTACAAGCCGAGACTCATTTCTGACCACTTGTCCAGATTCATCTTGCTTGTTGCAATAGATCCACTTTGTACCAATGATTTCATGCTTGCGTGGATCTGGTCGCTTGACGAGTTCCCATACACTGCTGAGCTTGAATTGATGAATCTCTTCTTCCATGGCTTGAATCCATTCCGGTTCCATGAAGGTTTCATCTACTTTGGTGGGTTCTGATATACACATAAAAGCAAAGTGCCCACAAAAGTTAGCTAATTGGTTAGCTCCTGAGCGGTGAGAGGACCTGGCGCATTCATGTTGTCGAGCATCTTCTTGATTTGAACTTCATTAGCTACATGCGGATGAGCTAGGTGAATACTTTGTTCCTAGGTGTGAGCATTGTCTTCATCGGCAGCATTGTATTTGCATTGACTAGATGGAGGAATAATGATTTCTTCAACTTCATGTTCCTCATGCATGATTTATCTAGTGCCCATCAACCTAATGGCTTCTTCAGGTAGAAGTTTATGTAGCACAGGTGACATGTGCTCTCTTTGCGAGCCATTAGTTTCATCAAATCGCACATCTACAGTTTCAAAAATCTTATTGTGATAAGTGTTGAAGACTCTATGGGTGTGTGTGAATCCTTTCCATAACCAATCATGAAACTCTCATGTGCTTTCGGTGCAAATTTAGAAGTGTGGTGTGGATCCCTAATCCAAAATCTTGTACCGAAGACTTTGAAATAACTTACATTGGGCTTCTTACTAGTGAGGATCTCATATGAAGTTTTCTTGAAGAACTTGTGAATATATGCCATGTTGATGATGTGGCAAGAAGTGTTAATAGCTTCAGGCCACAGTCTTCGAGGTGTCTTTATTCATCAAGCATGGTGTGAGCCATATCTATGAGAGTCCCGTTCTTGCACTCCACGACATCATTCTATTGTGGTTTGTATGGAGCACAGAACTCATGTGTGACACCAAGAGTGTCAACATAAGTGTCGAGACCAGTGTTCATGAACTCTGTAACATTGACCCTCCTGATGTGCTTGATATTGACGATGTAGTTGGTTATGCACCCATTTGCAAAGCGCCTGAAGACATCCTGCACTTCAGTCTTGAAAAGTATAATGTGCGCCTAGGTACATCAAAAGTAATCGTCAATAATCACAAAGCCATATAAATTTGCAGTGGTAGAGAAAGTTGAGTAGTGAGTGGGGCTGAAAAAGTCCATATGGAGCAGCTCGCAGGGACAAGTGGTTGTCATAAATGTCTTCGAGGGGTGTTTGTCCCTAGTCATCTTCCCAGCTTCACATGCACCACACATGTGGTCCTTATTGAACTTGACTCTCTCAAGACGCATGATAAACTTATTCTTGGAGAGCGTGTGCAAGTTCCTCATGCCAGCATGTCCCAATATTCTATGTCGTAGCCAACACTCTTAATCCTTTGCTAGAAGACATGTGGCAACATGTGGTCCCGCAAAGAAGTCTACCATGTATATATCACATCTACGAAAACCTTCGAAGACTTTGGTTTTGCCACAGGCCATTAGTACAATGCATCGGGATTTGCCAAATATGACAAGCATGTCTATATTACAAAGCATTGACATTAAGTTGTACCCAAGGGATTCGACAAGCATCACATTGTCCATGTGCCGATCCCTTGTGATAGAAACTCTACCTAGCCTCAAAACATTGCTGCTACTTTTGTCGGCAAAGACGATGTGATCTTTGGTTGTATGTCAAAGAGTTGACTCCATTAATAGGCTTCCATCACCAGTCATGTAATGTCGGATTCAGGGCTCCGCAAAACCCTTAAGGTTCGAACATTGGGTGTGTGCGAGGATCTAAACCGGCTCAAAGTCTCAAGCTTGTCACCCTACAGCCTAGCTACGACGAGCAAATGCAAGCGAGGGAGAAGGTGGACTCAAAGATTTACCCAGGTTCGGGCCACCTCGTGGTTTAAAACCCTACTCCTGCTTTGTGGTGGATTGGACTCACAAGAAGGCTAAGGATGAACTAGTACACTGGTGGGGTGGCCTCGCGAGGGACTTTGGTGCAGATGAACTAGCTCTACTCGACCTTACTTCTATGATGGGAGTGGGTGGATATTTATAGGGGCCATGGTCCTCTTCCCTCATTGAACAGACGGGAAGGGATCCACAAAGGCCAAATTTGAAAGGGGACAGGAGGTTTATCTTATCCGGACTAAAGATGGTTATCGCCTGAAAAGCTTCGGGGATGACGCAGTGGTGGGCTCGGCTAGACGGATGGGCTCGGCGATGACATCCGTCTTGCCAAGCTCGTCGTCTCGGTCTCGTTGCACCAGGAAGGAACCCTTTTGGGGATTTCGTGGGATCCCACGTATGTCCTTGTCTCCTTATAACCTAAAGAGGAAACTGTCTTCCCCCTGTGCCTGCTGGCGCCCGTCTGGTTTCGTTGTCAAAACCCACGCCACCACGTCATCGGGAGGTTTGGCACTTGCGTAGGAATCTCCGCTCCTCAGGAGGCAGCCTGGGGGGATGCTACTCTTCGGAGGTCTTGACGTCTTCCTCCACACGAGGCGGGGGGCCCTCGCGAGGGTCTTGGTTGGAGGAGCTTGTTGCTGGGCCGTACCGCGCCAGTGTTGTGGGCCATGCGCTGGGCCATACCGCGCCATTGTTGTGGGCCATGCGCTGGGCCGCAGGCAGGCAAGTCTGGATACCCCCGGTCCCAGAACACCAACGCTAGCCCCCGGGCCCAAAGCATGCTGACCCTGGCTTCACAGCGAAGGCGAGGTGCGAAGGGTGAAGAGCTGCGAGACCCCAATTGGCTGCAAGTCAGGCTCGACGTGGAGCGAACGGCCCTGCCCCGAATCGCCTCAGCAACTGTCTAAGCTGACAAAAGCTGAGTGCCTACCGCGGAGCCATTATTACCTTTCTTCTCTGTGCCTTGCCCCTTTTCTCAGATCCCCTTTCCAACGCGAGAAACTCCTCCAAGTCTTGACATAGAATCATACTTCCTCTTGCTCTCCTATTTACCAGATCCTGCGGATGGTGCCTGCCGCGAAGACGAAGCCTGAGGCTCAAGCCTCGGCCCCCTCTTCTCCCTCTCTCGTGCTCACGGAATTGGCCATTTCCAGGGAGGGGGACCTCGCTCTGGCACTCCCTCTGACTGCAAGAGACACCAACAAGTGGGGGTAGGCCTTGTTCTAGTGCGGCTCTACGGAGCGACGCACCCTGGAGAAGACGGTCTACCCCTTCTTCCTCCACAGCATCGTATACGGGCTCGTCCCACCCTTCTTCGGGTTATTCTTCGCCATGCTTGTGCACTACGGGATCCAGGCTCTCCATCTTCAGCCCAACTCCATCTTTGTCCTGTCGATCTTCGCTTTCTACTGCGAGGCCTTCGTGGGCGTGAGGTCTTCCGTGGCCCTTTTCCGCCATTACTTCAGCATGCGTCTTCATGATAGCGCGCAGTGGTCGGGATGCGCCTCCTTCATCGCGGTTCAGTGCGGCAACGTGCTTCTGAAGGCCGGTAGAAGGTGGAAGGCTACTGGCACCATTGGGTCTTCTTGGATGTCCAAGGGGTCAAACCGCATCTGGAGCTTCCAACGAGACTGCCCGAGAAGACTCCTGAGTGGGCCTCCATGAAGCTCATCGACCCTCGGGTGGCATCTGTCTTGAGGCGGATCTCCTCGAACATGGACGCCAGGAACTGGACCGGGGCGATGATGGTGAAGGAATTCATGACGCAGTGCCTGGCACCTCTCCAGCAGCACTCGAAGCCCATGTGCGAGTACACATGCAGGGAGTGGGACAGGGCCATGAACATCCTGCTCAATGGCGATCCCGGGGATCTTCCCGAGGCCTACACCCCGCTGTACCGCCGCGACGATGGCGCGTCTTTGGTTGCCGCGATGCCTGACTTCGACGACTAGGGACTCACGCCATCTGAGCATCCCAATCCCTCGGTGCTGGTGTCCTCCGGTGACACCAGTGGTGAGGGGAACTCAGAGGAGACCATGGACCACAAAGAGGAGGCATCCCTTCCATCGCAGAGTGTGCTCCTCCGCAGTCTTTACGATGATCACGACGATGACGACGAGCCCTCAGCCGCTAGCTTCCAATGCTTGGCCAGATTGCCCAAGGGGCCGGGGCCTCCCCCAAAGGCCGCCCAATCGTCCAGCCGGGCGACCCCAAAGAAGCATGCGTCTGCATCCCCACTAGTGGACTCCTCACATCCCTGCTAGGCAACTGAGACACTGGGCTCACCTCAGCCCACGTTGCTGTCGGGGGGCAAGGCAGCTACTGCCAGGGCTGGCCCGGGCTCGCCGACCATGGATTCCCAGGGCGCCCTCCACACTTCTCCGGGTGGCAGCACCGCAACAGGGGTCGGTGTAGAGTACCTGGCACACCCTCTAGGCACAACCATGACCACGCCAAAGGAGAGTAGGGGCATCCCAACTTGCGTCGAGGTGGAGCTGAAGAGGAAGTGGGTTGCATGCAAGGAGTAAGTAGCCTTTCCTCGCTTCTGGTTTATCTTTAAACTATGGATTTGCTCATGGTCCTCCCCTTCTTGACAGCCAGGGTCGGGGTAGAGCCGAAGAGGAGGAAGGCAAGCGCTAAACCGAGGGAGCCCCTTGTCCTAGGGGCATCGCCCAACTCGGGCCGCGATGGAGGTGCGCACCAGCCTAGTGTGCCATTTGGAGGACTGGTTGTTGGGGGCGCGGAGACTCAAAAGGTGGCACCCCCTGTCGCAGCCTCGGCGATCCTAGTGTCGGCAGAGGAGGCAGTCCCCAGCCCCCTGCAGGGGGATCTTCTCGTGAAGGCACAGCAGTGCAGCCTCGGGACGAGCCAGCCCCCACTGGCCAGCCGGCCGCAAAGTTGTCCGTGCTTGCCACGATGGAGGTGGACTTGGAGCCCCGGCTCCTCAAGACAGTCATGTCGCCCGACCTTTGGACGTTGCGCATGTCGATGCGACTACATCATCTCCTGGACCGGCCCTCGCGCTCGCGTGCTGTGGTCCTTTGATTAGGTCTGGTGCTTTGCTCGAGGCCTACACCATGCTTAATCAGCTCTAGGACGACCTCCATGATGCTGATAGTCACCTCGGAGAGAGCGCCTGGGGCTCTTGTCTGGGTGGTCCCAGGCCGAGTGGGCCATCCGGAAGGCTTGGGACCGGGCCCAGGCTGCTATCGCGAAGAGTGAAGAGGAGGCCGCTGAAGCCAAGGCAGGCCGAGACGCTGCACAGGTCGAGATGGAGTCTTCTAGGAAGTGTTGCGGTGAGGCAGAGGCAAGCCTGAAGGCCTTCCAGGAGGAGCAAACCGCACTCGCGCGACGGCTCCATGAGCAGGAGGAGGTCTTTAAGGCCCGCGAGGCGAAGCTTGCCGACCATGACTCCGTGTTGTCCCTCATGGCTGACTCTCAAGCCAAGGAGAGTGGGCACTTGACCAAGTTGAAGGGCGAGGTGGAAGAATCCCAGGCGTCCCACGCTCGTCACGCTTCTGAGCTGGCGACTCAGCTAGAGGCCAGGGAGAGGACCCTCGCCACTACTAAGGAGAAGGCGGCCGCGGAGCGCGATGCCTTCCCCTCCCTTGAACTCAATCTTTGCAAGTAGTTGCGCTCCATCTGTAGGTGGCAATTCCGGGAGCCTTTGGCGAATCCGAGGCCGGCTACGCTGGGCTTTCCTTTAAGCTTGTCAAGGTTCTTGAGGGTGCCTCCACCAGGGTGGACACATTTCTAGAGGAGGAATGCCGCGACCTCCTCGCCACGGCCGCAACGAGGGTCTTCAGCTAGCTCTACCTCCGCGAGCCCGGGTTCAACTTCGATGCGGTGCTCGTCCCGGTTGCTCCTAAGTCCCGCGCCGCTGCGTAGGCAGACGTGAAGGATTCGATGGATGCGCTGGTGGAGAAGTTCACCTGCATTACGACCGCCAAGGCCCCATTGTGTGAGGCGACTGGTGGCGACGATGGAGACGGCGATGTTGATGACGAGCTTGTCATGGCTGGGACAACCGGCGACAACGACCACGGTAGCGGTGCCCCCCTCCTAAGTCTTTCCCTACAACATTTATTGTGCCTTGCGGAGGCGTAAGACTTTGAATTCACAAGACATTCAGTGCCTATAATAATTGCTCGAAATTTCTTTGAATTTCATGATTTCCTCACGTGCCCTACTTCCTTCATGTTTGCTTTTTGCGCTCTGCGTCGGCAGGGCCCAATCTCGCGCATACCTCAACCGCCATTGGGTCGTCCGGATTGCCAGGACAAGACCAAGGGGCGAGGGGCCACGTGACCAGTGACGCCCCCGAGTTGCAATGCTCAGGGGTCCCCCTTGACGTGCGAGCAACAACCATGAAGGAAACATGGTGACACCAGGACAGATTTGGAGCACCTTAGTGCTCTGCGTCGGTAGAGCCCAATCCCGCACATACCTCGACCGTCGTTGGGTCATCCGGATCGCTAAGACGAGACTAGGGGTGAGGGGCTACGTGACCAGTGAGGCCCCTGGGTCGCGATGCCTAGGGGTCCCCCTTGACATATGAGCGAACACTGGTGCAGTGACGTGCTATAAAAACGGTTTTTAACCCCTTTCCGCGACGTAGTTGTAACCGTCGCCTTGCCTGTGTGGGCGATAGGGGGGTCCATCCCACAAGACATGACAAAATCATTGGTGATGGAGGCCAACGAATGCAAACGTTTAGCAAAGTAAAGCGTATGGGATTTCTGTATCTATCACAAACGAGAGTCACCTTTCAACCGTTTGATATATGGCACCATTCCCATACGGCCCATCCTTGCAACTTGTGATAGATCACACTAACATCACACGTGGAATTCTATAGCACAGCGTTTACGATTTGTGCTGAATCGCAAACAATTCATAATTGTAAAGCATGTATGATAAGGAGACAATCACACACATTTTGTCCTACAACGTCATTTGCGATATACAAAGATTCGCAAATGCTCCAACTATCATACTCGTGTCGGATGCATATGACATAACAAACAGTTAAACATTATAAATCGCGTATGATAAGGAGACTGTCACAAAACATTTAGGTCTACTTAACCATTTCTGATATTGTCTAACATCACACATGGTTTACAGACAACAATTGTTTGCATTGTGGCACACGGTTTCTCCCTCTGAAACATGTCGAATCATGAGGTATATCACACATGTTCTACTTTACAAACCGTGTGCGGTGTAATGACCCGCAGAGCTTATTTTTTGGCTATTTTAATCACCACAATTTAAAATTCTACAGGATTTGAATTTGATAGTAGGCTATTGCATTTTTCATATCCATCTTATATAGACATAGGTTCAACAACCAATGCATTATTCCATTCACACATACATATGTTCAAGAATTACATCAAGAAATAATAATGACATTAGCACCAGATAAATAAGGATGAACTACAGTTGCATACTTGTATTAAATACGATAAAGGAAGAGGCGAAAGACACTCTGGCAATTGTACAATGTGAAGCGGAATGCCCATATTGTGTCCTCCTCCATGCAGAATGCACTGACGACTCTAGGCCAGCCCCTTGTGATGGCAGACCACCCATCCTTCTATGTGTTGGTGAGGACATCTAGGTAGTCATCGTGTCCTGGTAGATATACTTTAACGTTTGCACGTCAACCACCTGTAGTTTGAGAGGAAATCCTGAGTAAACTCCTTTGAGAACCACTAGAAACAAAACAGATTCAGACATTGTAAATTTGTAAGCTAACAACTCATTATGGAGAGTAAAAAGAAGGGTATAGAGTTCGTAGGTACCATCTTGGAGTTCACTGTTGTCTTGGATAAGGTGTAAAGAAATATTTTAATTGTCATATTTTGTCCCATTTTATTAAAAACCTTTATAAGTTTCCTCACTTGATGGTAGTTCATGAATATCTCATTGCCCCATACGCAAAAAGTGTCGACACGCGGATCTTTACAAGTGACATATGTACCTACAAACAACAAGTTAGTATTAGAAGGTAAATAGAAATGGCACAATGACGCAGTATAGTATTCCTTGTCCCAGTATATAAGATATTATTACATCCAAAATACTCACATATTTGATGTATTAACATCTTATACTTTGGGGTGGATGGAGTATATATATATAAGCCATGTGATGAAACTAACCACGATGAAAAACAACTGTTGTTCCCAATATTGTCCCGGGTAAGTACACCTAAAGGCATGTTAAGTACTGATAGCTTAAACAACAACCAAATATATGCATGGTAAACAACATGATCACAAAATGATAGCTTCAGTGTGCAGGTTTAACCACGCTAGCTAAGCTAATAATAGGTGGAGATGCGTGTTAACTGCAATAGGCTTAGCATTTCAAAACAACAAAATATAGTCATTCTAACTCGAATTGTGCATGTTTAAGCACACTATTTATAGTTACATAAAAATGAAAAGGCTTGTGCTCACTACAAAAAGCTTAATAGCAACCAAATACAGTCATTCATAGTGGTACTGTTGAAATTGCATAGAATGTAGCTCGTGTTTACACATCAAATTGCATAACTGAACATCACATTGTAAAAAAAGAAATAAACAGTGGGCGTGTTAACTATACCATGCTTAACAGGAACTACATATGGTCGTTGGAACTGGTATGATGAAATTGAACTGGAAAGTGCATACTTGCAGATATAGAACTTCACAACGTGAATAACTAAAATAAATAAGGCATACTATATAGCAATGGAACCAGGACATATGCCGAGTACAAATAACCGATCTAGGAAATAAAGTTCAACAAGGCATATTCTCATTACAATAGGCTTGATAGCAACCAAAAATAGTCATTCGAATTGTACTGTCGAAATTGCATAGAACATAGCCGGTGCTTAAACATGAAACTGTATAACTGAACATCACATGCGAAAGAACTGAAATAAATAGTGAACGTGTTAACTGCACGAGCTTTAACATGAACCATATATGGCTCTTGAGACAGGTATTGCTGAAATTCAACAGCAAAGTCCATACATTTAGCATGAGTGAAATAATTTAACATGAGATGGGTTTCCTCACCTATCACAAATGGGCTCATTCCGATTAGAAGAGCGCGGATTATGGGTGCGCTCCCTGTTATCACAGATGGGCTCCTTCCCCTTGGAAGAGCAGGGATATAGGGTACCCTCCCTAATGTCGCAGATGGGTTCTTTCCCCTTGGAAGAGACAGATAGGGTGCCGTTGTTGGCATCGGCGTCGTCGATGAGGTTAGACTTGGCAGCTGACAATGCAGATCCACCGCCATAGAACATGTCCTTCAAAAATAACAAAAGAGGCTCCATGGAGATGAAGGAAGGCAAATTCTTGAGAGCGAAGCGGAGTAGATCAGCGGTTGGGCATTGCATGAGGTTAAAGGGGGTCGAACCCAAGGGGTCTTGGTAGGGCCACTTAACCTGTGAGATAGCCCGCGACAAGCCCTCACCATCGACACGGTCGACGTTGTAGCCGGCTGCGTCGATATGCATCCATATGGGAACTCGCTGTCTTATAGCCTAGTGCTCTTTAGATTTCCTAGCGGCCTCGGAGGCCACCTCGTCATTGTAGTCAGCTTCCTCGATGGCCTTGGCGGCCACCTCGTCATCATGGATAGCTTCCCCGGAGGCCCCCTCGTCATCATAGTCAGCTTCCCTGGCAGCCTCTACGGCCTCGGCGGACACCTCATCATCGTAGTCAACTCCCCCGGCGATCCCGGCGGGCCCCTCGTCATGGGAGTCAGCTTCCTCGATAGCCTCGGCGACCACCTTGGCATCGTCGATTGGAAAGGCCGCGATATACCTCCTTTTGGCCATTCGCTCCTCGATCTCCCCTGCAAGTGTAGCTGGGATAAGGCTACGATGGTCTGCGGTGGGGATTAGTGTGGATCTATGAGGAAGGGGGTGTTTAGCAGGCGCCATCTAAAAAATTCAGGGCGGCAAGGGTACCAAGATGGGTTCGTAACCTGGACGATGAGAGCAGGAGAGGTTGACTATAGAACACGGAGCAGGGTCGGGGGTAGTGGCCACGATGACGAGGTAGCTAGGGTTCAAGCGAGGGAGTTGTGTGGGGTTGGGGGTGGGAGGGTCCTAGGTGTTGTTTGAGGAAATGTCACGACTACTTTAAATTTTACTTCGAGGGAATGAAAAGCCGGGACAAATTGGATTTTTTATGAAGGGTTTGAAGTGGCACCGGAGGAACAAACATCGCACACGGCCGAAACATAATACCTGTGTGCAATTCAAATAGATTAACCCATAGAACCATCAATTTTTTAATTGATCAAGGCGTGTAACTATTTTTAAGATTTCTCTATGCAGGTTGGTGCAAGGTGGTCTGTAGTTACATGATAACCACGGGCCGGGCATGGCACGCAGTTCTTTTTTTAGAATCAAGCGTGGCACAAAGTTAGCATGCAGGAAATGTGTCTACTACTCTACTAAGTACACAATCACACACAGTTTTCTCATTCGACTCGTCTTCTATTTAAGTTTCAAAAAAAGCCTACCCTGCCATTTATATAACAACATTGGAAATGAAACACGATAAATCTAGGGTCATCGCACAAGTAGACCTGCTTGTGGACCAAATGTATGCATGGAAAGGTTGTTGTGGTGTTCAAATACAGAATGCACAACATTCACGTGACACACAATGTCTTGCAGTGCACATGGCAATGTTGGCTTATGACCCATCCCCGCCCCCGCCCCCCCACACACCTTGGAGTCGGCGAGGGGATGTTAGCTCGGTATATATATGAACTTAATTACAAACTTATACTACAACTGCAAATTCACCCTACCGTAACACAAAACCAATAGAAATCCATCATGATTACCCCCTCCCCCGTGTTTTAGTTCTAAGGGTAGATTGCGCGGGCCCACTGATGGGCGCGTCTCAAAAACTTGACAAGATGGGTGAGACCGCAACTACATGTGTGTGGCTCAACTAATTACTTAAGGTGGTGTGATATTTCATGCGTGCAAAACCTTTTGATGTGGCTTAAAAGTTGAACGGTATGTAGTACCTGACCTCATATATGGGTTTTGTGTATACGTACGTATAGTACTATTGTGATGCACCTCCCCTGCCGCCACTCGCCCACGCGTACACATGCTTCGAAAAAACACCATGGCCTATATATACATGTATGCGCTCAAACTTTTGTCTCGTATCTCACCATGAACTATATCGTAAAAAATAATGAGAGGACTATATCTACATTGGTCAAATTAACCTGTAGTATATATGGGCCAGTTTAAGTGATAGACCACATGGTCCACAAATTTGGCATGTCGTCCATATATAACCACGCGAGGGAGTGTCTGTAGACAACACCAACACACATGCATGGCCCCAGGCACATATGTATGAAAGCGTTGTGCAAAGTTTTAAAATACTAACGCACAACTTTCGCCTCCACATGTGTGTGCCTCGAACTAGAATGGCCACGTACTGAGGTTAACGACCCATGCATATATAGACCCAAGCACGCCCATGGTTCGATCCGATAGGAGGGATTCAATGTGTACGATGCGTTTGATTTTTTGTTAGAATTGAAATGTTGATGAATATATCAACTATGTATAATATATACACACGTACCAACAAGAAGAATTCACCTTGGTCAAATAAAACTCTCTACAGACACCTGTCAAAGTGACGACCCACATGGACATGGTTGCGTTGGTGTGTGATGATGCCGATGACCACGTGAGAGAGTGTTTGACAAAACAAACACCCACTGCATGAGGGCCACACATATATGTATATATGTAGTTAAGTGTTTGTTTAGTTAGTAACCAATGGAACTTTAATGTTACTTGCCTTAGCAACTATAAGTCGACTTACGAAGAGGATCGATGACAACACACATATATATAGGCCCTATTTGGATCCATGGGTTAGAGTTAGTTTGAGCTAGATGGAGCTCAAATAGCCCTAAAGTATTCAAACATGAGGGTTAGATTGTAGCTACTTGCATCTAACTCACACAAAGAAAACTATCCCACCCAAGAGGTGCTAATTGGAGGTAGTTCTCATGGGGACTTCTCTATCCCACCAGCCAAGAGGTGCTAATTGGAGCTAGTTCTCGTGGGTCTCACTGAAAAATCACCTTTCTCTCCATCAAGTGCATCTATTGTCAACCTAACGCTACCATGCAAACACCTCTTTGGCTAGAATTAGTTTAGGGTTAGTCATGAGCTAGATACTAACTCCAACCTCTAGCTAAAGTTAGAGTATCCAAAATAGGGCGACACACACGCATACAAAAAAGGATCCACATTGGTCAAAACACTATATGATATATAGTATGCCACACATGGCCCCCATAGAGTGACGCGTCACCGATTACCATGTGAGGGAGCCACACTTAGGACGACCATAGATTATATGTGACACAAGCATATGCATGGGTATGTTTTTTGATTCAAAATGCCAAGTGCACGACTTTGATACCCTGCGTGCTTCACAAATTGAAAATTCCCCAGTCTAAAGAAAATTGGGTGCAATATGTATGTCTCCTCCCATGCACCCCCTCAACTTTAAGCGGTAGGAGGTACTCATGAGTACGTCACGTCAATCGTTGGTGTGGAATCTAACCATGATCTACAACAACATAGAGCGGATTAACTTAACCCACCTTGGTCAAACCCCTACTGATGCGGCTCAAAAGTGATAGACCACATGGACCAACGAATGTGCGGATCACTAATAACACACGAAGGATTTTTGTCCGAGGGACCACCACCATCGTGTGCATGTGTCCTAAACACATGCATGACGTGCCTTGTTTTAAACATTTCAATGCACAATTTTGATAATTTGGGGTGGCAACTGCCTCACAAAATGGACAATCCCACACATAGGGGTTAGTGGACACTAAGTGAAACGAAAAGAGCCCCCCACCCCCCATGCGGCCATCACCGGATACACCACTTGGAGGCACGTCAAACTATTTTATGTAGAAAACACGTGACACACCAGTCTGTTTTATAACTATAAAATGTCCATATATCATACGAAAATATGCAATAATTGAGTTTCTAGGAATTCATTGGGGGAAATCATATGTCCCCTTGGATTCATGTGTTCAGTCTCCATGCAATAAATGGAAGGAACCTCAAACATCTTGGCGTCGTGGAAAACATTGAAAATTTTGGTTTTTAGACAGCTCGACATCAAACATCAAAAAATCATTTTAAATTAAAGTGAATCCAAAAATCAACTTAAAATCATGAAACTTGGGATATCTCTCTCTCTATATGTGTGTGTGTGTGTCTCTCTCTCTCTCTATATATATATAGTGTGCTAATTTCTGGCCTAATTAGATACATTTTTTGATAAACTTTTCTTACAAAAAGGAGCTTATTAAAGGTTGGTGCTTGGTACACACACTTGTCACATTATCATCAAGAACGATTACAGTATTCGACCGTGTACATTGGTCCCAACAAAATATTATGTACCACCACGAGTCGCGTGTGTCGTTCGATAGGACGTGAGTCGACAGGACACATCATGCGAGTAATCTGTGGCTCGGGCTCACCGTGAGGCGTGTGAGCTGGTGTGTGAATTGACGGGACGCGTGCAAGCAGCCCTCTAACTAGGCTAACTGGGAGATGTGCGAGCAATCCTGTACGTAGGATAGACGGGAGACGTGCGAGCACAGGTGAGGCATGTGAGAAGGCCACTGCGCAGGCTCACCGGGAGGCGAGCCGTTTACCTGCCTCCCGTCTAGCTCCCAACCATTCTATATTAATCGCACATGTGCCACTGGTTATAGCAGGCAGCCGCACTCCCCTATCTCCACACACCGCTCCTGCATCCTCACCGATGTTCCCAGTCGTAAATGCTCTCAAAAGTGTATCATATTGCGAACAAACGCACCACCGGAGGGAGTGACGATGCGGGGGTCAAAGCCAGGGCCGGCGAAGCCGGGGCCGTATTGATTGTTTGGTAGGTAAATGATACGTGACTTGGATAAGTGACAACCGTACATTCGATTATGCTATTATTTTGTCTAAGGTTTTATGGTTATTTAATGGTTGCCCTGTACAAATGATCATTTTGCTAATAATCGGTCTACATAGATGATTGTACATGTACCCATTTGTAAATAAACATTGTATAGGAGCATGTAGATCACTACCTTAGTGATAATGTGGAGTAGTACTTACTTCAAAGTTCCTTGTTTGTTTGAAATCGGTTCATGCATTTAAAGTCATTAGTTAATAATTTTGTTGCACTAAGTTGTTTGTGATATCATTTTATGCATATTATTCAGCAATGTCATGATTTTTTATTATATGTATAGGTGCTATCTGATGACGTTGGCAGCGATAAGTATGACCAGAGAAGGTACAAGAAACAAAAGCTCAGGGAGCTCTATGCGGGAACGCATAATCGTCGTATCAGGACCCAGAATGGGGGCTTCGGATGCCCGTTCTGCGCCGAAAGGCTTAACCCGTGTTTTCAAGTGTTCTGGCACATGCTAGAGGACGATTCGTTGGCTCTTTCAAGCAGAAGTATTCTCGGAGGGTGGCACACGCAGCGTATGCGGAGTACCTGGAGAAAGTTTACGTTGTTGGTGGGTACGATTAGGATTGAGTTATATATACTTGTCATGATGCCAGCACTACCCTAGCTATCTATAGTTTGTGCGTCTTATATGTTTGCTTGGGTATGTTTATTATCTGTTGATCTGGATGTCGGTGAGACTCTGTTTTATGATGAACTAATACATAGAGCAACGTAATTGCAGTCTTGAGCTGCCAACAGTTTGGTTGATGGAATATTTATGCTTATCTTAGAGTCCCCACACAATTTACTACTAGCAACTGTTTTCCCACAGCACGCACAACTACATTTTAGTGTTGGCAGTTTTTTTACACTATGCATATTACGGTAAAAAATGCTTGATTTACCTACAAACTTGTTGAATGCGGTAAAAAATTCAGGTGTCACATGAAAAGATGAAATTTGGAACCCCAAAACTTTGTTATTTTCCCCGACTATAACCTAGTACAAGGAACAACATTGTGCTGCGACACGCATATGTCCTGATTGTCCAGAACACATTCTCGCGCATCGAGCGTCTGTGGCAGTACGATTTACACGGACCACGGCAGTCCATTTACGCCGTAGTGACACTTATCACAAACGGTTCTGTCTATTGAACCATCACCTTCGAAGCACATTATTATTCTGGCCGAGAAAACTCTCACCATCTTCCCTGCTTAACAAAACCCGCACTATCCTTCCCAGTTGCACCCGCACTGCATATTCGACACCGTTACTTAGTGTTGAACTTGTGCGCAACTTTAAGTCATTGCACACACATCGTTTTTGCTAACCATTTGCCATTTAGCGCCCCCAATAATGGCAGCTTCTTCTAGCCGATGCATGGCCAACTGAGTTGGGCGGGAGGCTGTGCACATTTGCGTGCAGGAACAGACTCACCAATGATACATTGGTGGCACATCGAGTTGCCACGTGACCAAACGAACCGCCGAGAACGCTTCTTCGTGCACTTGGTCAAGCTTGCACAACAATCCTCCCCTGGGAACGCGGTGACAAGACGTGCCACTTACAGCCCGTCCAGCCCCCGTTTACTCCACCGCTCATTTAACCTTGTCTCTCTTAAAACTTTCCCCACAACACAAGAAGCACACCCACACTCCAAATATAGAGAGGATATCCTGCTTGGCTCCAATGGCGGAGCTCCCAACGGTTGGCGACGACGAGCGACAGTTCACCATTCGTGCCTACGTGGACACCCACATAAGGCTCAAGAACCTCACGGTGGTGTACACCAACGACCCGGTCTAGGTGGAGAACTCCATCCACACCACGGAGCAGTTACTTGTCTATGACAATTACAAAGTGGTCGGATTCGACCTCGAGGACACCGATGGTCATGCCGAGCATGATCAGAAGGTTTTCATCGCCCAGCTTTGCGTGGGCCATTATGTCCTCGTATGCCACTATTGCATGTCCACAAGGCCCTGCGATCGATTTAAAAGGTTCGTCAACAACCCCGACCACATATTCGGTACGGTGGACACCACCAATGATGAAAAGGTTCTAAAGACGACTGGCTTGGCCTGGCAGAATCTTGTGGACATCCAATGCATGTACAAGATCTTGGGCAGCGAGGAAAAGCATAAGGACTCCCTGGTTGACCTTGCCATGGCCATCATCGACCCCTATTACAGAGGCATGAAGGATGTCTGCAAGAAGAAGAAGTTTGCTTGGCACCGTGTCTGGGTCCGATGACTAGATGAAGATCACGTCAAGTACGCGTCCAAGGATGCGTACGTAAGCTACAAGATGTGTAGGTGGATCGTTGACATGAGGAAGTGCCTTCATCCTGCGCCGATCGACATCCCTCGTTACAAGAAGTATGGATGATTGATTTGATGATCGTCACTACTAGTTTAGTATGCATGTACTTGTTGATTGATGTGTGCAAATGTTATCTGTAGTTACTAATGTGATTTGATGTTTATTCAGGTTATGCAATCATGATGTTGTTCTGTAGACAGAGCATAGATGCTATATGCAGACATAGCAGATCACATCGCTTACGATTATAGAAAGTAACACGTTGGTGATGATTTCAACAATCATAGACAATTGGGTGTGATAAAGTGTTTGCCCATAGGCCACATCACACATAGCATTAGGAATCGTTTGTCTTTTTATCGATCTTCCCACACAATTCCGAGTACTGACCTATTTGCCGAGTATCACTATCACACACATCTTGTTATGCATAATCGTTTGTGTTACTTTTGATCAAGAGAAACAGTTCGTCCAAACGACCTGTTTGCCAGGTATCACTATCACACACATCTTGTTATGCAGAATCGTTTCTGTTACTTTTGATCAACACAAAAAGTCTTCCCAAATGACCTGTTTGTCGGGTATCACATACAACCATGGAAATGACATCTTATGAGGGAGACTCTCAGTTTGGTAGTACTATCATTTCTTTAGTATGCAATGGCTGATTGATATCTGGACATCAATATGCAATTGACGATTAATATCCGGACCTTTAGAAGCAGAACCATGACCGAGGGTATGCTGCACGGCTCCGATGGCGCTCTTAGTGGCTGCCGACGACGAGCGCCAGTTCACCATGCATGCCATAGTGGACACACCCTGTCGGTTCGTAGTGCACACCAAACATCCGATCTGGATGGAGAACTCCAGTGTCATGGACATGTTACTTGATGAAGACAAGTACATAGTGTTCTGGTTCGACCTCGCATTCCTACTGCATGCTCTGCTCTCGTGCCCCTCCGCGCGCGCTCTGCCAGCAGTTTGGGCCGGTCCATGATCAAGTTCGGGGCACCATATGCATGCGGTTACGCCACACACGTCATCCCATGTAGTTACGTGCTCCACAACCAAATCACGCACTACAAAAACTGCCGTCCGGACGTGCCGGTTTTTCAGGACGTCTGTCCCCAATTTATACCCACGGCCATTAACCATAGTTTCTTCACGCTTTCAATCGCGCCCCACAACACAATAAGCACACCCTAGACGACGCATACAAAGAGGATGTCCAGCAGCTCTCCAATGGAATTCGGCGTGCATCATGTGGAGACCCACATGAGGAAGACATACCTCATGGTGGTGTACACGAATGACTCGAGTATGGTGGAGGACTCCATTAACACCATGGAGAAGGCTGCTTGATCCAGATACCAAGTACAAAGTGGTTGGCTTCGACCTCGCTTACACCGACGGTCATGCCGGGCATGATCAGAAGGTTGTCGTTGCCCAGTTGTGCGTGGGCCATCATGTCCTCCTCTACCTCTACTACCTGGACACATTGCCTTCCGATCATCTCACAAGGTTTGTCACCAGCCCCGACTACATGTTCGCTATAGTGGACAGCGCCAACGATCCAAAGGTGCTCAAGACTTCGCGCTTGGCCTGCCAGAAGCTTGTCTACATCCGCGGCCACTACAGGGTATGAGGAAGCAATAAGAACATGGACTCCCATGTTGACCTGGCCGAGGCCATCATCGGCCCCTACTACACTGACATGAAGGTTGAGTGCAACAAGAACAAGCTTGTCTAGAACAGGGCCTGGGTGAAGAAACTAGATGAATATCACCTCCAGACCACGGGCAAGGAAGTTTACACATGCTACAAGATGTTCAGGAGGATCATTGACATGAGGAAGTCCCTCCTACCTGAAGACAATGAGGGATTGAGCCACACGCAGAGCGCTGGAGGCAAGCGTCACAAGAAGTAAAAGATTTGATGATCGTTTCTCAATTCTCATACTCCCTCTATGCAGAAATGTTCGTAGTTTTAGAGGTATAAGTTTATTATGCATGTAATAGTTTATTAAGGTGTGCGCCAATGTTATGTGTGTATTGGATGCTTAATTTGGTTATGGAATCATGTTCTTATCAACAGAGCATAGATGTTTGTGGGTAGATTGAGCAAGTCACATTGCATACGGAATAAACAACCAAAACCATCGGTGATGATTTCATCAGTCCCTGACAGTTCTTTATCCGTAACCGTTTGCCCACAACACATCTGAGTGGCCTGTGTACATCACACACATCTTGATCTGAGAAACCGTTTGTGTTATTTTTGCTTATCACACACAGTTCATCCCAGTGAACTGTATGATGTCTATCACACACATCTTGATCTATGTAACCGTCTATGTTATTTTACCTCATCACAAGTAGTTCATCTGACTGACTTGTATGTTTTCTATCACACACGTGATCATCTGGACAATCGTTTGTGTTTTGCTTGATCGACGCAAACAGTTTATCGGGGTGAACTGTATGTCATGCATCACCCACACTTGTATTTTCATAAGCATTTTTGTTATATTATCCAATCACAAACAGCTTATCTAGGCCAACTGTTTGCCAAACATCACACACGCAACTATTTTCTAGATCGTATTTGATGGATACGACATCGCACATAGTTTACGTCATTAGCGACGGAGCTTGCACTATACCATTTGCGATTCATGCATCGCACAGTTTCGTCGAAGGGTCTCTGATTGATGTTTCATGTTTGGACCATTCTGTAGTAGTGGGCATCCGTGAGGTGTGTTCTTACCTTTCCTTGCCGGATTTTACCTGGGAGGGACGTGAGATAACCAGGTGCCCAAACCTAGTGAGGTGGCTCATGCCAGGCAAGCCCTGGGCGTAGCCCCCGGCCAGCCCCCTATCACATGCATTCTGGGGAAATGCTGCGTGACAGGGCTGTGCGAAGAGCCAGGAGGCCATCCTAAGGTTGGTTCGACCGCTAGGTCACCCTCAGTTGTTTATCCGCCAGCGCGGTGCATGGGGCTTCCATCGGGCGTGGGCATAGCCATAGAGTGACAGGGTCGTCCACGAGCGCGGAGCATGAGGCTTCCACTTGGGCATGGGCATAGCCGTTGAGCGGCAGTGTCATCCGCCAGCACGGAACATGGGGCTTCCACTTGGGCATTGCATAGCCGTTGAGCGGCAGTGTCGTCTGCCAGTGCAGAGCATGGGGCTTCCACTTGGGCACGGGCAATGAGCTTTGTGTGAGAGTCTCCAGCTGTGTATAGCCCAATAAGTCCGCACTCGTGGCTTGCACGACCGAACTGGGAGGTGCATCTAGGCACCCATGAGCCAGTATGGTACTCACGAGGCCCTACCTCAAAGGCGGGTCGCACCTGAATTTGTAGCGCGAGGCGCTCTTCTGTACTCTTGTAGCGTGAGGTGCTCTTCTGATCTCTTGTAGCGCGAGGCGCTCTTCTGAACTCTTGTAGCACGGGGCAGTCTTCTGAACTCTTGTAGCGTGAGGAGCTCCTGCTGGACCTGTGGGTGTGAGTAAGCTATGCCGAATGAGTCTCTAGATGCCATCGCATGGGAAGGCTGAACACCAACGACCTAGGAGGTGACGTGCGCGGGGCCAGGCCACCAGATAGAGCTCAGCCGTTGGGTTTCTTGACGCTGCAGAGACGGACCCGAGCACAGACGTCGTGCCCAATCTTGTCATGCGACCATCTCGAGGAAAAACTATGGGGACCCCGACTCATAAGTCGTGATCATCGAATGCACGTGTACAGTGATCCTAGATATCAATGCTCACTGAACACATAGAAGCTGAATAACAAGAGTATTACATCCACATTTAACGTCTTACACAAATAAAGACCGTGAAGTTCAAGTCTTACATAGATAGGGCCACGAGGGCCAAACACTTAAATAGAACAAGCAGCAGAAATCTTGGTCGAAGCGTGAACCCATGCCATCTGCCTTAACCTACAGGCATTCTAACTGGGAAGCATCCTAGTTCACATGTTCGTCACCAACGAACTCTTCAACATACTCCTATTCTTCCATGCCTGGCCAATTAAATAACCAGTGGCAAGCCAATGAGTGCTTTGAATGTACTCGCAAGCAACCCAAGTTGTGGAACAAGGTAATAATGATGCATGATATAGCACTAAGTAGGTAACTTTGTGGAAAGCTAATTTTATATGCAAATGACATGATCAAGTAACTAGTATGCATGCATCCACATTCAATAGATATCCATATGAACATGTTACAGATAACATCATAAGTAGGGGATGAACATCTCATGTTCATTCATCACATTGAGTCATCGGACTTACTTCAATTCCCATGCTAAGCCATCGGACTTAGCTCATGTGACCTTGTCACCAACACATCCATACTCGCATCGAGTTTCATGAAAACATCCGGACGTAGTCTAAGAAGGACCTCCAACTGTCCATGACCGCGGACGCAGCTATTCGAATAGTTTTACACTCTGCAGAGGTTGCACACTTTACCGACAAGACTCGAGGAACTTCCGTGTCATCCACGACTCGCGGTATATAACATACCCAAGGTAAGCACTAGAACATTGCCTTTCCCCTGGCGATACTAAACAAAGAGTCCACTCGATTGGTACCCAGCCCTCACGATGTACATCCCACGAGCCTCGCACTAATCGTACCATCCACGAGGGGACCAACGGTGTGCCCGGTGCCTGTAAAGACAGCGCATGATCGTACATACCGGTATGACCCCGTGTCGAGAGTGACCACGCCACTCCTGCCACTAGTAATGCAGGCTCCTTGCCAGTACCCGCAAAGGTAATCAACAAAGCCCCGTCCCATAAGGGGTATCGTGGTTGCGCATGTAAGGTTGGGATGGTCAGTAGACCTTAGAACACTCCGTTTTCGAAAACACACACTCACTTGCTCCGGCATACCACTTATTTCTCAAGTGGTTACCCAATTCATCATCATCTCCCTCGGGCATTAGTGGCACCCAACGGGGTTTTCAAAAAAGTCTTTGAAATCATTTCTCTCCTTTCCATCAACATGCATAAATCCCATCCCACTTGTGTAGCATCTATCAGCATCCTAACTACACCCACCTGCATAACCCTTATAAGGTTGTAGGGTCATGCACGATGCAAGTGTCAATGGTAAGAATATCGGAAACAACCCACCGAAGGGGGTCACTACTCCACATGATCAAATATGATGAAAGTAAAGTGCTATATGACATGCAACAAAAATGGTTTCTTATCATGGTCAAAGGGCTGCTTGCCTGGCTCAACAAAGTCTCCAGGGTCTTCGAAGTCTTCGGGTCCAACTTCTTTGTCAACCCCGCAATCTGTCGTCACGAAATAAAGCGATAAAAATAATCAACACACAAAAACAGAGCACTCAAACTACTATCAAAAATGTTATCCTACTCTGATAAATACTAAATGTCATACTAAAAATGTTCTCCTAGGGTTTTGTTGTGAAAAACATTTTGGAAACTAAATAACACAGGGAAAAAGGTGCCTAAATATAGGTTTTAAAATAAAATAGTACTAAAAATATTTTCAAACATTTTTACAAATGGCACTAATAAATTCTATGGATTATTACAAGAATTTAGGTGAAGGAATTATTGGATTTGGAATAATATTCTACTCTTGGGGATTTTTGGAATTTAAACAGAAAAAGAATAAAGGAAAGGGCTACTGTGCCTTTTCGGGCCAGAATACCCGGCCGAAACCAGCCCACAGAGGGATGCCGGCCCAGGCGAGGCGCCGCGAGCGGCTGGTTTGGTTTTAAACCTGCCCGCGGGCCCGGCCTGCCAGCGAGAGAGGAGGGGCGAGGGGATGACAGGTAGGCCCCACCTATCATCCCTCTCCTCGCGATAGGAGCGGAGGAGGGGCTCACCGAAAGGCTCCAGGCCGCGGCAGACGGAATAGAGGGAACCGGCATGCTCCTAGGTCTTCGCGCGTCGATGGGTTGTCACGGGGTCACCGGGGGAGAGGGGAACGCCGGCGAGGGGAGGTGCCCGATGGCGGCGGCAAGGGTTTGGGTCGAGAGAGGGCTCCCAGCCACGGGGAAGAGCAGGCTGAGCACGGGGAGGAAGCGGAGGAAGGGGGCGAACGAGAAGAGAGGAGCAGGAGGAGCGGGGAGGTCTATTTATAGGGGGCCACTGGTCCACCGTGGATGTGGTGCGCCGGCGAGGACCAGGGCGTCACCACGGGCCACGGGGGGCGAGCCTGGCCATGTCTGGGGGCTCTGTGGACTCAGTCCGCACCCAGGAGAGGGGAATGGCAGGCAGGAGGGGGACCCGGAGGTGCGCGCATGCGAGCGCGGCCACTTGCCGTTTGGGCGGTGTCGTGCGCGCGGGGGAGAGAGGGGAGAGAGGGGGCCGACCGCCTGCCGCGTCGTGGACGCCGAGGCCGGCCAGGGGGACACACGGGGGAGGCCCAATGCTGTCGGGCGGTGCCGAGCAGGGGCGGCTACAGTGCGGGAGGACACTGTAGCATGCTCCAGAGCGCCCAAATGGCATGCCTAGGCATATTTTAAGCCCACTACGCATCCTCTTCTATCTTGGGGCTTTAGAAGATGCCCAACGGCTAGGAGGTGCTAAGGAGGGCTCTCGAGAAGCCTTAGGGTAGAAGGAAGAGGGAAGAGAGAGAGAAAAGATGTTGTCCAGGGGGTAAATGGGGTTTTCACCACATCACACTTAGGCTGTGGCCATGAGACTTTTACTGGAGGTGAAATGTATCCACAGGAAGCTGTGGTAAAAATTTGGGGGCAAGGGTAAAAGGGTAAGGGGTGGAAATAGTGATTTTAATAAATCACCAGAAGGTGTTCGATAGAGTTTTGGGCAAGAAGATTTTACCAACTCACTGATGTACTTACCAGGGTCAAAAGCTAGGTAGAAATGAGAGGATCCACCAAGTTTGAGCTTAAGTGGGAAAATTTGACAATGGAAACTTGATAAACCCTAGAAATCGATAAAATTAGGTTTCTGTAGATCTATTGATGCTAGGCTTTTACACTTGATGCACCACTTAGTGTATCATCACTATTTGGTCATTAGAGCATGCCCACAAAGATTGAGGTCAAGGGGAGACACTTCACAGTGCAAAGTTTCTCAAATTTGGATCTGGACAGGAAGGGTTTGGGATGGTTTGATGGACGAAACCAACTTGGATTGAGATGAAACTTTGCAAGAACATAACCTATAATAGTGTTGACTTGCTGCAATTTTCCTGGAATTTATTGAGAAATATTTCTTATGGAAATATTCGAAAAGTTTGAGTTGAACAGAAAGGGTTTTGTGGGGTTTTGCCTATGATCTGATGATGCCCTTGTGTTGAAACTCATATATATGGAAAATACATGTCCAGTGGGTTTCCCTAAATTTTCTCAAATATTTTCAAAGCATTTAAATAAATTTTCCCTATGAAAACCCATTTCTGGCCTTAATAAAAAGCCTTTAAATAAAATATAAAGATAATCTTTTAAAATATTATTTTGTGGTTTTGGGAAGTCTTATATATAATGGGTTTGAAATAAAGCCTTTGGGAAAGAAGGATCCACCTAATTTGAGGACTTGCAATGCAAACCTCAATTCAGGGGGTTTTGAAAACCTACTTTGAATAAATCATTTTTGGTTAAAACAAAATTTGATAAAAATAGTTTTGGTCACTATTCACATGGCATGATCATTTGGTAAGAGGTTTGGGATAGGGAGGATGAATATGAAGTGGAATGCAATCTAGGAGTGCCATAAATCACAATCATCAAGCAAGCAACAACATTGCAAACAAGAACAAGAACTTTGAAAAAGTTTTAGTTGGTTCCAAATTTTATAAACCCAAACATAACAATGTGATACAAACATAGGGTGTGACAAAAACATCGGCGCGCGGCTCCCGTGACGGCGTAGCGCCGAGCAACAGTTATTGGAACCGGGCCGCGCGCCCTAACTCACTCACACTCGATTAGCTCATGCAAGGACAAGCACCAACGGCCTCGACGAGGTGACGTACATGGGTCTGGCCTGCGAGACAGAGCTTAGCCGCTTGGGTTTATCAGTGCTGCAGGGACGGACCCGACCCCAGATGTCGTGCGAGCCCTTAATCATGAGGCGGTCGAAGGAGAGAATGTAAGGGCGCGGCAAAATTCATGGTGACGAAGCATCGGGCATGCAGTTGGAATGATTAGGAAATTCATTGGGTGAAAAGTAATCCTAGTGCATGAGCAAAACAATACATCTGTGGGGATGGGCCCTAGCAGTCTGAGGGTAATGCAGCCCGAGGGGTGCTCTCAATTGAACAAACTAAAAGTCACCTGGCGCCGGTGTTGTCAAAGCGTCGGGGAAGTCATCGAGGCTGGATCGTCATGAGCTGGAGTGCTCTGGAGGCTCGAGGGGCTCATGAGGGTCAGGGGCGTCCTGAAGAACCGCGTGTCGTCGAGCCTCATGAGACGTGTGGGCGGTCTGCAGAGGCGCTGGTACGAAGCACCCGCGTTCACGAGGCCGAAGGGCATGCGGATGTAGTTGCAGGGGAAGCCCCCATTGCGTCCGACACACGATGGCCAGAGTAGGCCCCATAACGAGGCCCTGGCGAGGCCCAAGATGTCCACGCAGACGAGCAGCTTATCGCCGGGGGCGGTTGCCACTCAAGGTGGCACAGGACGGTGTTCACTATGCATGGCCTGTGCCTCCCAAAGCTCCTTGATCGTGTTCGTGATGAACTCTCTTGCTCCTAGCACCTCATGCCTTGCTTCCTACTTGCAGGGGCGCGCGTCGAAGCACGCCTCCGGATTGTGCCTAAGATCCTCCCCCGTCTCTCTGGTCAGACCTGAGGCTCCCCGGGTGGAAGCCCTCAAGCCTGTCCTGAGGGAGGCGCCGAGCGCACCATCCTATGCGAGAGGGGGAGGCGCCCCATTAGCGGGCGCAGGGCCTAGGGTGCTATCGGTGGAGGTCCAAGCCCCCAGGTGACTCTTTAGGAATAGCTGCTTCAGCTTCTTCCGGGTGTCCTCAGGAGGCAGGACGTCACACTCGTCATTAGAGTTTGCGGCTGCAATGACCTGGTAGGCACGCTCAAGGGAGCAGATTGCATCCTTCTCGTCGCGGGTGACCGTGATGACGCCGTTGCACCCCGGTATCTTGAGGACGTTGTAGCCATGGTGAACGGCTGCCATGAACTTGGTGAGGGTAGGGTACCCAAGGATAGCGTTGTATGGGAGGCCGTGTGGACAACATCAAAGTCGATGAGCTTGGTGCGGTAGTTCTCGCGCTTGCCGAAGGTGATTGGGGGGCACACCTACCCCAGCGGTGTGGTTGAACCGTCGGTCACCCATGAGAAGGTCCTGGTTGGCATGAGATGATTGTAGAGCACCTGGAGCATCTCGAATGTCTTGACAGAGAGAACATTGAGACTTGCACCATCGCCGATGATGGTCTTGGTGACGAGGACATTGCTGATGATGGGTGTGTAGAGCAAAGGGACAGCGCGCGCTATTGCTGAGCACTTGAGATAGTCCTTGGAGTCAAAGGTGATGGCCCATTTCGACCACTTGAGCGGATGGGTGGCCTCAAGCTTCGGGAGGGCGGCGTTCACCTCATGAGAGAACTGCTTGAAGATGCGGTTGGAGGCTGGAGCCTGAGCGCCGCCCAAGATGTAGGCGATCGTAGAGGCTCCTGGAAGCCCCAACCCCATCATCCCTTAGGTCTTCGTCGTTCCTCCTTGGTGGCAGCGGTAGCGGAGGAAGGCCGGTCCTGTCTCGAGGATGGGCCACCCAAAGTTGATCAAGCATGGGTCTATCACGTAGCTCAGCACGTCAGCGATCCTCGCGAGGGTGGTCACGCCAGTGGTCCTCACGAGGCTGGTCACGCCAACCCTGCCGCGAGTCGCGGTTGTCCCGACGGCCTCCGCCGTGGCCTCCTCCACGGTCGTAGCCACAACCATCGTTCTAGGGGCGGCGACCGAGGCATTTTTCGTGGAGCTCCATGAGCTCTTGGCAATCGTTGGTATTGTGGGTGTCGGTGTAGTGGAAAATGCAGTACAAGCAATTGCTCTTGGGAGGTTCTTCCTGGTCTCAACTGTGCTTCGTCTCGAGCTCCGCTGCCAACACGATGGGATTATTGCGCTTCACCTCCTTGGACTTGGCCTTCTTGTCCTCAGGGTCATCCACCGGAAGCTCACGGAGGGAGAGGCGGCCTGCCTCGGCCTTCACGCACTTGCTCGCCAGGTTGAACATCTCCAGAGCTAAGCACCGGTCGTCATGGATGGCGAGATCCTCTCTCATCCTGAGGTCCCTGACGCCATTGGTGAACGCCGAGATGATGGGTTCATCCAAAGCCTTTGGAATCTTGAGGTGGACGCTTGGGAAGCGTTGTATGCAGTGGTGCAAGGTCTCTCCTTCCTTCTGTTTCACGCACCATAGGTCGTTCACTGTTGGAGGGCGGTCTCGGGTGCCTTGGAAGTTGGCCATGAAGCACTCGCGAAGCCCTTCCCAAGAGGAGATCGACTCCTTTGGGAGGAGCTAGGAATGTACGCCATCCTTCAGAGCCATAAGAAAACAGTTTGCCTTCACCTTGTTGCCGCTGCCTGGCGCCTCGATACTCAATGAGTAGAGCTAAAGGAGCTCTGTGGGGTCATCGTGTCGTTGTAGCACGGAGGCAGGTCTGGCTTGAACTTGTTGGGACAGACGACATGGCGCAGCTCTGGGGTGAAGGCGTGGCAGGCCGAGTTGCTCTCCGATACAACATGGACTCGGGGAGCCTAGTCTTGATGCCCATCAGCCACCATCTCTAGTGGCGCGCGGCCTCGGCGCTGGCACTGTGGCATGCGGAGCGCGCGCACATCGCTGTTACGTCTCCAATGTATCTATAATTTGTGAAGTATTCATGCCATGTTTACGATAATTCTATATGATTTTGATATGGTTTTATTCGAACTAACCCGGATTGACGTTGGTTTCAGCAGAACTACTGTGGTGGTGTCTTTGTGCAAAAATAAAAGTTCTCGGGATGAGCTGAAAATTTACGGAGAATATTTTTGGAAAATATAAAAAATACTAGAGCGAAGAGTCATCGGAGAGGAAGGTCGAGGAAGCCACAAGCCACAGGGGCGCCCCCTAGGGCACGCCCCATGGATTGTGACTTCCTCAGGAACCTTCTGGATGTGGGACCGACACCAAAAATTCCTATAAATACTAAACCCCCCCCCAAAAGAAACCTAGATCGAGAGTTTCGCTGCCTCAAGCCTCCAGAGCTATGAAAAACCAATCGGGATCCCGTTCTGGCACCCTGCCGGAGGGGGAAACCATCACTAGAGGCCATCTTCATCATCCCAGTGGTCTCCATGACGAGGAGGGAGTAGTTCACCCTCGGGGCTGAGGGTATATATGTACCAGTAGCTATGTGTTTGATATCTATCTCTCGTGTTCTGGAGATGGCACGATCTTGATGTACCGGAGCTTTATTGATATAGATTGAATCATATGGAGTTTTCCCCTCTCCATCTTCTTGTGATGAATTGAGTTTTCCCTTGAAGTTTTCTTACCGTATAGGGTCTTTAAGGATTTGAGAACGCTTGATGTATGTCTTGTAATGGGATATCCGTGGTGACAATGGGATGTTCTATTGATCCACTTGGTGTATGTTTTGGTGATCAACTTACGGGTTTCGTGACCTTGGGAATCTATGCATAGGGGTTGGCACACGTTTTTGTCTTGACTTTCTTGTAGAAACTTTGGGACACTCTTTCAAGTTCTTTGTGTTGGATTGAACATGATGAGTCTGAAATTATGTGATGCATATCGTATAATCAAGCCCATGGGTACTTGTGGTGACATTGGAGTATCTAGGTGACATTAGGGTTTTGTTTGATGTGTATCTTAAGGTGTTATTTTAGTACGAACTCTAGGGCTGTTTGTGACACTTATAGGGATAGCTCATACGATTGACCGGAAAAGATAACTTTGAGGTGGTTTCGTACCCTACAATAATTTGTTCGTTAGTTATCCACTATTTGTGACTTTGGAGTGAACTCTTTGTCGCATGAGAGGTATTTACATATGATTCAGCTATGTTAGTATTGTTGAGAGAAATTGCACTAGTGAAATTGTAGACCCTAGGCCTTGTTTCCAAGCATTTATACAACGTTTTTCTCACTGTTTACTATTTGTTACCTTGCTGTTTTTATTTTGTCAGATAATAGAAACCTATATCTACCATCCATATTACTCTTGTATCACCATCTCTTCGCCGAACTAGTGCACCTATACAATTTACCATTGTATTGGGTGTGTTGGGGACACAAGAGACTCTTTGTTGTTTGGTTGCAGGGTTGTTTGAGAGAGACCATATTCATCCTACACCTCCCACGGATTGATAAACCTTAGGTCATCCACTTGAGGGAAATTTGCCGCTGTCCGACAAAACTCTATGCTTGGAGGCCCAACACGAGTTTACAAGAAGAAGGTTGTGTAGTAGACATCAAGCTCTTTTCTGGCGCCGTTGCCAGGGAAGAGAGTGCTTGAAGGTATATGTTTAGATCTTGCAATCAAACCTTTTAGTTTCTTGTTTTTAACTAGTTTGGTTTTATAAAATAAAACTACAAAAAATGGAATTGAGATTGCCTCATATGCTTCATCTCTTTAATGTCTTTCGTGAAAATGATGGAAAGGAAAATTGTGCTCAAGTGTTAGAAGAAGAAGTTATTAAAATGTTTGGCATTAAATCCTTGAATGATGAGCATGATTTCAATATTGTTAGTATTAATTTTATGAATATTCATGATGCTAATGACATGCAAAGCCACAAGCTTGAGGATGTTATGTTTGATGAAGATGATATTTTTAGTCCCCCAAGTTTTGATAAGCAAAACAATTATGATGATAGCATGCCTCCTATATATGATGATTATTGTGATGACACGTATGCTATAAAGAGTGATAGTAACCATGAAACTTGTCATCATGATTTTAATATTGAATGTGGTTATGTCAATCAAGTATCTCATGATAGTTATTTTGTTGAGTTTGCTCCCACTATTTTGAATGAGAAGAAAATTGCTCATGTGGAGAGTGAGAAATTTTCTATGCTTGTGCATCATCAAAATAATGATTTATGTGCTGGTTATATTGTGGAATTTATTCATGATGATACTGAAAATTATTATGAGGGAGGAACATATGCTTGTAGGAATTGCAATAATATCAAGTTTCCTCTCTATGTGTTCAAAGGTTTGAAGTTATGCTTGTTTTGCCTTCCAATGCTAGATGATTCTTGTTCCCATAAATTGTTTGCTCACAAAATCCCTATGCATAGGAAGTGGGTTAGACTTAAATGTGCTTGTCATGAGATTCATGATGCTCTTTTGCATGTTATAATTATTATTCCTATGTGAGCATCATTGAAATCATCATGCCTAACTAAAAAGGCATTAAAGAAAAGCGCTTGTTGGGAGGAAAACCAACACTTTTACTTTCTGTTTTTGTGTGTTCACATGATTAATATACTGTAGTAATCATGTTTTATGCCTTTTATTTCAATAAAGTGCCAAGTAAAGCCTTTGGGATAGTGTGGACGATAGTTGACTTGATTGTGTGCAAAAACAGAAACTTTTGCTCTCAGTCTAGGAATTTTGTAGATTCACTGGAACGTGCATTTGATCTGAATTTTTTACACATGATTGAGATACAAATTTCCTAGGTTGTCCTAAGAGCATCTCCAGCCGCCCCCTCAACAGGCCCCCCGAAGGCCCTTTTTGCGCCGGCGGTCGAAAATCGGCCCAGTCGCGCCCCACGAGCCCATTTTTCGCCGGTTAGGGCCTAATTTAGCGCCGGCGTACCCAGGCCGAACCCGGCGTGCTGGGGGCACCGGGCGAAATGATTTGGCATGAAAACGGGGTGGGTTCGTCGAGTCAGCGACCGAGCGGCGGCGGCGTCCTCATCGCCTCAGTTTCCCGCGGGGAATCAATGAAAGGCTGCCATCGGTCAGCCTTCCATTGATGTCGCGCCTTCACGAGCCGGCGTTCATGGGCGGCGCAGTTAGTACGGGGCAACACACTTCCACACCTCGCCTGCCAAGCGTCCACACCGCCCACTTGCCTGCTACAAAAGGCGACCTTGCAGGTGTACGCCACACCTTGTCGCCTGCCCCCAATCCCACTAGCGACGCCCTCTCTCTTCCCGGTGATCTCCTCTCTCCCTCTCCCCCTGCAATGGCCGAGCGCTACCCTGGCGACGGCGCGGCCCGCAATGGCTTCGGCCGCCGGCACCACCACGAGGACGAGGCCCGCCTGCTGTTCGAGGCGGAGTACCCAACGCCGCCGGACATGTGGGCGCCCGGTGCCTGGAGGCTCAGCGCGGGCAGTGTCCCTATGCCACTGGTGCCCACCAGAGCCGAGCGGCGTGCCGAGATCACCTGGATCTGGTCCTCCCTGTCCGAGGAGCATCGCCGACAGCCGAGGTATGCCTCGGACAGCACCTCCCTCTGGACGGCCTACTTCAAGCGCCGCCGGGAGGAGCAGCTTGCCTCCACCAACGGTGGCCCCGCACTCGGCCGCAACAACAGCGAGGGCCGCCGTCTTTGGTGGGGCGTCCCCGGACGCACTCTCGAGGCCGTCCTCGAGCACATCGAGGGCGGCAATGAGCCACGCCTCGGGTACCCGGAGGCGACGTCCGTCTCCCGCCGGAGGGGCACGTCATGGCAGCCACGGCGTATGGAGGTGCCGTCATCGTCGTCCTCGCACTCCTCCGGTGCAACGTGCACACCGCTCGTCACCGTTAAGGCCAAGACCAGCTTGTTGTCGCTGCTCCGACGCAGCAGACACAGCAACGGACGCAGCAGCAGCGGCATCACCATCAACGAGGGTCGTCGCCGCGAGCCCTCACCTCCCCACGGCCACCTCCGCCTTATCAGGCCGAGGACGGAGCCTGGCACGCCGGCGGTGGTCAAGGAGGAGCACCTGGACATGGCCACCGCTGATGACGAGGCCGCCCTGAAGTGGGCGCGGGATGACTACGTTCGGGAGGAGGTGGAGCGGCAGCGCCGGGCCCTCGAGGAGATCAAGGCTCGCCACCGTGCCCCCCGCGAGGAGGAGATCGCCGGCCCCATCATCCTCGACGACAACAGCGGCGGGGAGGCGCTCGGGCCCTCCAACCCCGACCTGCACCGTTTCGGCGACGCAGGGCAAGGCTGCAGCATGGATGGCAGCCGCGGCATGCCGGACGGCGACGACAGCAACGGGGACAGGGATGATGGCGGCGACTACACCGACTTCTACAAGCTCCTCGGCATGTAGAATGTGGCGCGCGTCCACGGGACGGCGGCGACGGGATGGCGGTGGCGGGATGGCTACGTAGTCTTTTTTTATTTTAGCTTTTGTATTATATTTCAATAAAAAATCGAAACTTTTTAACTTTTTGGGCCGATTCTACGCCCATAATGGGCTGAAAGCGGCGGTTGGGGGCAACCCCGGGGGGGCGGCTGGGAAGCCGAGCCGCCCCAGGCCGATTTTAGCACCGTCTGCCCCCCAGGCGGCACTAAAATCAGCCCCTGGGGGGCCAACAGCTGGAGATGCTCTAATGTTTCAGAACTTTTAGAGACAGGGAAGTATGGTTACACTACAGGTCTTCACAGACTATTCTGCTTTTGACAGATTCTGTTTTGCATGCATAGTTTGCTTGTTTTTGTGTTCCCATAACTTATATTCAGTGACATAAATTATGGGAATGATAGAATACAGTAGGTATCATGTGGAAACAATTATAAATCTTGTCATGACAGTACCTAAGTGAATGATTTATCTTTATTACACTAACCCTTCTCACAAAGTTCCGTTAAGTCTTGTGTGATTGAAGTTTTTAAGTTTTGGGTGAGACAACGATATGAGGAGAACAAGGAGTGACAAGAACCTAAGCTTGGGGATGCCCAAGGCCCCCCAAGTAAATATTTCAAGAACTCTCAATAATCTAAGCTTGGGGATGATACGCATCACACATCTCTTCATCAACAATTTTCAGTTAGCCTATGTTGAGCCTAAATTTTTATTCGTTCACATGATATGTGCTATTCTTGGAGTGCTATTTTTGTTTTTCTTGTTGTTTAAATAAAATAATCAGATCTTAAAATATTTATTGAGAGATAGAGAGAAAGTCCTCACATAGCTACTTAATTGTTTGACTACTATATGTTTTGGAGTAGTTTTGTCTTTTGCTCTAGTGCTTCACTTATATCTTTGTAGAGCACGGCGGTGGTTTCATTTTATGGAAATTGTTGAACTCTATTGATTCACTTATATTATTTTGAGAGTCTCTAAAACAGCATGGTAATTTGCTTAGGTTATGAATAGTCCTAATATAATGGGCATCCTAGTGGGATATGATAAAAACTTCCATATGAAGTGCATTGAATACTATGAGAAATTTGATTCCTTGCATAAAGTTTTGAGATATAAAGATGGTGATATAAAGTCATGCTAGTGAGTAGTTATGAATTGGAAGAGATACTTGTGTTGAAGTTTGTGATTCCCGTAGCATGCACGTACGGTGGACCGTTATGTAACGAAGTCAGAGCATGATTTGTTTATTGATTGTCATCCTTTGTGTGAGGGTCGGGAGCGTGCGATGGTTAATACCTATGAACCTCTCCCCTAGGAACATGCATATAATACTTTGCTTCGATAAATAATAGACTTTTTCAATAAGTATGTGAGTTCTTTATGATTAATGTGAGTCCATGGATTATACGCACTCTCACCCTTCACCTTTGCTGGCCTCTCTAGTACCGTGCAACTTTCGCCGGTGCGATAAACCCACCATATATTCTTCCTCAAAACAGCCACCATACCTACCTACTATGTCATTTCCATAGCCGTTCTGAGATATATTGCCATGCAACTTCCACTGTTCCGTTTATGGCATGCATCATCATTGTCATATTGCTTTGCATGATCGTAAGATAGCTAGCATGATGTTTTCATATAGAGTCATATTTTTAGTATAGAGTTGTAATTATTGAGTTGTAAGTAAATAAAAGTGTCATGATCATCATTATTAGAGCATTGTTCCATGTGAGCAAAGGATGATGGAAGCTAGGATTCCCTCACAAGTTGGGATGAGTCTCTAGACTTTACAAAAAAATTAAAGAGGCCAGAGAAGCCCAAAAAAAGGCCAAAGATGCCCACCAAAAAAATGAAAAAGGGGAAATGATGAGAGAAAATAGAGAAGGGGCAATGCTACTATCCTTTACCACACTTTTGCTTCAGAGTAGCACCATATTTTTCATATAGAGAGTCTCCTATATTGTCACTTTCATATACTAGTGGGAATTTTTCATTATAGAAGTTGGCTTGTATATTCCAATGATGGGCTTCCTCAAATTGCCCTAGGTCTTCGTGAGCAAGCGAGTTGGATGCACACCCACTTAGTTTATTTTGAGCTTTCATACACTTCTAGCTCTAGTGTATCCGTTGGATGGCAATCCCTGCTCACTCACATTGATATCTATTAATGGTCATCTTCATAGCCCGTTGATACGGCTAGTTGATGCGAGACTATCTTATCCTTTTCTTCACAACCTCCACCATATTCTATTCCACCTATAGTGCTATATACATGTCTCATGCTCATGTATTGCGTAAGAGTTGAAAAGGTTTGAGAACATAAAAGGTGTGAAACAATTTCTTGACTTGTCATCGGGGTTCTGCATGATATAAATACTTTGTGTGGGGAAGATGGAGCATAGTCAGGCCATATGATTTTGTAGGGATAACCTACTTTTGCCATGTTATTTTGAAGAGACACAATTGCTTTGTTAGAATGCTTGAAATATTACTATTTTTATGTCAACATTAAGCTTTTCTTTTGAGTCTTATGGATTTGAAAATTCTTGCCACAATAAGAAGATTGCATTGATAAATATGATAGGCAGCATTCACACTTCATAAATTATTTCTTTTATCATTTACCTACTCGAGGACGAGCAGGAATTAAGCTTCGGGATGCTAATACATCTCCAACATATCTATAATTTATGAAGTATTGATGCCATGTTTATGATAATTCTATATGATTTTGGTATGATTTTATTAGAACTAACCCGGACTGACGCTGTTTTCAGCACAACTACCATGGTGTTGTTTTCGTGCAAAAATAAAAGTTCTCGGAATGAGCTGAAAATTTACGGAGAATATTTTTGGAAAATATAAAAAATACTGGAGCGAAGAGTCACCATAGAGGAAGGCCGAGTAAGCCACAAGCCACAGGGGCGCCCCCCTAGGGCGCGCCCCCTGGCTTGTGACTTCCTCGAGAACCTTATGGACGTGTGACCGACGCCAAAAATTCCTATAAATACTAAAAAAACAAAAGAAACCTAGATCGGGAGTTCTGCTGCCACAACCCTCCAGAGCCTCCGCGTTTGAGGGTGGAGGCTCTCCGTTTTGATCTGGCCCGGCGGGCGTTGGAGGCGATTCAACATAAAAGGACTCAAGTTGGTTTACCGATCCAACCTCGGAATCCTTTTAATACTCTGGGCGCCAAACCAAGTACGCCGCCAGTGGTGACTCGGGAAGTAGAGGCGTTGTGGCAGTTAGACCCACCGCGGAGGAGCAGGCCTTTGTCACGACACATGGTGACGCTGCTTGGCCATTACTCGAATCCGGTGGAAAATATGATAGGGGCGGCTGCAAAGCTTGATGATCTCCCTTTGGCCGAAGGAATGCCATTTCCAGAAGAGGCAAGGACCGCGATTAGCCTATTGCAACTAGCGGTGGCTCAGCAAGAAAGGTACACGCACAACCGGAGCCGGGTGCACTCCACGCCGGTCCATAGTCGTAGCTACAGCCGGCGGATTGAGTCGCCTGTGGTCTCCAGCAGTGAGCAGAGGCGAAACCCGCCCAATAATAACCCGCATGAGGTGGATATTCAGGGAGCTATGGGTAGGGGTCGGGCTTAGCGAGGGTCGACACCGGTGACGGATTACCCGGAGGTCCCTGAGCCGGCGCCGGCAACACCCGTCGGCGTCTCAGCCAGGGGTTTTGGTGTTTAGTGTCTTGCAGCGGATCTGAGGAGCGTGCGCCTACCCAAGGATTTTAAGGGGCCACGGAAGGTGCCCAACTACACGACGGATTTGCCCCCAAAGGCCTGGATTGAAATCTATGAGCTTGCTATGGAGATGCTGGAGGTCGACGAAGTAGTCTGTGCGAAATACTTCGTCATGATGTTGGAAGGACCGGCCCGAACTTGGTTAAAAGGGTTACCACCAAATACCATCACGTCATGGGTCGAGTTGAAAGCACGATTCATCAAGAATTTCAAAGGAACTTGCAAGCAGCCGATAACGATTGTGGATCTGGATCTTTGTGCGTAGCTGGAAGGTGAGTCGGCCCATCATTGGGTGCGGCGGGTCTCGATGGAAATTCACTCATCTGAGAATATTTCGGCGTCTCACGCGGTTCTGATCTTGGAAAGGAACGTTTGTTTTGTGCCCCTGAAGCAGAAGCTCAGGTGTTTGAAGCATTCTTGTCAGGATATGGGTGAGCTCATGACAGCTCTCACCAAGTAGGCGGATTCAGATACCACCAAGGACCCAGACTTCGATGATGAGAAGTCAGGACAGGGTAAGAAGGGCGGCAATGGTAAGAACCAGCAGGGAGGCATTGGGAACGGCAGCCAAGGCAAGTGGAAGAACCCAGATGGAGGGTCAGAGTTTGTGGCGAACACCAACACACAACCGTCCAAAAACAACCGCACTAAGGGCAATAGGAACTTCAGGCTATCGTTTGACAGGAATAGGGCACCTGTCCCCCACGTCTTACACCTTGGAAGAGGCGCTGAACGGACCTTGCCCAGCGCACAGCCGGCTGGACAAGGAGGCCACCCACACTTGGAGGGATTGCAGTGTTATGCGCACGTTTCGGGAGCAAAGCCTACGTCAAGGTCACAACAATGGTAACAGCCAATCGGGCAGGTCAGGACCGGGCGGCTCAAGTGCCGGTTTCGGTGCTGGCGGGTCAAGTTCAGGTCATCAAGGCCAAAGCAGTCAGAATTGGGGAAACCAGGGAAGTCATCAGCAGCAGAGCACAACAACAGAACAACCACTTAGGATATCAGAGCAACTTGAAATAGCTTAGTGGGGGACAATATCTTGTCTTCACGACAAGCCTAGATAAGTGGGGTCAGAAGCTGCATAAGAGGGCAGTCAATGCGGCCACGCTCGCTCTCCCGCGATACTTAAAATGGTCAGAGTACCCGATTACGTGGAGCCGGGAGGATCACCCGCTACGGGTCGACAATCCGGGTCACTTAGCTCTGGTGGTCGTTCCTCAGGTTGGAGGGTACAAGTTCACAAAAGTGCTCATGGACGGTGGCAACAATATCAACATTCTATACTACGACACCTTCCAGCGGATGGAATTGATTGACAAGGCTCTTAAGCCGTCATCAACCGTTTTTCATGGTGTGGTGCCAGGCAAGTCGGCTTACCTAGTGGGGAGGATTGACTTGAAAGTGGCATTTGGAGGTGAGTATAACTACAGGGTGGAGACCTTGTGGTTTGAGGTGGTCAAGATTAAAAGCCCATATCATGCTTTGTTTGGCCGGACGGCTTTCGCAAAGTTTAAGGCCAGGCCCTGTTATGTTTATCTGCAGCTCAAGATGTCAGCTCTCAAGGAACAATCACGGTCCATGGTGATCGGAAGGTAGCTATCGAGTGTGAGGAAGGGGATGCGGATTATGCGGAATCAAGCTGCCGCAGAAGCAGAGCTTAAGTTTTATAAGGATAACATTGACCCAACAGATATGAAGTCGCTGAAGAAGCCCAGTACAGAGTCTGAGCCGCCTTTGAAGTTTGCGGCTGATGACACAAAGCTGGTGGATTTGACCCCGGGCGACTCATCCAAGCAGTTCAATATTGGAGCTAACATCGATCCCGCATAGGAAAGCACGCTCATTGAATTCATCCATGAGAATCGGGACATCTTTGCATGGAAGCCGTCTGACATGCCAGGTGTACCGAGAGAATTTGCTGAGCACCACCTTAATGTGGATCCTAAGTATAAGCCGATTAAGCAATTCCTCCGTCGTTTCAATGAGGAGCGACGTAAAGAAATTGGCGAAGAGGTAGCCCGGCTCTTGGCAGCAGGGTTCATCGTGGAAGTATTTCAGCCGGAGTGATTAGCCAACCCTGTGCTGGTGCTTAACAAGAACAGCACATGACATATGTGCATAGACTACACGGATCTTAACAAGGCTTGTCCATTTGACCCGTTTGCTCTCCCTTGTATCGACCAGATTATTGATGCGACGGAGGGTTGTGAGAGTTTATGTTTCCAGGATGCCTATTCAGGCTATCATCAGATCAAGGTGGCAGTGAAGGACCAAGAGAAGACCTCATTCATAACACCTTTTGGAGCTTTCTACTATGTGTCCATGCCATTTGGACTTAAGAGTGCGCAGGCGACTTACCAACGGTGTGTGTAAAACTATCTTCATAGTAAGATTGGACGTAATGTTCATGCATATGTGGACGATATTGTGATCGATTCAAGGAAGAAGGAGACATTGTTGGACGACCTGAAGGAAACATTTGACAACCTACGGGTGTATAAGATGATGCTTAACCCGGCTAAATGTGTTTTTGGAGTTCCTGCAGGCAAGCTTTTGGGTTTCTTGGTCTCAAAGTGAGGTATCGAAGTCAACCCGGACAAGATAAAGGCCATCACGTCACTAGCCAAGCCGGCGAGCGTCAATGATGTGCAGCGCCTAGTGGGTTCTATTGCCGCTTTAAGTCGCTTCATCAGCCACCTGGGGGAGAAGGCTATTCCTTTGTACTAGATGATGAGAAAGACTGATGATTTTGTGTGGAGTAAGGCTGCAGATCAAGCTCTCGAGGCACTTAAGAAGCAGTTGGTTGAGCCGCCAATCTTGGCTGCTCCGGTTGAGAAGGAACCCCTGCTCCTTTATGTGGCGGCCAATAACCCGGCGGTTAGTGTGGCGATTGTGGTGGAGCGTAAAGAGGCGGGGAAAGAGTGTCCGGTTCAGAGGCCGGTCTATTATGTCAGTGAGGTTCTTATCGAGTCAAAGCAAAGATACCCACATTGGCAGAAGTTAATATATGGGGTGTTCATGGCGAATCGTAAATTGAAACATTACTTCCTTGGACATCAGATCACGGTGGTTAGTTGTGCCCCGTTGGGGGACATAATACAGAATCGAGAAGCCACTGGTAGAATTGCTAAGTGGGTGTTGGAGCTTGGGCCTCTAAATTTGAAGTATACACCTCGCACGACCGTGAAGTCTCAGGCATTGGTGGATTTCGTAAACGACTGGATGGAGTGTCAGTCACCGGAGGAAAAGCCGGACAATACGTATTGTACAATTCACTTTGACGGGTCTAGGCAATTGGAGGGCTTGGGGGGCTGGAGTTGTATTAACTTCACCCAGAGGTGATAAGTTTTGTTATGTATTAAGGCTGATGTTTCCTTGTACAAACAATACAGCTGAGTACGAAGCTTTGCTTCACGGGCTTCCTGTGGCCAAGGAGATGAACCTAAGCTGGGTTAGGTGCCTCGACGACTCTGACCTTGTGGCACAACAAGTCTTAGTCACGCGGGATTCCATGGACCCGCGGATGGCGGCTTATCGGCAAGAGGTGGACATCGTTGCTAGTCATTTCAAGGGTTATCAGGTGGACCATATTGATCGTCGCAAGAATGAAGCGGCAGATGCGTTGTCAAGGCTGGGCTCTCAACGTAAGCTGGTGCCACCTAACGTTTTCTTGGATTTACTCTATCATCCGTCTGTTAAGCTACCATCAGAGGAGGATCTGGCTGTACCTGACCTGGAGGGGCAGCTAGTGGCGGCTTTGCATGCTATTCTAGACTGGTCATTGCCGTACCCGGCATATCTAACCTGGGGCGAGTTGCCTGAAGATGAGACTCAGGCGCAGCAGGTTGTGAGGTGCTCCAAATCCATGACAATCATTGGAGGGGAATTACACAAGTGTAGCGTATCCGGTGTCTTCCAGCAGTGTGTCTCGAGGGAGGAAGGCAAGGTTGTGGGCATCATGTCGGGTCAAAATCTTTGGTGGCCAAGGCCTTCCGACATGGCTTTTTTTGGTTGACGGCTCATAAGGACGCAGAGGATCTGGTTGCTAAGTGCGACGGGTGCCAGAAGTTCGGAAGATGTGCTCACATGTCGGCTCAAGAATTATGGATGATACCGATCACTTGGCCATTTGCAGTCTGGGGGCTTGACATGGTTGGACCTTTCAAGTAGTCCAGGGATAAAAAGACCCACCTTTTGGTGGCAGTGGACAAGTTCACCAAGTGGGTGGAGGCTGAGCTGGTCAGTAAGTGCGATGCACCCACGACGGTTCAGTTTATCAAAAAATTGATTTAGCGGTTTGGATACCCTCATAGCATCATTACAGATAACGACACCAATTTGTCCAAGGGGACTATGAAGGCAATCTACGAAAGCGAGCACATCCGGCTTGATGTTTCAGCTGTTGCTCACCCACAGTCCAACGGTCAGGCAGAACGTGCAAATCAGGAAGTCTTGAGAGGTATCAAGCCCCGGATCATGGTCCCTTTGCAGAGAACGCCGAGTTGTTGGGTGGAAGAACTGCCGTCCGTCCTTTGGAGCATCAATACTACGCCCAACAGGTCGACGGGTTACACCCCCTTCTTCATGGTTTACGGTGCGGAGGCCGTGTTACCAAGCAACATATGGCATGATTCACCATAGGTGGAGGTTTACGTGGAAGCTGATAATGAGGCGGCGCGTCAGGATGCATTAGATGCGCTGGATGAAGCACACGATCTTGCAGCGGCTCGATCGGCGATTTATCAACAGGACCGGCGTCGCTACCATAGCCACAGAGTCAAGTCCCGGACATTCCAAGAAGGCGACTTGGTGTTACGTTTGATTCAAGATAAGACAGCTGCGCACAAGTTATCACCACCAGGGAAAGGACCTTTCGTGGTTAGCAGAAATCTGAACAAAGGATCTTATTATCTCATCGACGTGCGAGACGAATCACGTACCTCCGGGCAGGAAACTCACCGGCCGTGGAACATCGCTCATCTACGGCCTTACTATACTTGAGTCATCGACTCTTACTTTTGTACATACATTTTTTCTTGTACTTATACTCATATAATAAAGTTGGCATCCTTGCAAGACGGGGCTTCTGCCGTTTTTTCTCTTTGGCATTACAGATTTGTGCAAACATGAACACCTCCATATGGTCACTTGGGGGCTTCCAACCCGCCGGGTTTAGCTTGCTCACCCTTCTTGATTAGCTCTTCAGCCAAACCAGCACCATCGTAAGACAACTTACAAGATGGTGACTTAAAAACCGGCGGCCCAAGAGGTGATGGTGTTCAAGACAGCGAGAGGTGTAAGGTCACCCAAGAGGACGAGCCGCCACGTTGCGAGCCGTTCAAACATGGGTGCACCATTTTACTGATGAAAGATTTAAGGTTATTCAAGAGGGCGAGCCGCCATGTTGCGAGCCGTTCAAACATGGGTGCCTTACCTTATCGGTGTAAAATCTCGAAGTCACTCAAGATGGCGAGCCACCATGATGTGAGTCGTTCAAACATGGGTGCCAAGCCGCTCAACAGGGTGAGCCGCCATGATGTGAGTCGTTCAAACATGGGCGCTAAATCACTCAAACGGACGAGCCGCCATGATGCGAGCCGCTCAAACATGGGTGCCATGGGAGCCAAAGAGGATGAGCCGCTAGGATGCAAGACATTCAAACATAGGTCCCATGCGGTAAGATGGGTCGTGGACTAGTGCAAGGCGCCATACTGGGTGAAGGCCGCCCCTCACTTTGGCAGAGTCGGTACCTGCCTGTATGTAGCTGTTGCTTGCACAGGGGTGCAGGGAGTTGTCAACTCACCCCCTCCGAGGTCCTCATACAGCGGCAAGGGAAAACTCTCTCTCATCTGCTACGTACTCTCCGCCAAGTGGCCCATCGTACTCTTAACAAGTGACATTGTTTAAGGTTCAAACGACGGATTTATGTCACGTGAGAAGTAGCTTATGGGCCCCGGGGCACTCTCTCTGTTATAAATTCTGGTATGTTGCACCCTTAACAGTTAATCTCGTTAGAGACCCTGAGCTGTGCAAGATTGGCGGTCACTCTCGTTAGAGACCCTGCACTATTAAGTGGTTCAAAGCAGCAGTCCCCCTTCATAACGGCCAGAATATGAGTTTTCAAAAAACAAAAAAACAAGAGGAAAGCAGGACCATCATACATTACATTATACATTGCATCATACACATTGCATCATATATTGCATGATAGCTGCATCATACATTGCATTCGTATCATAAGTATGGCCAGAGCAAGATGAAAGGTGAAGCAAGGTTATACTGAAAGTTCTCCGGGCTTAGCTTTTCGCAAAGCCGCCCAGACAAACATAGTAGACTTTCTTTGATTGTGTGCAGGATTTATCTCTAAAAGATGAGTCGCCAATTAAGGCATAAGAAGATGGCAAAATATATTACAAGGCTCTCCAGGAGCTCAAAAGTGGAAGGGCTTAAAAGTTTCACTTGTTCCGGCTCAGCTGGCCGGGTTACAATCAGTTGAGGATAAAAAATTTAACTGGCCGGCGGGTCATCCTACGCCCGGTCTTCGGGCTCTTCGATCTGGAGACGATCCACATCCCAGTTGCAGTTTAGTAAGGCTTCGAATTGTGCATCATCGAAAAGTGGAGACAGATCAACGTCAGGGGCGAAGAGCGGCTTACGACGTGCAAGGACCAAGTCCATGGCTTCAAAAGTCCGGCAGCGCAGCCGTTGGTTATTTTCATCATAAGTTGCCTCGTACAGAACCAGGTCCATCTCATCAACCAGTATGGAGGCAAGCCGCCGGGAGGCCTTAATGCACTTGGCGTAATCCGCTTCAGTGAAATCTGAGCCGTCATCCTTCTTGGAAGGGAAGTTGTTCATCATCTCTTCGGTAGTTAGTTCTGGAGCGAAGCCAGGGACCGGCTTAGTGCAGCTATAGCTCCTGTTTTAGCGGTTGATCGCCTTATTTCCTCTACCTGTTTTGGCAAAGTTGATAAGACCTCTATGACGCCCTTCATAAATGTGGGGACATACTTGGCGGTCATCATAGCCTTGATGGTGCACAGGGCCCCACTGTACAGTTGCTCCGTTAGAGTGTAGACTGCTTTCAGCTTCATGAGACTGTCAGAAGATAGCTGGCGGCTCCTTTCGCCTGCAAGAAAAGGTTGCAGGTATAATCCGCCCGGTGGGTGTTTATTTAATGAAAATATTTTTGAGTTGTATGCACTTACCAAAGATAGCAGCAGTCATCTTGGAGATGTGGTCCTTGAGGGTCTTCAGCTCTGCCGAAGCAAGGTTAAGCCGGTCCTCTACATTGCTCACACGTGTCTTCAGGGCGGCTTGTTCAGTTTCGGCAGTCTTCTTATATGCAAGGAATTCATCTTGGAGTTTCTCAAGCTCTTCAACAGATGTTCGCAATTTCTCCTATGTTATGGCTCGGGCGGTCTGTTGGGATGACAGATCCTCCCTCAAGCCGGCCCGCTTAGACTTGGCAGTATTCATTGCCTCCTACGTTTCACAAGTGAAAGGTTATCAATATTAAATCGCCAGTTTGAAATTACTTTTATAATGTCCCAAGCACATTGCAAGCAATATACTTATCACTTGGGGGCTAATATATGGGGTTTCAAAGTCCGCGATGAAAGTTCCGGTTCATCATTGTCATAATGCTCCGGACTTGGGGGCTACACCCGGCGAAGCTTTTTTACAAATGATAGATCCGGGTCATCATATCATAATGCCCCGTACTTGGGGGGCTACAATTTGATCTATGACTTAGTTTCAAGTGTCGGCTTATATGCAGTCTAACCCGGTACTTGGGGGGTCACAGGTTAAGTTCTATGAAGGAGGATTGAAAGTTTGGAAGGCCCGGCCTATTATTTGCAATATTAATCCGGTTCTTGGGGGCTAAGTATGGGCATAAGAGAGATGGAAGAACGAGGGTACCTCATATTTCTTATTGATCAAGCCAACAAGCTTGCTCTCCATATTCTGACTGGCAGACATGCGGTTCAGATAGCCGGCATGTAAGTCGTCTGCAGTCATCTTCTCTAAGGCAGGGAATTCGAAATCATGCTTCTCAAGAGTGTAAGTAGAAACTTTGCTAGAATGCTTCATCAGAGTATGGTGCTTGGGAGATTGATAACCCGTTCCAGTGATGGTGACATCCGGGAAAGGCGTGTCTTCTGTGGAAGGCTTAGGGTCAGCCGTGGGGTTATCAAAAGCCGTCGAGTAATGACCCGCCGGCTCGAAAGGTGGGGGAGATTGTTCAGGCGTTTCTTTTGTAGTGTTAGAAGGTTTAATCGGAGAGTGGGATGGCTCAGTAATATCCGGCTATTGAGTAGTTGGAGCAGTGGTAGACCCGTCGGCTTTTCTGTGTTTGGCTTGCGCCCTGAAAAAACAAGGAGTCAACACATAGTATAAAATTGATACAGGTGATATGTGCACGGTAGAGGAGAATGATTACTCTGCGTTGACCTTCATGGGGGGAAGCTTGGAAGTAGTTAAGTCGCCAGAGGAAGGAGGGGATTCCTACAAAACAAAATCAGTAAGGTACAGTAATAAGACAGCATGACACAAATGTAAGACGGATATTGGGTTCATGTTAAGTACCTCAGCGGGACGTTTCTGCGGCGCCGGGGCGTTTGGTATGCCGGTCATATGGTCCCCAGAGCCCGTACTCCGAGTTTGACATCGAGAGTCATGTTGTTGTTTTTCCAAGGAAAATTTGGGATCTAAGTAAGTTAGAGGGTGCGAAAAAGGAACTTTTCAGACGACCCGCCGTATCTTCGGTTGGGGGGAGTTTTCTGAGTCGGAGGAAAGATAAGTTACCTCAGGGCATTGGCGTGGCTCATTTATGTCTCCTCCTGAGTAAAGATCATTGTTAGTAAATTGTATAAAAATACGGCCAAAGGAATAAGGTTCTACCTCTGAGTTGTCAAGCTCAAGCAAGTTTTGAGCCGACGTTTTTTCTTTGCGACACGGGTGTTACCCGCTTGAGACTTCTTCTTCGTAGGAGGAGTATATTTTTTTACTTCCAGAAGTTGGAGTTAGCCTGAAAGTAAGAGCTGCCAACAGAGATTAAGGATGCTACATATATATAGTTATGATGGAGGTAAAAGAGATTTGAAAGCTGTCCTTACATCTGGGGTTGGGTTTGCGGTGCAGAAAGGCTTTAACCCGACGGTACAGCAAGCCTCTTGGGGCTCACGGGTAAGTCCCCTGATAACAGAAACAATGTTCTCTTCTGTCAGTGTGGTGTGATTGAAGCAGAGGGGATCATTTTGCGTCACCCGTATATTCACACATAAGCCGGTCAGGCCGGCTTAGTGGTAAGACCTTCCAAGAGATCCAACAACGGGTTAATTCAATTCCTGTCAAACCGTTTGCCAAGAGGGCTCTCTTCTTGGCAAAGGCCGGATCATACTTCGCTCATGCCGAGGCATACATCCGGTCTGGAAGCTCAGTCGTGGTGTAGAGCCTGGTAGGACGATAACCCGGCAGTGGATGTTCTCCCTCTAGAGAGGTGTATTTACAATAGAACCAAGTTTCGTTCCAATCCTAGGGGTGACTCGACATACGAACAGTTGGAAAAACCATACCCCTTCTTCTTTGGATGGAGACTCCGCCGAGCTCCAAGCTTGGGCCAGTCGCCACTTCCGTTTGGCGGTTGACGTAGAAAAAGTCGCGAAAAAGGTCAACTGATGGCTCTTCTTGTAAGTAAACTTCGCAAAGGACTTGGAAGTTGCACAAGTTGGAGACAGAGTTGGGAGCAATGTCCTGAGGATGCAATTTAAAGAAATGGAAGACGTCCCGGAAGAACTTAGACCTGGGCTGGCTGAAACCACGTATGAGGTGGTCAGCAAAGATAACAATTTCACCCTCTTGCGGGATGGGTTTCTTCTCCGAGCCTCGAACCCGCCAATGAATTACGTTCTTAGCCGGCAGCGTTCCAGCATCTACAAAATCTTGTAGAAATTGTTCAAAGATTCCAAAGCTGACCCAGTTACAAGAAGAAGACGCCCGAGACATGATGGCGGGTTAAGGCTGTGAAAAGTGGCAATACGTGGCGGGTCATAAAGTGACTAGACAACTAAGACGACGGATGAAATTAAATATTGTGATATTATGCCACCGGTACAGTTTTTGGGAAGCCGAAAGTCTGGCGGCGGGTTAAGTGAACAAGGCCGTGATGCAAAAGTTGATAAGGACCTACAAACAGGTTTTGTATAACATACTGAAATTGCAAGATCTACAGGCAAGGAAAACTCAGGTTTTATCCAACCCTAGTGAATTACCGAGGAAGAACGAACAGTCTAGTGCAAGAAGGGGAAACAAGCACAGATCTAGGTGAGGCTGATGTTGACTTTACACGACCGGCCACAGTGGAAGGCAAACATCGCAAGATCTAAGGGATTAATCATCGGCTGGCATTACGAAAAAGGGTTTGCGCACTAATAGGGTCCGATGAACTCGACGAGGTTGAAGTGCTAAGCTACGAATCTAATGGAGGGGGAAAGACATACCTCGAAGAATGCGGCGAGCACGGGAAAAAGTCTGGAATGTTCAGGTTGATGCAGCGGCCAGGGTGGACGACGGCGACAGGGCTCCACTAGTGCGACGGAGCTCGGGAGTGTTGGCGTCAAGAGGAAGAAGAAGAAGTGGGGTGGCGGAGAAAAATGAGAAGACCCCTCGTGGTCCTATTTAATGGGATGGAAGGCCAAATGGGCACGTGGGAATCAAGGCAAAAGATAATGACCGACCGAGACAGGCGCCTCGATTTCCGGGCTGACCATTTAATGACAGGATTAACGGCATACGTCATGGAATCTTTTCAGAGTAAATGAAGGTGACGTCAGGGCGGGTTAAGTATTTTTCCTTTTAGGTGATAGGGATATGAGACTCGCCGTCGGATAGAAAGTGGAGATTGACATGAGTAGGCTCAAACCAATATGGGGCCTAATGTTGGGGATATAACCCGTGGTAAGACCCGCCCAGGAGGGGTCGGGTCATACATGGCGGCTCGTAGTGTATGGGCTGGAAGAGGAAAGATTGGGCTGTATGACAGCTCACCAGATGGGCCATAACAGAGGCCCAGAGTCAGGAAGAAGACGCAAGACCCGGGCGCGTAGGCCGCCCGAAGATAGCCTGCCAGAGTAGGAAAGACGGCTTAGAGACAGAGTCACATACGTTGTAAGAGTTGGTATAAGACTTGTGTAACCCGTGGTCTTGACCTCCTATATAAAGGCGAGACCCAGGACGGCTTAGACAGAAACCAATCAATCGAGAGCTAGGTCAAGGGAATATGCTCCCTTGTAATCGATACTCCAATCAATACACACAACGCAGGACATATGCTTTTACCTCATCTCGAGGGGCCGAACCTAGGTATATTTGTGTCTTTTGTCCCGTCCAACCCCTTTGACTCCAGCGCCTTAGCGATGGCCTCGAATCTAAGTCTTCGGACATCTTCCATGACAAAACCACGATAGAATCCCTATTACCAGCCACTTTCTCGTGAATGATAGTGAATCAACACATATCGTGAGAAAAACCCACCTAGCATGGAAGATACTGACAGTCCCTAGTTACTATATGAGCGATTTGGGCATACAAAATGGAATATTATTTGAAGGTTTAGAGTTTGGCATATGAAAATCTTACTTGGAACGGCGGGTAAATACCGCATATAGGTAGGTATGTTGGACTCATATGGAACAACTTTGGGTTTAAGGGTTTTTGGATGCATAAGTAGTATTTCTACTTGGTGCGGAAGTTTTGGCTAGTATGGGTGGAAGTAAGCACCACATGTTGGAGGATCCATAACAATATAACTTCTATGCAGATATACCCAAGCATAACTCATTACATTGTCTTCCTTGTCCAACTTCAACTAATTTGCTCAAGTTTGAAAATAATTAATGGGTATTCACAATCACAGAATATGTCCAAGATAGTATATTTATATGTGAAATCTCTATTTCTTGAATACTCTTTCATGAATTGTTCAAGTGACCAATGCAGTGTTTGTTAACTTTCAATACAATTTTACCACCTATACTTCTTATATGTGGAGTCATTACTCCCCATGGGATAAGCATATAAAACATATATAATTTCATATTTATGATATTCAATTCATTCAACCATTTAGTCATCAGATATAAGTGAAGCACGAGAGTAAATGACAAAACTACTCCAAAACATATAACTGAAGATCAATGAGTAGTCAAACAATTAAGTAGATATGTGAGGACTTTCTCTCTATCTCTCAATAAAAATTTTCAGATCTGATTATTTTATTTAAACAGCAAGCAAAACTAAAATAGCACTCCAAGAATAGCACACATCATGTGAAAGAATAAAAACTTAGGCTCAACATAGGCTAAGCGATAGTTGACGAAGAGAGGTGGGATGCATAGCATCCCCAAGCTTAGATGCTTGAGACTTCTTGAAATATTTACTTGGGGTGACTTTTCATACCCAAGATTGAGTTTTTGTATCTTGTTCAATCCTATCATATCATGGTTTCACCTATTCTCAAAAACTTCATCCACACAAAACTCGAAAAGAACTCGTGAGATAGGTTAGTACTCATAATAATAAATCAACTCTTTATGTAATGACAAGACAAGTTGCACAATAATTTTAAAACTTTAGGTACTGTATACTATCATTTCCACAATTTATATTTACCAATATAGGCTATGGAAACTATAGGATAAGTAGATAACAAAACTATGACAGCAATCTGTCCAAACAGAATAGTCTGTAGACATTTATGAAAATAGTGTACTTATGTAACTCAAAAAATTGTGAAAATTGAGGAAATGATTTAAAATTTATATGAAAACACTTTGCAAAAAATTCATAAACTTTCCACGTTCCGGTAAAACAAGATTCAGACACTAGAGCAGAAGTTTTTGTTTTTACACAGCACAGATCAAACATGCAATTCAAGCATCCTAAAGGCAATTCTCGGAACTTTTTATTGAAAATAAAGAATATAAAAAACACCTAACAGAGAAAAAAATTAAAATTATGTTCCGAGAAAAACTCATATTATGTAACCAATAAAAATATAGCTCCAAGTAAGATATACCGATAGTGTCGAAGACAAAAGAGGGGATGCCTTCCGGGGCATCCCCAAGCTTAGACGCTTGAATCTTCCTTGAATATTACCTTGGGGGTGCCTTGTGCATCCCCAAGCTTAGGTTCTTGTCACTCCTTATTCTCCTCATATCGGTATCTCACCGAAAACTTGAAAACTTCAATCACACAAAACTTAACGGAACTTTGTGAGAAGGGTTAGTGTAATAAAGATAGATCATTCACTTGGGTACTATCAAGACAAGATTAATATTTGTTCTCACATAATACCTACTTTATTTAATCATTCCCACAATATATATTACTCAATGTAAGCTATAGTAACACTTGAAACAAGCAACCTATGCATGCAAAACAGAATTTGTCAAAAATAGAACAGTCTGTAAAGATATAAATGATCACCATACTTCCCTGACTCTAAAATTCTGAAAAATTAGGAAAACTCGAGGAATTTGCATATAAATGTTGTGTAAAAATTGAAGAATTTTTTGATGCTCCAGTAAAATTAGATAATTCATATACTGGACGCAAAACATTCTGTTTTTGCACAGAATCAAACAAGCAAGTATCCACACTATCCCAAAGGCTTTACTTGGCACTTTACTGAAATAAAAGACACAAAACATGATTACTAAAGTATCTTAATCATTAAAACAGAAAGTAAAAGTGTTGGATTGTCTCCCAACAAGCGCTTTTCTTTAATGCCTTTTAGCTAGGCATCATGACTTCAATGATGCCCGTATAGGAATAATAATTGAAACATGCAAAAGAGCATCCTGAATCTAATGAAAAGCACATTCAAGTATAATCCACTTACTATGCATAGGGATTTTGTGAGAAAACAAATTGTGGGAACAATAATCAACTTGCATAGGAAGGCAAAACAAGCATAACTTCAAAACTTCGAACACATACAGAGGAAACTCGATATTATTGCAATTCCTACAAGGATATATTCCTCCCTCATAATAATTTTCAGTAGCATAATGAAGGAATCTCACAACATAACCAGCACATAAAGCATTCTTTTCATGATATACAAGCATAGGAAATTGGTCACTCTCCTCATAAGCAATTTTCTCAACAAAATAACTATCATGAGATACTTGATTGACATAACCACTTTGAATATTAAAGTCATGATGACAAGTTTCATGGTTGTCATTACTCTTTATAGCATACGTGTCATCACACTAATCATCATAGATAGGAGGCATGTCATAATTATAATAGTTTTGCCCATCAAAACTTGGGGGACTAAAAATATCTTCTTCATCAAACATAGCATCCCCAAGCTTGTGGCTTTGCATATCATTAGCATCATGAATATTCAGAGAATTCATACCAACAACATTGCAATCATGCTCATCACTCAAAGATTTAGTGCCAGACATTTTAATAACTTATTCTTCTAAAACTTGAGCACAATTTTCCTTTCCATCATTTTAACGAAAGACATTAAAAAGATGAAGCATATGAGGCAACCCCAATTCCATTTTTTTGTAGTTTTCTTTTATAAAACCAAACTAGTGAAAAACAAGAAACTAAAAGATTTGATTACAAGATCTAAAGATATACCTTCAAGCACTCACCTCCCCGGCAACGGCGCCAGAAAATAGCTTGATGTCTACTACACAACCTTCTTCTTGTGGACTCATGTTGGGCCTCCAAACGCAGAGTTTTGTAGGACAGTAGAAAATTCCCTCAAGTGGATGACCTAAGGTTTATCAATCCGTGGAAGGCGTAGGATAAAGATGGTCTCTCTCAAACAACCCTGCAGCTAAATAATAATGAGTATCTTGTGTCCCCAACACACCCAATACAATGGTAAATTGTATAGGTGCACTAGTTCGGCAAAGAGATGGTGCTACAAGTGAAATATGGATGGTAGATATAGGTTTTTTAATCTGAAATTATAAAAACAGCAAGGTAGCAAGTAACAAAAGTGAGCAAAAACGGTATTGCAATGCTTGAAAACAAGGCCTAGGGTTTTTTGACGTAGTTGATATATGATTTTTAATACTTTCACTAGTGCAATCTCTCAACAATATTGACATAGTTGAATCATATGGAAATACCTCTTGTGCGACAAAGAGTTCACTCCAAAGTCACAAATATAGGAGAACTAACAAAGAAATTATTGTAGGGTACGAAACCACCTCAAAGTTATCTTTTCTGATCAATCTTATGACCTATCCCTATAAGTGTCACGAACAGCCCTGGAGTTCGTACTAAAATAACACCTTAAGACACACATCAACCAAAACCCTAATGTCACCTAGATACTCCAATGTCACCACAAGTACCCATGGGCTTGATTATACGATATGCATCACATAATTTCAGATCCGTCATGTTCAATCCAACACAAAGAAATTCAAAGTGTGTCCCAAAGTTTCTACCGAAAAGTCAAGACAAAAATGTGTGCCAACCCCTATGCATAGATTCCCAAGGTCACGGAACCCGCAAGTTGATCACCAAAACATACATCAAGTGGATCAACAGAACATCCCATTGTCACCACGGATATCCCATCGCAAGACATACATCAAGTGTTCTCAAATCCTTAAAGACTCAATCCGATAAGAAAACTTCAAAGGGAAAACTCAATTCATCACAAGAAGATGGAGAGGGGGGAAATCCATATGATTCATCTATATCTATAAAGCTCGTGGTACATCAAGATCGTATCATCTCTTGAGCACAAGAGAGAGTTCAAAGACATGGCTACTGGTACATACCCTCACCCCGAGGGTGAACTACTCCCTCATCATCATGGAGACCGCCGGGATGATGAAGATGGCCTCTGGTGATGGTTTCCCCCTCTGGCAAGGTGCCGGAACGGGCTCCCGATTGGTTTTTCGTGGCTCTAGAGGCTTGCGGCAGCGGAACTCCCGATCTAGGTTTCTTTTCAAAGGTTTGGGTATTTATAGGAGTATTTGGCGTTGGTCCCGCATCCAGAAGGTTCTCGAGGAGGTCACGAGCTCGCTAGGCTAGGGGGGTGGCCATGCCTGGCAGGCTTGTGACTCCCTCGGGACTCTTCTCAGGTATATTTTCACTCCAGTATTTTTTATATTTTCCAAAAATATTCTCCGTAAATTTCCAGCCCATTCTGTGAACTTTTTCTGCACAAAAACGACACCATGGTAGTTCTGCTGAAAACAATGTCAGTCCGGGTTAGTTCTAATGAAATCATACCAAAATCATATAGATTTATTGTAAACATGGCATGAATACTTCATAAATTATAGATATGTTGGAGGCGTATCATTGCCACATGACCATTGGGTGTGAAGGGAAGGAGAGAAGGCTTGGCCATTTATGTTTACTCCCCTGTTTTTTAGTCATGAATGTTTACATTGACCCAGCATGCTCGTGCCGAGTATTGTACTCATAACTAACAGGTCCCCAAGTTTCTCCATTTGCCCCTCTTCGTTTTTTCCTTCCTCTCGGGGCAAGGGTGGATACGCGCGCATGTGTTTGCTAGGAAACACGAAGAGGAGAGATGACTGTGAATGGAAGGAGGGACAATATGCGTGAATAAACACGCGCCAGGACGGAAGGTGGGACTATGAAAAAATCTAAGTTGACATGATCATCAACTTTCGTTAGAGATTGCATTTGTATATCCCCCTAGAAACCAAGGTTTCGTATGGAGAATCTTGTGCGCGATGGCACCTTACCGTATTTGTTTGTGCCCTTGCTTTGTTTCTAGTCCGCTCAACAAAACATGCGGTAGCATCAAAGACAGTTAAGGAAAAACTCATCGGCAGTATGTCCTTGCCAGCAGAATGCTAAGGACCCGTTCCTCAAAGCAATCGCGGCAACACATTATTGGCGGGCAACTAGAGCGCGCAAAGAAAATGACTATACAAATGCCAGTAGGAAAGAAAGGGGGATAGCATGCGTTTACATAGAGACATTAGTTCAACAAACATTAAAGCAAAGATAATGTGTGGTCTAATACGGGATACATATTGTGTCTTAAGTAAATGACAACACGGCGGCAGGAGTTACTCAAGGCTAACCCTGGCGACTTCCCTAGGTCCTAGGGACTGAGCGGACCCTGTCAGCAATCCGCGGCAGCAGAGGCGTCGGCGCCTAGAGGCAGCTTTTTGAAACCATCGGAGAGGTCAAGCTCTGGGTGGAAGAAGGCAAGGTTGCTGAGGACCAGGAAGAGAGCGTTGCGACCCAACTTCTGGGATTCGTTGGCAAACAAGGTGGCCTTGTCGTTTTTGTACATCTTCAGCCCCTCGATCAGGCCTTCGAAGAAGAGTGACATCTCGATGCTTGGAACTTCCTTCTTGCCGACAGAGAAGGCCGAGCTCTTCATGTCCATACGTGCAATCTGTGTAATGAGGCGCTCGGCGATGTCAGTCATGCTCTTGATCCAGAGGTTAATCTGGTTCTCGAGCTTGTCTCTGCATCTTGGTGGAGAGTGTAGGATCGAAAGTAGGTCTAGAGGGGGGTGATTAGACTACTTGACCAAATAAAAGTTTTGCCTTTTTCCCAATTTTAATTCTTGACAAGTTTTAGCATTCATAGAATATCAAGTAACACCCTACACATGCATGTCTAAGAGTGTAGCAGCGGAAAATAAAGACATTGCACATGTAAGTAAAGAGAGGGTTAGGAATGCAAACACAAGTGATGACACGATGATTTTTCCCATGGTTCCAATAAGTAGTGCTATCGTATGTCCACATTCATGGAGTCTTCAACCCACAAAGGGTAATAGTCGTGAGAGTCCACGGAGGGCTCTATCCACGGAGGGTTCCACGAAGAAGCAACCTTGACTATTCCATGAGGCTTCCATCCACGAAGGACTAGCCTCACTATGGGTAGATCTTCACGAAGTAGGTGATCTCCTTTCCCTTACAAACTTCTTGGTTCACTCCACAACACGAAGTAGGAGGCTCCGAAGCAACACCTAACCAATCCAGGAGGCACCACCCTCCAAAAGGCAATAGGCTCGGTAATGACGATGAACTCCTTGCTCTTGTGCTTCAAAATGATAGACTCCTCAACACACAATCTCTCTCACACAGATTTGTCTTGGTAGAAGAGATGGGATTGGTGGAAAGCAACTTGGGGAGGCTAGAAATGAAGATCTATATGGTTGGAGTGGTTTATCTTGACCTCAACACAAGGGTAGGTGGTTCTCTCTAAGAAAACTGAGTAGGATAGGTATGGAATAGTTCTGAGTGCTTCTCTTTCGAGTGGGTGGTGGTGAAGGGGTATATATAGGCATCCCCAAAAATCCAACCGTTACACACAATAAGTCAGACTCGGTGACACCGAAGTGTAAAACTCGGTGGTACCAAAGTGACAAAAAGTGGCAACTTTTGAATCTCGGAGGGACCGATATACAACTCTCGGTTGCACCGACAAGGTGACCAACGGTCAGATTTACTAGTCTCGGTGATGCCGATTCTCTATTCTCGGTCGGACCAAAAATGTGAATTTGCGTAACAGAAAGTTGGCAACCCAACTTGATGGCACTGAGTGCAGTGTCGGCTGCACCGAACTGTTAGGGTTTGGCTGAGTCTGTCTAGGGTTTGGAACTCGGTGGCACCGGGATAGGAAAGTTGGTTGCACCGATTTGGCATATTTGGCTTAGGACAGACTTTGGTTGGAGAGTATGTGGATATTTTGGTGACTGTCACTTGTGCACGTTTGAGCATACTATTCACCATCAAAACATTACCCCCTTTTAATAGTATTGGCTTTCCTATAGACTCAAAGTGATTTCTCACAAATGTAAAATGTAGAGTCCTCTTGCTTGAAGCTTGGCCAACCTATTTCCTTGCATCATGGGGTAATTCCACAATCCTTTTGCCATTCCCATCATTGAACTTTTCCTAAAACATACTTGGTGAAGATATTAGTTCAATGACTTATATGTTGTTATTAATTACCAAAACCACCAAAGGAGCAAATGTGCTTTTAGAGAGTTTTCGCATTGGTCAGGTCTGTCATCAGCAGCTTCTCACGAGCACCGGCAGATTCAATGTCCCTATCCAAAGAGGCAAGCCTGGATTTCATATTGGAAATGGCGTCGTTGGTAGCATCGAGTTCTTGGCTCTTGGAGGAAAGCTTCAATTGCGCCTCTTCTAGAGTGGCTTTTTATTTCTGTGCTTCCTCCTTGAGGGACTCGATCTCCCTGCTGCTCCCGGCAAGGTCTTCCGTCAGCTTGCTCAGATGGGCCTCGAGAGTGGTCTTGGCGGCAGATGCAGCAGCAAGCTCGTCGGCCACTTTCTTTAGTTGGGCAGAGGACTTCAAGGAGAGCGAGTCAAGAGTGGCCCACTAGCCATCCTCTAGCTCTTTGGTGTGTTACTAAACACGGGCCTCCAACTCCTCGTCTTAGCTACGGAGAGCAGCTTTGAGACCCTCTTCCGGGAGGAGATTTTTGTCTCTCTGGCGACGACCAGGGGTCTTCAGAATGGCAGCTTAGGGTTTTGGAACGCGACGTATGAGATAGAAATTCAAAGTGTTGGGGTCCAGCTTTATATACCCATCACTGTCGGTGACACCGATTCTAAGTTTTTGGTGTCACCGAATGCCTCAACTGTCAGTTGACAGGGACACTCGGTGTAACCGAGAAAATAGAATTGGTGGTGCCGAGATTGAAAAACCAGATCATTCCTAGGCATTCGGTGAGACCGAGATTTTGGTGTTGGTTCCATCGAGATGCACTTGGGAGGTTTTAATGGTCAGTCCTTGTCAATACAGAACTCTGAGTGCTCCACACAGAGGGATCGAAAAGCACTTGTTCAAATTTTGTGATGCAACATGAATAGAGTATGAGGTGAGAAAGCATAGATAGCTAAAGAAGTGGTCCTAGGCATTCTTGTATATCCAATTGGCAAAAGATAAATCAAAAGCCAAATAGCAATAATTGGATATCCTCGACTAAGAAAATAAATGCAGACCAACATGGTCACACAATAAGATGTCAAATGAAATCATGGCAAACATGCACATATACTCTAGCATCTAACAAGCACTTGGGCGATGACGAGGTCATCTATATATGAGTATTTGACTTAGGAGCCAAGTAAGAGTACTTGATCATAGGTCATACTCATCGTTGAAGCACAAGTGGGGTTGCCACTTTTACATAAAGCATTTAATGTTTGTCACATACTATGAGATGCTTTGAATCAAGTCTTAGAGTAAAGCTCCCCCTTGATGTGACACCCCCCCATAAGAGGGATAAACTAACCATGGGTTTTGTCAATGAAGACTTCATGTTGGTGAGGTAGTGATGGATGCTCAAGGTTGATGAAGATCACCAAGAGTTGGGAGCATCCTCGTTGTTTCCTTACTCTTCTCACCTACATGGGTTAGTCCCAACACACAAGAGAAAAATACAAGGATATCTATGGACATGGAGTGCAAAGCATGTGTAATTACGTCCATTGATTTGTTGATTACCTTGTCCCTTGCTTATCTATCAGGGAATGTGTGACTCCTTGATTTATTGCATAAGGTTGATATTGATTGCAAATAGATCTTGCCAATAATGAATGTGAGTGAATTTCATTGGTGGAGTCACCCCTCAAGAACTTTCTAGTTCTTTTTCTTGGGAATCCACATCAAGTTGATGGGGATCCTTGGTGTTGAAGTATCACTTGTAGAAGTTGAGCTTGTAGTAGCCTTGGGAACCCATTTCACCAAAGCTTGGGGTTCATCTTCATAAGAGTCAAAGTCCTCTTGGAGCTTGTTCTTGCCCTTGAGCTTGGTGTCTTGTGGTGGAAGGTCATCTTGAGTGTTTGTCCCCTTGGGAAGAGTATTTTCATACTTCTCCTTTTGAGGAACAAACTTGGGGATTGGGATATTGAACTTCTTCCCATTCAACTCCATTAGCGTTGAAGTAGCCAACACCGTGATTCTTTCGGTATCCTCCGTGCTTGTGTACAATCTCATCAAATTGTTTGTACCCTTCAAGACTCTTGTAGATACCTTTCTCTATAATTCCTTTCAATAAAGCATTTTCTTGCTCAAGTGTAACTTGGCTAAGAGATTCATCATTAGTGGAATCAATAGAACTACTAGGAGCAACATCATTGTGTTTAGCATTTTTATTGTTGCTACTAGATGAAGAACCTTTCTTTCCTTTGTTACTAGTTTGATTAGATTTGACTTGTGGAATGAATGTAGACAAGAGTATTTGTTTGGCAATATAAGATGAAGTCTTGTTTTGGAGATCATCATTGATAGCTTTAAGAAATTCATGTTCTTGCTCCAGATTGAGCTTCTCAAAGCGTAGATTCTCATGAGTTCTTACAAGATCTCTATGATCTTCAAGAGTATATTCATGAGCTAACTTAAGAGTGTTGAGTTCTTTATTTAGTTCTTCTATTTTCATCTTATCATCATGAAATGACTTATCTTGACTAGCATGAGAAATATCAAGTTCATTATGATTAACATCACTAGTTTTATCACATAGCAAGTCATCATCGTAAAGCAAGTCATCTTCATCACTATCGAGATCAAGATATTCGGGGTGTGATACCTTGGGGCCTTTAGCCATGAAGCAACTTCCACCTCCTTCATTTGGTGAATCAAATATATCGTAGGAGTTGGTTGTCACTAGTGCAATTCTGGCAACACCATCATCTTGACTATAATCAGAGTTGGAGTGATAGCTTCTCTCGGGGTGATTGTCAGAGTCGGAGCCGGAAACCCATTCACCAACATGAGCTTGATGCCTTCTTCTTTAGTAGCTCTTGGTGAGCTTGTCCTTCTTCTCCGAGTCCCTACTTGTCCTTGAGGGTTTTCATTCATATCGATCATCTCTACTCCTTCTCTCTGCGAGGTGATTCATCTATTGAGCTTCGACTTCTTGGTGACTCTTCTCTTCATTTGTAGGGAGCCGAGAACTCATTGGAGTAGTGTCCGGGCTTCCCACAATTGTAGCAGTTTCGGTCACGACTTGACGAACACTTCTCTTCATATCTTGAGTTAGATCTACGATCTTTGCTTCTATTCTTGTAGAACTTGTTGAATTTCTTGACCATGAGGCGTATCTCTTCATTTGTGACAAGGTTGTTGCTTGAGTTAGCGGTAGTATCACTCGTGGCTTTGTAAGCATCGCTAGACTTGTGATGAAGGTCTTCCTTGTCTTTGAGTGTCATCTCATGAGCAAAAATTCTACCAATCACTTCCGTTGGTTTGAGATCTTTTTAGTTAGGCATCATTTGGATCAATGTGCACACAGTGTCATATCTTTCATCCAAAGCTCGAAGTATCTTCTTGATGATGAACTTGTCACTCATTTCTTTGCTTCCTAAGCCGACAATCTCATTGGTGATGAGAGCTAGCCTATAGTACATTTCAGCGACTCCTTCACCATCCTTCATCTTGAACTTGTCAAGTTGGCCTTGAAGAACATCTAACTTGGATTCTCTCACGGACTTAGTTCCTTCGTGCATATCAACCAAAGTATCCCAAATCTCTTTTGCGTGTTCAAGCCAGCTGATTTTGCTGAATTCTTCAGGACATAGGCAGTTGAAGAGCATGTCACATGCTTGAGCATTGATTTGCAACATCTTCAATTCATCCGTGGATGTTTCACGATCCGGTTCCTTTCCATCCGCAAAGAATTCACCTTGCAAGCCAACATAAACAACAGCCCAAACGGTAGGATTATGACTAAGCAAACGCATTTTCATTTTATGCTTCCAACTAGCATAATTAGTGCCATCAAAGTATAGACCTCTACGGTGATAGTTTCCCTCACTAGATGCCATACTTCTCCTACGTTGTGAAACCAATGCAATGGAGACCAAAGCTCTGATACCACTTGTAGGATCGAAAGTAGGTATAGAGGGGGCGATTAGACTACTTGACCAAATAAAAGTTTTGCCTTTTCCCAATTTTAATTCTTGGCAGGTTTTAGCATTCATAGCATATCAAGTAACACCCTACACATGCATGTCTAAGAGTGTAGCAGCGGAAAATAAAGACATTGCACATGTAAGTAAAGAGAGGGTTTGGAATGCAAACACAAGTGATGACACGATGATTTTTCCCGTGGTTCCGATAGGTGGTGCTATCATACGTCCACATTCATGGAGTCTTCAACCCACGGGGGTAACGGTCGCGAGAGTCCATGGAGGGATCTACCCACGGAGGGTTCCACGAAGAAGCAACCTTGACTATTCCATGCGGCTTCCGTCCACGAAGGACTAGCCTCACTATGGGTAGATCTTCACGAAGTAGGCGATCTCCTTGCCCTTACAAACTTCTTGGTTCACTCCACAACACGAAGTAGGAGGCTCCCAAGCGACACCTAACCAATCTAGGAGGCACCACCCTCCAAAAGGTAATAGGCTCGGTAATGACGATGAACTCCTTGCTCTTGTGCTTCAAAATGATAGACTCCTCAACACACAATATCTCTCACATAGATTTGTCTTGGTAAAAGAGATGGGATTGGTGGAAAGCAACTTGGGGAGGCTAGAAATCAAGATCCATATGGTTGGAGTGGAAGATCTTGACCTCAACACAAGGGTAGGTGGTTCTCTCTCAGAAAACTGAGTAGGATATGTATAGAATAGTTCTGAGTGCTTCTCTTTTGAGTGGGTTGTGGTGAAGGGGTATATATAGGCATCCCCAAAAATCCAACTGGTACACACAATAAGTCAGACTCAGTGACACCAAAGTGTAAAACTCGGTGGTACAAAAGTGACAAAAAGTGGCAACTTTTGAATATCGGAGGGACCGATATACAACTCTCGGTTGCACCGACAAGGTGACCAACGGTCTGATTTACTAGTCTCGGTGACGCCAATTCACTATTCTCGGTCGGACCAAAAATGTGAATTTGCGTAACAGAAAGTTGGCAACCCAACTCGATGGCACCGAGTGTAGTGTCGGCTGCACCGAAGTGTTAGTGTTTGGCTGAGTCTGTCTCGGGTTTGGAACTCAGTGGCACCGGGATAGGAAAGTTGGTTGCACCGATTTGGCATATTTGTCTTAGGACAGACTTTGGTGGGAGAGTATGTGGATGCTTTGGTGACTGTCACTTGTGCACGTTTGAGCATATTGTTCACCATCAAAACTTTACCCCTTTTAATAGTATTGGCTTTCCTATAGACTCAAAGTGATTTCTCACAAATGTAAAATGTAGAGTCCTCTTGCTTGAAGCTTGGCCAACCTATTTCCTTGTGTCTTGGGGTAATTCCACAATCCTTTTACCATTCCCATCATGGAACTTTTCCTGAAACATACTTGGTGAAGATATTAGTCCAATGACTTATATGTTGTTATTAATTACCAAAACCACCAAGGGAGCAAATGTGATTTCAATCTCCCCCTTTTTGGTAATTGATGACAACATATAGATCAAAGTTTTGACAATGATATAATCAATGAATGTAGTCATTGCTTTGAGAAGTATGTGATAAGCAAGAGCTCCCCCTAAATTGGTGCATTATTTTAGATTTGTGTTTGAATGCAAATGCACCATTGATTAGGTACATGGGTCACTTCTCACATGTCACATACCACTTGGTGGTGTGCGAGAGTAATTGGAATAAATATGATAGCACAACACAATCGACCAAAGATGAATGATCATTACATAAACATTTAAGATGATAGGAAATAGTAACATCACACATTAAAGTGTATGATCAAACATCATCAAACGTGCATCACAAGCAAGATAAATAGTATCACAACAACCAAAAGCAATTGTTTTGAAAAATCAGGAAACACCAAACGCTCTCTCTCTCTCTCGAAGCCTAATGATCTATATACACTTCTCCCCCTTTGGCAACAAGTTACCAAAAAGTTCAAAGGTATCTATCTAAGTGTTCTTTGGCTGATCTCCTCCGGTTATCGATGAAGGAGTCGATAGAAAGGCATCGGCGAAGATCTCTGCACATGTCGTCGAAGGAGCTGGAGTAGACGATGGTGGAACTGGAGCTGATGGAGCAGGAGTTGTGCTGGCAGTAGCAGGAGCTGATGAAGAGGGCCTCGAGTCTGGAGTAGGCACTATTGTTGATCTAGTCTGAGTGAAGAACTGGGTGCCCGGCCTGAGAGGTGATCCTTCCTCATCATCATCATCATAAGAGGTAGAAGAGACCCGGGGAATGTGCATGGAGTCAACTTCCTTCTGGAGCTCTATCATTGTCTTTGTGACCTTGTCCACATTGTCACCAAGCACTTTGATCCTTGACTCAAAGATCCTCACAAGGCTATTCTAGTTCTCCAGAAATCCCTTTAATATCCTTCTACATTCCTTCGATGGCTATGATCAAAAGATCCATTTGCTCGTTCCTGGATCTAGGGGCTTGAGCACTAGCAGCTCAAACAGCTTCTGCCTCTGCTTGTGCTGTAGCAGATGTGGGATGATCTGGGTCCATCACCACAATGTTATCCTCGAACTCTGGCTGTAGGGGCAGATGTGGGCGATCAAGAGCAAAAATGTGCTTCTCCAACTGAGAGGTGATAAGCAACTTGATGTAGGGTGCATAGCAACATGAGCGCTTCTGGTCAGCAGCAACCCTCTTGATTGTCTCCACAATCAAATCCATTACTCTAATCCTGGTGTTCCTGTCAAGGTGGATCAACATATTGATGGAGTAGCCTCTGATCCTCTTGTCATCTCCTGACTTGGGCATCAAGGTATGCCTGAGAATGGTGTTTATAGTCCGGAGGCCTGCTTGCAGATAATAGATGGATCCTAGCTTGTGTGATTGCACCTTGTCTGCGGGGATAGGAGTATACATGTATTTCATGGCATTGTGACTTGCCTTGGGTTCAGAGTATACATCCAAATCTCCTTCCTGAGCTTCTGGAACTTCCAATAGAGCAGCCCATTCCTCAACAGTGGATTCATATCTAGCACCTTCAATCATCCATACAATTCTACCATCTCCGTAGAAGTGAGCAGTGGAGTAGAATTGCATGATCATCTCATTGTTCCACGCTGTAAGCTCTCTGCCAATGAACTTGTCTAGACCAATGCAATGGAAGTTGTCTTGGACACTTGGGAAGCAGTCCACATTTTCTTTGATGAACTTCCAATCGACATACCTCATGTCGCTAATAGTTGGGCTCTTGTCAAGCAGAATGGTCTCATAGAAATCCTAATGCTCTCTGGTGTAGAACCTGTAGTCAACAGCAGTCTCCTCCTCTGAGCATAAGGATCTATGGCTCTCCAGGCTCTCAAGCATGAGTCTTTCCTTTTCTTCATATCCTTAGCAACTAAGTGGCTGGCATCGTGCACTGGAAGATGTGGTCTGAGCTTCATCAAAGTAGTCAAATCATCATCATCTTCCACTCTGGAGGCAGTCCCTTTGTTCTTCTCTGAAGTAGGAATGTCCCTGGTGGTCCTCTTGGACTTCTGTGCAGCAGCCTTCTTAGATGTAGGCTTGGTGCTCTTGGAGGTGCCATTTTTTGGCATAGCATCAGCCATGAGATTCTTGGCTTTCTTCTTGGGAGGGACTATCTCAGCATGCTCTTCCTCCTCCTCCTCAGCAGCAGCACCAGCAGCCTCCTCTGGATCTTCAAACATAGAGGTAGGCCTGCCCATGACATGGACAGTCCTTTTCCTGGACTTCTTCTCCCCTACCTTCTTAGGCATAGCTTTCTTGGGGACCTCAACAGATATAGTTGATCTACCAGTCTCATGAGCTTTGAAGGTTGAAATAGGTGCATAAACTTTGCTGACAACTCTTCGAGAGGAAGTAGCTTCAGTTGCTGACCTCTTTGCAGCCTTTTCTTGTTTCTTAGCAAGTATCTCCTCAGGAAGAAAATATGAATCTTCTTCATGAGAGTTGAGCTTCTTCTTGGTTCTGGTGGCAGCCTTGGGCAACCCATGAAAGCTGGGGGTGCCTGGATCTAAGAAAGAACAGTCGCGAGAGTCCATGGAGGGCTCTACCCACGGAGGGTTCCATGAAGAAGCAACCTTGACTATTCCATGCGGCTTCCATCTGTGAAGGACTATTCCATGCGGTGGTCTTCATGAAGTAGGCGATCTCCTTGCCATGCAAACTTCTTGGTTCACTCCACAACACGAAGTAGGAGGCTCCCAAGCAACACCTAACCAATCTAGGAGGCACCACCCTCCAAAAGGTAATAGGCTCAGTAATGACGATGAACTCCTTGCTCTTGTGCTTCAAAATGATAGACTCCTCAACACACAATCTCTCTCTAACAGGTTTGTCTTGGTAGAAGAGATGGGATTGGTGGAAACCAACTTGGAGAGGCTAGAAATCAAGATCCATATGGTTGGAGTGGAAGATCTTGACCTCAACACAAGGGTAGGTGGTTCTCTGTCAGAGAACTGAGTAGGATAGGTATGGAATAGTTCTGAGTGCTTCTCTTTTGAGTGGGTGGTGATGAAGGGGTATATATAGGCATCCCCAAAAATCCAACCGTTACACACAATAAGTCAGACTTGGTGACACCGAAGTGTAAAACTCAGTGGTACCGAAGTGACAAAAAGTGGCAACTTTTGAATCTCGAAGGGACCGATATACAACTCTCGGTTGCACGGACAAGGTGACCAACGGTCAGATTTACCAATCTCCGTGACGCCGATTCACCATTCTTGGTCGGACCGAAAATGTGAATTTGCGTAACAGAAAGTTGGCAACCCAACTCGATGGCACCAAGTGAAGTGTCGGCTGCACCGAAGTGTTAGGGTCTGGCTGAGTCTGTCTAGGGTTTGGAACTCGGTGGCACCGGGATAGGAAAGTTGGTTGCACCGATTTGGCGTATTTGGCTTAGGACAAACTTTGGTGGGAGAGTATGTGGATGTTTTGGTGACTGTCACTTGTGCACATTTGAGCATATTGTTCACCATCAAAACTTTACTCCCTTTTAATAGTATTGGCTTTCATATAGACTCAAAGTGATTTCTCACAAATGTAAAATGTAGAGTCCTCTTACTTGAAGCTTGGCCAACCTATTTCCTTGCATCTTGGGGTAATTCCACAATCCTTTTTCCATTCCCATCATTGAACTTTTCCTGAAACATACTTGGTGAAGATATTAGTTCAATGACTTATATGTTGTTATTAATTACCAAAATCACCAAGGGAGCAAATGTGCTTTTAGAGAGTTCTCACATTGGTCAGGTCTATCATCAGCAGCTTCTCACGAGCACCAGCAGATTCAATATCCCTATCCAAAGAGGCAAGCCTGGATTTCATATTGGAAATGGCGACGTTGGCAGCATCGAGTTTTTGGCTCTTGGAGGAAAGCTGCGATTTCACCTCTTCCAGAGTGGCTTTTGATTTCCGTGCTTCCTCCTTGAGGGCCTCGATCTCCCTGCTGCTCCCGGCAAGGTCTTCCGTCAGCTTGCTCGGTTGGGCCTCGAGAGTTGCGGACAACTCAGGCTCCTCAGCAGCAACTTTCCTGATGCCATCCACTTCTTCCAGCAACTCAGGCTCTTCAAGAAGCAGAGTTGCGGACAAGAGTAGTAACAAGGAAAATGGAAGTCGGGAATCAACAAGACACACAAGAAAACAAAAAAGGGGAAGTGAAAACATAGGCAAGTGGGATAGCCGATGGAGGTTGTTGAGGAGGGGCATCCTCTCCCCCGGCAACATCACTTGCCGATGGGCGGTCTGTTACCGCCCCTTCGGTGTTAACTTCAGCACGAGCAAACTCCTTAGTGGAGGCCCTTGCCAGTGATTCCTCCCCGCGGGCGATGGTTAACAAGAGTTCTTTGAAGGAAGGATCCCCCTAGCGAGTCCCTCCTTGCTATCTCTCTCCCATCTCCCTGTCAGGTGTGGGGAGATGCCATTCCTCATGCCCGCCGGCGGACGAGGTCTACCCAAGGATTTCACGAAGAGGGCTGGACCGGGGGCTATTGGGGAACATTGCATGGGAAACAAAAAAATTCTATGCTTCACCAAGATCAATCTAGGAGATGAGCATCTACGAGAGGGTAGAGTGGATCTACATAACCTTGATCGCTAAGAGGGAAGCGTTGAGAAATGCGGTTGATGTAGTCGAACATCTTCGCGATCGAAATCACCGAGCATCCCGCGGTCCAATCATGATCCGTCTCGCGATCCAATTACGACCTATCCCGCGATCCCATCACGATCCGTCCCGCAATCCAATCACGAATCGTCTCACGATCTTGATCATGGTCCTTCTGATCTAGCGCTGAACGGACGCCACCTCTGCGTTCAGCACACGTACAGCTCGATGACGATCTCCGCCTTCTTGAACCAGCAAGAGGGAGTGGAGCGGTAGACGAGTTATCCGATAGCGCGACGGTGTTGCGGCAATGGTGGTGGAGTAATTCCAGCAGGGCTTCACCTAAGCACTGCTGAAACCGATCTAGAGGAGAAACTGCGAACTAGAGGAGAGGGCAGCACATGGCTAAAATTCTGTGTCAAAAACCCTCAAAACCTCTAGTATATATAGGAGGAGGGGAGGGAGGAGACTTGGCTCCGAAGGGATCCAAGTCCACTTCGGACGAAGTGGAGGGAGGAGTCCTCCTCCTCCACTCCTAGTAGGATTAGGACTCCTTCCTTTTTCCACTTTTGCCTTTCTTTCCACCTTGGGTTTCTTCCCTATCCGCATGGGCTTCTTATGGGCCTTCGGCCAGCCCACTAAGGGATGGTATTCCTTCTCCCACAGACCATGTGGCCTATTGGGTCCAAATACCCCTCCCTATGGTCCCCCGGTACCCTCCTGGCACTCCCGGTACACTACCGATGAGCCCGGAACTTTTCCGGTGACCAAAACAAGACTTCCTATATATCAATATTTACCTCCGGGCCGTTACGCAGCTCCTCGTGATTTCCTGGATCTCATCCAGGACTCCGAACAACCTTCGGTCACCACCATGCATAACTCTATACTACCAAAACATCACCAAACCTTAAGTGTGCAAACCCTGCGGGTTCGAGAACTATGTAGACATGACCGAGACACCTCTACGGTCAATAACCAATAGCGGGACCTAGATGCCCCTATTGATTCCTACACATTCTATGAAGATCTTTATCGGTCGAACCTCTATGCCAAGGATTTATTTAATCCCGTATGACGTTCCCTTTGTTCTTCGGTATGTTACTTTCCCGAGATTCGATCATTGGTATCTCCATACCTAGTTCAATCTCGCTGCCGGCAAGTCTCTTTACTCGTTTCCGTAATACAAGATCTTGTCGCTAACACTTAGTCACATTGCTAGCAAGGCTTATTGTGATGTTGTATTACCGAGTGGGCCCTGAGATACATCTCCATCACATGGAGCAAGAAATCTCAGTCTTGATCCATGCGAACCCAAAGACACCCTCGGAGATACATGTAGAGCACCTTTATAGTCACCCAGTTACATTACGACGTTTGATACACACAAGGTACTCGTCCGGTGTCAGTGAGTTGCATGATCTCATGGTCATAGGAACAGATACTTGACATGCAGAAAACTGTAGCAATAAACTGACACGATCATATGCTACGTTTATAGTTTGGGTCTTGTCCATCACATCATTCTCCTAATGATGTGATCCCGTTATCAAATGGCATCGCATGTCCATGGCTAGGAAACCTTGACCATCTTTGATCAACGAGCTAGTCTATTAGAGGCATACTAGGGACATGGTGTTTTCTATGTATCCACACATGTATCTGAGTTTCCGATCAATACAATTATAGCATGGATAATAAATGATTATCATGAACAAGGAAATATGATAATAACCAATTTATTATTTGTCGCCATTTTCTCAAGACAGATGCCATAGGGTGGCTTATCGTAGGTGGTTGGGGCCTAAGGACGCCGACGGGCTCCGGCTGCGAGATTGGGCACAAGCAGTGATGACACACGATGTACCCAGGTTCAGGGCCCTTTGAGGGAGGTAATACCCCTAGTCCTGCTTGGTTTAGTTGCATGGATGGGTATGAATACAATGGTGCTCCTGGAGCTATGTCTAGAGGAGGAAGAAAGAGCAGCCGGCTCGTCTTCCTCCGCTGCTAAAGGGGGTTTTGTGTGTGCGGGTGATCATCCGTCCCTGTTGCATGGGGGGTCGGGGGGTTTTATAGGCCAACCCCCCGGCTCTTATAATATGTTCTAAGTATAGGGGCAGGGGGACCCAGCTGGCAGTCTCTTTGGCTAGCTAGGGGGTCCCACCATTCGTGCCGTCTCATCATCGGTGGGGTTCGCCGGCTGAGCGGTCCCATCTCCCGTTGGGGCCTGCTAGCCGGCTCTGTGATTGTCCCTCGCCCACCTGCCGCGGCACGGATCACCCGAGGGGGCGTCGTCTAGCGCCAGCCGGCCGTAGTCTCCGGTAGGGCGGCCGCGCTGTAGCCATGCTGGGGCAGGTCATCGAGTGTGCGTGGGCGTGCTGGCACTGTTCCCTCGCTTGGTCGCGCTTGCCGAGGTTAGTGGCCGGGGCGGTTGGACTGTAGCCACGCGCTGCAGTGCGTCAGCAGCCATTGTAGCCATAGAGCCGCCCATCATGCCGGTCGCGTCGCATCGCCGTACCCGCACGCAGAGGGACGGGACGTCGCATGTCCGTCCTGGGGTCAACGGAAGAGGCGGCCTGGAGGCAGCCGGCCTCACCCAGCTGGCCGAGGGCCGAGTCGGCTCCTTGACCAACCGTTCGGGGCGCCAACCAGCACCAGCTTGTGTCGGACGTCCTCCAACCGGCCACGACCAGCCGACCACGTAATTCTTTGAAGCGAAAGGGAGGAGACCCCGTTGCTTTGGCCTGCCCAGGGGTAATAACCCCGTCAGTAGTCCCCGAAGCCGGCGGGGGCCCGCGTCCGGCGGACGGAGGGGAGCCGGCGGCTTCTACATAGCTATACCCGCCTCTGTCTTGGAGCCGAAAGAGCAGCCGGGTCGGCCGTTGGACCCGACGCCTCGGGTACCGGCGCGCCGCCCCGAGACCCGCGGCGGCATGCGGCGAGTGATGGTGTTGCTGGCCCCGCGCACGCAGAGGGACGGGATGTCACCTAGGCCTAGCCCGCTAGGCCCCATGCGTAGCCCAGTAGGCCTCGGGGCGCAGGTTGGGATCCTCTACGCCCCGAAGCGGCCGTTACGGCCTGGGGCCACCCACGCGCGTGCGGAGTTTCCAGGGGGTGGGCACAGTTAATCCCTTGTCCCCCGGTCGTGGCCTCCCCAATAAAAGGAGAGGAAGGGCAGGGGCGGAGGTACCCGCGCCTCACTCGCCCCCTTCCTGTCCATCTTCTTGCATCCTTGCCTTCCTCACGCGACGTTACGCCCGAAATCGCAACCGCACCCACAAGTCGTATTGCCGCCGTGATGGCCAACGGACGCGGTGGGAGCTTGGCGGGCTCCATCGTGGTCTAAGCAGACATCGCCGAGCTCCGTCGCGCACGCATGCTGCCACCGGAGGAGTGGGTGGTCGCACGCACGTCGGGCGACGAGGTGGCGCCGGCGCCACAGCCAGGGGAACACGTCGTGTTCCTCTGGCACTTTTCCCGGGGCTTCGGGCTCCCGGTGAGTCATTTCTTCCACCTGTTACTTGATACTTTCGATCTTCAACCACATAATCCTGGCCCCAACTCGATTCTCTATCTTTCCGCCTTTGCGACACTATGCGAGGGGTACCTCGGCGTCCTCCCTTTCGTTGATTTCTTCAATACTCTTTTTTATCTCATGCCTCTGAAAAGTGACGCCTGCGGGGGCACGGTGGTGTGTTGTCGCGGCATCGCTTGCTTTCCTCCTCTTTCCCTTATCGACTCCGTCAAGGGGTGGCACCAGACGTTCTTCTACGTGAAGAACGCCGACCCAACGATAGACTATATTCGGCTACCATCGTTCGACGACAAGCAGTCCACCCAGATCAACTGGCTTGCGTCCGCCCCGCACGGCGTGGCCCTAGAGGAGCTCGGTCGGCTTGCGCGGCTGAAGAGCTCCGAAGGACTGGTCGCCGCCGACCTAGTGGCGGCCTTCATCTCACGTCGGGTGTCGCCCCTCCAGTTGAGGCCGCACCGGATTTGCGACATGTCCGGCCGGCGCGACCCCTGCCAGCTGTCCACCATCGAGCTGATGCCGGCTCAGGTGGTGAAGCGGGTGAACGCCCTCATGGCATTCAAGCTGAAACCCAACTCATGGACATTCAGCATGGATCCATACGACCGCATCAACCGGACTCCCCTGGTAAGTTTTTCGTCGAGGCGGTTTCTTTTCGTTTCATAATCCCCAGCAGGCAGCCGGCTGGAGAACTTTGACGTGCAGACCACAGCTTCTGGTGCGACAGAACACATCGGACAGCCTGCACCCTCAGATCTTTGAGGCGGAGCGTGAGAACTCTGACTCCGAAGACTACGAGACAGGAGGCCCCTCGGAGGAGCGGTGGACTCCTCGGGAGGAGCCGACGAGCCGGCAGACCCGCGAGCCAGTGCTCCCAGTGGATCCGAGGGGTCCGGCGCGACCGGGGAGCCCAGCGGAGCGGGTGAGTTCCCTCTTGCCCCCTCGATCAAGGACTGGACGAACGACGACGATGATGACAACGAATTAATGATTCTGAACGAGCCTCCTCCCTCAGCACGCCAGGGTCGGAGGAGCGAGGAGCGGCCGGCTCAAGCCCCGGCGGTCGAAGCAGCCGGGCGGGGGAAGAGGTTGGCTCAGGGGGGGGCGGCGGCCCTGCCGCCAGGCCCGAAGCGGGTGAAGGTGGCCGTGCGGAAGCCACCGCCACGCGCCAAGCGGTCCCTGCCCCTCGTCATCGGGTGAGTCTTTATCTTACGCAAGTTTTTCTTCCGCCTCGTGAGCCGGTTGATGACCGGTCCTTGGGCGCTACAGTGACCCCATCGAGCTCCATGATGAGGAGCCGGCGCGGGACCAGGCGGATGCCACCAGCCGGCTGGCCCGCAAGCACGCGGCCACCCAGCGGGAGGAGAAGAGGAGGCTCACGGAGCTGCGAGCCTCCAAGTCTAGGACGCAAGGAGGGGCCTCGCACTTCGGGACCTCGAGCAGCTGGAGGCGGAGGAGGTCTGTGGATCCTCCGCGGGCGTCCGACTTGGCAGCGGAATCAACCCGCATGTCGAGTCCTCCATCGAGCGAGCCGCGAGTGGCGGCCGTGGACTCGCCAGTGCCTCCGTCCGTGCAGGAGGCAGCCCCGGTGAGGGCTACGACGACGGAGCCGGCTGCCGAGGCGGCCCGGCCAGCGGTGCCGGAGGTGACCCCGCCTGCGACCGAGCCAGCCCTGGTCAAGGTGCCGGAGGCCCTGGTGGCCCCGGAGGCAGCGTTGGAGGCGGCGCTAGAGGTGGCGGCCATGGAGGTGGAGGTGCCCTTCGACGCGATCATCGCGTCGGAGCGGCAGGAAGTGGAGGCGGCGACAACGTTGGGCGGAGGGCCGGCAGGAAGGGACTCCTGGACCCTTGCCGTTGTCAACCCGCCCTCGGTGGCTGGCGCCACGACAAGCCCGGGCGGCAGCAGTGGTCGGTCCATGAGGCCCCTGCGTTCGATGCAGGAGGTGCTCCAAGACTGGGAAGCACTGGCGAGCGCGCCGGCCCTGTTGGCTCCCTAGGTAGGCAGCCCGGTCCCCTCCTTTGCGGACTTGGGGAGTGTCCTGGACCGGTGCTGGCAGGAGCTGGCGTGGTTCGCGGAGGCGGCAGACGCCGCCTTACAGTGTGCAGAGGTAAGCCGGCTGCTTTGACATAAAACTTTCAGTGGGGGCACGCGAGTGCACCCACTCGGTGTAGCCCCCGAGATGCGGGTCGGGTGTTTGGCTGACGGGCAGCCGGGCCGGATCTCTTTTGAGCATATCTTGACCTTTGCCTTTTTGTGGCTAGGTGTAGCCCTATTCGCGGAGGCGGTCGCCATTGACGACCGCGGCAAATACGGCTTCTACCACCTAGAGAAGGAGTTGGCTCGCGTGCAAGGTCAGTTGCACTTCGCAGGAGGGGCACTTAGCCCTCGGGAGCCGGATGACGCCTGTCGTGTCTTGCAGGTGACCTGGCCGCGCCTCAGGGGGAGAAGACCGGGCATGTCTCCGAGCGGGACCGGCTAGCGTGAGACGTCCAGGTGGCCACGCGGGAGACGGACCGACTGGCCGCACTACTGGTAGACGGGGAGGTGGTCCGGGACCTGCTCAAGGCCGAGGCGGCGAAGAAGGTGGCGGCTCGGGAGGCGGCCGTCAAGGAGGCGACTGACGCTGGCCTGAGGACTGCCGCCCTTCAAGGCGAGGTGACCCGCCTCGAGAGGACGCTCGAGGAGGTCAAGGGTTCCCTTGCCACCTCAGAGGCGGCCCTGGCGTTGGAGCGCAAGGCAGCTCGCAACTTCGCCCTTGGGGTGGACGACGCGATCGAAGGTAGGTGCTGGTATTTGTCTTCTTCAGACGGTTGCTCTTTCCTTTGTTGTTTCTTGTGTTTCAACTTGCCTTTCTTTCCTTCCCTTCTTCCTTCTTCCAGGGTGTTTCCTGGAAACTCAGCGTCGCGCTGCGCGCGCCGTTGAAGAGCACTGGGAATACCTTCGGGAGTGCGGTCACACCATCGAAGAGGAGGCCGCATGGGACGTGGACGATATCGGGCTCGCCATCGAGATGCGGATGACCCATCTCGAGTGGAGCATGGAGCGGCTCAAGACCGCCGACAAAGAAACTATCACCACGCTATGGCTGGGCCGCGGGGGAGCACCGACGAACCACGTGGCTCAGTGGCTAGATCACGCCGTCCCCCGCCTCGAAGCCTGGAAGGCGTCGGCTGCCCGAGCGGGGCGCAGATGGCTCTCCGGTTCGTCACGTCGTGGTACCGCGGCATGGACCTGGGCCGGCTGGCAACTATGCAGGACGTGCCGGCCGCAGAGCGGGAGGCCCACGAGCCGGCCCTTGTCCACCGGGCCAACGAGCTTGTGTCATATGTTGACGCGGACGAGTTCCTGCCGGCCCTTGGCGAGTATGGCAAGCCACTGCTCGAGGACTCCTTCGGCATCCCCAAGGCCCGGCGGACGATGATGTTGCCGACGAGAGCACTGACTGGAGCGGCGAGACGGCCGAGACCGAGGAGTCTGCCTCGAAGGCCAAGGAGGACGACCCGAAGGTCGCGACCACCTCCGAGGTGAGAGCCGAGCTGCCCAACGACGTGCGGGCTGGGGGAAACCGGCCGGCGACGCGCCGGCGGCCTGAGCCCCCGGGCGTTTTTTATCTTTCTCCTTTTTTTCTCCCTACATGTTAAGCTTGAATCCACCCATTGGGGGTGTTTATGTAATGAACTAATGCTGGTCGTGGGCCGCTTTTGTCTTAACATTTATGTTGTGAATATTTGGCGTGTTTGCCTTGTTATTCATCCCGCCTCATCCTTATCGTTTTTTGCCCTCTTGACTCTTTTCGGTTCTTCTCCTTTTTCCCTTTGGTTTCGACCCCGCCAGCCCGACAGCCGGGAACCGGTCTGTATCTGTGTCGGGGCGTCCACCTCAAGGGAGCCGGTTCAAAACTTAGGAATCGCGAGGGTTTTTCGGGATAAGTAGAGTGGTACAGACACGGCGATGGTTTGGCTGGGCCTAGCCGGGGTCTCCCTTTGTTTTGATCTTTCGTGTGAGACGAAATTGGCCGCCCCGAGGCCCCGTCAGCTAGAAAGTCGGGAGCCGGTTCTGTAGCTGGTAGGGGTGGGGAGGTTTGGCCGGCTCACATTACTTAGCCAATTTCTAGGAGAGGCGCTCTAGGTCTGGCCGGCTAGCCCCCGAGCCCGGGAGCCGGGTCAGGGTGCCGGTGAGTGAGGAACACTTTTGAGGGAAACGAAATGGGGCGCGCCCCAAGAGCCGGCTTGGGGCGCCCATTGCATTCATAAGCCCAAAAGGGTGGGGATACATACATACACAGGTTTCTTCAGCAGTAAAATGGGCGCAGGAGGGCCACGTTCCATGGGCGCTCCGTCTCCTCACCGGAGGCATCTCTTTTGCGCTTCTACGGCTTCTGGGCATCTATTAGATAGTATGCATTGTTGAGCAGTGCCTTGCTGATGATGAATGGGCCCTCCCATGGGGAGGACAGCTTGTGTTGTCTGGTTGTCCGCTGGATCCGCCTGAGGACGAGGTGCCCCTTGCAAAATGAGAGTGGTCGGATCCACTTGTTGTGGTAGTGCCGGAGCTTCTGCTGGTAGATTGACGTCCGGCTCAAGGCCAGTTTGCGAGCTTCCTCAAGTAGGTCGACGCCGTCTTCTCTTGCTTCTTTTGCATCCTTCTCCGTGTATAGGGCGACCCGAGGCGAATCAAACTCGATGTCGGTGGGGATGATCGCCTCGGACCCGTACACAAGGAAGAAAGGCGTGTAGCCGGTTGAATGGTTCGGCGTGGTCTGGAGACTCCAAAGGACGGCCGGGAGCTCGTCGATCTAGCAGCCGGCCGACCTTACCAGCGGTGTTACGAGTCGGGGCTTGATGCCGGACAGGATAAGGCCGTTTGCCCTCTCGACCTGGCCGTTTGACTGTGGATGGGCAACGAAGGCCAGATCTAGCCGGATCCCTTGCTTGGAGCAGAAGCGCGCGAGTGCGCCCTTGGCAAAGTTTGTGCCGTTGTCGGTGATGATGCTGTTGGGAACGTCGTAGCGCACCGTGATGTCGTCGATGAACTGGACGGCCGTAGGACCGTCCAGCTTCTTGATTGGTCGCGCCTCGATCCACTTGGTGAATTTGTCGATAGCCAACAATAAGTGTGTCATGCCGCCCCGAGCGGTTTTGAAGGGGCCCACCATGTCCAGCCCCCAGACAGCGAATGGCCATGAGAGGGGGATGGTCTGGAGGGCCGACGCCGGCAGGTGGCTCTGCGTGCTGAAACGTTGGCAGCCCTCGCACTCGTCGACCAATTTCTTGGCCGCATCGAGGGCCGTGGGATAGAAGAAACCATGCTGGAAGGCCTTGGCCACCAGGGTCCTAGAGGCGGCATGATGCCCGCACTCGCCCTGGTGGATGTTAAGGAGGATTTCCAAGCCCTTTTCCGGCTCGACGCATCGCTGGAAGATGCCGGTAGTGCTGCGATGAACGAGCTCGTTGTTGATGATGCTGTATGCCGAGGCTCCCCGTTGGATTTGCCTCGCCAAGGCCTCGTCCGGAGGGAGCTCACCTCGCAGGAGGAACGCCAGGATAGGTTGGGCCCATGAGGGGCGAGATAGGGGCTGGGTCGGGAGCCCCCGGGACTGGTTGATCAGCCCTTGGGACCGGCTCGGGAGTCCCCGCGGCTGGTTGATCAGTCCCTGGGTCCGGCTCGCCAGCCCTCGGGGCCGGCTGGTCGATGATCATCATGACGGCCGCGTCGCTGGGGCCGACCGGATCGGGCGCAGCCGGCTCGATCGGCGCCGGCAGGGTGGCCGGTGGTGCGGGAGCCGATGGCGAAGACACTGGAGGGGCGGCCGGGATCGTCGACGGACTGGCGATGCCCACCGGCATGAAGATTGACTCTGACTCTGGGGAAGGCTTGATCGATGGCTTGAGCAGCCGCTCGAGGGAGACGCCGGCTGGGATGGCCTGTCGAGTGGAGCCGATCTTTGCCAACGCATCAGCCGCCTCGTTGTCCCCCCATGGGATGTGATGAAACTCACAGCCCTCGAAGGATCCGGTGAGCTGTTGTACGAGGAAGCAGTAGCTGGCCATGTTGGCGTCCCTGGCGTCCCATTCGCCAGAGACTTGCTGCACCACAAGATCAGAGTCCCCAAAGCATAGGATGCGCCTGATGCCGATCTCCTTGGCGAGCTGGAGGCTGTGGACGATGGCCTCGTACTCGGCCACGTTGTTGGACAAGGCAAAGTGGATCTGGAGAGCGTACTTGAGCTGATCACCCTTGGGGCAGGAGAGAACTATGCCAGCACCCAAGCCGGTCCTCATTTTTGGGTCGTCTAAATGCATGCGCCAATGTGTGGAGTCAGGGGGAGGCGGCACGAACTCCGTCTCCGCCCAATCGACGAGGAAGTCAGCCAATGCCTGTGACTTGATGGCGGTTCTTGGCTTGGATCGGATCTCATGATCGGCGAGGGTGATGACCCATTTGGCGATCCGGCCGATGGAGTCCCGGCCGCTCATGATCTCACCGAGCGGGGCCGTGCCCACGACGGTAATGGTATGCTCCTAGAAGTACTGCTTGACCTTCTTGGTGGTGAAGTATATGCCATAGCACATCTTTTGGTAGTGGGGATAGTTTTTCCTGGACGCGGAGAGGACCTCACTGAGGTAGTAGACGGGTCGTTGGACCGGCAGGGACTTGCCCTCCTCCGGCCGCTCGACCACCAGGACGTCGCTGATGACGCGGGTGGTTGCCGCGATGTAGGTGAGCAGTGGTTCCTTCTCAGCCAGCGCGGCTAGGATGGGCGCGCGGGTGAGTGCCTTCTTGACGTCGCGGAAGGCCTCGTCCGCCTCATGAAGCCAATCGAACATGCCCGATTTCTTAGTGTGGACCGGCTCGATCAAAGCCCTCTTGCGAATGAGCCCGTAGAGTGGCAGGGCCTTCTCCCCCAGCCGGCTGATGAACCGACTGAGCGAGGTGAGGCAGCCGGTGAACTTCTGGACGTCGCGGAGCCGGGTCGGCTTCGGCATGCGCTCGATCGTGCTGATCTTCTCGGGGTTAGCTTCGATGTCGTGAACCAACACGAAGAAACCCAAGAGTTGGCTAGCTGGGACGCCGAAGACACACTTCTCCAGGTTGAGCTTGATCTTGTACTCGCGCAAGTTCGCGAAGGTCTCCCAGAGATCGTCGAGGAGGCTTAAGTGCTTCTTGGTCTTGACGACGATGTCGTCGATGTAGACGTGGACGTTCCTACCTATCTGAGGCGGGAGGCACTTTTGCATGCACCATTGGAAGATGGCGCCTGCATTCTTCAGGTCGAAGGACATGGTGATGTAGCAATAGACCCCGAAGGGCGTGATGAAGGAGGTCTTGAGCCGGTCTTCCGGATCCAGCTTGATCTAGTGGAAGGCTGAGTAGGCGTCTAGGAAGGACAGCAAGTCGCAGCCGGCCGTGGAGTCGATGACTTGATCGGTACAAGGTAGGGCGAAGGGGTCCTTGGGACATGCCTTGATCAGGCTTGTGTAGTCGATGCAGATGCGCCAGGTTTTGTTTTTCTTCAACACCAGGACTGGGTTAGCCAGCCAGTCCGGGTGGAATACTTCCATGATGAACCCGGCTGCGAGCAGCCGGGCGATCTCTTCGCCTATAGTATGTTGCTTCTCCTCGGAGAAGCGGCGCAGGGGTTGCTTGACCGGCTTGACGTCCGGCCGGACGTGTAGTTTGTTCTCGGAGTACTTCCTCAGAACACCCGGCATGTCCTTGGGGGACCATGGGAAGATGTCCTGATTCTCACGAAGGAAGTCGACGAGCTTGCCTTCCTATTTGCTGTTGAGGTGGGAGCCGATGGTGACGCACTGAGCCGGGTTGGCCGGGTCGAGCAGAATTTGCTTGGTATCCCTAGACGGCTAGAAGGAGGCCTCGCCAACAGATTGCGAGGGGGGAGCCGGCACGTCCGGTTGACTGGTGGCGAGGGCCACGAGCCGGTCGAGCTGCCGTTTCTCCTCGGCGATTTCCAGGGCCTCAGCCAACCGGCTGCCATCTCGAGCGCACTCGAGTGACATCTTGTAGTCACCCGTGATGGTGATGATTCCTTTGCGACCCGACATCTTGAGCTTGAGGTAGGCGTAATGGGGGACCGCCATGAAGCTGACGAGGGCCGGCCAGCCCAATAGCGCGTGGTAGGGGCTCGCAAGGTCCACAACCTCGAACAGCACCGGCTCGCGGTAGAAGTGGTTGGGTCCACCGAAGAGGACGTCGAGCATGATCTTGCTGATAGGGGAGCAGGACTTCCCAGGCACGATGCCTTGGAAGACCGTCCGGCTCGCCCGTAGGTCTTCTATCTTCAGCCCCAGCTTGTGCATCGTGTCGAGGTAGAGGATGTTGATGTTGCTGCCACCATGTATCAGCACCCACGAGAAGCGGCAAGTTCATTCCTTGGTGGCGATGGTGGAGTCGAGGACCAAGGCATAGCTGTCGGGATTCGGCATCATGGCGGGATGATCGACCTGGCTCCAAGTGACTGGCTTCTCCGACCAGTGCATGAACTGGGGAGTTGCCGGCATGGTGGCATTCACCTCACGACGGAGCTGGCGCTGAGCGTGTTTGCCCGTCTCCTCACTGGTGAAGACGACGTAGCAACCATCTTGGTTAGGGCACTGGTTGATCAGACGACCGTCGTTATGGCCCGGAGCCGGAGCCGGCGCCGGGGCAGCAGCTTGGGCCGGGGCCGGCGTGCGGACAGGCGGCACTGGGGGAGCCGGAAGGCCGTCCCCCCGGGCCAGTCGCTGTGAGAAGCTGCATTGCCGGAGCGTGTGCGTAGAGGGTTTGGCCCCTGAATGGTTCTTGCAGGGAAGGTCGAGCATCTGCTCGAAGGTGAGCTTCGGCTGCCAGGCAGCCTTGCCAGTGCGCTGGCGCTGGTGGAAGGCTGGGCAGCCGACTCTTGCTCCTCGATGGTGTTGACCTGCCGACTCTCGTAGCGGGGATCTGGCTGGTCGTTCTTGCGTTTGTTGTTCTGCGGCTGCCGGTTGTCAGCAGCCGGCCGGGACGTAGCCGGTGTTGTCTTTGCCTTGGCGGGCGGGTTGCCTTGACCCGGATGGCTGAATCAGTCGTGGCGTATTTTTCTGCCTTGGTCATGAGCTCGAGAAGAGTGGCCGGCTCGGAGCACAGAAGCTTATGCTTGAGGGGGTGCCATCTCGGCAGCCCTCGATAAAGTACTGCACGTCTTGCACCTCGTGCGCCCCCTCGCAGGAGTTTCGGAGCTCGTCACGGAGGGATTCGTCTAGCCCCTGAACACACATGGCGAGTTCACGCGGACAGCCCAACCGCTTGTAGGTGCCGGTGAAGTTGCGGACGAAGGCCTCCTCGAAGTCCGTCCAAGTGTTGATGTTGCCGGCCACCCGGTTGTTGAGCCAGGTGCGGGCCGAGCTGATCAACATGAGGGGGGCATAGCGAACGGCTACGCGCTTGTTCCCCCTGGCGATGCCAACCGTGATGGTGTAGTCGATCAGCCAGTCTTCGGGCTTGGCGGCCCCGTTGTATTTCGGGGTATCCCTAGGGAGTGTCAAGTCGGTCGGGAATGGCTCGGTGCGGATCCGGGGGCCGAAGCAAGCCAGACCAATCCAGCCCTCCTCCTCAAGGAGGGCGGATTACGCGAAGTGGTCGATGCAATTGCGAGCGTCGTTCTCGCTGCGGGGGACACGCGGTCCAAGCCAAGCCGAGTGGTCGGGACGGACGGTGGGTGGCACCGACTGCCCCGACTCGCGCCACGTGGGCGGCGTGTGCCCGTGGCTGCACCGGATGCCGGATGCCGGCGCTTCATGGTGGTGGCCTCTTCGAGGCGGATCGTTGGTGCGCCGGTTGTTGACAACCGGCTGCTCGCTCCCCGGTGCCTGAGAGGGCTGAGGGTTGTTTGTTCTGGTTCGACGGCCGGAAACATGAGGGGAGTAGGAGTACAAGTCCTCCTGACGGCCGACAGTTCCCGTGCCCTCGTGTTCAGGCCGGGGGCCTTCGGCAGCAGCGTCGCCCGGCGCGAGCAGATGCTGCTGTGAGTCAGCAGCATTGATGAGCTCCTTGATGTGGCGCTCGTGGGCGGCACGCTCTTCGCCCTCCAAGGTGGCCAGTTCGTCGTAGGCCACCTTGAGGGCCCGCAAGCTGGCCATGGGGGTGTCATAGACAGGCATTTTGCCGCCAAGGATTTTGGCGACCACGCGACCGCGGTCGCGCACAGCCCCACGCCGGCTTGGCTCGGTGCCAGCCGGGGTAAGGCCATAAGCGGAGGCGTACTCCTGTTGGGCCGCCACCATGCGGCGCCGCATGGCCGCGAGGACGGTGGCATCCTCGAACAGGACGCGATGAGCCGCCTCGAGATCAGCCGCAGCGGTGTCGGGGTTCGCCATCAGGGCAATAGGAGTGCTCAAGCCCCGAAGGGCCACGCCGAGCGGGTCGGAGGTGCCGACGTAGGCAACGGCAGCGCTAGCCGTGGCCTATGCACGTCCGGAAGCAGTGGAGGAGGTGATGACCATCACTCCCACGCGATCGTGGGAGCCGCTGGACTGAGTCACGGCGAGTGCGCCCACGGCCGTGGCTATACCGGCGCAGACGAGCACCCGCTCGGGGTACTCATCAGCAGCCAGAGTCTCGGCGAGGCTGAGCCTGCTGAAGCACTCGGTGAGCACGTCGATGTCGGCTGTGAGGCCGACTGAATCGCCCGCAGGGCGTGCCGGAGCAAGCCCCATGAGCCCCCCACGGTTTCTCCTGGACGAGCGGCGATGGCGGGGAATGGCGAGGGACCCGCCAGGAGCATGAATCCGGCCGGCACCGCGTACGGCCCCATGGTGGGCGCCAACTGTCGTTGTTTTCTCATGACAGATGCCATAGGGTGGCTTATCGTAGGTGGTTGGGGTCAAATTTCGCCGCCGGGCTCCGGGTGTGAGATTGGGCACAAGCAATGTTGACACACGATGTACCCAGGTCTAGGGCCCTCCGAGGGAGGTAATACCCCTAGTCCTGCTTGGTTTAGTTGGATGGATGGGTATGAATACAATGGTGCTCCTGGAGCTGTGTCTAGAGGAGGAAGAAAGAGCAGCCGGCTCGTCTTCCTCCACTGCTAGAGGGGGTTTGGTGTGTGCAGGTGATCGTCCGTCCCTGTTGCATGGGGGCTCGGGGGGTTTATAGGCCAACCCTCGGCTCTTATAATATGTTCTAAGTACAGGGGCGGGGGACCCGGCTGGCAGTCTCTTCGGCCAGCTAGGGGGTCCCACCATTTGTGTCGTCTCGTCATCAGTGGGGTCCGCTGGCTAAGCGGTCCCATCTCCCATTGGGGCCCGCCAGCCGGCTTCGCGATTAGCCCTCGCCCACCTGCCGCGGCACGGGTCGCCCGGGGGGCGTTGTCTCGCGCCAGCCGGCCAAAGTCTCCGGTACGGCCGGCCATGCTGTAGCCACGCCGAGGCAGGTCATCGAGTGGGCGTGGGCGTGCCGGCACTGTTCCCTTGCTCGGTCGCACTCGCCGAGGTTAGCTGCCGGGGCGGTTAGACTGTAGCCACGCGCTGCAGTGCGTCAGCGGCCACTGTAGCCACAGGGCCGCCCATCGTGTGGGTCGCGTCGCATCGCCGTACCCGCACGTAGAGGGACGGGACGTCGCATGTCCGTCCCGGGGTCAAGGGAAGAGGCGGCCCGGAGGCAACCGACCGAGGGCCGAGCCGGCTCCTTGACCAACCGTCCGGGACGCCAGCCGGCACCAGCTTGTGTCGAACGTCCTCCAGCCGGCCACGACTAGCAGGCCGCGTAATTCTTCGAAGCGAAAGGGAGGAGACCCGTTGCTTTGGCCTACCCAGGGGTAATAACCCCATCATTATTGCCTCTAGGGCATATTTCCAACTGTCTCCCACTTGCACTAGAGTCAATAAACAAGTTCACATCACCATGTGATCGCATTGTTATGAATCTAACACCTAATGAGTTCTCGGGCTCGATCATGCTTTGCACGTGAGAGAGGTCTTTTAGTCAACAGGTCTGCGACATTCAAATCCATGTGTACTTTACAAATCTCTATGTCATACTGTAGACACTGCTACCACACACCACTTGGAGCTATTCCAAATGGCTGCTCCACTATACATATCGGATTGCTACTAAGAGTGATCTGGATTGGTCTTACAGCTTGCATCGATGTAACTTTTTACGACGAACTCTTTATCACCTCCATAATCGAGAAACATTTCCTTAGTATTTTAGTTACTAAGAATAATCTTGATAGATGTCCAGTGATCCACTCCTGGATCACTCTTGTACCCCTTGACGGACTCATGGCAAGGCACACACCGGTGCGGTACACAGAATGGCATACTATATAGAGCCTATGGCTAAAGCATAGGGGACGACCTTCGTCCTTTCTCTTTCTTCTGTCGTGGTCGAGCTTTGAGTCTCACTCAACTTCACACCTTACAAATCAGGCAAGAACTCTTTCTTTGACTTGATCCATTTTGAACTCTTTCAAAATCTTGTCAAGGTATGTACTCATTGAAAGTCTTATTAGACGTCTTCATCTATCTTTATAGAGCTCGATGCCTAATAATTAAGTAGCTTTATCCGGGTCTTCCTTTGAATAACTCTTTTCAAACAACCCTTTATGATTTCTAGAAATTCTATATCATTTCCGATCAACAATATGTCATCCACATATGCTTATCACAAACTCTATAGTGCTCCCACTCACTTTATTGTAAATAAAAGTTTCTCATAAACCTTGTATATACTCAAAAAGTTTGATCACCTCATCAAAGCATATATTCCAACTCCAAGATGCTTGCTCCAGCCCATAGAAGGATTGCTGGATCTCGCACACCTTTTAGCATCCTTAGGACTGATAAAACCTTCTGGTTGTATCACATACAACCTTTCCTCAAGTAAACCGTTAAGGAAATGAAGTTTTGACATCCATCTGCCAGATTTCATAATTGAAAAATGCAGCAACTGCTAACATAATTCCAACAGACTTTAGCATCGCTACGAGTGAGAAAGTCTCATCATAGTTAACTCCTTGAACTTGTCGGAAACTTCTTTGCGACAAGTCGAGCTTTATAAATGGTGACATTTACCATCAGCGTATGTCTTCATCTTAAAGGTCCATTTGTACTCGATGACCTGCCGTCCAACGAGCAAGTCTACCAAAGTCTATACTTGGTTTTCATACATGGATCGTTTCTCGGATTTCATGGCCTCTAACCATTTCTCGGAATTCAGGCCCATCATCGCTTCTCCATAGCTCGTAGGTTCATCGTTGTCCAACAACATGACCTCCAAGATAGGGTTGTTGTACCACTCAAGAGCAGTACGCGTCCTTGTCAACCTACGAGGTTTGATAGTAACTTGATCCGAAGTTTCATGATCATCATCATTTACTTTCTCTTCAACTCACGTAGGTTCCACAGAAACATCTTTCTGCGCTGCGCTACTCTCTGGTTGAAACAAAGGTTCAACAACCTCATCAAGTTCTATCTTCCTCCCACTCAATTCTTTCGAGAGAAACTTTTTCTTGAGAAAGGACCCGTTTTAGCAACAAACACTTTGCACTCGGATATGAGATAGAAGGTATACCCAACTGTTCTTAGGGTATCTTATGAAGATGCATTTTTCCGCTTTGGGTTCGAGCTTATCAAACATAAGTGTCGCATTCCCAAACTCTAAGAAATGACAAATTAGGTTTCTTCCAAACCATATGGTGTCATCTCAAAGGATTTAGATAGTGCCCTATTTAAAGTGAATGTGGTTGTCTCTAATGCATAACCCCAAATGATAGTGGCAAAATGATAAGAGACACATAATTCGCACCATATCCAATAGAGCACGACTGCGACGTATGGACACACCATCACACTATGGTATTCCAGGTGGCGTGAGTTATGAAACAACTTTATCATTGTCTTAAGTTGTATACCAAACTCGTAACTTAGATATTCACCTCCACGATCATATCGTAGACATTTTATCTTCTCGTCACGATGATCTCAAACTTCACTCTGATTCTGCTTGAACTTTTCAAACGCTTCAGACTTGTGTTTCATTAAGTAAATATACACTATATCTACTCAAATCATCAGTGAAGGTAAGAAAATAACGATATCCACCGCACGCTACAATACTCATTGGAACGTATACATCAATATGTATCATTTCCAATAAGTTACTAGCCCGCTCCATCATACTGAAAACAAGGTTTGTAGCCATCTTGCCCAAGAGGCCTGGTCCGCATGTCTCAACCGATTTGAAACCGAATGTGTCCAAAGATCCATAAACATGGAGTTTCTTCATGCGATTTATACTAATATGACATTTAGTGACAGTGCCACAAGTATGTGGTACTATCATTATTAACTTTGTATCTTTTGGCATCAATGTTATGAACATGTGTATTACTACGATCAAGATTCAACAAACCATTCCCACTGGGTGCAAGACCATCGAAGGTATTATTCATGTAAACAGAATAACCATTATTATCTAACTTAATGAATAATCGTGTTGCAATAAACACAATCCAATCATGTTCATGCTTAACGCAAACACCAAATAACATTTATTTAGGTTTGTCACTAATCCCAAAGGTAGAGAGAGCGTGCAATGTTGATCACATCATCCTTGGAAACATTTCCAACATACATCGTCACCTCACACTTAGCTAGTCTCCGTTTATTCCGTAGCTTTTATTTCGAGTTACTAACATTTAGCAACCGAACCGGTATCCTATACCCAGGTGCTACTAGGAGTACTAGCAAGGTACACATCAATAACATGTATATCAACATATGCTTCTGTCGACGTTGCCAGCCTTCTTATCTACCAAGTATCTAGCGTTGTTCCGCTTTAGCAACCACTCTCCTCATAATAGAAGCACTTAGTCTCGGGTTTGGGTTCAACTTTGGGTTGCTTTACTGGAGCAGCAACTGACTTGCCATCCATGAAGTTTCCCTCCTTGCCCTTGCCCTTCTTGAAACTAGTGGTTTTACTAACCATCAACACTTAATGCTCCTTCTTGATTTCTACCTTCGCGGTGTCAAATATCGCGAACAGCTCAGGGATCATTATTTCCATCCCTGGCATTTTATAGTTCATCACGAAGCTCCAGTAGCTTAGTGGCAATGACTTGGAAAACTATATCAATCACTTTCTTATCTGGAAGATCAACTCCCACTTGATTCAAGCGATTGTAGCGCCCAAACAATCGGAGCACATGCTCAACGATTGACCTATTCTCCTTCATCTTGCAGGCAAAGAATCTTGTTGGACATCTCATATCTCACAACACGGGCATGAGCCTTAGATCCCAATTTCAGCTTTTAGAACATCTCATATGTTCCACGACGTTCAAAACGTTTTTGGAGCCTCAATTCTAAGCCATAAAGCATGAAGCACTAAACTATCAAGTAGTCATCGGAACGTGCCTATCAGATGTTCACAACATTTACAGACGACGCTAGAGGGGGTGGCACACCGAGCGGTGCATTAAGGACATAACCTTCTATGCAGCAATGAGGACAATCCTCAGATCATGGACCCAGTCCGCAATACTGTCACCATCATCTTTCAACTCTATTTCTCTAGGAACATATAAAAATTCAAGGGAGCTACAACATGAGCTAGTAATCTACAACATAATTTGCAAAGACACTAATAACTATGTTCATGATAATGAGTTTAATTAATCATATTACTTAAGAACTCCCACTCAAATTTCATCCCTTCGGTCATTCGAGTGATACATGATCCAAATTCACCAACTCAAGTCCGATCATCACGGGAGTTGAGGTGGTTTCAATGGTGAACATCATCATGTTGATCATATCTACTATATGACTCATGTTCGACCTTTCGGTCTCTTGTCTTCCGAGGCCATGTCTGTACATGCTAGGCTCGTCAAGTTTAACCCCGAGTGTTCTGCACGTGCAACACTGTCTTGCACCCGTTGTATGTGAACATAGAGTCTATCACACCCAATCATCACGTGGTGTCTCGACACGATGAACTTTCGCAATGGTGCACACTCGGGGAGAACACAATTTTACCTTGAAATTTAAGTGAGGGATCACCTTATAATGCTACCGTCGTCCTAAGAAAAACAAGGTGCATAAAAGGATTAACATCACATGCAAATCATAAGTGACATGATATGGCCATGAACTTGTGCTTTTGATCTCCATCTTGAAAGCACCGGCATGATCTCCATCGTCACCGGCATGACACCATGATCTCCATAATCTTGATCTCCATCAACGTGTCTCCATCGGGGTTGTCGCGCCCATCATGCTTCTACTACTATTGCTACCGTTTAGCGATAAAGTAAAGCATTACATAGCGCTTAATGATTGACATGCAGGTCGTGCAATAATTAAAGACAACCCTATGGCTCCTGCTGGTTGTCGTACTCATCGACATGCAAGTCGTGATATTCTATACAACACATGATCATCTCATACATCACATATCTCTCATTATATAATTGGCCATATCACATCACAACATACCCTGCAAAAATAAGTTAGACGTCCTCTAATTGTTCTTGCGAGTTTTACGTGGCTGCTATGGGTATCTAGCAAGAACAATTCTCACCTATGCAAAACCACAACGGTGATACGTAAGTTGACTTTCAACCTTCTCAAGGACCGCCTTTGTCGAATCCGATCCAACTAAAGTAGGAGAAACAGACACCCGCCAGCCATCTTTGTGCAACGAAGTTACACGTCAGTTAATGGAACCGGTCTCTCATAAGCATACGAGTAAGGTTGGTCTAGGCCGCTTCATCCCACAATACCGGTGAACCAAAACACGACCAAGGGAGGAAGCAATCTAAGCATCAACGCCCACAAACTCTTTGTGTTCTACTCGAGATCTCATCTACACATAGACCTAGCTCATGATGCCACTGTTGGGGAACGTTGCATGGGAAACAAAAAAATTCCTATGCTTCACCAAGATATCTCTAGGAGGTGAGCATCTACGAGAGGGGAAAGTGGATCTACATACCCTTGTAGATCTCTAAGCGGGAAGCGTTAAGAAACGCGGTTGATGTAGTCGAACGTCATCGCAATCCAAATCGCCGAGCGTCCCGCAATCCAATCACGATCCATCTCGCGATCCAATCACGATATTTCCCGCGATCCCATCATGATCTGTCCCGCGATCCAATCACGAATCGTCTCGTGATCTTGATCACGGTCCTTCTGATCTAGCGCCGAACGGATGACACCTCCGCGTTCAGCACATGTACAGCTTGATGACGATCTCCGCCTTCTTGATCAAGCAAGAGGGAGCGGAGAGGTAGACGAGTTCTCCGGCAGCGCAATGGCGTTGCGGCGATGGTGGTGGAGTAATTCTAGCAGGGCTTTGCCTAAGCACTACTGAAACCGATCTAGAGGAGAAACTGCGAACTAGAGGAGAGGGCAGCACGTGGATAAAATTCTATGTCAAAAACCCTCAAAACCTCTAGTATATATAGGATAAGCAGAGGGAGGAGACTTGGCTCCCAAGGGAGCCAAATCCACTTCGGTCGAAGTGGAGGGAGGAGTCCTCCTCCTCCACTCCTAGTAGGATTAGGACTCCTTCCTTTTTCCACTTTTGCCTTTCTTTCCACCTTGGGTTTCTTCCCTAGCCGCATGGGCTTCCTGTGCGCCTTCGGCCAGCCCACTAAGGGCTGGTATTCCTTATCCCACAGCCCATGTAGCCTCTTGGTCGAAATACCCCTCTCGATGGTCCCTCGGTACCCTCCCGGCACTCCTAGTACACTATCAATGAGCCCGAAACTTTTCCGGTGACCAAAACAGGACTTCCTATATATCAATCTTTACCTCCGGACCATTTTGGAGCTCCTCGTGATGTCCGGGATCTCATCCGGGACTCCGAAAAATCTTAGGTCACCACCATGCATAACTCTATACTACCGAAACATCACCAAACCTTAAGTGTGCAGACCCTGCGGGTTCGAGAACTATGTAGACATGACCGAGACACCTCTATAGTCAATAACCAATAGAGGGACCTGGATGCCCATATTGATTCCTACATATTCTACGAAGATCTTTATCGGTTGAACCTCTATGCCAAGGATTCAGTTAATCCCGTATGTGTTCCCTTTGTTCTTCGGTATGTTACTTGCCCGAGATTCGATCGTCGGTATCTCCATACCTAGTTCAATCTTGTTGCCGGCAAGTCTCTTTACTCGTTTCTGTAAAACAAGATCCTGTGGCTAACACTTAGTCACATTGCTTGCAAGGCTTATTGTGATGTTGTATTACCGAGTGGGCCCTAAGATACCTCTCCGTCACACGGAGCAACAAATCCCAGTCTTGATCCATGCCAACCCAAAAGACACCCTCGGAGATAATTGTAGAGCACCTTTATAGTTACCCAGTTACGTTGAGACATTTAATACACACAAGTTACTCCTCCGATGTCAGTGAGTTGCATGATCTCATGGCCATAGGAATAGATACTTCACATGCAGAAAATTGTAGCAACAAACTAACACGATCATATGCTACATTTATAGTTTGGATCTTGTCCATCACACCATTCTCCTAATGATGTGATCCCGTTATCAAATGACATCTCATGTCCATCGCTAGGAAATCTTGACCATCTTTGATCAACGAGCTAGTCTATTAGAGGCATACTAGGGACATGGTCTTGTCTATGTATCCACACATGTATCTGAGTTTTCGATCAATACGATTATAGCATGGATAATAAATGATTATCATGAACAAGGAAATATGATAATAACCAATTTATTGCCTCTAGGGCATATTTCCAATAGGGGCTAGGCGCAGGATGTTCCTCCGTGTGTCCTGCCAGGCTCAAGCCTGCCGTGGAACCCGGACCTGTCGTGGATTCAACCCGTTTGGCTCGATGTGCAAGGGTCTACTTATCCCTCTTAGATTCAGCTATACAAGATCAGTCAAAAAATCAAGGACATGAAATATTGAAAAGGATCGTGATTGAGTAACTTACTATGAGGCGATGAGCATGGAGCCCAACTCATATGACACAGGCAGCGGAGTTGATCTGCCCCTTTTCAAAGTTGGAGGAGCAGGGCTTGGCGGCAGGACCAGAACCTCCATGACGTGGCTTGAGACTTCATCGGTAGTTTACCAAAGCGGAAGGGATGATGCAGCACAGCGACGGAAAGTATTTCCCTTAGTTATGAAACCAAGATATCAATCCATAGAGGAAGATCATGCACCAACGTAAACAACACCTACACACAAACAACAAATACTTGCAACCCGACGCGAAAGAGAGGTTGTCATGCTCTCTACGGTAATAAGATAGATAAGGTAATGATAATTTTGGAAAATAGATCTCGCAAGAACACAAAGTAAAATAAATAAATAAAAAGTGCAGCAAGGTATTTTGGTTTTTTTTTGAATAATAGATCTGGAAAAAATATGCAAATAGTAGATCGGAAAGCAATATGTTGGAAAACTAGACCCGGGGGTGTAGGTTTCTCTAGTGGCTTCTCTCGTGAGTATATCCCACAGTAGGTGAACAAATTATAGTTGGGAAATTAATAGAAGATCAAATAATCATGACGATACCCAGGCAATGATCATTATATAGGCATCACGTCCAAGATAAGTAGACCGAAACGATTCTGCTTCTACTTCTATTAATCCACACATCGCCCGCTATCCAGCATGCATCTAGTGTATTAAGTTCATGGAGAAACGGAGTAACACAATAAGAATGGTCACATGATGTAGACAAAATCTCTTCGTGTAGGAATAGACCCCATCTTCTTATCCTTAATGGCAACGATACATGCGTGTCTTGATGCCCCTTCAGTCACTGGGAAAGAACACCGCAAGATCAAACCCATCAGAAAGTACCTCTTCCCATGGCAAGAAAATCGATCTGGTTGGCCTAACTAAACCAAAGATTCAAAGAATAAATACGAGGCTATAAGTAATCATGCAAATAAGAGATCAAATAAGACTCAAATCATATTCATGGAAAGAAACTGATCATGAACTCAAAATTCATCGGATCCCAACAAACACACCGCAAAAGTCATTACATCAAATAGATCTCCAACAGACCATTGTATTGAGAAACATAGAGAGAGAGAGAGGAAGCCATCTAGCTAATGCCTACGGACCTGTAGGTCTACGGTGGACTACTCACGCATCATCGGAGAGGCACCTATGCAGAAGATGAACCCCTTCGTGATGGTGTTAGATTGGATCTCGAGATTTTGGAACTTGCGGTGGCTGGAATTATGTTTTGTTGACTCCCCTAGGGTTTTTGGATTTTCAGGGAATTTATAGGCTTGATAGTCGGTTGAGGGGCTGCCCGAGGTGCCCACCCTCTACCAGGCCACACCAGGGGCCTCTAGCTCGCCCCGGTGGAGGGTGGCCACCCTGGGCCCCCTCTTCTAGTGTTGTTTGGCCCATCTTCCTTCTTTTGGTCCAAAAAATCCACAAAAATCCCTAAAGTATTTGAGCTCCATGTGGTACTAATTTTCTGTGAAGTAAAAACAAACAAAAACAGCAATTGGCACATTGGTACTATGTCAATAGGTTAGTCCCAAAAATGATATAAAGTTGCTATAAAATGATTGTAAAACATCCAAGATTGGTAATATGACATCATGGAACAAGCAAAAATTATAGATATGTTGGAGACGTATCAGCATCCCCAAGCTTAATTCCTACTCGTCCTTGAGTAGGTACATGATAAAAACAGAATTTTGATGTGGAATGTTGCCTATCATGTTCATCACATATTCTTTTCTTTATAGCATGGACATTTGTACTTTTCATATGGTTCAAAGCAATAGTCTAGTATTGACATGAAAACTTTAATACCCAATCATATCAACAAGCAACCATGTCTTTCAAAATATCAACGCTAAAGCAAGTTATCCCTAGCCCATCATTCTCAATCATTGATCCATTCACAATACACACTAAAAAACTAGCTACACCTAATGCTCAAGTATGATCATAGTTCCCCCAAGTTGGTGCTTTATAAGAGAAGATGGAGAATCAAATTGAAAAATAAAAATTGCATAAAGTAAATAGAAAGGCCCTTCGTGGAGGGAAGTAGGGATTTGTAGAGGTGACAGAGCTCGAATGTTCAAATTTATAGAGATTCGAGTGGCATGCCTTTCCTTTCAACGAAAACGACTGAGAGATTTCAATATCTTTCCACACTAGATGCATCATAGGCGGTTCCCAAACAGAATATAAAGTTTATTCCTTTTTCCACCATACTTTAACTTTCCATGGCTAGCCGAATCCACAGTTGCCTTCCATACCAACACTTTCCAAAGAATTTATTATTTGAAAATATAAAGTAAATATTTGTTTTCTTTTCATTTTGGGAATGGATATCCCTATTACCACCATACTCTCGTGCAATGACAAGTGAATAAACACTCATCTTGAGAATAACACATCTAGCATGAAAAATATCGGTCACCCTACCGTTTCATGAGCGGTATGAGCACACAAAAAGGAAAATTTATTTTGAATGTTTAGAGATGTGACATAGAAATTGCTTGGAACGGCATGTAAATATCGTATATAGGTAGGTATAGTGGACTCATATGGAAAAACTTGGTTTTAAGGATTTTGGATGCACAAGTAGTATTTCTACTTAGTACAAGTGAAGGCTAGCATGAGATTGAGAAGCATACAACTAGCAAATGAAAAGTCGCGTAAGCGAGCATTAAGCATAACTAACACAGAATAATGCACCATAAGTAGGATGTAATTTTGTAGCACAACTATTGACTTTCGTGCTTGCATAGGGAATCACAAACCTTAGCACCAATATTCTTACTAAGCATAACTACTCATAAACATAACTCACATATCACTATTGTCATGTCTCAAAACTATTACAAAGAATCAAGTTTAATTTGTCCAATAATCTTCACGAAATTTTTTATTATATCCCTCTTGAATGTCTATCACTTTGGGACTAGTTTCATATATTGCAATTGCTTTTGATAAGCTCACATGGATATAAGTGAAGAACATGAGCATATAAGTTTCATCTCTAAAACTAATATAAGTTAAGCATGAGATGATTTATTCAAAATTACTAACTCTCAAATTAATATGAGTGAAGCATGAGAGCATTGCTTCAAACATGTAAAAGCACCCTGTGCTAAAAAAGATATAAGTGAAGCACTGGAGCAATTCCTTTGCTCAATAGTTTTAAGAGAAGAATAAAGAGCAATTCTAACATATCATGGAATATTTTTGTCTCTCTCAAATAGGTGTGTGCATCAAGGATAAAAGAAAACAAAGCAATGATACAAGACGCTCCAAGAAAAACTCATGATATGTGATGAATAAAAATATGGTTCCAAGTAGTATACCGATGGTTGTTAGAAGAAAGAGGGGATGCCACTCGGGGCATCCCCAAGCTTAGTTTATTGTTACTCTTTGGATATTACCTTGGGGTGTTGTATCATACCCAAGCTTTGACTCTTCTAACTCCTTATTCCTTCATCCATCGTGATCTCACTCAAAACTTGAAAACTTCAATCACACAAAACATGACAATATTCTCGTGAGATCCGTTAGTATAATAAACCAAATTACCACTTTAGGTACTGTTGTAAAACCATTCATATTTTATTATTGAATTATAAATAATGTATTCTAAATTTACCATGACTTATACCCATCCATACAAGTCATAGATTCATCAAAACAAGCACACAATGCAATGAAAACATAATCTGTTTCAGACAGGATAGTCTGTAGTAATCTGTACTCTACCCATACTTCTGGAACTCTAAAAATTCTGAAAAAGTAGGACAACTAAAGAATTTTCGTAGAAATACATTGTTAAAATTTCATCTTAATATTACGTTCCGTTAAAAAATGAAAATTTGTGCAATTGGAACAAAGTTTCTATTTCAGATTCAGCATTGTTTCTACTCATCTTATTGATTATCCTAAAGGCATTACTTGGCACAAACACTAAATAAAACATAAAAACACAATCATAACAGAATCATAATTGTGCAAAACACTCCAAAACATAAAGCAAAAGATAAAAATAATTTATTCATTGGGTTGCCTCCCAACAAGCGCTATCGTTTAACGCCCCTCGCTAGGCATGATGATTTCAATGATGCTCACATAAAGGTAAAGAATTGAAACATAAAGAGAGCATCATTAATAACATGGCAAGCATATTTAAGCCTAACCCACTTCCTATGCATAGGGATTTTGTGAGCAAAGAAATTATGGGAACAAGAATCAATTAGCATAGGAAGGAAAAACAAGTATAACTTCAAAATTTCCAACACACACAGAAGAAACTTGATATTATTGAAATATGTAAAAGAATATGTTCCTCTCTCATAGTAATTTTCAGTACCATCATGAATAAATTCAATGGTATAATTATCACATGAAGCATTCTTGTCATGATCCACATGCATAAAGTTGTTATCATCTTCAAAAATAGTGGGATTATCATCAACTAAAGTTATGACCTCTCCAAACACACTTTTATCAAAAAAAGTCATAAGATTAAACACTCTCCAAATATGTGGGATTTTTTAACTAAAGTTGACGCTCTTCCAAACCCACTTTCGATACTATTGCAAACATTATTATCAATAACATATTCAACATGAGGCTTAAATAAATTTTCAAGATCATAAGAAGCATTATCACCCCAATCATGATCATTACAATAAGAAGTGGGCATGACAAAATTATCATCCCCAAGCTTGTAGTATTGCATATCATTAACATAATTGAAATTAATAGAATTTATAGTAGCATCATTGCAATCATGATTTTCATTCAAGGAGCTATCATGAATCACCTTATAAATTTCTTCTTTCAACACTTCATCAAAAGTTTTAGATTCATGATTTTCAAACAAAACTTCATAGAGTTAAACAAGTGCAATCAACTCACTAGCAATTGGTTCATCATAATTTGGCCTTTTGAAAATATTAGCAAGTGCATAAGGATCCATATCAATAGATTTTTAGCAAGCGAAGATGCAAGAAAATAGAAGGCACGTGGCAACACAAGCAAACATAGCAAACAAGAGATCTGACAAAAAAGGCAAACAAAAAGGAGATGGCGAATAAAATGGCAAATTTGTGAGGTGGGGGAGAGGAAAACGAGAGGAAAATGGCAAATAATGTAATTGCAAGGAGATGAGATTTTTGATTAGGAACCTTGTAGATGAGATTGCTTCCTCCCTGGCAACGGCGCCAAAATTCCTTTGATGTGGCTTGAGACTGTGTCGGTAGTTCCCCAAAGAGGGGTATGGATGACGCAGCACAGTGACGGTAAGCATTTCCCTCAGTTATGAAACCAAGGTATCAATCCGTAGAGGAAGATCACGCACCCACGTAAACAACACCTACACACAAACAACAAATACTTGCAACCCGATGCGAAAGAGAGGTTATCACGCACTCTACGATAATAAGATAGATTAGGTAATTATAGTTTTGGCACATAGATCTCGCAAGATCACAAAGTAAAATAAATAAACAAAAAGTGCAGCAAGGTATTTTTTGTTTTTGGAATAATAGATCTGAAAACAAAATATGCAAATAGTAGATCAAAAAGCAATACGTTGGAAAAGTAGACCCGAGGGTCGTAGGTTTCACTAGTGGCTTCTCTCATGAGTATAGCACATGGTGGGTGAACAAACTACTATAGGGAAATTGATAGAAGATCAAATAATCATGAGGATATCCAGGCAATGATCATTATATAGGCATCAGGTCCAAGATAAGTACACCGAAACGATTATGCATCTACTTCTATTACTCCACACATCGACCGCTATCCAGCATGCATCTAGTGTATTAAGTTCATGGAGAAACGGAGAAATGCAATAAGATGATCTAGACGAGATCTATTCATGTAGGAATAGACCGTCTTGTTTTCCTTAATGGCAACAATACATGTGTGTCTTGCTGCCCCTTTTGTCATTGGCAAAGAACACCGCAAGATCGAACCCATCACAAAGCACTTCTTCCCATGGCTATAAGTAAACCAAAGATTCGAAGAAGAAAAATCGATCTAGTTGGCCTAACTAAACCAAAGATTCGAAGAAGAAATACGAGGCTATAAGTAATCATGCAAATAAGAGGTCAAAGAAGACTCAAATCATATTCATGGATAGAAACTTATCAGGAACTCAAAATTCATCGGATCCCAACAAAAACACCGAAAAGTCAATACATCAAATAGATATCCAAGAGACCATTTTATTGAGAAACATAGAGAGACAGGGGAAGCCATCTAGCTACTGCCTACGGGCCCGTATGTGTATCGTGGACTACTCACGCATCATTGGAGAGGCAACTATAAATAAGATAAACCCCTCTATGATGGTGTTAGATTGGATCTCCAGATTCTGGAACTTGCGGCGGATGGAATTGTGTTTTGTCGACTCCCCTAGGGTTTTGGATTTTCAGGGAATTTATAGGCTCGATAGTCGGTTGAGGGGGTGCCCGAGGTGCCCACCCTATACCAGGCCACGCTAGGGGGCCTCTAGCGCGCACTAGTGGAGGGTGGACACCCTGGGCCCCCTCTTCGAGTGTTGTTTGGTCCATCTTCCTTCTTCTAGTCCAAAACAAATCCACAAAAATCCCCGTAGTATTTGGGCTCCGTTTGGTACTGATTTTCTGCGAAGTAAAAAACAAGCAAAAGTAGCAACTGGCACTTTGGCACTATGTCAATAGGTTAGTCCCAAAAAATGATATAAAGTTGCTATAAAATGATTGTAAAACATCCAGGATTGATAATATAATAGCATGGAACAAGCAAAAATTATAGATACGTTGGAGACGTATCACTCCGGCAGGGGCAAACTTGGCAGAGAAGTTGGGCTTGCCGGGGGGCTGGGGTCCACTCCCACGACCCACCGTCCCTTGGTGGTAGGAGATTTAGCCTGAGAGAGGCGAAGGGACTAGCGGCATGCTTCTTCGTGTCCGCCTCCCCTGGTGGTCGTATTCTTCACCTTCTGGGTGATCCACAAGGACGCGGGTGTCGTTGACTCTCGGTTGACGCACTCGCAGAGGCGACGCCCTGGTTCGGGAGCTTGAGGGCCCATTTCGAGCCCTTCTTCCTCCACCTCCGGCTCCTTCACCTCCTCCACCTCAACTGCCTCTTCAGTTCCTGTCGTCATTGCTTGGGAAGCCCCGGCCCCGGCAGATTCGAACTCGGAAGCCTCCTCGGTGGTGCGCTTTTTGATCCCCTCATTAGAAGAATCAACACCCTCGGGATCCTCCTCATCCTTTTCCCCGGATCCCATTCTCTTGGCGGCTCTAACCTTCTTGTCCTCTTCCATCCGAGTGGCAATGAATGCCTTCTCCGTCCTGGTGGTTGGTGCAGTCAGATTGTCCTCCGCCTTGGAAGCTCTTTGTTCCAAGAGAGAGACCCAATCCATCTCGTCATCCAGGGTAGGCAGCTCACAATCAGGCTTGATCTCGGAGGCATCGCAGTCGGGCATCCATTACAAAATCTGGTTCAGGGCGGAATTGAGGTGCAGGGGAACGACTCCTGTCGGCAGATGGAATGGCCCAAGACGATTGAACAACTGCTCGCACAACCAACCGTGGTTGTAAACCATCACATTGTTGGCGGTGCCTGGGTACAACCGCATGCAGTCTGTAGGACCGTCGTAATCCCATGCAAACCTGTCCCTCTTTTGCAGCGGTGTGATGCGGTGCCGGAGGTAGTTGCCCCCCACATGTTTGATGGCCAGCCCGACAGCTTTGAGACGGGCAATCCTGTTCAGCATCAGGCAGAGCTTGTCGTCGGTGAGGCCCGGCTTACTCTAGTCGTTTCTGCGCATGATGCATCCAGTTCGCGTGGAGCAGAATTCGGGGGATTTGTCATCCTTGATCCAGCACCAGTCGCCCCTCCACTCTTCCCACTTTCCGTGCTGCTGGCCAGGGAGATAATCCCAATCTTCCTTCTTACATCGAGGAATCCATATTATGTTCCCCGAGCGGTGGGATTTGTCTTCTATCCGAGGGACGAAGAAGTTTCTGAACAAATCCACATTGGGGGCAACTCCAACAAATTTCTTGAACAGATGGGTGAAGGTCGCCATGCACGCCATTGCATTGGGCGTGAAATCCAAGAGGTGGAATCCATATATTGCCATCATGGCGCAAAAGAAATTAGAAAAAGGGGAGGAGAGGCCACAAAGAAAGTACGCGCAGAAGAAACGGCATGAATCTGATAGTGTCTTCTCCTTGGGGCTGTCCAGCAGAACCACAGGCACTCCATGCCCCTTTATTTCCGTCCCCCACATATAGGCATACCTTACGATCAAGGCATTATCATCCAGGTTCGACGGATAGATGACCACTTATCTCTATCGCTGCCTCTCCAGCTCTTCTGCTTTCCTCTTCCTCTCTTTAGCCATTGGGTCCGCCGATGCGTCCGTCTGCTTCCCCTTCACGATGGTCATCTTCCTCCCTATCTCTTGGTCTCTCAAGAGCGGCGGATGATATCTAGAAGCACTCGGTGGGCGCATGGCAGCGGAGGAAGCGGTTTCTTGGCTTGAGGAGGAAGATGAAGGACGGAGAAATGGACGTGAATGAGCAGCACCCCTGTGCGTTACCCTTTTATTTGGGAACTCGCACGGGGCTGTCTATTTGCTATCTTTTCAAAAAAAATGTCATTTCTTGTCCTGGCAGTTTTTACTCTCCAACGACTTCTATTCCATGACCCCCACGACCTGCGGTAATTGCGTGGAGTGGACGTGGGACATAAGGGCATCATTTCTTCGACGTGTGTCTGTGCACTGTTTGGGGCCTAACCCAACGATGCCAAGCGACATGTATGGCTCAGGCACGGGGGCTTTTGTCGGGGTACACAAACAAGGGTGTTTATTTCCCCCTGACTTGTTCACTGACGATAAGCCTTTGACTCAGTACCCTGAGCCTACCGGGGAAAGCTACTATCACGACAAAACCAGCATTCAAGACTAAGACTACGGCAGTGGCGACCTACGCCGGCCAAGCAACACCGGCAAGGTCAATGCAATGGCCCAGGACAGGCCTTGACCACGCCAGTCACATCCCCGGTGCCTGCCAGGGACTAAGGCCCGCACACCTTCAGGAAGACCCGCCAAGCCATCCCCGGCAGGCGTGGTCCGATCAGCTACCGCTCGACCGCATCACAACACCAGTCACTTGTCGATACAGCGTCGAGCCCCCAGGTGGCTAAGTGGCTCTCTCTAAGCATGTGTCAACACGCTAGAAGATAGATTATGCCCCCTTGACACTCGTCTAGAGGCATGTCAAGATATGGTGCAATAGTTAGCTAAACCTAGACTAACATTTATGGCATTCTGTCCTGAGTGCAAGAGTTAGGTATAATAGCACTGTTGGCTATCTAATCACTATATAATGTCTGTTTTGCCACCGTGGTTTCCCCTTGAGCTATAAAAGGAGTCGTGTTAGTGTCAAAACTGGCAGATCTCGGGTAGGGGGGCCGAACTATGAGACTAGGATCGATGGTAACAGGAGACGAAGGAGACACAGATTTACCCAGGTTCGGGCCCTCCTGTGGAGGTAAAACCATATGTCCTGCTTGGTTTTGTTGATGGTATGGGGGGGTTACAGAGTTGATCTACCTCGAGATCGAATAGCTAACCCTAGATGAGTTGTTCTCCCGCTACAACCTAAAACCCTCCAACTTATATAGACGCTGATGGTACCTAGGGTTTACACATGGTCGGTTACACGTCGAAGAGATAAACTTGCCTACTTGCTACATCAAACATGGAGCACAAGCCATACTTCCCGAAGCTTCCATCTTGGAGATAAGGTCTTCAATGAATCCTGTGTTCGGTAAGTGGCCCATATAGTCTAGCCCATAGAGATAGGTTGGCCTCCCGAGGACCCCTTAATCCAGGACTCCCTCAGTAGCCCCTGAACTTGCCTCCAACACCAAGGGTCTCAGCTTCAACTGCTTCACACGATCAGATTCTTCGGCTTGTGAGGTGAGTTCTTCCCATGGAACCTAGTTCGGCCTCTGATGAAAAGTAGCTTTCCGCATAGTGGCGTGTCCGAACACTGTAAATAGGACGGCCCTAAAGGCCAAACATCAGGGGATAAATAATGTTCCTTGGACGACCTCTCTAACGAAAGGTCACGACCCATCGCGACCACCAAGCTAGTTACAAAAGCACAATTCGCGGTTCGAGGCCGTTTTAATCAACACGATCTATCAATGTGATGACCGTGCCCCATTTTACACAGGATATGTTTAATCATGTGCGTGTAACGGCTCGCATGTGTTGAGAAGCGGAGGGATTCATAGCGTAACAAGGGGAGACCGAATAGATAAGCCTCAAAAAAGGGGGGGAAGCCCAAAGCCTATTCACGCTCCCCTTTCTCATTATCTGTCCTCCATTTCTTCGCGCCTCCGAAGCACAGAGCTAGGTCTTCCGCCCCCCACCTCCAAGCTCATCAATGGCTAGCTCTGGCTCCAACGGCCATTGGGAGGCCTCCATGGTCACCAACCAGGATATCCTTGGCCTCAAGAAGGTCGGTTACCTCTCCGCCGACATCCCTCACCATGCACTGGAGGAGGGACAAGTGATGCCCACTCCCCGGCTGGGCGAAAGGGTGGTCTTCCTCCCCCACTCCATCAGGGGGTTAAGCTTCCCGCTCCACCCCTTCGTCACGGGGTTGATGTTTTTCTACGGACTCGACTTCCACGACCTCCCGCCGAACTCTTTCATGCACATCTCGGCGTTCATCCTCGTCTATGAGGCTTTCCTGTGAGTCAAGCCGCACTTTGGGCTATGGTTCGAGGTGTTCAACATCAAGCCAAAGTGCATTGGTGGAAAGCACGCAGACTGCCATGGAGCTATCATCAGCAAGCTCACCCGCGTCGTGTGGCCATTGGGCACCTTCATCGACACCATCAAGGCATGGTAGAAGGAGTGGTTCTACATCACAGAACCACGAGAAGAAGGTCAAATTCCCCCTGCTGAATTAAGATCCGGTCCCCCCACCAAGCTAGCTTCATGGCTCAAAAAGGGCCTTAGCTGGGGACCGAGAAAGGAGGTGAGAAACCTGCAGAAGCGCGTCGGCTCCATCGTCAAGAAGGACATCAAGCTGAACAATGTGGTTCAGGTGATGCTCCGGAGACGCATCCTCCCCTGCCATTGCCAGGATACTCCCTTGTGGGCTCGTCAGTTTGACGATGCACCCACAATCCGGAACCTCTTCCGCACTACACGGGAGAAGCTATGGAAGGCGCTCTTCAAGTCACAGGAGAGTTGGCCATCCGAGGAGGAAGATAGGGGCCCGCATGCCGCCAAGCCCGCCTCCGAGGTACGGTACAATTTCTGCTTGATCGGCTTTACTTTTATCCGAGAGGATCCATAACATTTTGTCCGATCATCCCTTCGCAAACATGGCTAAAGAAAGACGTTAACATCAATAGTCTGGCGCCTCATCCCGAGGACGCCAGGTCCAGGCTGTTACCAGAGATTCTCGTGGAGGCGCCTTACGAAGCGCCTGCGAAGAAAGAGAAGAAGAAGAAACAAGTCCGAGAAGGCATGCGCATTAGGGACCAGCCGGAGGCTACGTCCAAAGAAACCCAATGCCTCCTCAAATCAAGAGGAGCATGAGGATGAAGATGAACATGAGGGGGAGGGCGATTCCCCCCTCGCAAGAAAGAGAGCAGCAGCATCGGACACCGTGGAGGTGGCACCCTCTCCTGCCCCGAAGCGAGTGTGTCGGTCATAGGTAATCCTATCTGACGATAGTTTGGACTCGGATACCGAGTCTGATGACCTCGCGAGGGCTCCACGGAGGAGCTTAAGGGTCAAGCCCCCTACCCGAAGGTGAGAATCCAAAGACTCCTTTAGTTATTCATTAATAAGTTCATAGTTTTAATAACACGCGGGAATTTATCGATTTTCCAGCCCCCCGCGCATTCTTCCAACCGATCAGATATCGGACGGGGAGACCCTGCCAGCCGAACTAGCGGAGAGCGGGAATGCCTCGCATCCTGCCACTCCAGGCGCCGCGAAGGATACTGCAGAGGTGTCATCCCAACATGCTCCTATGGAGTCGGGCATCGGCGGCGGGGGAGACGACATAATGGCCGAGGCTAATACCTTGGTCACTGAAGACCGGGGGGGTACCCCGCCCGGACACTGAGGAGGCCGGACGAGCGGCCGCTCAGTCCCCTTCGAGGGCATCTCTGGAGCGCGCCATGCCTCCGGAGGTATTGGTTCAAACCCCGGTCGGTGATCGGGTTATTCGATCACCTTCGGTGCCACTGACCAATGGATGGTCGGTCATGGAGGAGGCTCTACCGAGCGCTTCCATCTCCGAGGAGCACCGCACCCTTATGGGTGCGGTATTACAGAGCATTTAGTCCGTCGACAACAGACTGAACGAGGCCTTCAAAGGTCTCCTGACGGGTTTGCATGTAAGTCCCATGAAACTCCTATTTGCAAAGTTTTTACTTTTTTCTATTACTATGTACATGGCAGCCCCTGATCCCTAGGTGAGTTTGAAAAAAACTTACCTAGGGGTCAATCATGGATCCGATTCCGAACTAGATACAAACTATGTGTCTGGAGCATTAGATTAGCCCCTAATAAGGTCGAACATATGATCAGATTGAATACAGTTCGGGGGTATAGAACCCATGTAACATGGCAATTGCATGTGTATTGCAGGCTTCGTCATCGGCGATGGCCATAATTGGCGCCGAACTGGACAAACTGAATCGGAAGCTTAAAAGCTCCAAGGATGAAGTTGATGCCCTCAACAGAAAATTTAATGAGGCACATGGTAGGTCAAAACTAAATCCGAATACCTTTGCCTGAACGCCTTTACCCGAACACTATTCATAGTGTTTTAATGTTTAAATAGCCTCGGTGAAACAGGTGGAGAGGCTCAAAGTTGAGCTCCAACAAGCGAAAAGACCAAGCGACCGTCGAGAGGGTGGCAACCAAAGAAACGGCTACCTCCCTCTCCGCCCTGCGAGCCACGAGTGACAAGCATGAGGCTCGTGTGGTGGAGGTCCAACAGGACCTCAAGGACGCCAGCCAGAAGTGTGAGGCCCTTCAGCAAAAGGGCAAGGAGAGTGCGGCCGAACTGTCCACCCCGAAGAACGATCTTCAGAAGGAGAGGGTGGACAGGCGGTTTTATGAGGAGCAGGTCCTCCAAGCAAAAGACATAATGGATGGTAAGCCATACTTACTACAATGCGTCTTCGGGGATAGGAAATTCAAATTGCTTACCCAGGTGTGGCATTCCTCGGGCGCCTCCTCCGCTCTCCAGAAGAGCATGGCGGACGCCAATCAGCTGTTCGCCGCAAAGGAAGAAGGAGACGAAGCTCGTCTGTTCTGGGCATAGTTCAGAGCCCCCGAGCACCCTCCTCTTCTCATGGAGCAGTTGAAGAAGCTGACGAAGCTGCACCAGATGGCGGATTCGGCCATGAAGGACCTCTGCATCCGCCTATGGCTCGGCGAGCTGCTACCAGGCAGCTACTTTGGCCTGGTGCAGAAGTTGATTGCCTCTTTGCCCCGCCTCGACACCATGAAGCACTCCTCCTGTACCTAGGGAAACCAGATGGCTCTTGCCAAGGCCAAGGTGCACTAGCCGGGGCTGGATCCGATGAAGGTAGCCACTGCCCCGCCGCCTCCCGGGAAGGAGCATAGACGCCCCGAGCTATACTTCACCGGAGTAATGGAAGGTGGTCGGGCGATAGCTTCTCAGTGTTCGGGCAATAATGTATTCGAATGAATTGTAATGCATCGAAGACTTTTCAAAGTTTTTAATGTTAAAAGTTGTTTATTCAGCTTTGACGTTTTTTGCATTCCTTTATAACTCGTGTGTGGCTGTTTGAAACTTAAAGATGTGAGTCATCGGCTTCAGTCCCCATGTAGATACTACATGGGGTGTCTCTGCCAATGCACAATATTCCTTAGTCGAGTGATCGGAACCTGAAGGCGGTAGAGTGCGGCGGACTAGGCAATCCAACTATAGTGCCTTATTTCTTTCACTTAGCCGTAGGGGCATGAAAAGGACTGTGGGGGCTAAGGACTAGCCCCCCGGAGTGTTGTGATGTTCAGATGAACCACGGCTAAGGCCAGCATCACATGGTTCGCACGGATAGCAAACCCCTCGCACAATGCGGAATATCCTCTGATGAGGATGTAAGTATAACACTTCAAGCTTGGATTCACAAACCGTCTCTCGCATACTATGAAGGTCAGTTTTTGGCTTTCTCCCCTGAGGTGCTTGACTAGACTAACCGAAAACAGTCATAGGGATTCTCCCTTTGCCCTTTTAGCCGAACGAGCGAAACGTAAAGGGGCAAGCACAGGAGCCGGGCAACCCAACTATTGACCCAAGACATAGTCCAGAACCGATGCATATAAAGTGAACTCCAAGACGCCGAACACGTAATAAAACATATGTAAGGTGATCTGTTTGTAAGCTCGAGCCCCCGGTATATTAGCCGGTTGCGTCGTAATATATCGAATTGTGTCGCGAGAAGAGGGAGAAAAGGAAAATATGTGCCAAAAAGGACAACTAGACTAACATGTAAAATTATGCTGTATATTTTTTGTTTACTCCATAACTCTTATTACTCAGAGTGCCGAACAACTGCTTACAGGTATGTGAAAAAAATATTATGGGAGTGGTTGTACTAGGGGTCTTCGTTTGTTGGCCTTACGTCCTCGATGTGCCCTGTTGCTAGTTTACTCCTGATATTTGGTTTTCGGTGAACGGATCTTGCAAACAAGGTCTTGAAAAGTCCGCGAATTATGAATAAGCTTTATGCCCTTGGTGGGCCCTTCAATGGTCCCTGCATTGTGTCCGAAGACATATTGAATGGTAGTGGTCCGGTCTAGCCGGACTCCCACCTTTATTTCCCCACCGCTGCCCATGGGATTTTAAGTGCGAAGTTGTGCCTTATTGGCACGTACTTCGCTGGTCATGGGGGCGTGCGATGGGGAGCGAGTCCCTATTTGAGGGGAGAGGAAAGCTCAGGGAGTTCGCCCTGCAGCCAAGCTCGCTTACCGACCTTGCGTGCCTTTACGACAGATGCCAAAACTTGCCAATCATCTTTGTAAGTAAATTCGGCCGCCAAGGCCAGCGCATGTTCCTCAGTTCGTAAAGATCCCTCCGTATTGCTGTTAACAGTGATGACCACAGGTTCTGGACTCTTCGAAATTGTGGTTGAGTCTTGCTAGCCAATTGTCTTCACCCACACAAAAGAGGTTCATCAGGGAAGTAAGGCGGACATGGTCCTATTTTTATCATGGGCGAGTTGGCGGGCCAGCCATTCATCCCGAATATTGTGCTGGAAGGAGGCTATTGCCTCAGCGTCCGGGCAGTCAACGATCTGGATCTTCTTGGTCAAAAACCAACTCCAGAATTGCCGAGCAGACTCTCCGGGCTTATGAACGACGTTAGTTAGGTCAGAGGAATCCGGCGGCCGAACATAGGTTCCCTAGAAGTTGCAGCGGAATGCATCCTCTAGGTCTTCCCAGCATCCGATGGAGTTTTCGGGGAGTCTGTTTAGCTAGTGCCGAACTGGCCCCTTGAGTTTAAGGGGGAGGTATTTGATGGCATGGAGATCATCTCCTCGAGCCATGTGGATGTGGAGGAGGAAGTCCTCGATCTATACGGTTGGGTCAGTTGTCCCATCGTACTATTCGATGTTGACGGGTTTAAACCCTTCCGGGAACTGATGTCGCATCACCTCGTCCATGAAACACAGCGAGTGAGCGGCGCCTCGAGCCTGAACTATGTTGCGCTTGTAATCGGCGTCTATTCTAGCTCGGTTGCGTTTCTAGTCTCTGTTATTACTTCAGTCGAACCATGATTTGTACATATCCCGTCTATCGGGTGAGTAGCCCCTAGATTTGTAGATGGATCTTGTGCGGCCTGCTCTATGATCTAAGTCGTCTCGCAGGTTGAACCTGTCAATGGGCTCTAATGGCTCCTTTCCCTGCCTCCGGGGCATCGCCGGTCTATAACTGGTATCATCGGTCGTCCGATCACGCCCGTGAGGAGGGCGGTCTGGCTTATCATATGGGGTATGTTTTGGGGACGGAGTATTAGTGAGCTCGTCGTCGAATTGTGGCAGCAGCCTTCTTCGTGGATAGCTTTTGGGATGGTCCGATGGACCGTCTCCATGTCCTTCCTCAGCTGAGAGGACTCTTGTCCATCGTTCATTGAGGCCATCCTATTCGTCTTTAAGCTGTCGTTCCTTAGCTTTCAGGCTGCGCGCCGTCGCTATGAGCTGTTGTCTGAATAGTTCCTGATCTACATGGTTATCAGGGATGTCCAAGTCATTGGCTGCCGGGATATTCTCCTCCTCAACAGGGGGAGGTAGTTATCGTCCTCGGAGTCGTTGACGTCATCGGGATTGGTCTGGTCTTCAGGCCATTCCTGACCCTCTAACGGGTGTTCGGGGATATCAAGGTCGCCACGGTCCTCGGGGGTAACTCCTTCCTCGGTGCCGATGATAGCTTTCCTTCCCTTTTTGCCTTTGGACCTCTTATGTACTTTCTGGCGCCTTGACGACGCGTCGCCCGACTTGTCGTCGTCATTATTAGGCATTTTGTCGCCATTAGGAGTGTCTACCATGTAGACGTCATATGTAGAAGTGGCGGCCCATCGCCCAGTATTAGTGGCGGTGGGGGCACAGTCCTCTTCATCCATGTATTCTGCCTCATCGGAGGCATAGTCCAGCATGTCAGTTAAATCTTCGACTATGGCTATCAAGTGGGTGGTGGGTGGGTCGACAAATTCATCCTGACTTGTATTGTAGCTGATCAGAACATAGATCGGGGATGGATCGTCGGAAATTTCCATCGATGAGATCCGATCTAGAATTTCATCGAACGCAGAGGGCTCGCTCGGGTCATGTTGTTCGGAATCTTCAGGGTTGACCCCCGATGCGCCCGAACAAGGAGGATGTTTGGCAAGAACAAGTGTCCGGCCTTCCGACAATGTGGCCGGATCAGGACCAGAGTGGGAACACCGCTGTGGATAACTCCGTTGGTGTGACCAAAGAAAGAACTTGAGGTTAAAGCCTTAGAGTTTTTGGGCGCGGCAAGTGGTGCCGCAAGCCCGGTCAATTACAAGTCGCCCTGAGAATCCGTGGAGAACTCTAGGTTCCCAAATCGGACCTGTTGATCGGGGGTTAAACTTTCGACACGGCCTTGATGGTCGGTCGGGTCGGCGTGCAACACAACACTGCCGAAGGCGAAGATCTGTCCAGGGACAAAAGTGTCCATGTTGCGGACCTCTTCGTTGATGACAAGGCGAGACATCGATCCCTTGAGTGCTCACAGAGGAACTCTCAATGAAAGCACCAATGTCGGTGTTAAAACCGGCAGATCGCGGGTAAGGGGTCCCGAACTGTGAGACTAGGATCAATGGTAATAGGAGACGAAGGGACACAGATTTACCCAGGTTTGGGCCCTCCTGTGGAGGTAATACCCTATGTCCTGATTGGTTGTATTGATGGTATGGGGGGTTAAAGAGTTGATCTACCTCGAGATCGAATAGCTAACCCTAGATGAGTTGGTCTCCCTCTACAACCTAAAACCCTCCGGCTTATATAGATGTCGAGGGTACCTACGGTTTACACATGGTCGGTTACACGTGGAAGAGATAAACATGCCTACTTGCTACATCAAACATGGAGCACAAGCCGTACTTCCCGAAGCTTCCATCTTGGAGAAAAGGTCTTCAATGAATCATGTGTTCAGTAAGTGGCCCATATAGTCCGGCCCATAGAGATAGGTCAGCCTCCCGAGGACCCCTTAATCCAGGACTCCCTCAAGACTCAAGGAAACCTAGCTAAAGATTCGGACCTTTGGACATTGGTACTCACGTAGAAGCTCTCCCGAAGGCAACCCTTGTCGAGTTTGAGCGCTTCGTGTGCTTCGTGCTCCTCTGATCAATCCACCAAAGCAAGAATAGGGTTTTATGCTTCTCAATAGCCCGGACCTAGGTAAAACACCAGCGTCTCATCGTCGTGCTACCTCATGACCTCTGATCTTTGTGTAACGTACGTCACCCCTTGCCGAACCAAAAAGGGGCCTGTGGCCCCATATGTGATCGAGAGCATCAAGCCCTGACACATCTCTTTGCCGAACTAGTGCACCTCTACAATTTTCCATTGTATTGGGTGTGTTGGGGACACAAGAGATTTCTTCTATTTGATTTCAGGGTTGTTTGAGAGAGACCATCTTCATCCTACATCTCTCAAACAACCCTGCAATCAAATACAAGAAATCTCTTGTGTCCTCAACAAACCCAATACAATGGAAAATTGTATAGGTGCACTAGTTTGGGGAAGAGATGAATACGAGTGCAATATGAATGGTAGATATGGGTTCTTGTAATCTGAAAATATAAAAACAGCAAGGTAGCAAGTGGCAAACAATGAGCAAAATGTTGTATAAATGCTTAGAAATAAGGCCTAGGGTTCATACTTTCACTAGTGCCATCTCTCCACAATGCTAACATAATAGAACCCTATGATCACCCCTCAACGTGCGGCAAAGAATCACTCCAAAGTTCATAAGTAGTGGAGAACATAAGATGAAATTGTTCACTATTGGAATTAGGATCTTTGCCATCAGCCAGCGCTTTGTCGTCTGCTAGCTGACGGCACAGAAGGTCTTTGCCATCATCTTAAATAAAACTGACAGCAAACAAAAAGCTGACGGCAAAGATATCATTGTCGTCAGCCAGCTCTTTGCCGTCAGCTAGCAGACGGCAAAGAGGCTTTGCCGAAGGGTGGCCCACAACGAGAACCAGCTAACGGCCACTCTCTTTGTCGTCTGCTAGCTGACGGCAAAGAGAGTAGCCATCTAACGGGCGTTACCCCCCCCCGGCCCCACCCCACTAACCAAGGCTCTTTGTCGTCTGCTAACTGACGGCAAAGAGCCTTAGTCTACATGTCAGCGCGTCCCACCCCTCTCTCTCTCCCCTCCCCACACCCCCACCTCCCTCGTGCCTGAGACACCGCCACCCCCTCGTGCCACCGGCCGCCGCCGCCCCCCGTGCCACCGGCCGCCCCCGCCCCTGCCCCTGAAGCCGGTCGCCAGCCTCCCCTGCAGCCGGCCGCCCCCACCCCTACAGCCGTCCGCCCTCGCCCCTGCCGCCGGCCACCCCCGCCCCAGCCGCCACCCAAGGTGAGCTTCTCTTCTCTGCCCTCCTTTTTTTAGGTTTAGGTTTACTTTAGATTTAGTTTAATTAGTTTTAGGTTTAGTTTTAGGTTTAGTTTAGGTTTAGTTTAGTTTTAGGTTTAGTTTAGGTTAAGAAGAAGAAGAAGAAGAAGAAGAAGAAGAATAGGAGGAGGAGGAGGAGGAGGAGGAGAGGAGGAGGAGGGCCATCCTCGCCCGCCCCGACCGCCGCCGCCCACGGCGGAAGAAAGAAGAAGAGAAAAGGACCCGACCCCCGACCCCCACCCGGACCACCCCGCCCCCGCCCCCCCCCTGACACATCGCCCCCACCACCGACACCACCGCCCCGACCACCGACCATCGACCCCCGCCACCAACGCCACCGACCCCTGACTCCACTAACCCCTGACCACCAACCCTCGACCCCCGACGCCACCGACCCCCGATGCCCCGGACCCCGACCCCCCGACCCCCAACCACCGACACCAAAGCCCCCCGACAACCGACGCCATCCCCCCCGACCACCAAACCACCACCGACCCCACCAACCATCGATGCCATCACCCCCCGACCATCGATACCCCCGACCCCCGACCACCGACGCCATTGACCCCCGACCACCAATGCCACCGACCCCCGACTCCACTGACCCCTGAAGCCACTATCTCCCAATGCCACTGACCCTGACCCTCGACACCTATTCTGCCTCCTGTTGACCAAAAAGGTGCTCTTCGGCCTTCGTGAGGCCAAGGAGGTCATAGTTTTGTAAATTGTGAGCTAGGTCACATATTTTCCTATTTTTTATAAAAAATATCATATTTTATGTTGATCAGGTGAATTTCAATGTGCAGTTGTTCGACAACCTCCCCGTGCATTTGACGAGCTCCCCTGCTACGTTCGTTGGTGATCACAAATGACATCTTCTCCCTTCGCACCCTTAAAAAAATTTGCTCTGTTCCGGTCTTCGTGCCGATGAAACTTGCTAGCTATAGGTGTCTTCAATCATCAGTATGCATGACCACTATGTGTCTCTCGTTCGAAAGGGTTACATCTATAAATATGCATTCATTAGCATATTTATAACCGTGATTCTTTCGAATTGTCCAACTTTATCCATGGACAGCCCGAGTATGTGTAGATTGGATTCGTTTTCCCATATGCTTTGCTCTGGATCCGATGCAGAATTTCGTCAGTGCCTCCCTGTTGTTCTCTGGGTACACATCCTCTCTGCTTATTGCCGAGACGTGTATCAGGAGAACAGCAGGGAGGTGTTGCCAAAATTGTGCGTCGGATCCGGAGCAGAGCATGGGAAAACGAACCCAATCTACACATACTCGGGTGGGATTGGGACCTATCTTTACCTAATAGCGTCTAGGTTGCATCGACGTAATAAAACTGACAAACCCAATTAGATGATGAATATGGTTTGCTGAATTATGTATATATTTTTTGTGTGTCCAGTAGCTAGGCAAAATGAGTGATCGTGGGTGGATGTACACCGGTCACACTAGTCAGAAAGACATGACCCGTGAATGGATAATAAAAACCAAGGAGTTTGTGAGAGTCGCATTTGCAAATGGACAGAAAACAACCTGGTACCCTTGTGTCGATTGCGACAACTTTAAGAAGAAGTAAGAGTTTGAAATGATCAAACACCTGCAGAAGTGGGGTTTTACGCCTAATTATATGGTCTGGACATTTAATGGTGAGTCTCCCCAACGTGCCAGAGCTGAGGTGTTCGTCGTCGCACCGACGAGCATGGTACTGGGATCGAAGACATGGTGCAAGACTTTGATGATGCTCGGGATTCGGACGATGAGATGGAGGAATCTGCAAAGGCCTTTTATGAAATGTTGGAGTCTTCAAAACGTCCTCTCCACAAGCACACTAAGCTTTGTCAGCTGGATGCCATCGCGCAAGTAATGGCTCTGAAGGCTCAGTTCAACCTGGGCAGAGAATGGTACGACGCGATGATGACGACATTTGGACGCTTTCTACCCAAAGGCCATGTATTGCCAGCAAACCTGTACCAGTCGGACAAAATCCTACGCGCGCTTAAGATGCCCTATGAGAAGATAGATGCCTGTGAGAATGGATGTGCCTTATTTAGGCTTGAGTATGCAGGCTTGAACTATTGCCCCATTTGCAATGCTTCTAGGTATGTTCTGGTAGACAACGGTATGGGTGAGAAGAGTCAAACCAAAATCCCCATTAATGTTCTTCGGTATATGCCAATCATACCAAGACTTCAACGTCTTTTCATGATCGAAGAGACGGCCAGACAGATGACGTGGCATAAATAGGGCAAAAGAACAGAACTAGATGCAGATGGGAATCCGATATTGGGACACACTTCAGACGCTTTTGCGTGGAAGCACTTTGATGCATTACATAAGGATAAAGCGACAGATCCAAGGCATCCTCGAGTTGCCATCAGCACGGATGGGTTCAATGTGTATGGTATGACGGCAGCACAATACAGTTGTTGGCCTGTATTCATCATTCCACTCAATCCCCCCCCCCCCCGGAGAGATTATGAAAAGAAAGAACATTTTCCTGACGTTGATAATTCTAGGGCCCAAATATCCGGGGAAGAATATGGATGTGTACATGCAGCCGCTTGAGGATGAATTGCAAGAAGCATGGGATAATGGGATCAAGACATACAACGCCGCTACCAAAAAGAACTTAAAATGCATGTGTGGTACATGTACTCGTTGCATGACTTGCCGGCGTATGTGCTATTCGTTGGCTGGTGTGTGCATGGAAGGTTTCCGTGCCCCACATGCAAGGCAGCTCTTGAGTTCCGTTGGCTATAGGCGGGTCACAAGTTTTCTTGCTTCGACATGCATAGACAGTTCCTGGATCCCGACCATAAGTTCAAAAAAGACAAGAAGAATTTCATCAAAGGTAGAGTTGTCAAAAACACTACACCACCTACGTTGACAGGCCAACAGATCCTGGATCAAATAAACGCTCTCGAGCCGGATCCAGATCGGCCAGAGTATTTCAAAGGGTATAATACACAACACGCCTGGACTCACAAGATATGTTTGTGGGATCTGCCTTACTTTAAAGACCTCCTTTTCCCACACAACACCGACGTGATGCACACTGAAAATAATATCACAGAGGCCCTTTTTGGTACATTGTTCGGCATAGAGGGGAAGTCGAAGGATAATCCTAAGGCTAGAGTCGATCAGGAGGCTCTATGTGATAGACCGTTACAAAACATTCGACAACCGAAAGGAAAGAAGAACTGGAGGAAGCCAAAGGCATGGTTCAATATTGGAAGGCCAGCTATGAGAGAAATGATCTTGTGGGTGAAAATTTAGTTGATGTTCCCCGATGGGTATGTAGCGAATCTAAAGAGGGGAGCGAGTCTTGACAAATTGAAAATATTTGGTCTCAAGAGTCATGATTGGCACATATGGATTGAGCGGGTGATGCCGGTGATGTTGCATGGCTTTATCCCTGAGGATGAATGGCTAGTACTGGCAGAGCTGAGCTATTTCTTCCATGCTCTATGTGCGAAAGAACTATCGCCTGACGTGCTAGACGAACTGGAAGAGTTGGCGCCGGAGTTGATCTGCAAGTTAGAAAAGATCTTTCCACCGGGCTTCTTTAATCCAATGCAGCATTTGATTTTGCATCTCCCGACCGAGGCAAGATTGGGGGGACATGCAAAATCATTGGTGCTTCACAACTGAGAGGATGCAGAAGACGCTTCGAGCAAAATGTAAAAATAAACGTAGAGTTGAAGCATCGATGGCCGAGGCATTCATTACCGAGGAGGCGGCAAACTTCGTGACAGCACACTACAAAGCCAAGAATCGTCATTTGCATAATCCGAAGCCTCGGTACAATGATGGCGACCATGAAAAAGGTCGATCCAACCTCAGCCTATTAAAAGGGAAGCTCACACCAGCCGGTGCTTCGAAAGCAATAGCGTTGGATGTCGAAGAATGTCGGACCATTTCGTTGTATATCTTTAACAACCTAACAGAAGTGCAGTCGTACATCGAGTAAGTTCTCGGTACATTGTTTCGCAACTTCTAATTCCTTTGAAATGCTCTTATTCACGGATATGTGATACAGTCGATACGTCGCCAAATTCTCGGATGGAGCGGTGATCCAAAAGGATTCCATCGAAGAGTATGAGCTTCTGGCAAAGCATGGAGGCGGTTATCCCGGTTTCATCTCTTGGTTCAAGCAAACGGTAATTTCCATTAGACGATTTCATTTCTTCGCCTAGTTTGCGGCTAATGCAATAATCATTTCGTATTAAACTTGTAGGCTAATGCAGAGTCTATGGAGTCCAAATTGAGGCAATTCGCTAATGGTTTTGACTATAAGGTCCATTCATTTGACAAATACGACATCAACGGGTATCGCTTTCGTACTTTTGGCAAAGAGCTATCTATGGCTGACCAAAAGTCTACAGATTGTTGTGTCTCCGCTGTCAGCGAAGGAGGGTTCGAGTATTCTGGAAGAGTTGAAGCAATTTATGAACTTACATTTTTTGGTGAAAACCCACCAAACGTCGTAGTCTTCAAATGTTATTGGTTCCAGCCGAAGGATACTAGAAGGACTCATGAACATATAGGGCTAGTCGAAATCAAAAAAAAAGCACCCATTTAGATGTTCCCGATGTCTATATTACGGCTCAACAGGCGACCCAAGTTTTCTATCTACCGTGGGCCTGCCAAACGGATCCAAATCTGAAAGGTTGGGATGTCGTTTATGATGTGCCGCCACATTTTAGACCACCTCCCCTCAATGAAGATGATTATGAACCTCACATTAACCCAGACACATATGAAGGAGAATTCTTCCAAGAAACACGTGTTTCCAAAAAACGTTTCAAGAACCGCTCTACTTCACCCCAAAACATTGAGGTCGACGGCGATAGTGAATCCGACTTCACCCCTGAGCCGGAACAAGAAGAGACGGAAGAAGAAAAGGTTACTGCTGCGGATGACCTATCAATGCTTGACTGATTACATAGAGGCCTTCCACATGTTGATGCATTTATTGATGATGTTGATGAGCACGTCATTACTGATAGTGATGATGATTATGCATTTATTGATCCCGGAGCATATATAGACGATGAAGATTAATATTAGTAATGTGAGGTATTCAATTATTATTATGTAGATATATATTATTAATTAGTTCATGTTATTAGGTATTCTTTTTTTTTATGTTGAACTAATTTCGTTCACTCTTTGTCATTGCAGGTGTTGACAGATGGTGGGCACGGGTCGAGAGCGCTCTGAGCCTCCTTCCTCGTCACATGCTGGGAGGGGTGCTATTATTCCACCCCAGTAACTCTGTAGAGCGCTGGTACACAGTATGCAGACACCGGCGGGTGCTTCTTCTTCGATTGGGAGAGGTCGGTGGAAGACGAAGAGAGGTGCTAGAAGTAGGAAGGCTGCTGCGCCTTCCTCACCGCCACTCCTAGCTGATTCTCCCGACCACAGGAGTGTTCCATCTGAGGTGAACCCGTCTGATTTGGACCCGTCTCAGACTCCGGTCGACGAGCCTCAGGTCACCGAGCCTTCGTCCCAGGAGACTCCGGTCCCAGAGTCTTCGTCCCGGGAGACTCGAGTCCCAGAGTCGTCCCACATGACTCCGGAGGCTAGTGGCCATGCTGATGGTGGCGAGGACAACTTGTCTGAGGACACCTATAGCAAGGGTGAGCTGGTTGAGGAGGGCAAGAAGGTCTACCAGCGTGGTTGTACAAAGCTCCCACCCATGCCGACGACCCGCAATCAAAGGTGGTTGACTGAGCCTAATGTGGAGAAGTAAGTGCATTTACTCTTTTTTAACCTTTTGCCTTCATGTTTCTTCAAATTAATATCTAATGTGTTTGCCTTGTCATACTGCAGGGGTTGGAAACACGAGCGTGGTGTCCGCAGGCCCAACCAGGTCCTTGGTGTGCTTCTCCGGCACCACTTCCCAGGGAAGGTCCAGTTGCCCGGTGAGGGTGAGGTTCCACAGGTAGCACTAACCTGGGAGTTGTACATGGCTGCCCCCGCCCCGTCGGAGGAGATGGTTGACGGTGTCTTGTGCGAGACGATGGCTGACATTGTGATCTGTTGGTTTTGGGTAATTTCTCCTTTACAGAATTAAAAATCAACAGCACCTAGTGATTGTACTAATCAGTGTTGTCTTGTTTGATTGCAAACCTTCTACAGGTGTCTTCAAGAACACAAGGCGAAAGCGGCTGTTGTTCTCGTAGCCGAGTGCAAGCGCCTACTTCAGAACTTACAGCACGAGGCTCGGGTGCAGGCTATTCGAGACTACTACGCCTCGACTAACATTAAGAGGGCCAAGAAGAAGTGCCACAAAAATTATCTAAGTAATGAGAAGTTAATGAAGGTAATTATCTATTCTTAAGGCCTTGTACTTAGTTTCCTTGATTTGATTCGTAGGCGTAGCGCTGAAATTTCTCTTGTCTAACTTAGGTTCCCCCGAGATGGTGTGCGGATAGGATGGACTGTTCGGAGGCATTGGTGGATGAGTGGTGCTTTCCCGAATGGCTAGCCGAACACAACAAGGCCAAGGATAAGCCTGCCCAAATGAAAGGTGTGCCACACCATCAAGGGAGCTCCAACCTGTTTGAGTACAGAGATCACTGGGTATGTGGTTTGCTTCATGATTCATGCAATTTCATTCTTCATGCTAGCTTGAGCCCTTAACTAATATTTTGTTCCTCTCTTTTAGGCGCGAGAAGACAAGAAGGAGGTGTCACCTCTGTGCGACCTCTATGCCATGGCCCATACTGCCTCATACAAGAAGGCCAAGGCATTCTCTGAGGATGACCTCGATCATCCAGAGAGATTTAGCAACATCTCCTCCCACAACAAGCTCCTGAGGTACAGAGATGAGGGGAAGGCGAAGAAAGGGGAGGACTTCAACCCGAGCCAGAGTCCTTTTGATCCAGAGCTCGTGATGATATCTGGTGGCGGGAGGCCCCATGGCTCGATAGCCATTGGGGATGGACTGATACGTTGTCCTAGAACTCTCTCGGAGATCAAAAAGCGCCAGACGAGCTCCGATCCTAAGATAAGGCCTCGTCCACGGCCAATGGAGCTCGTCATCGAGGCTAGGGCATAGGAGCTTCTAGCGGAGGCAAACAGGTAGGCGACACAGAGGGACAGGGACATGGAGGAGAGGACGGCTAGGCTGTTGAAGGAGGAGAGGAACCGGAACGGCGCGTCTCATCGGGCCCTATACGAGCTCCTCTTGGTAAGTTTCTCCTGCATATTAGCCAAATCATGCACGTAATGTTCGTTTCATCACTAACTAATATGACTGACTCGTGAAAACAAAATGTGCAGACCGTGTTCCAGAACAATGGTCAGACCCCTCCGTCGATGTCCCAGATTGGTATAGCACCCACGGTGAGTTTCATTTCAATGGTCATTAGTTACTAGTATTCACATTTGAGTTGCATCATGCTAAGGAGACATTGCAAATGATCTTTGGTGCAGCGTGCCTCTCGACAAGCATCGACCGATCCTTCTGCGTCTGCTGCAACCCCGACCGGTCCTTCTCCGTCTCACCCTGGCGCAAACCCGACCGGTCCTTCACCTCCGTGATGATGGTAAGGTTTTCCAAGTGTTTTGCTTAACAAATGCATACTTAGCTTAAGAAATGACCAATTTAGCTCCAAAATGACCTATACTTAGCTTCTTTAGTTCATTTATGACATACTAAGCATACTTAGGTAAAAATGGCATGATAACCTTGGTTTAGCTCCAAAATGACATAGACTTAGCTTATTTTCCTTCAAAATGACAAAATAACCTTACCTACCTCCAAAATGACTGATTATAACTAGGATAGCTCAAAAATGACCTACACTTGCCATTTTGTCCTCCAAAATGAGTAAATATGCTTAGTTAGCTCAAAAATGGCGTAACTACCTAGGATAGCTCAATAATGATCTATACTTAGCTTAGCTAGTTCATTTATGACATAATTAGCTTACTTAGGTTAAAAATGGCATAATAACCTTGGTTTAGCTCCAAACTGTCATATCATTAGTTTATTTTCCTCCAAAATGACAAAATAACCTTACCTACCTCCAAAATGACCGATTATAACTAGGATAGCTCAAAAATGACCTACACTTGCCATTTTGTCCTCCAAAATGAGTAAATATGCTTAGTTAGCTCAAAACTGGCCTAACTACCTAGGATATCTCAATAATGATCTATACTTATCTTAGCTAGTTCATTTATGACATAATTAGCTTACTTAGGTAAAAATGGCATAATAACCTTGGTTTAGCTCCAAACTGTCATATCATTAGTTTATTTTCCTCCAAAATAACAAAATAACCTTACCTAGCTCCAAAATGACCGATTATAACTAGGATATCTCAAAAATGACATAATTAGCTTACTTAGGTAAAAATGACATAATAACCTTACTAACCTCCAAAATGACCTATTTACCTAGCTTAGCTCTAAACTAACCTACACTTAGCATTTTTACCTAGCTTAGCTAAAAAATTGCATTTTTACCTACCTTAGTTAGAAGAATAAGAAGAAGATAAAGAAGAGGAGAGGAGAAAAAGAAAGGGAAGAAAAATTATTCTTCTTCTTCTTCTAGCTAGTCTTCTTCTTCTAGCTAGTCTTCTTCTTCTAGCTAGTCTTCTTCTAGTGTTCTTCTTCTTCTTCTTCTTCTTCTAGCTAGTCTTCTTCTTCTAGTCTTGTTCTTCTTCTTCTTCTTCTAACTTTCTTCTTTCCTAATTTGCAGATTTGCTTTCGATGAGGAAGCTTGCGTTGATGGAGTCTACTCTTCTTCTTGTGCTTCCTTTTTGTTTTCATTTTGTAGGATGAACAATGTGAAACTTGCTACCTATATATGTATGTATGGATGAAACCATTGTATGCTTGTTGTGGGATATGTTGGCTATCTATATATGCTGCATATGGACTTTTCATTTGGTATGTATATATATGTGTGTGTTGGATGATCATATCCATATGGCAGGGATATGATTTGGTATGTATATGTGTTGTTATGCTTGTTGAAAGTATTTTCAAATGTGTATATATATATATGTGAAATTCTGTGAAATTGAATGAATTTAATAAAAAAACAGAAAAAACAAGGGTTGTGCAAGCTTTGCCATCTGCTCGCAGAAGGCAAAGAGCTTTGACGTCAGCCAGCAGACGGCAAAGCCGCCACGTGGCAGCTACCTGTGCAACCTGGGGTAGCACTAGGCTGGCCTATGTGGTTTCTTTGACGTCCGCTGGCATATGGCAAAGACCTAATATTCTTTGCCATCTGCCAGCGGACGACAAAGAAACCACGTAGGCCGGCAAAGAAATAGTTGCTCCCATCCGTTGGCAGACGGCAAAGAACCTTAGGTCTTTGTCGTCTGCCAGCGGACGGCAAAGCACGCCGTTAACCCCTTAACGGTCGTAAGCTACCACGTGTGCCGTCCATGGTCTTTGCCGTCCGCCAGCTGACGGCAAAGACCTAAGGATATGTGTCGTCTGCCAGCGGACGGCAAAGCGCCCTTTACCGTAGCTTATTTAGCCGGACTGTTGGCCGTCTGCTGGCCAACGGCAAAGCCTTTGCCATCTGCCATGCATGTCTTTGCCGTCAGGGATGGCTGACGGCAAAGTAGCTGATTCCTGTAGTGGTTGTAGGTAGTGGAACCACCTCAAAGTTACCCTTTCCGATCAATCTATTGAGCTATTCCTATAGGTGTCACAAACAGCTCTAGAGTTCGTACTAAGATACTACATATCAATCAACCCTAATGTCACCTATATACTCCAATGTCACCACAAGTATCCATGGGTTAACTATTCGACATGGATCAAACAATTTTTGATTCATCATATTCAATCCACACAAATAACTTCAAAGACTACCCCAAGATTTCTATCTGAGAAAGTAGGATGAAAACGTGCAATCAACCCATGTGCATAGATCCCCAAGGTCATCAAATCCGCAAGTTGGTGCCATAACATATATCAAGTGAATCAATAGAATACCACATTGTCACCACGGGTATCCACATGCAAGACATACATCAAGTGTTCTCAAACCCAAAATATTCAATCCAACATAACGATATTTCAAAGGGAAAGATTAAATTCATCACATCAGGATAGCAAGGGAAGAACATCATATGATCCAACTATATTAATCAAGTTCATGGTACATCAAGATCATGACGTCTCAAGAACATGAGAGAGAGAGAGATTAAACACATAGCTACTGGTACATATCCTCAACCCCGAGGGTGAAATACTCCCTCCTCGTCGTGGCCTCCGCCGAGATGATGAAGATGGCCACCGATGATGATTTCCCTCACTGGAGGGTTTCTAGAAAGGCTCCAGGTGGGTTTTTCTTCGATACAAAGAGTTGCGGCGGCGGATCAGAAGTTCTAGGTTAACTTTCGGGGGGTTCTGGATTTATAACATTTTTTGCGTAGGAATCACGTCAACTTGAGCCACGTGGGCCCCACGAGCTAATAGGGCGCACCATGTTGACTCATGGAACACAGGTGGCTCCCCTCTGGTGATTCTTTGTTCTGATATTTCTTATTTTCTCCAGAAAAAATAATAAAAAAGTTCCAGTCGATTTTGAGAACTTTTATTTTTTGCACAAGAAAACAACACCACGTAATTCTGTTGAAAACAGTATCAGACCGGGTTAGTTCTAATTAAATCATACAAAGTGCATCAAAATCATAAAAAAAGTATTGTAAACATAGGAAAATATGGCATGAATAATTCATAAATTATCGATATTGGAGACGTATCAAGCTTATTGCTCACTCTCTTGATAATGGAGATGTGAAGATGTGCCTAAAAGAGGCTCTCCCACAATAGAGCATGGGGGACCAATCTACTAGTCTTCATCGAGCGTGCAGAATCAAGAAAGGTGGTGCAACTTGAGGAGGTCAAGATCGTCAGCATCTAGATCAAGTGGATTATGTGCCAAGGCAAATGTTTGACCTTGATAGCTTTTCTATTTTACTGGTCTGATCGTGCTAGTTGGCATCCCGGGTTATAGGATTAATTATCGTACTATCAAGGGGAACTCTTGAGTGAGTAGCTTGACTGTATTGTCTGTAGAGATCTCAAAGCATTACATCTTTGGCATCATGTTTCTTGGTCCTGATGTGGGTTTTCTCTATGTGAGATTTTATAGTTTGTGTTTGTATTCTTGTCAAACTCAAGTTCATCAAAAATGGAGTTCGTATGCATCATCTTTGCATTTTCGGTGTTCGAGATTTTGCCAGTTCATATTTGGTAAGGTTCTCTTCCTTATCCCATTAGCATTTATTCTCCATCGCCGTTGGATAGTACTTGTCATCATCTATCCAACCAGCTTGAGTGTGTTGATTTCGGATTCCATTGGCATGAATTATGGCAGTTTTAGTCTTAGAGCATCCTTCTGTTTTCGCCAGGGTGTTTTCTCAGTGCTCAAGTGGTAGTACCGCACGACTCCACGGTAGTACCGCTTAGGCGGTACTTCCGCAGGCTGGTGTCGTTCCTACTTGCGGTTGGGAAATTCCTTATCCACGTCTCTGTTGAGATGATGGTACTACCGCTTGTGCAGTACTTCCGCTTATTTTTACCACTGCTACTACCACTTGTTTTCGAGGGGTATGCAAGCTTTCGGTGTCCATTCTCTCTTGAGGTAGTTGGATGGTAGTTACACTGTAGTAACGCTTTACGCGGTACTTTCGCTCTGATGCCGCTCCACTGTCGTTGGTCCCTCTGCATCTAGTGACATTTAGCTGTAGTGTCGCTCATTGTAGCTAGTAGTACCACTCCGGTGGAACTACCGTGCTTGTAATTCTATAGTACACACTGGCTAGCACTAGAGCTACCGCTCTAAGCGATAGTACCGCTCCTCCGAACGGTAGTACCGCTTGAGCACGAGTTGTGTACATAACGGTTGGATATGAGCCCCTCTTTAAAAAGGGATCTTCTTTCCCAATTGTTCTTATCTCTTGAGCTTGTGTTCCCCGTCCATTGTTGACCCTCCTTGAGCTTGTTATCTCTCAATCCCTCCAATGATTCTTGCTCCTTCTTGAGGGAAAAGATAGAGGAGATGTATATCTAAGTTTCCACCAATCCACCCATCCTCTAAGTGAGGGGAACCCCTTGGATCTAGATCTGGAATTCTTTTGTGTTCTCCTTGTTCTTCCTCTCAGATTCCTTCATAGCTTTTGTTGCTTTGGTGGGATTTGAGAGTGATGGACTTGACCACTTCATGTGTTCTTGCAAATTGCATTAGGCACACTAGTTTGAGTTATCCACTGTGATACGTGGAAGTGTAAGTTGAGAAGCTTATTACTCTTGGGTGTTTGGGCACCCTAGAGCTTGTTTCTCTCGGGTGCTTGGGCGCTCTAGACCGTTGGTGGTGTCGCGGAGCTTAATCATTGGGCTGCAAAGCTCCGGGCAAATGTCGAGGTCTCCAATTAGATTGTGGAGATTGCCCCGAGCAATTTGTACGGGTTCGGGGAGCGCCCCCAAGGGTTGCCAATTGTACTGGTTTGGTGACCGCCCCCCAAGGGTCACCATTTGTATGGGTCCGATGACCGTCCTTAAGGGACCCTTAGTGGAATCATGACATTTTGCATTGTGCGAGGGCATGAGGGGAATACGGTCGCCCTAGTAACATTTTGGGTAGCATTGTGCCTCCACACCGCTCTGACAGACATTAGCATCCGCAAGGGTGTGAACTTCGGGATACATCGGAGTCTCCCCGTGCCACGGTTATCTCTTACCCGAGCCCTTTACTTATGCACTTTACTTTGTGATAGCCTTCGCGATTCATGTTATATATCTTGCTATCACATAGTTGGATATCTTGCTTAGCATAAGTTGTTGGTGCACATAGTTGAGCCTAGTATATTCAGGTTTCGTGCTTGACAAATTAAACGCTAGTTTTATTCCACATGTGTTCAAGTCTAAACCATAATTGTTTTAAATCGCCTATTCACCCTCCTCTAGGCGACTTCCACGTCCTTTCACTTGGCTTTGCCCTTATCGACGCCCTTGTCGTCTTTCTCATGAAAGTAGCACTCATAAATGCAAAATGGATTAAGCCAGGTCCACTAATTGTCGGAGTCGATCGACCTGTCGTTATCCTTCTTATCTTCTGGGGAAGTTTCACCATGGCATGGACCGTCCGGTTTTGCTCTCACGTGAGGGCGTGTGTGTTCGTCCTCAGCCGAATCTTTAGGATGCAGACACATATGGTATCCTCCTCTGTAGTAGCACGTGTTGCTGCCTTTGCCATCATATCTGTAGCAATGCGGGCTTGGACCACCCTCATCCTCTCCTTTCGCTGGCGGGCACACCGATCCCTGTAGCACTCATACACTGGTAGACCAGAGATGGAAAGGCTGGCGGACCGTGATGCTGCAAACACGGAGGATCCGAGAGCCCGTTGCACCTACGCAATGGATTCGCGCTAGATTGATCCTGACGTCGGTCAGACGTACTCCTTTCGAGAGCAGTGGAGGGCAATGTGGGCGGCCATACCCCCTCCACCCTGCATGGGATGACATCCTAGTTGACAAATCTAGAGTGGTTCGAGTCAGATCAGTTGCCCGACATGCTGAAGAGGGTCGGAGATCGCTGGTAGGAAGCTTGCGGGCGAAACGGAGCATAGTGAAGTGACTAGAGTTTGGTCCGGGTAGTGGAGGGGTCGAAAGCATGTTAATTCAAATGCCCGAGCCTCGTATCCGTCGTAAATTTAACCTACATATGAGAGGTGTCGGTTAACCTAGGCATTTAGGGATGGTATGAGAAGTCCGTCTGAATTACGTTTTTTTACATGTTAGAACATCTACAGCCATACTTGGCAAATCCGACCCCTATACGCCTGCAGGCGCGTCCGGGCACGTCCGCGGACAGCACCCGCCGGCCCCACATATGTTGCGCCGCACATCCACATACCTCAAATACAATCCTCAAATCCATGCACGTCGATCATCCGATACAAATTTTCTGAATTCAACAATTCAAAACAAAGGAAATGAAATCATAGTCAAACAAAGCGGACATGCCAAAATGAAATCAATGTCCGAGCGACAAGGGATGCTTTTCCGATCACTAGCTGGACGTGATCGTCTATGCGTCCTGCTCGTCCAGCTTGTCCCGCTCCGCCTGGACAACCATCTCTGCCTGCATCCAGGCAACCATCCCCACCTGCATCTAGGCTGCCTCCTTCGCTTGCACCCTGACCGCCTGATCTACTGCCGCAACTACCATCGTCGCCTCCAACGCCCTACGTCGTTGATCTCCTTCTTCTCCGCAAGTCATTTCTTGGCATGCTCATCCAAGACAGATTCGTCCGCCAACATGATCTTCGCATCCTCCGCGTCCCGTGTGAGTTGCAACCTCTCCTTCTCCAGCTCACTCTCTCCAAAAGTCTTGGCCTTCTTGAGTTCCCATTTGATAGATGCCTCTTGCTTCTCCAACTTGATCTTCTCCCTCTCAATTTCAAGCCTCCTCTCTGGCCTAGTCGGCCGTCGCATCCTCCTTCATCCCAACGGTACCGGACGACATAATCCTCGTCGGCGCGTGGATGGATGGGGTGCGGGGAGCCGGGCATGGTGGGGGAGTGGGGTACATCTCCTCGACTACATGTGACGCCGCCTCTACCTCTCTCTCTCTCTCTTACTACCGGCGATGCCGCATCTTCTGGGCGACGTTCTCCAGCTTGCAAGACGGAATGGAGGAAGGGACGTCGACGGACAAGGCGGATTGCGTCTCCGTTGCGGTGGTCGGGGACGGGCTGGAAGACATCACGACAACGGATCGGGGCCGGTGGTGAGGATGGGGAGCAAAGGTGTCGGATGGCAAGGGCTCAGGCGCAGGAAATATTGGAGGGCAGCGGGCGGAGGAGGAAGGATTTAAAATTTTTGGGGCAATTTACGATTGGGTCTGGTTGTCGGATCCGACATGGCGGACGTGCCCGTATATCCTCCTCATATTCAAGTTGTATATGAGGGTTGTCGGTCAACCCAGACATTTAAGACCCGCTTAAGAGCAACTCCAACAGGACGACCCAAACGGACGCGCGCTTTGTCCGCTTTTTGTCCGTTTGGGTCGGCCAGGCGGACATGTGCGTCCGCATTTTAGAATGGGTCGGCTTGATCGCCCAACGGGGAGGCCGACCCAAATGTGTCGGCGTGGAAAAAAAACAAGTTGCACGAAATAAACATAATTAAACATCAAGTGGTCGGTCAAACGCCGGTCAAAGTCCACCTAAATCTAATAAACTTTAAATAAAACATTAAAAAAGTCTACACCCGCATGTTGCCGCCCCGCACGCTGCCCGAGCGTCGTTGATCCTCGTGTTCGAGGGCGAACCACGCCTCCCAGTTGGGGGGGGGGGGTCAGCGGCGTACTCTGGCAGCCAACGCTGCTCCGGCGTAAGCTACGCGCGGCGCCTGCGCACCTCGTCGTTGTGCGCCCACTGGCTCCGCGAAACCGCCGGCACCGGGATCCGCTGCGGATCCAGATGCCAATGGTGTGGCAGCGTGACATCGAGGTACGGCAGTGGCTGCCTGTACTCCCAGTGCCACCGCGCTTGGTGCACCAGGATGTGCAGGCGCCGGCGACCAGGGCGGAAACGCGGCGCCGCCGGTTTAGGGCACGGGAGGACGAGGCGCCGTGGGTGTCCTTGCCCTTGCCCTTGCCATTGCTGCTGCCGAAGAGGCCCATGGGCGCGCTAGGGTTTGCGGTCGCCAGCGAGGAAGCAAAGGGAGTGGTGGGGGCCAAATGTGGACGGAAGAAGTGAATGAGGCCGACCCCGCCGCACGCGTGGTTAAAAAAGGACGCTTCCACTGACTGACGCGTGGGCCCGCTGTCGGCGGTCGTCATAAATAAGACGACCGGTGGCGGTTGGGTGGCCTACATGTGGGGACGCGGCGGACGGCGAGGAGACGCGCGGCGCGTCCGCTTCGCGTCCGCGCCGACGCATTCCAGGTGCAATTTTGGGCCGAAAAAGGGTCGTCACGGACGCCAGGCGGACACGATTTGAGCTTGGTCAACACGTTGGGTCTCCACTTTTATCCGTGTCAAACCAAACGGACGCGGACGGACGAAACGGGTCGCCCCATTGGAGTTGCTCTAAGAAGTCTGTCTGGATCAAAATTTCATGAACGGTTAGTGATCGGACGGCCTACACGGACTCGTATGAGTCGGATTTGGAACGCTCAGCTCTAGATGCTCTTGATGACCGGACAAAATGAGTGCGGGGGATTGAAGCCGGTTTAAGGTGCCGAAGACCCCGTTTTTCTTCGTAAACTAGTGAAGTATCTAAAATTTGTATTTTCTTGTGAGCAGTATAATCCAGCGCGCAGCGCGTCTAACCGGCTGGGTCCAGCGCGTCGCCGGATTTGACTGCCAGCGGCAGGTCTCGCATTTACGCTGTACCTACCGGAGGACGGAGGTCCTCACGCGCTACAGATCCCCTTTTTTCTTTTCAAAGAAAGACTCGAGACAGAGTCAAGTCAACTCAATCCAGATCTCGTTTGGTCATTTATATGCGACATCGGCCGGCTAGCAACGAAACCATTCATCTCGCAAGCTTCGGCCCCATTTCGTTGTTCCCTTCCCAGCATAGCTCAAGTGCTCCATCGTCTCCAGGTCAGTGTTTTTCATTAACATGCTTGTTATCTTCAGAAGCTCGTAGCGAAATCATGTTTACTAGATTAATGATGGTGCGCGTTGTTGCATCCGTCTATTTATACAATACAAATAATAGGAATTTTCTTAAATAGATGACTACATGAAACACAGTAACTTTTAATAATCATAACTAAATATAAGCCAGTGATAGAAGGAAAACTCATATATAATCGTAAAAGGCAAGGTTTCCATAGAGAAATACGATTGGTATGACCAAATACACAATATTTGTTTGTAGCAAATATAAGTAATCAATACTACTAAGAGAGATGATAAGCAGTGGTTTGTTTACATGGAGCATTCATGAAATCTTGACATGCATCTCCAAAAGAGTCGCCATGTTTGGAAACAGAAAAAAATAGGCAAGCCTAATGCAATATCCCAATTATTAGCATAACTGCAATACAGATAGGAAATGGAAATAAAAAGGTATATTAGGAGATATCAATGGGCAACAACAGTAAAAGATGCATGCAAATGTCCGGACTCTGTAAACCCTGAGTGACAAGTATTAGAAAAAGGAAAGCATGTAAAGTTCTCGCCTAAGCTTGCATGTCATTCTAGTCAACATGAGTTAAGATATTTTTTCAGCAAATACAGAATTGATAAGATAAGGACAAGTTCTGATAACAGAAAAATCAGAACATCAAACTCGTGCCAGCAATTGTTAGATACTTCCTACTTGCTTCCCAACAATGATGGAAGAAAGCATCGTACATCACCTATCAAGTGACATGATAGAAATTCAGACACCGTGTCATATGAATCAATAGGCAGGAAATAAGATATAAAGTATGGCAATGCTCATACTCAACATCTTATTGTCCAACTCAAGAAAGAAACCAGGTCCAGGAAACACCATGTGTATGCTCATTATTCCTCGATTAAAACAACATTTTCTCCTTAGAAAACTGGAAATTAGATGGATAATGTACCACACTTTTGAATATCATTGTTGTCACAAAGAGACAATATGCTGCTTATAATCCCATCCGTACTACTTAATACTTATACCATCATTCAGAGCCGATAAATGTCAAATCTATCATAATACTGTTCTCAAAAACCTTACATAAAGAACTTGAGCGGCTACAGGAAACACAAGCAGGAGTAGCACTGATGACATCACTTGGCACACAATATGGTGCTAGGGCCTGTTGATGATAATCAAGCAGGTGACAGAGTTCAGATGCGGCATATGATGGTGGCGAATGCAAGGGAATGTGTGGCATACTTACGTTGCTGAATTGAAAGCCCTAGAGATCCACTATGTGCCCTAAATTTTAAATTTAGGAAGAATACAAACACACAAATAATAATGTTAGCAGTGAATTGCAAAATAAAAACCCCATCAGTGCATGATATAATACTTTTAGGAGATCGGGATAAGCTCATAGTAAAATAGTAATGTTCAAAATCGATCATGTTATGCTGAAAGAGGTCACCTGAATATAGATCCTATGGTCCCATCACAAAATATGATTATTGCAAAGTATCATGTTGTTGTGATATAATGGTTGAAAATCTGCAAGGGAACTTCTTATTTTATTTTTTGCCAAGGGAACTTTTTATTTTGATTATGTAACAGAAGGAAGGGATTGTAAACCAAGAAAGTCGGCTATCATTAGAACCCCAACTAAATTAATATTCAAATAATCTCTACATATTTTTGCATTTTGCTTGCATCATCATGCACTGGTAGGTAAAGAAAGAAACTATGAAAAATCTGAACCACATGAAAAGACAGATCATTGCAACGACAGCCCAATTTTATTGTTCAATTAAATGTACAACAAAGTAGATTAAATTATTGCTAACACTTTTTATACTAATCATACTGACTAAAAAAAGCCCACCCCACGCTCTAAACAATCCATCTACAACTCTAATTGCACCAAGACAAAAACAATTCAATCCAAGAACCGAGTTTTGGCTGCAGGATACAATAAACAAATATTTAAATCCAATAAGTGGAACAATTGAACTGTGCATGCCTTTAGACTCTGGTCATGAGGAGTTAACGTGAGCACTCCAAACTAAAACAAGCAGTTAGGACACATATATCATGTAGACGGAGGGGAGGAAAAAGGCGAGGGAGGCTACCAAAGCAGCGAGGACGGATGAGACGGTGCAGAAACCAAGAGCTGTCGAGGGCCAGCGAGATGGCTTTCTCATCCCGCATCTGCAACACCATGAAAGACTCAATGTCTGGATAAAAGAAAAGAAAGGCTGGATTTGTGATGCAGATTCAAGAGGAAGCCTACAGACAAGAAGATTAAGGTGCCGGTTATGAACATCACCAAGGACGTCCCTGCTGCCTCAGTGCACGCACAGAACCTGAGGCTCGTGTCTCCACCGTCGCCGACCAGCATCTGCCCTTTAGCCGGTGACCTCGCAGATTCGTGGGCGTTAATACGGCGTTCTACCCTTGCAAATGACAATGTATTTCTGATCATTTAAGATTCTGGCTGCAATAGGGGGAAGACGTAGGTGACAAGAAAAGCATATGCCCCTGGCCGTTGTGTAAGCCAACACTGTACATGCATATACAATACATATAATTATTAGAATTGCCAGCTGAATAGCAAGTTCAGTTAGAATTTCATGTCGACATAAAATCCCAATGTAATCAGATTAAGAAAATTCTATTTACCAAATCTAATGAACACAACGGCTACAACAAAGAATAGTTATACCTAGATAAAAAAAAATGCACATGAACAGATCCACAGGAACAGAGTCAAACAAAGGGTTTAATCCGCAACCTCATCATCATCCTGAGATCGTTTCTATCCATCTGGAGACAAATCCATCAGTGCTATGGAGTAAGGCTATAGAAAATATCTGAGTCAGATCGCAGTTTCTAGAGAATCCATTCATGGAGCAAGGGAGGGGGAGCAGACCAGCAACAGGGGGAAGGAGCAGAGTGAGAGGAGGTCCAGGCCGCCGTCGCCATGGGATGTGAGGCCTCCACCGCATCTGGGAAGGTGCCGCGACCCCGCCTTGGAGCGTGGCAGCGCTCGTGGCTAGGGCGAAGAGGAGGGCCGACGCATGGCCGAAGAGTCAGAGCAGTGCTCTCCTGGTTGCGAGGGGAGGCAGCGAAATCGGTGAGGAGTAGCGGCGGCGTGGGAGAGAGGGGTCGACGGGGTCGAGGTGGTCGTGCCCTCGTGGGAGATCGAGGGGCGGCGGCTTGGACGAGGAGGAGGACGACGCCGCTCCTGGAGATGTTTTTTAGGGGTGGCTCCTGGAGGAGTGGTGGACTGGTGGTGCGCTGAGTTGGGCTGCGAGACACGGCCCAATTTACCAGAGGGCTCAGTTTTGGCTACTGGAACAGCAGCCCTTAGGACAGTTGGGCCACTAATCTGCATAGTTAGCCCGGAAGTACACTCAGATCCAATGGCCAGGAACTGCTAGATCGCGAAAACGGACGGTCAGAGTCGCAAATCGCTGAAAAGGCTCGCTTTAGGCTCGGTTTTACTGTCTTAAATATCTTATAAGTTCAAAGCATGATTTTATTTCCCTTGCTTAGATAAATCCATAACAGCTGACATCCATCATCAGAAATGAATGCCGAAGGGAGCACGCAGACTGTTCTAAGCACATTACCCAAGGACCTACCGTTAGACTTCCTGAGGACTATCACAAATCAGTTCTCAAATGATCGTGTTCTTGGTAAAGGTGCATTTGGGACAGTTTATACGGTATGTTCAGTCCTTTGCAAAGTTGCAGAAAATACCAATCGTTCTGAGAAATCATCTGTGAGGTTGAGCAGGGAATTATGCCTGATGGACAAAAAATTGCTGTGAAGAAGCTTGAGGAGAGTGCACCGGTTGCACGCGACAAAGCATTTACCAATGAGGTTCAGAATATCATGGCTCTCCACCACAAGAACGTGGTGAAGTTGGAAGGGTACTGCCATGAAGGACAAAAGAAAGTTGTTCAAAACGATGGAAGATATATTGTTGCAGATGTTTATGAAAGTCTACTCTGCTACGAATATTTACCTGTGGGAAGCCTTCAGAAGAACCTTTTTGGTATGTGAAGCTTCCGATAACTTTCTATTTTAGTTACATCTAATATTTAGTTGTCTACAATGTTTGGCATGCGGATTACCGTCTCATGTTCTATTCCTGGAACTACTAAATCTTAGCTATTGAAATAACTCAATCTTTAACTTCAGACAAACCTATTCACTTGGCTTGGAACGCGCGCTTCAAAATAATCAAGGGGATCTGCGATGGTTTGCTTTTCCTTCATAGGATCCCTATTATCCATATGGACCTCAAGCCCGAAAATATATTGTTGGATGATAACATGAACCCGAAAATCGCGGATTTTGGGCTTTCCAGGCTCTTTGGCCAAGAACAAACACGGGCAAACACACAGAATGTTGTGGGATCATAGTAAGCCGATTACAACTGTGACAATATTTTGTACTAGTAAATTGCATTTTTCATCTCTAGTAATGCTTATATTAAATTATTACTGCTAATTATGTGCAGCGGATACATAGCTCCAGAATATCTGTACAGAGGTGAAATCTCCCCCCAGTCAGACATATATAGTTTAGGCCTACTAATCATCGAGACTACCACTGGTGAGAAGAATCAACCCAAACAGAACGAACCATCAGCAAGGGATTTTATTGAAAATGTAAGAAAAATATTACATGTTGAAATATGGACGCTTATGTTGGAGTTTACTTTTATATTATCATCAAGGACGGCAGTTTGAAATTCTTTTACGCAGGTACGTCAAAGGTGGACAGACGGGCGCATAGCATCCATGTACTCAATGTTAAAAGCAAATGACCTCCAGGAAATAAAAGTATGCATTAAAATTGGTTTAGAGTGTGTGGACATTGATCGGAAGAAGAGACCTTCCATTGAAAATATTGTTCAGAGGCTCGACGGACGCTGTGCAAACTGAATGGCAAACCAGGTATACGTTTAACTATGGGCTGGATCAGAGGCACTTTATTGAAATCACTTGGTTCCACGCAAGTGTATAAGGGGAACTTCTAATTTCTTTAGTACTCTGGCCTCTCAGGGAAACCTACCGCTCAAATTGTTCGGTTGCTTCCTATACACTAATGTTTCAAGTGGAAGAGTTCCACAAAAATCCATGTGTATATTTTCAAATCTATGTAGATATGATGTACCCTCCAAAATTCTATATTGATTGTTATTAGACTATGGATGGGGATCGAGGTGGATCGTGATAATACATTTGTCTAACTCCCAGTGAGTTTTATCCAATTTTTGCGGCTAGTTTTTCACATCGGCTAGTTTTTGCAGAGTACATTCACCCCAACACAAAAGAACCGCATTCTATGCCATCATATGCTGCAAACTTTTTCTTGTTAAGTTACCTGATTGCACTCAAACTATCTGCTTGGCATGGCCAGTTAAGTATCATCTGGCTTTCACAAGAATTGATTTTTCTCTCATTTGAAGCCCAAAATGCTTTCCCATAAGTTTGACAATTAACTTTATAACAACTTCTAAATATTTCAAAAATTCATGTCCAATAGAGTGGTGTTTAGTTGTAGATCAGGTAGATATGTTTTGAACTGTTGGTGATTGCTTTAGCTGCATGCACTACTTGAGGGGCACATATTTTAGGTATGTGGTTCCTAATGTACGGCACAAAGGATTCAAATTGATGCAAAGAAACCAATTTGTACTAAGTTGTCCTGCTATTCTATGTATGGACACCATGGTGAGTTTCTTTTGAACCGTCATGACATTTGCCTTTTTGTTTTACTCTGCCTATGTTGTCTCAACATAGCCTGTCCCAAGCCCGTGTAAAGGAAGAGAGTTGTGATAGGCTTGGTGAACCAACATCAAAACTCAGCCACTCTTATGCAGATGAAACCCAAAAGATTTCGTTGGGGCGTAACCTTCTCAGCGTTGCGCCACATCAGAACCCAGGTGTGGTGGAAAATGGGCAATGGACGGTCCGTCACCCCCCCCCCCTCCTCCAGGTGACGCGCCATATCGTGATCTGGATACGGTGGCAAGTGAGCGAGGATCGGGTTGTCGCATCCTTAGTGGCGTGCTACATCGGCGCCCGGGTGTAGTGGAAAATGAGCTAGGGTCTTCACATTTGACTTGACGAGTGCGAAGGGTAAGGAAGCTAGCAAATCCTAGGTGGATTCGCTTAGGTAGCTGCACTACCACAGAACGGTCCAAACATGACAACAATCAGAGACCCTTCGACAAAACTATGTGTGATGCATGAATCGCAAACGGTATAGTTCAAGCTCCGTCGCTAATAACAAGAAATGTGTGCGAAGGTGGATCCATCAAATATGATTCAAAAATAGTTGCGTATGCAATCTACGGCAGACGGTTTGTTCTCATGAACCGTTCGTGATTAGCAAAGATAACAGAAACGGATAGCAAAACTACATATGTGTGCGAAGTACGACATGCACTTCATTCGGATAAACTGTATGCGTTGATACAGCAAAACATAAACGACTCGGCATAACACGATGTGTGCGATATACAACAAACAAGTGAGTAATGAGAATCATGTGCAAACACCAAAAATAACATAGACAATTCATACTAACAAGTTGTGTGTGTTGTGGGCAGACGGTTGCTGCCAAATAATTGTAAGCCATGGATGAAATCATTACATACGTTATGTTGGGAAGTGTCGTTTGCTTGTATTAATATCATAGATGTTTTATTATTTTGACGCGTGTGCCTCTGCATCAGTCCATCCTCCTCTCTCACGTCTTGTCACCGTGTTGCCGCCCGAGGATTCTAGTGCACGCTTCGGCGCCGCTTTTGTTCACGCACGCGCTCGATGATCCCGTTCCTGCTCACAACCATGCAGGTTCCCGTGCAAAAAACCGTGCTATAGCTCTAGCTTCCTGCCCTGCTCGGTGAAATCCCCAATGCTTGTTGGCTTGATATATAAACACTCACGGTCGGCGACTCCACATTGCCTTCATCCCCCCTTCCCGTAGCTTGTCTAGTTTGCTTCTTCCCCAATCGTCAATGTCACCGGTCGTTTGTCGTCGCCCAGCCGCTCCACCGTGTCGACGTGGCAGTCCTCTGAAGCGTGTAGTGCACGTGGCTTCCCTGGGGGTGTGCGCACGCCACCAACTACATGCTCCACCACCGCTGCTCAAAGGTAGCTGCTGCCGGTGGCCGCCACCCCACTGTCGTCCGTCTTTGCCATGACCCCGCCGTTAGGCGGCGGGGTCATAACCCGCGCCACCACCAAGGCCCAAATGCGGGAGGTGGAGTCTGCCAAAGACCCGCCGCCGGGCTTCTGCATCGCAACCCTTGCGTGCTACATCTACTTCCTAGAGAAGGAGGTGGAGCGCCAGGTCGCGCACGCAAAGAAGCTCACCGCCGTCGTGGCCGGAGGTGAAGCCATAGCGGCGGCACGGCAAGTGGAGATCTATGCAGAGTCATGTTGCTTCGAGGAGGGCGTCTTGAGTGTCGGAGGGTAGCACTGGCAGGCAACGAACACGTCTCCACCAACTCGTCGAAAGTCTCCTCCTCCACTTGCTCTTACTAAGCATGCGTGATTCTGCTAGAAGTAGTACAAAGCCCTTCAGTAGTACTAGTATTTAGGGGATATTTTGTTTAGTTCATCTAACTATAGATATGGTTGAACTGTACCACGTACTTTAATTAGCTAATTCAGTACGTGGTTGGCAATAATTGGGGAAAAGTTTGTTCGGTTTAGTTGTTGAGTTGAACTGTATTGTACAAAGACCAGTGCTCAATGTATGAATGAAATCCATGTTTAAAGTGAATTTCAGTTGCAAAATTACACCCTAATTGTTATTTTGTTCCTGCAATACTTGACAAATGCCAGTGCTACAATGTTGACAAATGACAGTGTTACTAGATCGATAGATGTCAATGTTTCTGATTTGGCACATGGCAATTTACCCAGTATGATAGATGCACGTCTTCCCAGATTGTCTATACTAGGCACACAGATCATATTCGAGAAACGTTTGCGATGACACATTGGACCAATCCTTCGCGCCAACATTTTGACTTGGCTTACGGCGAAGGAAAGATAGATGTCGATCTTCAAACGAGTATTCAACCTGAACCGTTTGTGATGAGTATTCATTTAGATAAAACTATGATTGTTTTTTGTTTGCTATGTGAATTCAGAGATAAATACTTAGTTCATCAAACCATAGATTTTATTCAGTCAAGCTTTCACTTTACATTCATACAATCGAGATACAATATAAAGTGAACTAGTTGCGGCGGCGGCATTCTCGTGCTTCGGGGTGCAAATGTACAATTCTTCAACCGAGACCAGAATGTTATGGACTTCACAATCAAAGAGCTGGTCTTCGCGTGATCGACGGGCACGGGTTCGGGGCGGCGACTAGCGGTGCTGCGAGAAAGTTGTCGACGGCGGCGGTCCAATCCGTTGAGGGGGCCGTGACGGGAGCAGGCGCGCGCACGGGCTTGTGCATGGTGGGTGCAGGCACGCGTAAGGGGTCAGGCGCCATCGGTGCGGGCATGCACACTGGGACCGGCATGGTGTGTGGAAGGGCGCGAACGAGCACGGGGTAGGATGAGGCACTGGGGATTGCACGTACACGAGCTCACGCGGGTCGGCGAGGACCTCCCTGACGCCCGTGTTTTCCAGCGCTGCGATCATGCTGGGCGACCAACCCGTCAATGCCATGGGGATGCTTGCTAGCACGGGAGCGGTGATGGTTGCCGGCGAGTGCGTCGGGGTAGCATCCGCTGCGACATGCAGCTCTTCCAGGGTCATGTCCAAGGCGTCCCATTCGTATTTATGTTCTATCTCTTCCGGCTCGGTTTCAACTTCACCAAACCGAAAGATGAGTGGCATATGATTCTTTTGCACCATGGCGTAGGTCATCGTGGAGGTATGAAGATGGAGGGGAATGTGAGGCGAAGATATATGGAGGATTATGAGTGAGTGGGCAGTAAAGTTGTCTATTAAACAACGACTCGGGCGCCATTGATGGACAGGTTGGAAGCGAGGAGGACAGGTACGGAGGTCAAAGGGCTCGATTCCTGGTGAGCCTTCGGCGTACTGCCCGCACGCCTCCTGGTGAGCTTGCGCGGCGGATGCCAGCTCGCATGCCTCCTGTCAACTCAAGCAGCTGCTCTCACAACACCTCCTAATCCCTAGACAATAAAAGAGTGCGACGCTTGGCAACACGTAAAGGGTAGTAGAACGCCAACGATTTAAAAATAATGCAACCGATTGCGTGAAAACTGTTGGGGAACGTCGCATGGGAAACAAAAAATTTCCTACGCACACGCAAACCTATCCATGGTGATGAGCATCTACGAGAGGGAGAGTGGATCTACGTACCCTTGTAGATCGCTAAGCGGGAAGCGTTAAGAAACGCGGTTGGTGTAGTCGAACTTCTTCGCGATCCAAATCGCCGAGCGTCCCGCGATCCAATCACGAACCTTCCCGCAAACCAATCACGAACCGTCCCGTGATCCAATCACGAACCGTCCCGCGATCTCTTCACGATCCATCCCGCGATCCAATCACGAACGTCTCATGGCCTTGATCACGATCCTTCCGATCTAGTACCGAACGGACGACACCTCCGCGTTCAGCACACGTGCAGCTTGATGACGATCTCCACCGTCTTGATCCAGCAAGAGGAGGTGGAGAGGAGAGAGAGTTCACCGGCAGCGTGACGGCGCTCCGGTGATGGTGGTGGTGGAGCAATTCCGGCAGGGCTTCGCCTAAGCTCTGCAGAAATCCGATCTAGAGGAGCACCGGTGAAACGGGTAGCACGTGGCCATAAGTTGTGTCCAAAAACCACCCAATCCACTAGTATATATAGGAGGAGAGGAGGGGGAGAGGGGCTGGCGCACCAAGTCTCCCTAGGGGAGTCGGCTGGCTAGGAGGAGCAATCCTACAATCCTAGTTGGAGTAGGATTGCTTCCTATTGGCTGATTTTCCCTTTTTCCTTTAGGATTTCCACTCCCTGCGCCATGGGCCTTTGTGGCTGGTTTTTCCAGCCCACTAAGGGCTGGTTAACACTCTCCCACAGCCCATGGACCTCTTGGGGTTGAAATACCCCTCCCGGAGGCCTCCCGGTACACTACCGGCACTCCCGGTACACTACCGATGAGCCCGAAACTTTTCCGACGACCAAACTAGGACTTCCTATATATGAATCTTTACCTCCGGACCATTCCGGAGCTCCTCGTGACGTCCGGTATCTCATCTGGGACTCCGAACAACCTTCGGTCACCACCATACATAACTCTATACTACCGAAACGTCACCGAACCTTAAGTGTGCAGACCCTGCGGGTTCGAGAACTATGTAGACATGACCGAGACACCTCTACGGTCAATAACCAATGGCGGGACCTGGACGTCCACATTGTTTCCTACATATTCTACGAAGATCTTTATCGGTCGAACCTCTATGTCAAGGATTCAGTTAATCCCGTATAACGTTCCCTTTGTTTTTTCGGTATGTTACTTGCCCGAGATTCGATCGTCGGTATCTCCATACCTAGTTCAACCTCGTTACCGGCAAGTCTCTTTACTTGTTCCGTAATACAAGATCCCGCAACTAACAATTAGTCACATTGCTTGCAAGGCTTATTGTGATGTTGCATTACCGAGTGGGCCCCGAGATACCTCTCCGTCACACGGAGTAACAAATCCCAGTCTCGATCCATGCCAACTCAACAGACACCATTGGAGATACCTGTAGAGCACCTTTATAGTCACCCAGTTACGTTGTGACATTTGATACACACAAGGCACTCCTCCGATATCTGTGAGTTGCATGATCTCATGGTCATAGGAACATATACATTGACATGCAGAAAACAATAGCAATAAACTGACACGATCATATGCTACGTTTGTAGTTTGGGTCTTGTCCATCACGTCATTCTCCTAATGATGTGATCCCGTTATCAAATGACATCACATGTCAATGGCTAGGAAACCTTGTCCATCTTTGATCAACGAGCTAGTTCACTAGAGGCATACTAGGGACACAGTGTTGTCTATTTACCCACACATGCAATGTGTTTCCAATCAATGCAATTCTAGCATGGATAATAAACGATTATCATGAACAAGGAAATATAATAATAAACACTTTATATATTGCCTCTAGGGCATATTTCCAACAGTCTCCCACTTGCACTAGAGTCAATAATCTAGTTCACATCACTTTGTGATTTACATGGTAATGAATCGAACACCCATACAGTTCTGGTGTTGATCATGTTTAGCCCTGGGAAGAGGTTTAGTCAACGGGTCTGCAACATTTAGATCCGTGTGCACTTTGCAAATATTTATGTCCTTCTCCTTGATGTAGAACCGGATGGAGTTGAAGCGTCGCTTTATGTGTCTGGTCCTCTTGTGAAACCTTGGTTCCTTGGCTAGAGCAATGGCACCAGTGTTGTCACAGAACAGATTTATTGGATTCGGTGCACTGGGCACTACTCCAAGATCTGTCATGAACTGCTTCATCCAGACACCTTCCTTCGCTGCCTCTGAGGCTGCGATATACTTCGCTTCGCACGTAGAATCAGCTACCACGCTTTGCTTGGAACTGCACCAGCTTACCGCTCCCCCGTTAATAATAAATATGTATCCGGTTTGCGACTTAGAGTCGTCCGGATCAGTGTCAAAGCTTGCATCGACGTAACCCTTTACGACGAGCTCTTCATCACCTCCATAAGTGAGAACCATGTCCTTAGTCCTGTTAAGGTACTTAAGGATATTCTTGACCGCTTGCCAGTGCTCCATTCCGGGATCACTTTGAAACCTTCCAGCCATACTTATGGCAAGGCTGACATCGGGTCTTGTGCTCAGCATTGCATACATGATAGAGCCTATGGCTGAAGCATAGGGGATGACGCTCATCTTTTCTTTATCTTCTGCAGTCACTGGGCATTGAGTCTTACTCAACTTCACACCTTGTAACACAGGCAAGAACCCCTTCTTGGCCTGTTCCATTTTGAACTTCTTCAAAACTTTATCAGGGTATGTGCTCTGTGAAAGTGATATTAAGCGTCTCGACTTATCTCTATAGATCTTAATGCGTAATATGAAAGCAGCTTCTCCTAGGTCCTTCATTGAAAAACTCTTATTCAAATATTCCTTCACGCTTTCCAGCATTTCTATATCGTTTTCGATCAGCAATATGTCATCCACATATAACACTAGAAACGCTATAGAGCTCCCACTCACTTTCTTGTAAATACAAGCTTCTCCATAAACTTGTATAAACCCAAACGCTTTGATCACTTCATCAAAGCGCTTATTCCAACTCCGAGATGCTTGCACCAGTCCATAAATGGATCGCTGGAGTTTGCAAACTTTGTCAGCATTCTCTGGATCGACAAAACCTTCGGGTTGCATCATATACAACTTTTCCTCAAGGAAACCGTTGAGGAATGCCGTTTTGACATCCATCTGCCAAATTTCATAGTTGAAATAAGCAGCTATTGCCAACATGATTCTGACAGACTTAAGCATCGCTACGGGTGAGAAAGTCTCATCGTAGTCAACTCCTTGAACTTGTGAAAAACCCTTTGCCACAAGTCGAGCTTTATAGACGGTGACATTACCGTCTGCGTCCGTCTTCTTCTTATAGATCCATTTGTTCTGAATGGCCTTTCGCCCTTCAGGTAGTACTTCCAAAGTCCATACTTTGTTTTCATACATGGATCCCATCTCGGATTTCATGGCCTCTAACCATTTCTCGGAATCCGGGCCCATCACTGCTCCTCCATAGCTCGTAGGTTCATTGTTGTCTAACAACATGACCTCCAAGACAGGGTTGCCGTACCACTCGGGAGCAGTACGCGTCCTTGTCGACCTACGAGGTTCAATAGCGGCTTGATCCGAAGCTTCATGATCATCATCATTAACTTCCTCTTCTACCGTCGTAGGTTCCACAGAAACATCTTTCTGCGCTGTGCTACTCTCTGGTTGAAGTAGAGGTTCAATAACCTCATCAAGCTCTATTTTCCTCCCACTCAATTCTTTCGAGAGAAACTCTTTCTCAAGAAATGTTCCGTTCTTAGCGACAAACACTTTGCCTTCGGATCTGAGATAGAAGGTATACCCGACTGTCTCTTTCGGGTATCCTATGAAGACGCATTTTTCCACTTTGGGTTCCAGCTTTTCAGGCTGAAGCTTTTTGACATAAGCATCACATCCCCAAACTTTAAGAAACGACAACTTCGGCTTTTTTCCAAACCACAATTCATATGGCGTCGTCTCAATGGATTTCGATGGTGCCCTATTTAAAGTGAATGCATCTGTCTCTAATGCATAACCCCAAAACGATAGTGGCAAATCGGCAAGAGACATCATAAAACGCACCATATCTAATAAGGTCCGATTACGACGTTCAGACACACCATTACGCTGTGGTGTTCCGGGCGGTGTCAACTGTGAAACAATTCCACACCGTCTTAAGTGACTGCCAAACTCATAACTCAGATATTCACCTCCTCGATCAGATCGCAGAAATTTAATCTTCTTGTTACAATGATTCTCAACTTCACTCTGAAATTGCTTGAACTTTTCAAATGTTTCGGACTTGTGTTTCATCAAGTAAATATACCCATATCTACTCAAGTCATCAGTGAAGGTGAGAAAGTAACGATAACCATCGCGCGCTTCAACATTCATTGGACCACACACATCAGTATGTATGATTTCCAACAAGTCAATCGCCCGTTCCATTGTTCCAGAGAACGGCATTTTGGTCATCTTGCCCATCAGGCATGGTTCACATGTGTCAAGTGATTCAAAATCAAGTGACTCCAAAAGTCCATAAGCATGGAGCTTCCTCATGTGTTTTACACCAATATGACCTAAACGGCAGTGCCACAAGAAAGTGGTACTATCATTAACTACTCTACATCTTTTGGCATCAATGTTATGAACATGTGTGTCATCACTATCAAGATTCAATATGAATAAACCCCTAACATTGGGTGCATGACCATAAAAGATATTACTCATATAAATAGAACAACTTTTATTCTCTGATTTAAATGAGTAACCGTCTCGCAATAAACAAGATCCAGATATAATGTTCATGCTTAACGCAGGCACTAAATAACAAGTATTCAGGTTCATCACTAATCTCGACGGTAATCGAAGAGAGAGCGTGCCGACGGCGATCACATCAACCTTGGAACCATTTCCCACGCGCATCGTCACTTCGTCCTTTGCCAGTCTTCGTTTATTCCGTAGTTCCTGCTTTGAGTTGCAAATATGAGCAACCGAACCGGTATCAAATACCCAGGCACTACTACGAGAACTAGTAAGGTACACATCAATAACATGTATATCATATATACCTTGTTTGTCGTTGGCCGCCTTCTTGTCAGCCAGGTACTTGGGGCAGTTCTGCTTCCAGTGACCAGTTCCCTTGCAATGAAAGCACTCAATTTCTGGCTTAGGTCCATGCTTAGGCCTTTTTGTAGGAGTAGCAACTGCTTTGCCATCCTTCTTGGTTTTACCCTTCTTGCCTTTGCCCTTGCCATTTTTCTTGAAACTAGTGGTTTTATTGACCATCAACACTTGATGTTCTTTCTGGATTTCAGACTCAGCGACTTTCAGCATCGCAAACAGCTCGGATGATGACTTGTTCATCCCGTGCATGTTATAGTTCATCACAAAACTCTTGTAACTAGGTGGCAGTGATTGAAGAACTCTATCAATGATCGCCTCTTGCGAAAGGGCAATTCCCAACTCAGCTAGATGGTTTGAATACCCAGACATTCTGAGTATATGCTCACTGACAGACCCGTTCTCCTCCATCTTGCAAGCATAGAATATATCGGAGATCTCATACCTCTTGATCCGGGCATTCTTCTGAAAGATAAACTTCAACTCCTGGAACATCTCATATGCTCCATGACGTTCAAAACGTCTTTGAAGTCCCGGTTCTAAGCCATACAATATTGCACACTGAACTATTGAGTAGTCTCCAGCACGAGCCTCCCAAGCATTCTTAACGTCTTCGGAGGTCATGTCTTCTGGTTGGTCACCAAGCGGTGCATCAAGGACATATTGTTTCTGGGAAGCCGTAAGGATAATCCTCAGATTACGGGCCCAATCAACAAAGTTACTTCCGTCATCTTTCAACTTAGCTTTCTCTAGGAACGCATTAAAATTCAGGGGTGCTACTGCGTGAGCCATTGATCTACAACATAAATATGCAAAGGTTACTTAGACTATTGTTCATGATAATGAGTTTAGTTAATCAAATTACTAAAACTCCCACTCAAATTGACATCCCTCAGGTCATCTGAGTGTAACATGATCCAAATTCACCAACTCAAGTCCGATCATCACGTGAGTTAAGTTGGCTTCAATGGTGAACATCACTATGTTGATCATATCTAATATATGACTCATGTTCGACCTTTCGGTCTCTTGTGTTCCGAGGCCATGTCTGTACATGCTAGGCTCGTCAAGTTTAACCCGAGTGCTCTGCACGTGCAAATCTGGCATGCACCCGTTGTATGTGAACGTAGAGTCTATCACACCCGATCATCACGTGGTGTCTCGACACGACGAACTTTCGCAACGGTGCACACTCGGGGAGAACACAGTTCATCTTGAAATTTAAGTGAGGGATCACCTTATAATGCTACCGCCGTACTAAGCAAAACAACATGCATAAAAGGATTAACATCTCATGCAATTCATAAGTGACATGATATGGCAATGAACTTGTGTTTAAGATCTCCATCTTCAAAACACCAGCATGATCTCCATCGTCACCGGCACAACACCATGATCTCCATCATCTTGATCTCCATCAACGTGTCGCCATCGGGGTTGTCACGCCCTGCATGCTTCTACTACTATTGCTACCGTAGCGATAAAGTAAAGCATTACATAGCGCTTAATGATTGACACGCAGGTCATACAATAATTAAAGACAACCCTATGGCTCCTGCCGGTTGCCGTACTCATCGACATGCAAGTCGTGAAATTCTATACATCACATGATCATCTCATACATCACATATATCTCATCATTTAATTGGCCATATCATATCACAACATACCCTGCAAAAACAAGTTAGACGTCCTCTAATTGTTGTTGCAAGTTTTACGTGGCTGCTACGGGTATCTAGCAAGAACGATTCTCACCTACGCATAAACCACAACGGTGATACATAGATTGCTTTTCAACCTTCTCAAGGACCGCCTTTGTCGGATCCGATCCAACTAAAGTAAGAGAAACTGTCACCCGCAAGCCATCTAAGCAACAAGTTGCGTCAAGGGAACCGGTCTCTCGTAAGCGTACGAGTAATGTTGATCCGGGCCGCTTCATCTTACAATCCCGCTGAACCAAAATCCGACCAAGGGAGGAAGCAATCTAAGCATCAACGCCCACAAACCTTTTGTGTTCTACTCGAGATCTCATCGAACCATCAACCTAGCTCATGATGCCACTGTTGGGGAACGTCGCATGGGAAACAAAAAATTTCCTACGCACACGCAAACCTATCCATGGTGATGAGCATCTACGAGAGGGAGAGTGGATCTACGTACCCTTGTAGATCGCTAAGCGGGAAGCGTTAAGAAACGCGGTTGGTGTAGTTGAACTTCTTCGCGATCCAAATCGCTGAGCGTCCCGCGATCCAATCACGAACTGTCCCGCGAACCAATCACGAACCGTCCCACGATCCAATCACGAACCGTCCCGCGATCTCGTCACAATCCGTCCCGCGATCCAATCACGAACGTCTCTGGCCTTGATCACGATCCTTCCGATCTAGTACCGAACGGACGACACCTCCGCGTTCAGCACACGTGCAGCTTGATGACGATCTCCACCGTCTTGATCTAGCAAGAGGAGGTGGAGAGGAGAGAGAGTTCACCGGCAGTGTGACGGCACTCCGGTGATGGTGGTGGTGGAGCAATTCCGGCAGGGCTTCGCCTAAGCTCTGCAGAAATTTGATCTAGAGGAGCACCGGTGAAACGGGTAGCACGTGGCCATAAGTTGTGTCCAAAAACCACCCAATCCACTAGTATATATAGGAGGAGAGGAGGGGGAGAGGGGCTGGCGCACCAAGTCTCCCTAGGGGAGTCGGCCGGCTAGGAGGAGCAATCCTACTTCTCCTCCAATCCTAGTTGGAGTAGGATTGCTTCCTATTGGCTGATTTTTCCCTTTTTCCTTTAGGATTTCCACTCCCTGTGCCATGGGCCTTTGTGGCTGGTTTTCCCAGACCACTAAGGGCTGGTTAACACTCTCCCATAGCCCATGGACCTCTTGGGGTCGAAATACCCCTCCCAGAGGCCTCCCGGTACACTACCGGCACTCCCGGTACACTACCGATGAGCCCGAAACTTTTCCGGCGACCAAACTAGGACTTCCTATATATGAATCTTTACCTCCGGACCATTCCGGAGCTCCTCGTGACATCCGGGATCTCATCCGGGACTCCGAACAACCTTCGGTCACCACCATACATAACTCTATACTACCGAAACGTCACCGAACCTTAAGTGTGCAGACCCTGCGGGTTCGAGAACTATGTAGACATGACCGAGACACCTCTACGGTCAATAACCAATGGCGGGACCTGGACGTCCACATTGGTTCCTACATATTCTACGAAGATCTTTATCGGTCGAACCTCTATGTCAAGGATTCAGTTAATCCCGTATAACGTTCCCTTTGTTTTTTCGATATGTTACTTGCCCGAGATTCGATCGTCGCTATCTCCATACCTAGTTCAACCTCGTTACCGGCAAGTCTCTTTACTCGTTCCGTAATACAAGATCCCGCAACTAACAATTAGTCACATTGCTTGCAAGGCTTATTGTGATGTTGCATTACCGAGTGGGCCCCGATATACCTCTCCGTCACACGGAGTAACAAATCCCAGTCTCGATCCATGCCAACTCAACAGACACCATTGGAGATACCTGTAGAGCACCTTTATAGTCACCCAGTTACGTTGTGACGTTTGATACACACAAGGCACTCCTCCGATATCCGTGAGTTGCATGATCTCATGGTCATAGGAACATATACATTGACATGCAGAAAACAGTAGCAATAAACTGACATGATCATATGCTACGTTTGTAGTTTGGGTCTTGTCCATCACATCATTCTCCTAATGATGTGATCCCGTTATCAAATGACATCACATGTCAATGGCTAGGAAACCTTGTCCATCTTTGATCAACGAGCTAGTTCACTAGAGGCATACTAGGGACACAATGTTGTCTATTTACCCACACATGCAATGTGTTTCCAATCAATGCAATTCTAGCATGGATAATAAACGATTATCATGAACAAGGAAATATAATAATAAACACTTTATATATTGCCTCTAGGGTATATTTCCAACAGTCTCCCACTTGCACTAGAGTCAATAATCTAGTTCACATCACTATGTGATTTACATCGTAATGAATCGAACACCCATACAGTTCTGGTGTTGATCATGTTTAGCCCTGGGAAGAGGTTTAGTCAACGGGTCTGCAACATTCAGATCTGTGTGCACTTTGCAAATATTTATGTCCTTCTCCTCGATGTAGAACCGGATGGAGTTGAAGCGTCGCTTTATGTGTCTGGTCCTCTTGTGAAACCTTGGTTCCTTGGCTAGAGCAATGGCACCAGTGTTGTCACAGAACAAATTTATTGGATTCAGTGCACTGGGCACTACTCCAAGATATGTCATGAACTGCTTCATCCAGACACCTTGCTTCGCTGCCTCCGAGGCTGCGATATACTCCGCTTCGCACGTAGAATCAGCTACCACGCTTTGCTTGGAACTGCACCAGCTTACCGCTCCCTCGTTAAGAATAAATACGTATCCGGTTTGCGACTTAGAGTCGTCCGGATCAGTGTCAAAGCTTGCATCGACGTAACCCTTTACGACGAGCTCTTCATCACCTCCATAAATGAGAAACATGTCCTTAGTCCTGTTAAGGTACTTAAGGATATTCTTGACCGCTTGCCAGTGCTCCATTCTGGGATCACTTTGAAACCTTACAGCCATACTTATGGCAAGGCTGACATCGGGTCTTGTGCACAGCATTGCATACATTCCGGGATCACTTTGAAACCTTTCGGCTCTACGAAACTATTTCGCTGGGAGGGAGAGAAGAAGCCAGATCATGCATGGCACTTGTATGTGAGAAGGGATTGAGTTTTGGGCTGCCCCCTCCACCTATATTTATAGGAAAAGGAGGGGTGGAGGGGCTGAAATTTCAGCCACATCCATCCATGTCATCTCCAAGATATTTTGGAGCAAAAGCCCAAAAAGGTGGCTTTCCAAAAAGTAACCATAAAGCTGATTTCACTATTCACGACGACATTTTTCAGCGTCTGATCGAACTGAAAATATTTATGTGGGCTTAGAACATTTCCAATACCCACTAAAATAATTTTCAACACTATTCGAAACAATTCCGGTTTAGTGATTTTCATCTGCGGAAAGCATCTGAAGCGGTTCCGGCAGCTCCGGAACATTTCCGGTTTTTCTTCCGGAAAATTCCCAAAAGTTTCCAGAATGATTCTGGCACCCTCCAAGAATTATCAGGCATGTGCCGAAACCAATTTGACTTAATGGTATCCCCTGAAACAACTTTTCAGTTTTACCGAAACTGTTCCGGTGTTCTCCCTGGGGAACTTTTCCACTGTCCGAAACTTTTTCGGTGATTTTCTCTCAGATTCCTGTCTAGTATTCAACAGATAGATGACCCTTAAGCGTGTGACCCTATAGGTTCGGTGAAGCATAGACATGACCCGGAACCCCTTCAGATCAATGATCAACATCGGAGCCGTGGACACCCATACTGACCCCTATACCCACACGAATGAATATTCGAGTGAACCTCCAGTTGCCGTGTGCTATTCCTGTTGCTTCGCGTTACAAATACCCAAGGTGAGACATGTTGGCATCCCCGTGGATCAACAACTTGTCCACTATGCCAGTTACCTCGTTGCCGGTATTGTTCTCTTTTCTCGTTCCCGTGTTCCGGCATCCCCGTGATCAAATCACAAAGTGTCTGGCCAGACGATGATGGATACCGTAACACCGAGAGGGCCCAGAGATATCTCTCCATCGTCGAAGGAGCAAATCCCAATCTTGAGCTATCAAGTTATTTGACATACTTTTCCATGAACCCGTAAGCCACCGTAATAGCCACCCATTTACGGATGACGTTTAACAAACCCCAAAGTTCATGAAGCAAGCATGAAGAAACTCGATACTCTCATGATCTAAGGAATTATGCAAACATTAACTTCTCTGTGTTATTAACCATTAACTTATGACGAATGTATCTCATAGCATAACATCAATTCGGGTCGATTCAACACAAATGTTCTTCTAACATTGTGCCCTCAAAATTGCCGGCATAGCCATGCCCATGATCAGGAAAACAGGATCATCATGCAATACTTGAGCCAGTCTTAGAGGCCAGACTAGGAATACATTTTACTGTTTATTATTCCACACGTGCATATGAGTCTTCCTTCAACCCTCGTGGTTATTGCAGACTCGAGAACCATAGCAGTTATAGCATGGAACATAAACCTAATTATGAACAGGGAGATGATCAATAACATTTATTATTGCCTCTAGGGCATATCTCCTACACTCGAGATGTTTGAACTTCATTCACATGTCTTGCATGTGACCTAAAGATTCATACACACTAATATGGTTTTCAACCCATTTTGATGCATCGGACCTTGTGATTGTAGTTCGGATTTGAATTATGCATATTAAATAATGCATATAAAAGTCAATTAATGTATAAAAAGGCCCAAGGAACCATGTATAATTTCTTATTTTGGTATGACACCCTCATTTAGGTATATGTTGCCTATAGAAATAGTTCAAGACGAGAAGAGGCAGCAAATGTCGATTCGCCCACGTAAGGTCACACATTCCATATCGAAACAACAAAGCTTCCCGTGATAAGCTGTGGTTTGTGAGGGGCTTGTGCCAAAACTTGTCTCAAATTGGATATTAGTTTACCATGGCAGAGACGAGCCATGCATGTCATGACACCATGTCAAGTTTCGTAATTTTTCTAACGAGTTTTTGATTTACACATGATTTAAAACCCGAGTTTCTCAATGTTTCTGTGGCCAAGCCAAGACCCCGAGATGTTTGAAATTCATTCCCATATCTTGCATGGGACCTAAAGATGTATGCACACTTATATGGTTTTCAACCCATTTAGATGCACTGAACCTTCTGGTTGTAGTTCAAATTTGAATTATGCATGTTAAATAATGCATATAAAAGTCAATCAATGTATAAAAAGACCAAACGAACCATGTATAATTTCATATTTTGGCACGACACTCTCATTTTGGTATATGTTGCCTATATAAATAGTTCAAGACGAGAAGAGGCAGCGGATGTCGATTCACCCACGTAAGGTGACATATTCCATATCGAAATAACAAAGCTTCATGTGATAATTAATCTTTGGTTTGTGCAAGGCTTGTGCCAAAATTTGTCCCAAATTGGACATTATTTTACTAGGGCACATATGAGCCATGCATGTTATGACACCATACCAAGTTTCATGAATTTTCTGACTAGTTTTTGATTTACACATGATTTAAAACCCGTGTTTCTCAATGTTTGTATGACCAAGCCAAGACCGCAACATAGGACGTGGTTGATGCGGTCCCAGCTAAGGTGACAATAGTTATGAACACATCTATAAATGTCGCATACACCATGAGTGAGGTAAAAACAACCCTATTTCAAATGTTCCCTATGAAAGTTCCCTACAGGTTCGAGAACTATGTAGGCAAGTCTCTTTACTCGTTCCGTAATACAAGATCCCGCAACTAACAATTAGTCACATTGCTTGCAAGGCTCATTGTGATGTTGTACTACCGAGTGGGCCCTGAGATACCTCTCCGTCACACGGAGTAACAAATCCCAGTCTCGATCCATGCCAACTCAACAGACACCATCGAAGATACCTGTAGAGCACCTTTATAGTCACCCAGTTACGTTGCGACGTTTGATACACACAAGGCACTCCTCCGATATCCGTGAGTTGCATGATCTCATGGTCATAGGAACATATACTTGACATGCAGAAAACAGTAGCAATAAACTGACACGATCATATGCTATGTTTGTAGTTTGGGTCTTATCCATCACATCATTCTCCTAATGATGTGATCCCGTTATCAAATGACATCTCATGTCCATGGCTAGGAAACCTTAACCATCCTTTGATCAACGAGCTAGTCCATTAGAGGCATACTAGGGACATGGTTTTGTCTATGTATCCACACATGCATTTAAGTCTCCGATCAATACAATTATAGCATGGATAATAAACGATTATCATGAACAAGGAAATATGATAATAACTAATTTATTATTGCCTCTAGGGCATATTTCCAACCAAAGAAATGACAGCTTAGGTTTCTATCAAACCATAGTTCACACGGTGTCATCTCAATGGATTTAGATGGTGCCCTATTTAAAGTGAATGTTGTTGTCTCTAATGCATAACCCTAAAATTATAGTAACAAAATGATAATAGACATCATAGCACGCACCATATCCAATAGAGCACGACTATGACGTTCGGACACACCATCACACTATGGTGTTCCAGGTGGCGTGAGTTGTGAACCAACTTTCACATTGTCTAAAGTTGTATGCCAAACTCGTAACTTAGATATTCACCACCATGATCATACCGCAAACATATTTATCTTCTTGTCACGATGATCTTAAACTTCACTCTGAATTTGCTTGAACCTTTCAAACGATTCAGACTTGTGTTTCATTAAGTAAATATACACTATATCTACTCAAATCATCAGTGAAGGTAAGAAAATAACGATATCCACCGCACGCTACAAGACTCATTGGATTGCATACATCAACATGTATCATTTCCAATAAATCACTTGCCCGCGTCATCAAAATAGAAAACGGGGTCCTTAGTCATCTTTGACCAAGAGGCATGGTTCGCATGTCTCAACCGATTCAAAATCGAATGAGTCCAAAGATCCATCAGAATGGAGTTTCTTCATGCGTTTTATACCAATATGACATTTAGCGGCAGTGCCACAAGTATGTGGTACTATCATTATTAACTTTGTATCTTTTTGGCATCAATGTTATGAACATGTGTATTACTACGATCAAGTTTCAACAAACCCTTCTTACTGGGTGCATGACCATTGAAGGTATTATTCATGTAAATAGAATAACCATTATTCTCTAACTTAAATGAATAACCGTGTTGCAATGAACATGATCTAATCACGTTCATGCTCAACGCAAAAAACGCCAAATAACATTTATTTTAGGTTCGTCACTAATCTCGAAGGTAGAGAGAGCGTGCGATGTTGATCACATCAACCTCGGAAACATTTCCAACACACATCGTCACCTCACACTTAGCTAGTTCTCCGTTTATTTCGTAGCTTTTATTTCGAGTTACTAACATTTAGCAACCAAACTGGTATCCAATACCCAGGTGCTACTAGGAGTACTAGCAAGGTACACATCAATAACACGTATATCAAATATACTTCTGTTGACGTTGCCAGCCTTCTTATCTACCAAGTATCTAGGGTTGTTCCGCTTCAGCGACCGCTCTCCTCACAATCGAAGCACTTAGTCTCAAGTTTGAGTTCAACTTTGGGTTGCTTCACTGGAGCAGCAACTGACTTGCTATCCATGAAGTTTCCCTCCTTGCTCTTGTCGAAACTAGTGGTTTTAACTAACCATCAACACTTTGATGCTCCTTCTCGATTTCTACCTTTGCGGTGTCAAACATCGCGAATAGCTCAGGGATCATTATTTCTATCCCTGGCGTTTTATAGTTCATTACCAAGTTCTAGTAGCTTTAGTGACAGTGACTTGGAGAACTATATCAATCACTATCTTATTTGGAAGATCAACTCCCACTCGATTCAAGCGATTGTAGCACCCAGACAATCTGAGCACATGCTCAACGATTGAGCTATTCTCTTTCATCTTACAGGCAAAGAATCTTGTTGGAGATCTCATATCTCGCAACACGGGCACGAGCCTGAGATCCTAATTTCAGCTCTTTAGAACATCTCATATGTTCCATGGCGTTCAAAACGTTACGGAGCCTCAATTCTAAGCTGTAATGCATGACGCACTAAACTATCAAGTAGTTATCAAAACGTGCCTGTCAGATGTTCACAACATCTACAAACAACGCTAGAGGGGTTGGTGCACCGAGCGGTGCATTAAGGACATAAGCCTTCTGTGCAGCAATGAGGACAATCCTCAGACCACGAAGCCAGTCCGCAATATTGCTACCATCATCTTTCAACTCTATTTCTCTAGGAACATATAAAATTCAAGGGAGCTACAGCGTGAGCTAGTAATCCACAACATAATTTTGCAAAGACACTACTGACTATGTTCATGATAATGAGTTCAATTAATCATATTACTTTAGAACTCCCACTCAAATTGACATCCCTCCGGTCATCCGAGTGATACATGATCCAAATTCAAGTCCGATCATCACGTGAGTTGAGGTGGTTACAATGGTGAACATCATCATGTTGATCATATCTACTATATGACTCATGTTCGACCTTTCGGTCTCTTGTGTTCCGAGGCCATGTCTGTACATGCTAGGCTCGTCAAGTTTAACCCGAGTGTTCTGCATGTGCAGCACTGACTTGCACCCGTTGTATGTTAACGTAGAGTCTATCACACCCGATCATCACGTGGTGTCTCAACACGACGAACTTTCGCAACGGTGCACACTCGGGGAGAACACAATTTTATCTTGAAATTTAAGTGAGGGATCACCTTATAATGCTACCGTCGTACTAAGCAAAACAAGGTGCATAAAAGGATTAACATCACATGCAATTCATAAGTGACATGATATGGCCATGAACTTGTGCTTTAGATCTCCATCTTGAAAGCACCAGCATGATCACCATCGTCACCGGCACGACACCATGATCTCCATCATCTTGACCTCCATCAACGTGCCGCCACCGGGGTTGTCATGCCCTGCATGCTTCTACTACTATTGCTACCGTTTAGCGATAAAGTAAAGCATTACATAGCGCTTAATGATTGACACGCAGGTCATACAATAATTAAAGACAACCCTATGGCTCCTGCCGGTTGCCGTACTCATCGACATGCAAGTCGTGAAATTCTATACATCACATGATCATCTCCTACATCACATATATCACATCATGTAATTGGCCATATCACATCACAACATACCCTGCAAAAACAAGTTAGACATCCTCTAATTGTTGTTGCATGTTTTACGTGGCTGCTACGGGTATCTAGCAAGAACAATTCTCATCTACGCAAAAACCACAACGGCGATACACTAGTTGCTTTTCAACCTTCTCAAGGACCGCCTTTGTCGAATCTGATCAAACTAAAGTGAGAGAAACTGGCACCCGCAAGCCATCTATGCAGCAAGTTGCGGTCGAGGGAACCGGTCTCTCGTAAGCGTACGAGTAATGTTGGTCCGGGCCGCTTCATCTCACAATATCGCTGAACCAAAATCCGACCAAGGGAGGAAGCAATCTAAGCATCAACGCCCACAAACTCTTTGTGTTCTACTCGAGATCTCATCTACACATAGACCTAGCTCATGATGCCACTGTTGGGGAACGTTGCATGGGAAACTAAAATTTTCCTACGCACACGCAAGATCTATCCATGGTGATGAGCATCTATGAGAGGGAGAGTGGATCTACATACCCTTGTAGATTGCTAAGCGGGAAGCGTTAAGAAACGCGGTTGGTGTAGTCGAACATCTTCGCGATCCAAATCGCCGAGCGTCCCGCGATCACATCACGATCCGTCCCGCGATCCAATCACGATCCGTCCCGCGATCCAATCACGATCCGTCCCGCGAACTCATCACGATCCATCCCGCGATCTCATCACGATCCGTCCTGTGATCTCATCACGATCCATCCCGTGAACTCATCACGAACGGTCTCGCGATCTTGTTCACGGTCCTTCTGATCTAGCGCCGAACGGACGGCACCTCCACGTTCAGCACACGTGCAGCTTGATGACGATCTCCACCATCTTGATCCATCAAGAGGAAGTGGAGAGGGAGAAGAGTTCACCGGCAGCGTGACGGCGCTCCGGTGATGGTGGTGGAGCAATTCCGGCAGGGCTTCGCCTAAGCACTGCGGAACTAGTCTAGTCTAGAGGAACTTGATCTAGAAGTAGGGTTTAGACGTGGCTGAAAATCCTTGTCCAAAAAACCCTAAAACCACTCATACATATAGGAGGAGGGGAGAGGAGGCTGCGCCCAAAAGGAGGGCTCTCCTTTAGTTCGGCCGAACCTAGTGGGGAGGAGTCCTCCTCCTAGTAGGACTCCTCCTCCCACAAGAGAGGTGGAGTTTGGGGAGGTTTCCACCCCAATTCGGTTTGCCTCTCTTTCCTCCTGCGCATAGGCCTCCTTGGCCGACCCAACTGGCCCACTATAGGCTTGTGGGTTGCCACATAGGCCCATGGGGTGGGTTGGCCCCACTGGTGGGCCCCCGGGACCCATTCGTCACTCCCGGTACACTACCGAAAATGCCCGAAACTTTCCAGAGTCCAAACACCACCTTCCTATATATCAATATTTACCTCCGGACCATTTCGGAGCTCCTTGTGACGTCCGGGATCTCATCCGGGACTCCGAACAACCTTCGGTCACCACCATACATAACTTTATACTACCGAAACGTCACCAAACCTTAAGTGTGTAGACCCTGCAGGTTCGAGAACTATGTAGACATGACCGAGACACCTCTACGGTCAATAACCAATGGCGGGACCTGGATGTCCACATTGGTTCCTACATATTCTATGAATATCTTTATCGGTCGAACCTCTATGTCAAGGATTCAGTTAATCCCGTATGATGTTCCCTTTGTTCTTCGGTATGTTACTTGCCCGAGATTCGATCGTCGGTATCTCCATACCTAGTTCAACCTCGTTACCGGCAAGTCTCTTTACTCGTTCCATAATACAAGATCCCGTGACTAACACTTAGTCACATTGCTTGCAAGGCTTATTGTGATGTTGTATTACCGAGTGGGCCCTAAGATACCTCTCCGTCACACGGAGTAACAAATCCCAGTCTTGATCCATGCCAACTCAACACACACCCTCGGAGATACCTATAGAGCACCTTTATAGTCACCCAGTTACGTTGCGACGTTTGATACACACAAGGTACTCCTCCGATGTTAGTGAGTTGCATGATCTCATGGTCATAGGAGCATATACTTGACATGCAGAAAACAGTAGCAATAAACTGACACGATCATAATCTACGCTTGTAGTTTGGGTCTTGTCCATCACATCATTCTCCTAATGATGTGATCCCGTTATCAAATGACATCACATGTCAATGGCTAGGAAACCTTGACCATCTTTGATCGACGAGCTAGTTCACTAGAGGCATACTAGGGACATAGTGTTGTCTATTTACCCACACATGTAATGTGTTTCCATTTAATACAATTATAGCATGGATAATAAACGATTATCATGAACAAGGAAATATGATAACAACTAATTTATTATTGCCTCTAGGGCATATTTCCAACACATGCAAATACCCGAGTTAGGGCTGACAACTGGATACCGAGAGAATTGTCGATGAGGCCGATAGCCTCTTTCGCTGACGACCCTCCAATTCTTGTCATCGAGTTTATTAACAGTACCTCGGCATTATGGAGATATGATAAGTTGCATCAATTTTTTCTTCCCTATAATGTACAATCAATAAAGCACATACCGATTTGTATGACTCCGATGACAGATTTCTGGGCATGGCATCTTCAAAAGAATGGTGAATTTCCTGTCAGGTCTGCATACCATTTGTTGGTCAATTTAATAAATACCATGGATGATTTCATAGGTTATACAGGGGCTGCTTCTAATAGTGTGACAGAAGAGTGGTGCCCTAGACATCCCTATGGAACACCAAAGTTCCTGGCAAGATCAAGACTTTTCTTTGAAGATTGGCAAGGCATTCGTTGCCATCGAAGGATGTGAGACAACATCGAAATATGTGTGATACTGATTCTTGCCACTTGTGCGGAGCCACTAACTCATGGAGGCACTCACTGATGAATTGTACAACTTCGATGTGTGTTTGGGCTCTAAAAGATGAAGAGTTAGGTGAAAATATATGACTGAGACTCACAACCCCAATGCGAAAAAACTGGCTTCTTAACATGATGGATTCATTATCACATGTGGAATTTTGAAGATGGCTATCACGCTTTGGGCAACCTAGACTGCACGCAGAAAAGCTATTCACGAGTCAATTTTTCAAAGCCCATTGTCAACTCACCTATTTATATAAAAAAATCATCTCCGAATTGGGTGGCTTGAACACAATAGCAAGTGTGACCAATCTGACAAGACACACACATGCAGTCAATGTGCAAAGAGCTTGGGAGCCGCCTTCGACCGGCCACGTTAAAATCCATGTAGACGTGAATTGTCTCCTGAGGGGACTACTGGATTTACTGATGCAGTTTGTAGAGATGAACACGGTCAGTACCTCGGGTCTTTAGCTATTGTTCTGTGTGGTGTTAATAATCCAATAGTCCTGGAGGCCATAGCATGTCGCGAGGCCTTAGCACTTGCGTCTGATCTATGTTTGGATCGTTTGGTAATTGTGTGTGACTACAAACCAATTGTGGACGACATCAAAAAGGGGTTGGGAGGGCCCCATATAGCTACTGTGAAAAAGATAAATGGAAGAGGAGTAAGTTTTTCTACTTCTGATTTTATGTTCAAAGGTCGAGCTCCAAATCAGGAGGCGCACAATCTTGCAAAAATTGTTGTATCGCTTCCTCAGTGTCGCCATATGTGGCTTATATCCCCCCTAACCCTCTTCGTATCCCGCTGAACGTTATTCAACTCTAATAAAGTTTGTGATCCTAAAAGAAATGCATATGATGACTAGGGATGAAAAGCAGCGAAAACATACAAAACTGGATGCTACCACATTTGTTTTCATATTCTTTTGCGGAATCAAAAAATAATACAGAAACTCTGAAAATGAATATAGAGATAGACACTACCTCAAACAAAAAACAGAGCAAATATGAAGCGGACACAACAACAAATGCGGAAGTTGGCCAAAACTTAAAACCCCCTTGAACCATAGAGAAAAACACAAGCAAACTAACAAACCAACAAACTTAATTAATAAATTGGTAACGTGGATATAAAAGCATATGATTAGGTTAGCGACTTAGGTAGTATTGTAGTATTATTGACAATTGTCTATATGATATATTTTAGGACGTGGGTGGTAGTAGAAGTTGGGCCTTGCATGGGTCATTCAGCTCACTATGTAATTGTGTGTTGTTTGGTGGTTGGGATACAAAGCAGCCATATGCCCATAGTAAAAACAGAAATTTCATATCCATGGAGACGGAAAGCTCCATTTTCATGTCTGTTCCGGTAGAAAACATTGTTCCATTTTTGTTTCCATGCAAAAAATTCCGTTTCCATTTCCATTTTGTGTATTTCCATTTTTGTTTTCATATTTCCTCTCTATTTTCGGTTTTCCTCCAGAAAAACAAAAAGAATCACTCCATTTTAGCCCTACACATCACAACGCCGCCACCATCACAACTCCTAGGGCATGGTACTCTCGTTTGAGTGTCGAAGTGCAAGCACTTAGCTTCGTTCGCCCCAAATATGATACATCTCTTTTATCTACAATAATTTACAAATATCCATACTTGTTCTTATATATGTTGATGACATAACTGTTATCAATTCATCTAATCAAGCAATAACAGGGTTGCTTGAGGACTTAGGATCAAAATTTGCTCTCAAGGACCTAGGTGTTGTACACTATTTTCTAGGAATTGAAGTAAAGAAACACAGAGGGTATTCACCTATCGCAAGGGAAATATGCAACTGACCCGTTGAATATAGTTGATATGCAGGGATGTAAACCTTCATCAACTCCATTATCAAGCTCAGAACGACTGCCCTGGCACAAGGAAAACTTCTGAATGAGGAGGATAGCACCAGTTACAAGAGTATAGTTGGTGCACTTCAATACGCGACTCTCACTCGACCTGTCATTTCTTTTGTAGTTAATAAAGTATGCCAGTTTCTTCATGCACCCACCTCGACTCATTGGACAACAACCAATCGTATTTTGAGTTATATAAAAAACACAATGACTTTTGGACCAACGTTCAGCAAATCATCCTCCATTCTTGTTAGTGCCTTCTCCGTCACCGGTTGGGCTGGTTGCTTAGACGATAGAAGGTCAACATGTGGATTTGCAATCTTTTTCGAAATAGGGTTTCCCCCCTCCGCTTTATATTATAAAGCAACGAACACCGATCACAGGGTAACTGCTGGGGCGAACAAAAGCCCAAAGACAAAAAAAATGCCAACAACGGAAGCTCGGCAAGCACGGAGGATCCGCCACCACTGCGCCGACCAACCATGTCCCACCACACACCATGACACCGGATCACCGCGTACCAAGCAACACCTCCAACAAGGAATGCGACGCCAACGACGCTGCTGCCCGGACAAGTCCTAGGGTTTCCCCCGGCACGCGGAGGGGAGCGGGGATGGATAGCACCGACGCCCTTCAAGAAGGAAGGGCGAAACCCACAGGCGTCACCACGTCAGAGCCGGATAGACCGGCAAGGATTTCTCCCATATCTCCAAGCACCGCCACCCACTCGAACCGGGGCCATCCCACCATCTTGCCGCCCACAAGCACGCGTCACCACGGTCTTGGACCCCACCACGCCACCAAGCTGCGAGTACCACCACGAGGTCGAGAGGACAGGGGCAAAGAGCATCCAAAGGCAAGGGTGAAGACACCAGAGCCGAACGGGAGGGAACCGCCTCCACCGCAGTCGCGCAGGGGCCCGTGCCCCCAACGCCGCTGTAGTTTGCCATCCGGACGCAACAGTCGAGGCATACGAGGCCACCCGGGCCCGGCCAGGCCCATCTCGGGCCCGCAAAGCTCCGGCCGCCGTGTTGCTGCACGCCGGCAACCTCGCCGCGACCCACTACCATCCAGACACCCCGCCACCGTCGCCCGAGAGCTACGCCGCTGCCCAGCAGCCGCCGGCCCGCCCAGACCCAGATGGGGCCCGAAGGGCCTGGTGGGCGCCGCCAGCCCGCGCCACCGCGACACCCCGTCGCCAACGGCGCCGCCGCCGCACAGCACCCGCCCCGCCCGCGCAGGACCATCGCCGCCTGGCAGCACCACCTGTACCGCACCCACCCCGCGCCGGAGCTGCAGCAGGAGGGGAATCGCCTCGGGCCGCCACCGTCGGGGCCGCCCCGGGCCGAGCCCGACGCCGCACGCCGATGACGGCGGAGGAGGAGAGGGAGGGACCGCTGGGAGGAGGGAGGGGGCGCGGCCGGTCGCCCGCGCGGGGGGCAAGCCGGTCGCGAGTATGAGGATTTGTCCCCTCCCCTTCTCACCCTAGGTCCATCTCTCCCGGATTTGCAATATTTTATGGGCCACATTTGATTTCATAGTGTGCAAAGGAACAAGCTACTATGCCCATGACAACTACAGAAGCAGAATACAAAGTGTTAGCAAATGCAACAGCTGAAATTATTTAGGTCCTATACTAAAGGAACTTGGAGTTCCACAAGCTCAAAAGCCATGCCTTTAGTGTGATAATTTTGATGCTAGCTATCTGTCTACCAATCCAACATTTTATGCGAGAACAAATTGAGATAGATTTTTATTTTGTCAGAAACATGTTGCCAGTAAACAGTTGGAGATTAGGTTCATTCCTTCCATGGATCAGCTTGCAGATAGTTTACAAAAGCATTGCCAATCAGAGGTATACACGTGTTGAGGCGTAATCTCAACCTAGTTGTGATTAAGGACGGGTGTTAAACATAAGACTCTTTCCCGTCTAGGTTCAAGGAGTTATATTGTGTAGCACACTAACCCTGTTAGTAGGTCGTGTGTGTTGCAAATCTCCTTACCTTAATTCTGTTATTAGGAGGTTATGCGTGTTGTAATCTTCTTTATCTGTTTTTGTAATCCACGCATGTATGCATCTTCAGGGATGTGCCCCTGTTTATTTAGAACGAAGCTGTCGCCTCTAACGAGGTAAAAGAGGTTTCACCTATTTCTACAAGGGGGGCAAATCCAACCAGTCCGGCTGTAGATTCTCTTGGAACATTGGTTAAACGCTAACAATCTTCTGATAAAAATGGTTTATTACAGGATTTATCTAATTTTATCCAGGTCGTCTGACCCTATAGTCACACGCTCTGATCAAGCAAGCTCTCCTCTAAGGCCCGGGCAAGAGCTTATCGCCCATCATCTTTGCCGGCCAGCTACCCATCGTCGAGGTCGCCGAGTCATCTTGAAGCAGAAGAAACCTCTGAGAGCCCCATATTGCTCAAAGCAGAACTGCAGAAGTGTTATGTTTCCTCATCACAGAGGATGATCCCACCAGCCCCTTGTTAAGCAGTGCTGGAATACTAGTTTCTTGAATTGATCCCTCGGATGCAATATAACTTTCCGTGATGGCACTTTCAGATGGCTCTGACGCTATAGAATAGTCTGGAAGCTCACTTTGTGCTGCATCAACAGATTTGAGCAGCAAAACTTTTGGCCTGTTCGGATGTTCCTTAGCAGCCTTCTCCCATTCTCCTCTTGTTGTTGGAGTAACTCTAGGGTCAAGAGTGACCTCCTTGAGATGTTTGAGATATTCTATTCTGAGGTCAGAAAGGCCATGTAGATCTTTACAGAGCAGCTGGAGTGTGACAAGGAACGGCAGAGCCCCTTCTTCAATTGTGGGGAAAGTTGGACATTGCAGCTCCAAAGAAAGGCGTAGAAGCCTGCAGAACGCCTGGTCTCTTACGATGAACTTCTCGAGGTCATGAGCAACCAGTTTCAAGTACTGCAGGTAGCTCAAATTACTCAAAGCTTCAAGAACTCCCGTTGTCAATTTAGTAGACGAAAGGCATAACTCCCTGAGGCCTCGAAGTGACACAACAAACTGAGGCAGTGCAGCCAAGTCACCGTGCAATTTCAGTGAGCTGAGGTAGCAGGGTCCTTTTAAGGAATTCAGGAGCTCTTCACAGCATTCGCCGAAATGAAGCGATAAAGAGCGGGAACCAACATTTGCCTGCTTTTCATCCTCAATGAACTGCTGAATGGCCTCCATAAGATCAGTTCGGTCAGCACAGCCTGCAGGCGACTCACACAAAATCTTCACCTTGCTCAGTTTATTCATATAACACATAATATGCAGGAACCCTCCACTTCCGTCAGTAACAAATCCTGCTAACGTTTCTAAGTTACTTTTTCCTTTGGAGAGAAACTCATGTACTTCACTTTTTGGCTTGACCATATCTGTAAGCTTAAACTTCCCAAATAAGTGAATTAAAGACGGCAACTGGAAGACTTCTACATGCAGTATCTGTACCTTTGTTCTCCTTACATCAAGTGATACCAAATGTTTCAGTTTAACAATATCTCTTGGAATTGTGGTAACACCACCACCAAGGCTCAGATATTTTAGAAGCAGCAGGTTGCATATGTCTTTGACATGATCATCCTTCAACTCCTCACATTTTTCAAGATCCAATACTCGCAGAAGATGGTACTTGCTGAGGTCCAATACAGTCTGACTTGCCTTCCCGAAGATTGCTAGAGACCGGACAAGTGATAAATCAACATTGCTGAAACTGTCAGCATCTGTAGCAGAGCTCTCATGGAGAGAAAGCCGGCGAACGTATTTGGGCTCTATCTTGTCATTGCAAAACAAAGTAACAAAGTTCTGAGAGATGGACATGTGCAAAATGAACTCACGCATCATTCCATATGTTTGACAAGTCTTCACATTATCATTGTTGCTCAAGTTGATTGGCTCAATGATGTTCCGATCCATGAGGGCATTGAAAGCAGCTATGGGATCCGGGGAGCTCGGCGAAGGTTGCGGTTCTACAAATCCCTCAGCAAGCCATCGTCTCAAAAGACTTTTCTTCCTGATGGGACGATTACTTGGGAACATACCAAAATATAGCAAGCAGGCTTTGAGAGCATGGCTAGGCAGAGTGGTGTAGTTATGAATCAGCACACCTCGCATTTTTTCGAAGCTTTTGTCATTCTCCAGGTGATAACCTATCTGGGTGCAGATATCTTCACAGCTAGGTCCTGTTGGCCAACCCTTTGCTTGCAAGAATTCACCTATTGTCACCAGCGCAAGTGGTTGGCCATCACATTTCTTCAAAACTTCTGCTGGATCAGGCTGCTTGTAACATGAATATTTGTCCGGACAAGCTTTCTTGGTGAACAACTGTTTCGAGCATATTTTATCAAGTCTGCTCATTTTGTGAACATAGCCATTACTAGAACTGCAGGCATTAGCTACTGACTGAATAGTTGTCGTCACCAGTATTCTGCTGCTAATATCCTTATCTGCTGGCAAGGCAGATTTGATGGTTTTCCACTGATCTTCTGTTCGAATGTCATCGATCACAATGAAATATCTGAAAGACAGATCATGAAGAGAATAAGTAATACTGTACAAATCTGTGGCAGATAAAAGAGAGAGATGTTTCTTGAAATTATAGGTGCAAAGGCGAAATGAATCAGGCAAAGCCCCAAGTCGATTACCTCTTCTTCACTAGCTGTTGTTTGAGTTCTGCGCAGAGTTGGCCGACATCGGAGGTCTCCAGCACAGTTTTCCCCTGGCAAGAAGGGGCGTCGGAGCAAAGTTTCCGGAGCATGTCCGCCAGCACCTCCCGTGGGCTCTTGAGCGCCGCATAAACCCACGCGTGCTTCTCAAATCTCTCGCTGCGGGTTTCTCTGTTGTACACTTGCGCGGCGAGGGCGGTCTTCCCCAAGCCGCAAAACCCGACGACGGCGATCACCTTCAGCCGGCTGGGCCGCCCCTCAGCCAGCTGCTCCAGCAGCTCCGCGAGGGGCTCGTCGACGCCGACGAGATCCGCGTCAAGGATGCGCGGATCGGACGGGCAAGAGGGCGATTCGTCCACCGGCTGGGCAGCGGAGGAGGGCTGGCCGCCGGCGGGGAAGTCGGCCGCGTACCTCTGCTTCCGCTCGTGCGCCTCCTTGGCCATCTGCCTGAGCCGCTGCATCTCCCGAGCGAGCTGCGCGCTGGTCTTGAGCGCCTTGGGGGGCCGAAGCCGGACGCTCCGGCGGAAGAAGGACGCCTGCTGCTCCCAGGTGGCGCGGTACGCGAGGCCGTCGATGCAGTCCTCTATGCCGTGGGCCAGCTCGCGCAGGTCCTGGATCGACAGGCGCGCGGCGGCGGTGGTGGAGGAGGCCGCCGAGAGCTCGTCGTCGTCGATGGCGCCGACGATCATGCGGAGCTCCTTCACGAGGAACTTGATGTCGCTCTTGACGCCCTTGTGCAGCTTGTACTTGTCGTCGATCAGAGAGAAGAGCCTTGGCAGGATGACCTTGATGAAGCCGCCCAGAAGAGCCGCCTCCATCTCCGCCTCCGAGCTCAGCTCCCTGGCAGAGAATGTGGTGGGGAGGGAAGAGCAGCCGAACTGTGGGGGATATTATCCTGCAAATTTAATGGAGATTGGAGAAAGGAAAGGGAAGCGAGGAGAAGAGTGGTGTAGAGGGGAGTAGAGACATAGGAGGTGGGCCCCGCCGGTGTCTCGACAGCCGAAAATATCTCCCATCTCCCAAGCTTTCTGTCGCAGACTCGTTCCGTCGTCTTCTATCGGTGCGGCGGTGCCTCCTCCTCTGCCCGGCAACCGCATCGAACCCAAGCAAGCTAGCTAGCAGGAGGAGCACCCAATCGACTCAAGCACGCTAGCTTAGCTCCCAAACCGAAGCCAGCGGCTGCTCTTGGTCTGGCCGCCGCGCCTCATCTCCACGCATCTAGAGCAGCAGCAGCCAAGCCACGCCCTCGGCCAAGCCGTCCGGCCGCCGCGCCGGTCCTCCCCCGGCGGCAGAGCAGCCACAGCAGCCGTCAACGAGGTCCGCGCCGGCTGTCGTCCCTATCCCGCTCCCGGCTACATCGATTTGGGGATTTCTGAATTGGTGGGAGGAAGAGGGGATTTCAGCGGTGATAGCGCAGGGCGGAGAGAAGGCTATTCTGACCAGAAATATATCTCCAGGTTATTCATTCCATCCTAATTTTCAATCTGGTGAATTCAATCAGTAATAAAAAGAACTCAAGGCTGCGACATCCACTTTAAGACTAGTTAAAAAGAAAAGGTTCCACCGAGAAAGTCATGGATGAACCAGGGTACATATGAACCCACTTTGAAAAACATATTTTGAAATGACAAAAAAATCTGAAAAAAAATGTGCACTGATGTCTTCATATTCTATGTGTGTGCAGAAAGTTTCATGGAAAAACAACTTTTTTTGCGGGCTACGCAAAAAAGACAAAACATACTGTCGCGAAACGCTATTTAGAAGCAAAAAAAATTGTCTTTTTTGTGGAGACAAAACAAAAAGACTTTTTTCACAAAACTTTGTGCCACGGACATATTTGTGTGAACATGTATGCATAAAATTTTGTTTCGAATTTTTTGACATTACAAAACGTGCGTAAAATGCATATTTGAAAAGCGGGTTCATATGTACCCAGGTTCAGGAAGTCCACACTCAGGTTCCACCCTTGTAGTTAGACAACTGATATGCGACATCATACTTAGTATGGGAGTTGCCTATGATCTTCAAGTGCTGACAGTTTCCAGTACGGTGGACCCCGCAATCGATGCTAAACGTTGGAGCAGAACTGGTTTTGTGTTTTGTGTGTCTAGTTTTTCTCTTATCACACTGCTTTTGCCCTTACATGTTATCACACTGCTTTTGCCCTTACATGTCATTCTTCTCCATGCTTTCCTTGTTTCAGGTAGAGATGAGTTCTTCTCTGTTCGCCACGAGTGCCATGGAGGCTCCGATGAGCTCTTCCCTGGGTGCCATGGGCCCCCTTCTTAGGAAGCTGCATTCACTGCTGGCCCCCGACTACCGGCTGCCCAAGCCACTGAAGCACGGAATTGAGCTCCTCAAGGAAGATCTCAAAGAATTAAGCGCCGAACTGTTGGAGCAGTCAATGGCGGATACCCCCAACCACAAGGCGATATACTGGATGGATGAGGTGCGTGAACTTTCCTATGAAGTAGAGGACTGCATCGACGACATGATGCTGAGGCACACCGGCGACGGCGTCAAGACCAGATCCGGCCGCAGCCACAGGGTCTGTCGTGTCAAGGTATCTCGGCTTTTCAAATCGCTGAAGCCGTGCACAAGGGTTTCCAAGATCGCAGAGCTCAGGACCTTGGTGCTGGAGGCGAGTGAACGGCGTGAGAGGTATCAGCTTGATGATTGTGCCTCGAGTTCTAGCCGTGTGTTCACGGGGCACAATTGGGTTCGGGGCCTATATGGACAGGCCATGGATTTCCTTGTTGGTATTGATGACCTGAAGATTAAGCTTACGAAGTGGCTTACTAAGGATGCTGACCAACAACTGAAAGTGGTGTGTATAGATGGACCTGCAGGGGTTGGCAAGACCATGCTGGCTAAACAGCTGTACTGTGAGCTTGGACGGCAGTTCGACTGCTGGGCTTTTGTGCGGGCATCGCGAAAGTCTGACACAAAGAGACTACTTGGGGACATCCTCTCTCAAGTTCGGTGTTGTCGACTACCCTCTTATTCCTGCGAGGTGCAAAATCTCATTGACAATCTCATGAAATATCTCCAAGATAAGAGGTACCTTATTTACCTTTTTTTGTCCTGTGGAGGTGTGTGCAATTAATTGATCTAGCTGTCCTAAGACTCAGATATAAAATCCAGTGCTCATGATTGTGCACAGTGGAATTTTGTGAATGTGCATAGTCGATGGACCAAATGTATGGTATAACCCTTTGAACATTTGGAGAAACAAAAACAGTACTCCCTCCGTCCGGAAATACTTGTCATAGGAATGGATGTATCTAGATGTATTTTAGTTCTAGATACATCCACTTTTATCAATTTTTGTGACAAGTAATTCCGGACGGAGGGAGTAAATGTTTAATTGTATTTCTTGCTTGTAGTTAGTGATAGAAATAAAATGCTAATCAACCATTGTGTACATTCATATATTTCAAAAAATCTAAAGTCATATATAGTTATATAAATTTATTTTGCAGATACTTTATAGTAATTGATGATCTGTGGGAAACAACAACATGGGATATTGTTAAAAGCGCTTTTCCGGATGGTAATAATTACAGTAGAATAATAACAACAGCAGAAACTGACAGTGTAGCTCTGGAATGTTGTGGTTATCAGTCTGATAATATTTTGAACATGAAACCCCTTGGCAGCATTGCCTCTGCAGAACTGTTCTTCAGTATTGTTTTTGGCTCAGAACATCGGTGTCCTGATCAATTGAGGGAAGTTTCACATGGAATCATTAGAAAGTGTGGCGGTTTGCCACTAGCAACCATCTGTATTTCTGGCGTCTTAGCAAATCAGACGGACAACTCTGAGCTATGGCATAATCTGCAAAAACGTTTATGGTCCAATTTAAGTAGTAGTCCTACCTTGGAACAGATACTGAAAGAAGTACTAAACCTTAGCTACAGTAGTCTTCCTCATTATTTGAAGACATGCTTGCTGTATCTTACTATGTATCCGGAGGGGTGCACGATGTGGAAGGTTGATTTGTTGAAACAATGGATATCTGAAGGTTTCATTACTGCAAAGGAAGAAAAAGAGGTAGAGGAAATTGCTGATAGCTATTTCTATGAGCTTGTCAACAGGGGAATGATCCAACCTGAGCAAATTAACCATAATGATGAGGTGTATTCCTGTACAATGCACCACACTATACGTGATCTTATTATGTACAAGTCCGAAGAAGAGAATTTTATCACTTCCATAGATTACTCAAAAGCCATCACAGGAAATTCTAATATGATTCGTCGACTTTCTCTCCACTTTAGCAGTGCCAAATATGCGACCAAGCCATCAGGCGTAATACTGTCGCAATCACGATCACTTTTCTTTTTTGGGCCTCTCAGATGTTTGCCTTCTGATGTGGAGTTTAAGTTGCTGCGAGTTCTGACACTTGAGTTTTGGGGCAACCAGTATGGGCATACGAGTCTCAACCTCACAAGAATTTGCAGTTTGGTTCACCTCAGATATTTGAAGATTTCATGCGATATGATTGTAGAACTACCAGCTCAGATGCAAGGACTACGATACATGGAAACACTGGAAATAAATGCAAGAATATCTGCTGTTCCATTGGATATTATTGATCTCCCGGGCTTATTGCATCTCTCTCTTCGAGATGAGACAAATCTACCTGATGGGATTGGCCGCATCAGATCTCTGCGTACACTACAGTATTTTGACCTTGGCAATAACACTGAAGACAATGTATTGAGCCTCGGTGGCCTGATGAACCTGCAATATCTTCATCTCACCTATTCCACAGTGCAGTCTGATGAGCATCTGAAGAGAAACATGGTAGCTCTGGCCTCTTCTGTTATCAAGCTTGTTAACCTCAAATCTGTCATTCTGGCGCCTGGAGCTTTAAGCACAGCCATTTACCATGATGTCTTGAGCAGCGTTTCCTCTCCTCCTGTCTTTCTTCAGGGTCTTCAGAGACTTGATTTGTTGCCCCCAATTTGCATGTTTTCCAGGGTTCCCAAGGATATTGGAGTAGTTCGCAAACTTTGCTATTTGAGTCTCGTGGTCCGTGAACTACGAAGGAATGATATTGACAGCATCACAGGATTGCCTGCCCTCACCGTTCTTTCATTGTATGTCCGGCAACCCCCTGCAGAAAGCACCATCTTCAACAATGGGTCATTCCCTGCTCTCAAGTATTTCGAATATATGTGCGGTGTACTGTGCCTGGCCTTCCAGGAAGGAGCGTTGCCGAATGTTCATAAGCTCAAGCTAGGTTTCAATGCCCGCAAAGGACAGCAGTATGATGTTTTGCTTGCCGGCATTCAGCACTTGGTAAACCTGAAGAAGATTGATGGAATAATTGGGGCAGCCGAGGGTGCTGAGGAACCTGACAGAAGTGCTGCAGAGTCTGCGTTCAAGGATACCATTCGCAAGCATCCAAGGTTTCCTAGTGTCATGAATGTAAAAAGGGTAGATTGGATTGAGGAAGAGCATGAGCTTCTGACCAAAGCGAGCGACTCGTCATGTGAACGGCTTGAAATTCTACAAAAACAGCACGTGTTAAACGAGACTGAGGACACAAAGCAGTGTGCTGATACCGGGTAGACTTCATCCCCCCTCCTGCCTTTTCACTTGTTTCTAACAAATAGTACATTATTACACAAGAAAAGGCAATAATTTTATTCTTTACAAACATTTTCCCACAAGCAAATTATTTACAGCATATTTCAACCTTATATATATATTACCCACATTATTTCCTGATGCCAGGGTGACAAGTCAGATTGTGCAAGTGTTTCCTCAGTGTACTGATTTATGCATTAATGATACAAAGCTGACTATCACTAGTCACCACAGAAAGGCATTCCCCGAGAAGTTACAGGATAAGATTGCAGCTGAATCAGTGGACTTCTCATCTACTGCAGCATCTAATCAAGATCCACAATCGTGGTCAGCTCCATCACCTCCTCACGGTTTACCTGAGATGTCCTTAGTAGCTGGTCAGTGGGAGAAGGGAATACTTATAGGTAGTGGCACATTTGGCTGTGTATACAAAGCTACCAACAGGTATAAACGTGTTCTCTGTATATCATTAAGACTATTACTTCACATTAAGTTCTGAATCTTGGTTTACTGTCATTTTCTTGGTAGGCACACTGGAGCTTGTTGTGCAATGAGAGAGTTCAGTATAATTCCTCATGATGATACATCTGATGATTCACTTAAGCAATTGGATCAGGTTACTAAATTTAGTTGTGTGCTCTTAGCAAATACAAGCTGTTTTTTTTTTTTTTGAGGAACAAGGAGTCTGTTAATTTCTATTATAAGTTCATTATTAGTTCTGTCTGAATACTTTCCTTTGTCATTATTCCTTTTGAGGATTCCTCATTCTGAGAAATAAGTTTCTAGCTGCTTGTGTTTATTGTGCTTTTTCGACGTTTTACCTACTGTCATGTGAGACACGGGTGTACGGCCGCGGCGGCAAAGGATTAGGGCAGCAAGCCGCTGGCGGTTTGATCCTCAAGTCAGCACAAGGATTTCCATATCAATCTGTTGAACTAGTTTCCATGTTTGTTAGTACTTGCTTCTCCCTTAGATTAATTTAAGCTTTCAATTTATCTCGACTTAATATAAAAGAGAGGCCTGTCCAAAAAAAAAAATATACAAGAGAGGACTAGCAATGTGACCAATGGCAGCGCTACGTTATATCTGTGATGTCAAGCGACATCACAGGATTTTTGCTAGCTGTACGAATACAGTTGTGTTTCACTGTAGTTTGTCTACATATATGCACATGTATATATATCTGTGACATCACTTTGTCTGACTCATAGCGCCGCCACTCAATGTGACATTATCAAATTGTCAGTACATGAAGAGAAGGAGATTAGGTACCAAGCTTAAGCACTGACGCCTACCAATGTAATGTCATATGCTTAGAGAAATACTTGTAATCTTCACCAACGAAAAGGGAAACTAACTCTCTAAAGCACCTTAGTTATACCTTTCCGACGACTCATCTTAGTCTTTTTGTGTAACAATGATTCATTATTTGGCTTTTCTTCTCTGAAACGATGAATAAGCAAGTTTTCAAGATACTTTTGTTGACTTACTTTCATTCGTTTCAGGAAATAAAGTTTCTCAGCCAATTTAAGCATGAAAACATAGTCCAGTATTATGGTAGTGAGACTGTAAGTTTCCCTTCCGATCTGGGCCAAGTGATTCCACATGTTTCCGTAGTTTAATCTTATTTTTTGGAGGATCTTGCAGAAAGAAGACCGCTTCTACGTTTACATGGAGTATATTCATCCTGGTTCAGTTAATAAGTATATCCAACAACATTGTGGAAGGATAACAGAATCGATTGTCTGCAACTTCACTCGCCATATTCTTAGGGGTTTAGCATTTTTGCATGGCCAAAAAATTATGCATAGGTATGTGCAAATATGTATCCTTATTTACATAGTTTTTGCTAACTACGTCAGCGCCTCAGGGGCTTCTGAACTCATTGTTTGCTCTTCACTACTGCTTGCAATATTTTACCTTCAGCTATTGCCCATACTCCCTTTAACCTTCTTCTTTTTTCACTTCATTTTATTATATTCTCTCTGATTTTGATTTACTATATCTCGATATGTGATCTATTGGTACAATAATTATTGATGTTGGTTCTCTTGCTCCCCCTGGTTTAGAAGCAATTCCTGCCCCTTTGTCATTACTAACTCTATCTATCTTGATGTCGCCCCATCCGTTTGGACATATAGGAAGAGAGATGGAGGGATTATGGTGTAAACTGTTAAGGAGTATTACTAGTATTAGTATTGATCTAGGTCCCATTACGTATTGGTATTTGTCTAGATCTCCTTAGTTTGTACCTCTCTCCCTCTTGATGTCGATCACTATACTACAAGTTAGGGTAGGCTAGAGGTGAAACCCATAAGATCTCGCGACCAACTTATGGTTATGGCACATGGATAGCAAGCTTCCACGTACCTCTGTCCATGGCTAGTTTTTTGGTGATACTCCAGTCCTTCAGTTCTTTTTTTACGGACTCCTTCCATGTCAAGTTCGGTCTACCCCAGCCTCTTTTGACATTATCAACACGTTTTAGCTCGCTATGCACTGGGGCTTTTGGAGGCCTACGTTGAGTATGCCCAAACCATCTCAGACGATGTTGGACAAGCTTCTCTTCAGTCGGTGCTACCCCAACTCTATCTTGTATATCATCATTCCAAACCTAGTCCTTGTGTGAGCCCACATCCATCTCAACATGCGCATCTCCGCCACACCTAACTGTTGCACATGTCGCCTTTTAGTCGGCCAACACTCAGCAGCATACAACATTGCGAGTCAAACCGGTGTCCTATAGAACTTGCCTTTTAGCTTTTGTGACACTCTTGTCACAGAGAACGTCGGAAACTTGGCGCCACTTCGTCGATCCGACTTTGATTCGATGGTTCACATCTTCATCGATATCCCCATCCTTCTGCAGCACCCTCAAATATCGAAAGGTGTCATTATGAGGCACCACCTGCCCATCAAGGCCAACCTCCTCGTTGTTGGGAGACGTAGTAGTAAATTAAAAAATTTCCTACGCGTTCACCAAGATCCATCTATGGAGAAACCAGCAACGAGCAAGGGGAGAGTGAATCTTCATACCTTTGAAGATCGCTAAGCGGAAGCGTTACAAGAACGCGGTTGATGGAGTCGTACTCGCAGCGATTCAGATCGCGGTAGATCCGATCAAGTGCCGAACGGACGGCACCTCCGCGTTCAACACACGTGCAGCCCGGTGACGTCTCCAACACCTTGATCCAGCAAGGAGGAAGGAGAGGTTGGGGAAGGGCTCCAACAGCAGCACGACGGCGTGGTGGTGGTGGAGTAGCAAGGTATTCCGACAGGGCTTCGCCTAAGCGCTGCGGAGGAGGAAGAAGAGAGGTAGGGCTTCGCCGTGAGAGAGAGAGATCAAATCCTCTCTCAAAACATCCAAAACCTCAAGTATATATAGGAGGAGGGACGTGGAGGGCTGGCTTGGCCTCTACTCCAAAGAGGAGATGGCCGGCCGAATTAAAGGGAGAGTCCACCTCCCACAAGGGAGGTGGATCTCCTCCTTTTAAATCCCTTTTGCCTTATCTCCTTATCTCCAGCCACATGGGCCCACATAGATGGTCTTGGCCGACCCAATATGGGCTGGCACACCTCCTCTAAGGGCCCATGAGGTCCTTTGGTCTTCACACCCCTCTCGGGGGTCCTCCGGCACCCTCCCGGCACTCCCGGTACACTACCGATGAGCCCGAAAACTTTCCGGTGACCAAAACTGGACTTCCTATATATCAATCTTTACCTCCGGACCATTCCGGAGCTCCTCGTGACGTCCGGGATCTCATCCGGGACTCCGAACAACCTTCGGTAATCACGTATACCATTTCCCTATAACCCTAGCGTCATCGAACCTTAAGTGTGTAGACCCTACGGGTTCGGGAGACACGTAGACATGACCGAGACACTTCTCCGGCCAATAACCAACAGCGGGATCTGGATACCCATGTTGGCTCCCACGTACTCCACGATGATCTCATCGGATGAACCACGATGTCGGGGATTCAATCAATCCCGTATTCAATTCCCTTTGTCTATCGGTATGATACTTGCCCGAGATTCGATCGTCGGTATCCCCATACCTTGTTCAATCTCGTTACTGGCAAGTCTCTTTACTCGTTCCGTAATACATCATACCGTGGCTAACTCCTTAGTCACATTGAGCTCATTATGATGATGTCTTACCGAGTGGGCCCAGAGATACCTCTCCGTCACACGGAGTGACAAATCCCAGTCTCGATTCGTGCCAACCCAACAGATACCTTCGGAGATACCCGTAGTGCACCTTTATAGCCACCCAGTTACGTTGTGACGTTTGGCACACCCAAATCATTCCTACGGTATCCGGGAGTTGCACAATCTCATGGTCTAAGGAAACGATACTTGACATTGAAAAGCTTTAGCAAATGAACTACACGATCTAGTGCTATGCTTAGGATTGGGTCTTGTCCATCACATCATTCTCCTAATGATGTGATCCCGTTATCAACGACATCCAATGTCCATGGCCATGAAACCGTGACCATCTATTGATCAACGAGCTAGTCAACTAGAGGCTCACTAGGGACATGTTGTGGTCTATGTATTCACACATGTATTATGGTTTCCGGTTAACACAATTATAGCATGAACAATAGACAATTATCATGAACAAGGAAATACAATAATAACCATTTTATTATTGCCTCTAGGGCATATTTCCAATAGTCTCCCACTTGCACTAGAGTCAGTAATCTAGTTCACATCACCATGTGATTAACACTTACATCACCATGTGATCATATCATCATGTGATTAACACCCAATAAGTTCTGGGGTTTGTTCATGTCCTGCTCGTGAAAGAGGTTTTAGTCAACGGGTCTGCGACATTCAGATCCGTGTGTACCTTACAAAATTTCCATGTCATATTTGTAGATACTACTCCCATGCTCCACTTGGAGCTATTCCAAATGGCTGCTCCACTATACGTAGCTGGATTTCTACTAAGAGTCATCCGGATTGGCTTTAAAGCTTGCATCATCGTAACACTTTACGATGAACTCTTTATCACCTCCATAATCGAGAAATATTTCCTTAGTTCTCAAGTTACTAAGGCTAACTTTGACCGCTGTCTAGTGATCCACTCTTGGATTACTCTTGTACCCCTTGACAGACTCATGGCAAGGCACACACAGGTGCGGTACACAGCACGGCATACTATATAGAGCCTATGGCTAAAGCATAGGAGATGACACTCATCTCTTCTTTATCTTCTGCCGTGGTCGGGTATTGAGTCTTACTCAATTTCACACCTTACAATACAGTCAAGAACTCCTTCTTTGACCCATCTATTTTGAACTCCTTCAAAAACTTGTCAAGGTATGTCTTCGTCGAAAAAACTTATCAAGCGAATTGATCTATCCCTATAGATCTTGATGCTCAATAAAATAGTAGCTTTATCTGGGTCTTCCTTTGAAAAAAAACTCTTTTCAAACAACCCTTCATGCTCTTCCAGAAATTCTACATCATTTCCGATCAATAATATGTCAACTACATATTCTTATAAGAAATTCTATAGTGCTCCCACTCACTTTCTTGCAAATACAAGTTTCTCATAAACTTTGTATAAACTTAAACACTTTGATCACCTCATCAAAGCATATATTCCAACTCCGAGATTCTTGCTCCAGTCCATAGAAGGATCGCTGGAGTTTGCATATTATTAGCATCCTTAGGATTGACAAAACCTTCAGGTTGTATCACATACAACTCTTCCTCACAGAAACCATTACGGAAACCTTGTTTTGTCATCCATCTGCCAGATTTCATAATCGAAAAATGCAGCAACTGCTAACAAAATTTTAATAGACTTTTAGCATCGCTACAGATGAGACAATCTCATCGCAGTCAACTCCTTGAACTTGGCGAAAACTTCTTTGCGACAAGTCGAGCTTTATAAACGGTGACATTTCACCATTAGCGTCTATGTTTATCTCAAAGGTCCATTTGTACTCAATGACCCGCCATTCAACAGGAAAGGCTACCAAAGTCCATACTTGGTTTTCATACATGGATCCTTTCTCGGATTTCATGGCTCCTAGCCATTTGTTGGAATCCGGGCCCACCATCGCTTCTCCATAGTTCGTAGGTTCATCGTTGTCCAACAACATGATTTCCAAGACAGGGTTGTCGTACTACTCAGGAGCAGTACGCGTCCTTGTCGACCTACGAGGTTCGATAGTGACTTGATCCGAAGCTTCATGATCATCATCATTAACTTCCTTTTCAACTGAGTAGGCTCTACAGAAACATCTTTCTGTGTTGCGCTATTCTCTGGTTGAAACAAAGGTTCAACAACCTTATCAAGTTCTATCTTCCTCCCACTCAATTCTTTCGAGAGAAACTCTTTCTCAAGAAAGGACCCGTTCTTAGCAACAAACACCTTTTGCGCTTGGATCTGAGATAGAAGGTATACCCAATGTCTCATTAGGGTATTCTATGAAGATGCATTTGTCTACTTTGAGTTCGAGCTCGCTAGGTGAAAAACCCATTTTCTCATAAGCGTCGCAGCCCCAAACATTTAAGAAATGACAGCTTAGGCTTCTGTCAAACCATAATTCTCACGGTGTCATCTCAACAGACTTAGATGGTGCCCTATTAAAGTGAATGGATTTGTCTTTAATGCATAACCCCATAATGATAGTGGTAAAACGATAAGAGACATCATAGTACTCACTATATCCAATAGAGCACGACTATGACGTTCGAACACACCATCACACTATGGTGTTCCAGGAGGCGTGAGCTGTGAAACAATTTCCACATTGTCTAAAATTGCATACCAAACTCGTAACTTAGATATCACCTCCATGATCATATCATAGACATTTATCTTCTTGTCACGATGATCTTTAACTTCACTCTGAAACTCCTTGAACCTTTCAAACATTTCAGATTCGTGTTTCATTAAGTAAATATCCCCATATTTACTCAAATCATCAGTGAAGGTAAAACAACGATATCCACTGTGTGTTTCAACACTCATTGGACCACATACATCAACATGTATTAATTCCAATAAGCCACTTGCCCGCTCCATCATATTGGATGACGGGGTCTCAGTCATCTTGCCCAAGAGGCATGGCTCGCATGTCTCAACCAATTCGAAATCGAGTGAGTCAAAAATCCATCAGCATGGAGTTTCTTTCATGTGATTTATACCAATATGACATTACGTGGCAGTGCCACAAGCATGTGGTACTATCATTATTAACTTTGTATCTTTTGGTACCAATGTTATGAATATGTGTACTACTACGATCATGATTCGATAAACCATTTCGAGTGGGTGCATGACCATTGAAGGCATTATCCATGTAAACAGAATAACCATTATTCTCTAACTTATATGAATAACCGTATCGCACTAATCATGATCTAATCACGTTCATGCTCAACGCAAACACCAAATAACATTTATTTAGGTTTATCACAAATCCTGAAGGTAGAGAGAGCGTGCGATGGTGATCACATCAATCTTGGAAATACTTTCAACACACATCGTCACCTTTCACCTAGCTAGTCTCCATTTACTCCGTAGCTTTTATTTCGAGTTGCTAACACTTAGCAACCGAACCGGTATCCAATACCCAGGTGCTACTAGGAATACCAGCAAGGTACATATCACTAACACGTATATCAAATATACTTCCATTGACATTACCAGCCTTCTTATCTACCAAGCATCTAGGGGTTTTCCGCTTCAGCGAACATTCTCCTCATAACAGAAGGACTTAGTCTCGGATTCGGGCTCAACCTTGGGTTTCTTCACTAGAGCAACAACTGGCTTGTCATTCCTGAAGTTTTCCGTTCTTGCCCTTGCCCCTTTTGAAACTAGTGGTTTCACTTAACCATCAACACTTGATGCTCCTTCTTGATTTCTACCTTCGTGGTGTCAAACATCACGAACAACTCAGGGATCATCTTATCCATCCCTGGCATGTTATAGTCCATCACGAAGCTCTAGTAGCTTGGTGGCAGTGACTTGGAGAACTGCATTAATCACTATCTCATCTGGAAGATTAACTCCCACTTGATTCAAGTGATTGTAGCACCCAGACAATCTGAGCACACGCTCAGCGATTGAGCTATTCTCCTTTATCTTGCAGACAAAGAATCTTGTTGGAGGTCTCATACCTCTCAACATAGGCATGAGCCTGAGATCACAATCTCAGCTCCTAGAACATCTCATATGTTCCGTGACGTTCAAAACGTTTTGGAGCCTCAATTCTAAGCCGTAATGCATGACGCATTGAACTATCACGTAGTCACCAAAAAGTGCCTGTCATATGTTCACAACATCTGCAGACAACGCTTGAGGGAGTGGTGCAGTTAGCGGTACATCAAAAACATAAGCTTTCCGTGCAGCAATGAGGACAATCCTCAGATCACGGACCCAGTCCGCATTATTGCTACCATCAACTTTCAACTTGCTTTTCTCTAGGATTGTATCAATAAAACTGTGGAGCTACAGCGCGAGCTATCTACGACATAATTTGCAAGGACATTTTTAGACTAAGTTCATGATAATTAAGTTCATTTAATCAAATTATTAATGAACTCCCACTTAGATAGACATCTCTCTAGTCTTCCAAGTGATACATGATCCATGTCAACTAGCCCGTGTCCGATCATCACGTGAGACGGACTAGTCATCCATGGTGAACATCTCTATGTTGATCGTATCTTCTATACGACTCATGTTCGACCTTTCGGTCTTCCGTGTTCCGAGGCCATGTCTGTACATGCTAGGCTCGTCAAGTCAACCTAAGTGTTTCGCATGTGTAAATCTGGCTTACACCCGTTGTATGCGAACGTTAGAACCTATCACACCCGATCATCACGTGGTGCTTCGGAACGACGATCCTTAGCAACGGTGCACAGTTAGGGTGAACACCTTTCTTGAAATTTTATTGAGAGATCATCTTATTTACTACCGTCGTTCTATGCAAATAAGATGTAAACATGATAAACATCACATGCAATCAATATAGTGACATGATATGGCCAATATCATCTTGCTCCTTTGATCTCCATCTTCGGGGCACCATGATCATCACTGTCACCGGCACGACACCATGATCTCCATCATCATGATCTCCATCATTGTGTCTTCATGAAGTTGTCTCGCCAAATATTACTTCTGTTGGGAGACGTAGTAGTAAATCAAAATTTTCCTACGTTCACCAAGATCTATCTATGGAGAAACCAGCAACGAGAGGGGAGAGATTGCATCTTCATACCTTTGAAGATCGCTAAGCGGAAGCGTTACAAGAACGCGGTTGATGGAGTCGTACTCGCAGCGATTCAGATCGCGGTAGATCCGATCAAGTGCCGAACGGACGGCACCTCCGCGTTCAACACACGTGCAGCCCGGTGACGTCTCCAACACCTTGATCCAGCAAGGAGGAAGGAGAGGTTGGGGAAGGGCTCCAACAGCAGCACGACGGCGTGGTGGTGGTGGAGTAGCAAGGTATTCCGACAGGGCTTCGCCTAAGCGCTGCGGAGGAGGAAGAAGAGAGGTAGGGCTTCGCCGTGAGAGAGAGAGATCAAATCCTGTCTCAAAACATCCAAAACCTCAAGTATATAGGAGGAGGGACGTGGAGGGCTGGCTTGGCCTCTACTCCAAAGAGGAGATGGCCGGCTGAATTAAAGGGAGAGTCCACCTCCCACAAGGGAGGTGGATCTCCTCCTTTTAAATCCTTTTTGCCTTATCTCCTTATCTCCAGCCGCATGGGCCTTTAGCAAAAGTCTTGCCCAGCCCAATAAGGGCTGGCACACTTTATCTAACAGCCCATGTGGTCCTTTGGTCGTCACACCCCTCCCGGGGGTCCTCCGGCACCCTCCCGGCACTCCCGGTACACTACCGATGAGCCCGAAAACTTTCCGGTGACCAAAACTGGACTTCCTATATATCAATCTTTACCTCCGGACCATTCCGGAGCTCCTCGTGACGTCCGGGATCTCATCCGGGACTCCGAACAACCTTCGGTAATCACGTATACCTTTTCCCTATAACCCTAGCGTCATCGAACCTTAAGTGTGTAGACCCTACGGGTTCGGGAGACACGTAGACATGACCGAGACACCTCTCCGGCCAATAACCAACAGCGGGATCTGGATACCCATGTTGGCTCCCACGTACTCCACGATGATCTCATCGGATGAACCACGATGTCAGGGATTCAATCAATCCCGTATACAATTCCCTTTGTCTATCGGTATGGTACTTGCCCGAGATTCGATCGTCGGTATCGCCATACCTTGTTCAATCTCGTTACCGGCAAGTCTCTTTACTCGTTCCGTAACACATCATCCCGTGGCTAACTCCTTAGTCACATTGAGCTCATTATGATGATGTCTTACCGAGTGGGCCCAGAGATACCTCTCCGTCACACGGAGTGACAAATCCCAGTCTTGATTCGTGTCAACCCAACAGACACTTTCGGAGATACCCGTAGCGTACCTTTATAGCCACCCAGTTACGTTGTGACGTTTGGCACACCCAAAGCATTCCTACGGTATCCGGGAGTTACACAATCTCATGGTCTAAGGAAATGATACTTGACATTGAAAAGCTTTAGCAAACGAACTACACGATCTTGTGCTATGCTTAGGATTGGGTCTTGTCCATCACATCATTCTCCTAATGATGTGATCCCGTTATCAACGACATCCAATGTCCATGGTCATGAAACCATGACCATCTATTGATCAACGAGCTAGCCAACTAGAGGCTCACTAGGGACATGTGATGGTCTATGTATTCACACATGTATTACGGTTTCTGGTTAACACAATTGTAGCATGAATAATAGACAATTATCATGAACTAGGAAATACAATAATAACCATTTTATTATTGCCTCTAGGGCATATTTCCAACAGTCTCCCACTTGCACTAGAGTCAATAATCTAGTTACATTGTGATGAATCGAACACCCATAGCGTTCTGGTGTTGATCATGTTTTGCTCGTGAGAGAGGTTTAGTCAACGGATCTGCGACATTCAGATCCGTATGCACTTTACAAATATCTATGTCTCCCTCCTGAATGTAATCACGGATGGAGTTGAAGCGGCGCTTGATGTGTCTTGTCTTCTTGTGAAACCTGGGCTCCTTCGCAAGGGCAATAGCTCCAGTGTTGTCACAGAGTAGAGTCATCGGGCCCGACGCATTTGGAATCACTCCTAGGTCGGTGATGAACTCCTTCATCCAGACTCCCTCCTTTGCTGCTTCCGAAGCAGCTATGTACTCCGCTTCACATGTAGATGCCGCCACGACGCTTTGCTTGCTGCTACTCCAGCTGACTGCCCCTCCATTCAAAATATACACGTATCCGGTTTGCGACTTAGAGTCGTCCGGATCTGTGTCGAAGCTAGCGTCGACGTAACCCTTTACGACGAGCTCTTCGGCACCTCCATATATGAGAAACATGTCCTTTGTCCTTTTCAGGTACTTCAGGATATTCTTGACCGCTGTCCAGTGTTCCGCTCCGGGATCACTTTGGTACCTCCCTACCAAACTTATGGCAAGGTTCACATCAGGTCTGGTACACAGCATGGCATACATGATAGAGCCTATGGCTGAAGCATAGGGGATGACACTCATCTCTTCTCTATCCTTTGCCGTGGTCGGGCATTGAGTCGTACTCAATCTCACACCTTGCAACACAGGCAAGAACCCCTTCTTGGACTGATGCATATTGAACTTCTTCAATATCTTTTCAAGGTATGTGCTTTGTGAAAGACCAATGAGGCGTTTCGATCTATCTCTATAGATCTTAATACCTAATATGTAAGCAGCTTCTCCAAGGTCCTTCATTGAAAAACACTTATTCAAGTAGGCCTTGATACTTTCCAAGAGTTCTATATTATTTCCCATTATCAGCATGTCATCCACATACAGTATAAGAAATGCTATAGAGCTCCCACTCACTTTCTTGTAAATACAAGGTTCTCCATAAACCTGTACAAACCCAAACGCTTTAATCACCTCATTAAAGCAAATGTTCCAACTCCGAGATGCTTGCACCAGCCCATAGATGGAGCGCTGGAGCTTGCATACCTTGTTAGCATCTTTAGGATCGACAAAACCTTCCGGCTGCATCATATACAGTTCTTCCTTGAGGAAGCCATTAAGGAATGCCGTTTTGACGTCCATTTGCCAGATCTCATAATCATAAAATGCGGCAACTGCTAACATGATTCGGACTGACTTTAGCATCGCTACGGGTGAGAAAGTCTCATCGTAGTCAACTCCTTGAACTTGTCGATAACCCTTAGCGACAAGCCGAGCTTTATAGGCGGTGACATTACCGTCCGCGTCAGTCTTCTTCTTAAAGATCCATTTGTTTTCAATGGCTCGCTTATCATTAGGCAAGTCCACCAAAGTCCATACTTTGTTCTCATACATGGATCCTATCTCGGATTTCATGGCCTCAAGCCATTTGTTGGAATTCGGGCCCGCCATCGCTTCTTCATAGTTCGAAGGTTCACCGTTGTCCAACAACATGATCTCTAGGACAGGATTGCCGTACCACTCTGGTGCGGAACGTGTCCTGGTGGACCTTCGAATAGCAACTTGATCTGAAGTTTCATGATCATCATCATTAACTTCCTCTCTAGCCGGTGTAGGCTCCACAGAAACAACTTCCTGTGCTGCGCTACTCTCCGGTTCGAGTGGAGGTACAATTTCCTCATCAAGTTTTATTTTCCTCCCACTTACTTCTTTCGAGAGAAACTCTTTCTCGAGAAAGGATCCATTCTTGGCAACAAAGACTTTGCCTTCGGATCGTAGGTAGAAGGTATACCCAATAGTCTCCTTGGGATATCCTATGAAGACGCACTTTTCCGCTTTGGGTTCGAGCTTCTCAGGTTGAAGTTTCTTCACATAAGCATCGCATCCCCAAACTTTTAGAAACGACAGCTTAGGTTTCTTTCCAAACCACAATTCATACGGTGTCGTCTCAACGGATTTAGACGGTGCCCTATTTAAAGTGAATGCGGCAGTCTCTAATGCATATCCCCAAAATGATAGCGGCAAGTCGGTAAGAGACATCATAGATCGCACCATATCCAATAGAGTGCGATTACGACGTTCAGACACACCATTTCGCTGGGGTGTGCCGGGCGGCGTGAGTTGTGAAACAATTCCACATTTCCTAAGGTGCGTGCCAAACTCGTGACTTAAATATTCTCCGCCACGATCAGATCGTAGGCATTTTATTTTCCTGTCACGTTGATTCTCGACCTCACTCTGAAATTCCTTGAACCTTTCAAAAGTTTCAGACTTGTGTTTCATTAAGTAGACATAACCATATCTACTCAAGTCATCAGTGAGGGTGAGAACATAACGGTAGCCACCGCGAGCCTCGACGCTCATTGGACCGCATACATCGGTATGTATTATTTCCAACAAGTCAGTTGTTCGCTCCATTGTTCCGGAGAACGGAGTCTTGGTCATCTTGCCCATGAGGCATGGTTCGCATGTGTCAAATGATTCGAAATCAAGTGACTCCAAAATTCCATCAGCATGGAGCTTCTTCATGCGTTTGACACCAATATGGCCAAGACGGCAGTGCCACATGTAAGTGGGACTATCGTTATCAACTTTACACTTTTTGGTACTCACACTATGGACATGTGTAACATCACGTTCGAGATTCATCAAAAATAAACCATTGACCAGCGGGGCATGAGCATAAAACATTTCTCTCATATAAATAGAACAACCATTATTCTCGGATTTAAATGAGTAGCCATCTCGCATCAAGCGAGATCCAGATACAATGTTCATGCTCAAAGCTGGTACTAAATAACAATTATTAAGGTTTAAAACTAATCCCGAAGGTAGATGTAGAGGTAACGTGCCGACGGCGATCACATCGACCTTGGAACCATTCCCGACACGCATCGTCACCTCATCCTTGGCCAGCCTCCGCTTATTCCGCAGCTCCTGCTTGGAGTTACAAATGTGAGCAACTGCACCGGTATCAAATACCCAGGAGCTACTACGAGCGCTGGTCAAGTACACATCAATAACAAGTATATCACATATACCTTTAATGTTGCCGTCCTTCTTATCCGCTAAATACTTGGGGCAGTTCCGCTTCCAGTGACCGGTACCCTTGCAATAAAAGCACTCAGTCTCAGGCTTGGGTCCATTTTTCTTCTTCTTCCCGGCAACTTGCTTACCGGGCGCGGCAACAGCTTTGCCGTCCTTCTTGAAGTTCTTCTTACCCTTGCCTTTCTTGAAACTAGTGGTCTTATTCACCATCAACACTTGATGCTCCTTTTTGATCTCGACCTCCGCTGATTTCAGCATCGAGTACAACTCAGGAATGGACTTCTCCATACCTTGCATGTTGTAGTTCATCACAAAGCTCTTGAAGCTAGGTGGAAGCGACTGGAGGATTCTGTCAATGACCGAGTCATCCGGGATATTAACCCCCAGCTGAGTCAAGCGGCTGTGTAGCCCAGACATCTTGAGGATGTGCTCACTGACAGAACTATGCTCCTCCATCTTACAGCTGAAGAACTTGTCGGAGACATCATATCTCTCGACCCGGGCATGAGCTTGAAAAACCAGTTTCAGCTCCTGGAACATCTCATATGCTCCGTGTTGCTCAAAACGCTTTTGGAGCCCCGGTTCTAGACTGTAAAGCATGCCGCATTGAACAAGGGAGTAATCATCGCAGCGTGATTGCCAAGTGTTCATAACATCTTGTTCCGCTGGGAGAACGGGTGCGTCACCTAGCGGTGCATCTAGGACATACAATCTCTTGGAAGCTATGAGGATGATCCTCAAGCTACGGACCCAGTCCGCATAGTTGCTTCCATCATCTTTCAGCTTGGTTTTCTCTAGGAACGCGTTGAAATTGAGGGTGACATTCGCGTTGGCCATTGGATCTACATCATAGATTGTAAAGACAATTTTAGACTAAGTTCATGATAATTAAGTTCATTTAATCAAATTAATGAACTCCCACTTAGACAGACATCTCTCTAGTCTTCCAAGTGATACATGATCCATGTCAACTAGCCCGTGTCCGATCATCACGTGAGACGGACTAGTCATCCATGGTGAACATCTTCATGTTGATCGTATCTTCTATACGACTCATGTTCGACCTTTCGGTCTTCCGTGTTCCGAGGCCATGTCTGTACATGCTAGGCTCGTCAAGTCAACCTAAGTGTTTCGCGTGTGTAAATCTGGCTTACACCCGTTGTATGCGAACGTTAGAACCTTTCACACCCGATCATCACGTGGTGCTTCGGAACAACGATCCTTAGCAACGGTGCACAGTTAGGGTGAACACTTCTCTTGAAATTTTATTGAGAGATCATCTTATTTACTACCGTCGTTCTAAGCAAATAAGATGTAAACATAATAAACATCACATGCAATCAATATAGTGACATGATATGGCCAATATCATTTTGCTCCTATGATCTCCATCTTCGGGGCACCATGATCATCACTGTCACCGGCACGACACCATGATCTCCATCATCATGATCTCCATCATTGTGTCTTCATGAAGTTGTCTCGCCAACTATTACTTCTACTACTATGGCTAACGCTTAGCAATAAAGTAAAGTAATTACATGGCGTTTATGATTGACACGCAGGTCATACAATAAATAAGACAACTCCTATGGCTCCTGCCGGTTGTCATAATCATCGACATGCAAGTCGTGAATCCTATTACAAGAACATGATCAATTCATACATCACAATGCATCACATCACATCCTTTGGCCATATCACATCACAAGGCACATGCTGCAAAAACAAGTTAGACGTCCTCTAATTTGTAGTTGCAAGTTTTTACGTAGCTGCTATAGGTTACTAGCAAGAACGTTTCTTACCTACGTCAACACCACAACGTGATTTGCCAATTGCTATTTACCCTTCATAAGGACCCTTTTCATCGAATCCGATCCGACTAAGGTAGGAGAGACAGACACCCGCTAGCCACCTTATGCATCTAGTGCATGTCAGGCGGTGGAACCGGTCTCACGTAAGCGTACGTGTAAAGTTGGTCCGGGCCGCTTCATCCCACAATACCGCCGAATCAAGATAAGACTAGTAGCGGCAAGCAAATTAACAAACTCGACGCCCACAACTGCTTTGTGTTCTACTCGTGCATAGATTCTACGCATAGACCTAGCTCATGATGCCACTGTTGGGAGACGTAGTAGTAAATCAAAATTTTCCTACGTTCACCAAGATCTATCTATGGAGAAACCAGCAACGAGAGGGGAGAGATTGCATCTTCATACCTTTGAAGATCGCTAAGCGGAAGCGTTACAAGAACGCGGTTGATGGAGTCGTACTCGCAGCGATTCAGATCGCGGTAGATCCGATCAAGTGCCGAACGGACGGCACCTCCGCGTTCAACACACGTGCAGCCCGGTGACGTCTCCAACACCTTGATCCAGCAAGGAGGAAGGAGAGGTTGGGGAAGGGCTCCAACAGCAGCACGACGGCGTGGTGGTGGTGGAGTAGCAAGGTATTCCGACAGGGCTTCGCCTAAGCGCTGCGGAGGAGGAAGAAGAGAGGTAGGGCTTCGCCGTGAGAGAGAGAGATCAAATCCTGTCTCAAAACATCCAAAACCTCAAGTATATATAGGAGGAGGGACGTGGAGGGCTGGCTTGGCCTCTACTCCAAAGAGGAGATGGCCGGCTGAATTAAAGGGAGAGTCCACCTCCCACAAGGGAGGTGGATCTCCTCCTTTTAAATCCTTTTTGCCTTATCTCCTTATCTCCAGCCGCATGGGCCTTTAGCAAAAGTCTTGCCCAGCCCAATAAGGGCTGGCACACTTTATCTAACAGCCCATGTGGTCCTTTGGTCGTCACACCCCTCCCGGGGGTCCTCCGGCACCCTCCCGGCACTCCCGGTACACTACCGATGAGCCCGAAAACTTTCCGGTGACCAAAACTGGACTTCCTATATATCAATCTTTACCTCCGGACCATTCCGGAGCTCCTCGTGACGTCCGGGATCTCATCCGGGACTCCGAACAACCTTCGGTAATCACGTATACCTTTTCCCTATAACCCTAGCGTCATCGAACCTTAAGTGTGTAGACCCTACGGGTTCGGGAGACACGTAGACATGACCGAGACACCTCTCCGGCCAATAACCAACAGCGGGATCTGGATACCCATGTTGGCTCCCACGTACTCCACGATGATCTCATCGGATGAACCACGATGTCAGGGATTCAATCAATCCCGTATACAATTCCCTTTGTCTATCGGTATGGTACTTGCCCGAGATTCGATCGTCGGTATCGCCATACCTTGTTCAATCTCGTTACCGGCAAGTCTCTTTACTCGTTCCGTAACACATCATCCCGTGGCTAACTCCTTAGTCACATTGAGCTCATTATGATGATGTCTTACCGAGTGGGCCCAGAGATACCTCTCCGTCACACGGAGTGACAAATCCCAGTCTTGATTCGTGTCAACCCAACAGACACTTTCGGAGATACCCGTAGCGTACCTTTATAGCCACCCAGTTACGTTGTGACGTTTGGCACACCCAAAGCATTCCTACGGTATCCGGGAGTTACACAATCTCATGGTCTAAGGAAATGATACTTGACATTGAAAAGCTTTAGCATACGAACTACACGATCTTGTGCTATGCTTAGGATTGGGTCTTGTCCATCACATCATTCTCCTAATGATGTGATCCCGTTATCAACGACATCCAATGTCCATGGTCATGAAACCGTGACCATCTATTGATCAACGAGCTAGCCAACTAGAGGCTCACTAGGGACATGCGATGGTCTATGTATTCACACATGTATTACGGTTTCTGGTTAACACAATTGTAGCATGAATAATAGACAATTATCATGAACTAGGAAATACAATAATAACCATTTTATTATTGCCTCTAGGGCATATTTCCAACAGCCACTTCTCTTTGCTAGCTTGTGTGCTGCATCTCGTGCTTCCCATGGCCGTTTGCTACTGCTAGTGTGCTGCTGTTGTGCGTGCGTGATCCGCTTGTCCTGCTGCTACTTTGCTGTTTGGCCTTGTTCTCATCTTCCGCTGCCATCGCGTCTAGTCTACTACTATGTGCTTTCTATTTTTTTCTTTGTTTTCCGTTGCATTCACCAAATCCGTTGATGTTTCGTTTTTCTCGTGTCATGCGAGTCCACTATACCTTTGTCCGTCAGCCTTTCTTCGGTCTTGATCCTTTCTATACAACTTTGTGGCCTACTTACCCTTGTTTTCTATAGGATTTTCTGGACTTCTTTTGCATTGTCGGTCTACGCCCATCGTGCCTTAACCGCCGAGCTTCTTTCGCCGTCGGTTGTCGTGGGCTATGATTTTCTACGCAATGCTTTATTCTATTTGCATTGTTGATCTAAGCCCATTCTCTTGCCGTTGAGCTTCTTTCGCCGACGGTTTTCATGGGCCATGATTCTTTAAGCAATTCTTCATTCTCTTGATGTGCCATCTTTTTACAACCCATCTTCTCTTGATACTTATCTTGTATCTTCAAGTGATGCGGTGTCTTCCTCTGATGTGCCATCTCTTCGTTATCCCCTCTGGCGACTCGACAGGTTTTGAAGACTCTTCATGCTACAACGACACTCTCAAGACGCGGATTTGGATTATCATTTTTTTCTAGTATTACACTTCTTCAAATGCAATGCTATTGCATACGCTTTGCATTTGAGGGGGGGGGGGGGGGGTGTTAGGAAGTATTAGTATTGGTCTAGGAGTCCTTATTAGTCAATGTTTACTTTCCTTGCACCTCAAGTCTTGTGTAATATATATATGCCGTTTGGGCCTTCAATACAGATAAGTTGCTTTCCTAACAAACCATACTATTGCTATGCCCCCTAGGCCTCTCCACACCTCAATGAGGATACAATCAGGCCCATCGCCTTGCCTCCTTCCATCTTTTTAAAGCCTCCTTGACCTCAGACTTTTGGAGTCGCCGCACAAAACTCATGCTAGTATCATCAAAGTAGTCGTCCAGTTCAATGGTAGAGTTCTCATTCTCCCCATTGAACTGTTTGTCGAAGTACCCCCTATGCTTAATTTCCTCGTCCCTCACCGGGAGTTGGTTTGCTCCGTCCTTGATGCATTTGACTTGGTCAACATCCCTCGTCTTCTTCTCTACGATCTTGGCCATCGTATAGATGTCCCTTTCGCCTTCTTCATGTCTAACCGTTGGTAGAGGTCCTCATATGCTCATCCCCTTGCTTCACTCATAGCTCGTTGTGCGGCCTTCTTTGCCATCTTGTACTTCTCCATGTTGTCCGCACTTCTATCCAGTTACAGGCGTCTGTAACAATCTTTCTTCTCCTAATAGCCTTCTGGACATCATCGTTCCTCCACCAGGTATCTTTAGCTGTGCTTTTACTTCCCATGGACACTCCAAACTCCTCTCGGGCCACCTTATGAATGCAAGTCGCCGTCTCATCCACATATTGTCTGCATCACCTCCTTCCTCCCAAGGGCCCTACTTAATGACCTTCTCCTTGAACGCCTGAGCTACCTCCCCTTGAGCTTCCACCACATTTTAGCAACTTTGGCACGCTTGTCCCGCGGGGCACGAATCCGAAAGCGGAAGTCAGCAACCACAAGCTTATGCTAAGGGACAACACTGTCTCCATGCATCACCTTACAATCTAGGCACGCATGCCTGTCTTCTCTTCTCAAGAGTATGAAATCAATCTGGCTAGGTCACTGCTCGAATATTTTTGCAGGTCTATGCTCGATCACTATGTACTGTTTAATTTTATATTGATATGTTTCAATTTAGCTAGGTTGATATAATCAAAAGGTTTTGAAGTTGTACTTGGACCTGTCAATATAATATTCTCATATCCCTGGTCTGCAGGTCTAATCTTGTCCATTGTTCCGTGTTACTCCCTCCGATCCATATTGCCTGTCGTTCAAATGGATGTATATAGCACTTGTCGCTCAAAGGGATGTATATAGCACTGAAATACGTCTAGGTACATCCATTTGAGCGACAAGTAATATGAATCAGAGGGAGTAACTCTTATTATCTTGAGTCTATAACATATTGCGTCCATAATGTTATATTACCTCCGCCCCGAATTACTTGCTTAAATTTGACTGTCTAGATACTAGACAAATCTAAGCAAGTAATTTGGGGCGGAGTACCATTTTATGTCCATCCTTGCCGTTGCACTGCTACGAAAAGCAAGGACTTCGAAGCTGCCTCTATGCAATTATTTTAGTTTCTTTTTTCGGTCACACATGTATATGAATGTGGTAAATGCAGGCATGTTGAAAAGGGACATGGATGCTTATCTGTTTCTGTTGTTATTCTAGACGCACATACACTAGTGGAGGGCTTATTAGATGTCAAGGCCTAATCTCACATATCTCAATAGACAACTACCAAAATAGTTAGGAAGAGGGTGTAGCTCACTTGGCTGGGAGAGTGGATGTACAATCCGACCACCCGTGTTCAAGTTTTGCGAACACAAATTTGAGTTCCTATTTCTGCGGCTTCCCTTACAGTTTTCTTGCAACTAAAATTACTTATGGAATTGTTTCTTTATGCTTGTATTCACTTTTGTGTCAATATAACATTTTTATGCATATGATTGTACTGTTACAGGGATATCAAAGGAGCAAATATACTAATTGACGTTAACGGTGTTGTTAAATTGGCTGACTTTGGAACGACTGAGCATGTGAGTCCATCATTACAAAGTTTAGTAGCATCTTCATATTGTAATGTATTGTGTCTAATTGTCTATCCATTTTAAGGGTATCTTTTATTTTACGTTTTGTATTAGAAGAGCGTCAAGATGATGCAAAACCCTACAACTCCACCCCACAAGAACCAACATAGAAGTTAAGAAATAATTCTAAGAAAGCAAAACAAACAAACACTGCACTCGGGTGATAATGTAAATAGTGAGGTCAGGAGGCTGTGTATGTCATGGGAGCCGTCACAGAGCTTGGGTGATAATATAAACAATGAGGTCAGGAGGCTGTGTATGTCATGGGAGCCGTCATAGAGCTTTAGCTCCAGCTGGCAACAATAATTTTGCCTCGCATCAACTTAAGCTAAAAACCATCGAAAACACAACCGTTCCTAAGCGGTCATGACTTTGAAATGGTGAGCTAGGTCAACAACCTCGCTCCCTTTAGCTTTTCTACATCAACTCTAATGTAGGGCGAAACCCTAATCGGTGATTTTGGTCCGGATGTTCACGAATTGGAGGTGGATTCGAGGAAGAACACGAGGGGAATCATGAAGGGAAACACAAATCAACACACATAGAGGCAAATAAAGATACACATAGATAGATCCATGATCCGAATCATCCAAAGAGAGATAGAACAAGATAGTTCTTCCCCAAGTCCTGGAATAAGGAGGTCTTGATGATTCTATGATGGGAATCCTTCTCCACATGTGAAGGTCTTGAATCCACTAGGGATCTTCTCCATATGAGGCCTTGAGCTCCAATGTAGTCTTCTCTCTCTCAAGAGGAGTCCGACAAGGGAAGATACATGAGCTAAACTCTAGTGTTTAGATCTAATCTTAGCTATCTTAGGAATGGGGAGGGGGAGGTCTATTTATAGTACAATCCACGAATGGGTAGGTGGGATAGAGATACATGGGCCTCAGAACTGTTCATGCGCGCAGGCAGGCCTTGCATGTCCGACCTCTCATGAGGCGCTGGATGCCCGGGATGGGGCCTGATTTCCGGCCACGCGTGCGTCAATCTTCGCGGATGGTGTAGTCGTTCCTTTGCACTTGCATTCCTCGTCTCCGTGAAGCTTCGCAATACCTATGCATGTATATTAGAGGAGTGTCAAGGACTATACCATCATTGAAGGGGTCAAGTGAACATGTGTAAAGAAGATGATTCATCTTTATGTATGTGAAGTTGATGCCGCACGTGTCACTTACCAAACGGACTCTTGGCATGGTGATATCCGTAGGATGCTCCGCAACAAGCTCGCTCCGCAACCTGCTCGAACCAAGAGTTGAAGTCAGTCTGCTGGCTGGGGGCAGATAATTTGTAGGGAGCAGGATGCCAGCACTTGTCTCAAGAATGTGCATCTGGTGCGTAGATGCGAGATCGTTTCATCTTCTTGGTCATAGAGGGCTCAAGCATCCATATGCTGTAAGCCTCGGCGCTGAACTCAGTGTGGTATAACATCTGTTTGCCGACGTCAATCATGCAAATATATTGCACTGTAAAGAAGCCCGACCCTTCCCGGCCCTTCCTGATCGACCTCCAAAATGGCAGTTTGACCATTTCAGTGAAGAGGGCAGATTGCACAGACTTTGCTGTAGGGAAGAAAGGCTGAGCGGAAACTTTTTGTCTGTTCCGCAAAAAATATGAAAACGAAGAGAAAATATGGGAATAGAAAAGGAAATTTACAAAACGGAAGCAGAATGGTAGTTTCTTGTGGGAATGGAAACCAACAATGTTTTCCAGTGGAACACCAGTGAATTAGAAATTTCTGTACCCGCACGTGCGGAAGTTTCGATTTATCTTTTGTTTTTGTAGCCCACTTCAGTCCAACCCATATACACTTTTGGCGCAACTAAATCTACCACCAAAAAACCTAATCCATGTTGGGTCTAGCCGGTTGATGCGGCAGCGGTGCCGAAAGCCATCGACGTTGTTGCCCGTCCCATCGCAAGTTAGGGGTCGTGTTTGCCCACCACGTATGGTTCTTTTTTTTCATCTTTTTATTGCCCGGATTGACAGTTTCTGTCGTTCGGGTATGTCCAGTCACGTTTGCCTTCGTTGTGTCTTGTCCCCCCCCCCCCCCCCCGATCCTCCCAGTCATCCCGTTCTTCTCTATCAGTATACCTTATTATCTTGCCACAATTGGAAATTTACACATAACAATATACATTATTATATTTTGATGATATATCAAAATATTTGTAGAAATATTAGCAATTGAATATGTTGGTATCATTGTGTTTTTCTCTATGCTTCAAGAGGTTTTTAGTTCCAACAAACTCACTTTGCATTTGTGTCCACACTATTTATTTTCATATTCTTTTATCAAATTTTCGTATTCGCATTTGCTTCTACTGAAAAACATGGAAACAAATGTGACATCATTTTGTTTCATTCATTTCCGCTCCGGTTTCATCCCTATTTTGCAGTGTATTGTTCGAGCTTCCAGGTGAATTGATCTCCAATGGGACAAGGATTCCCGCATGAACTGGGCCGTCTATGTTCTTGTTAACTTCGATTAGAAATCTGGTCCACGGCCGAGATCATCCGTGCACTGTAGCCACGACCACGACCACCTTGCCTAAAATTTCTAGTTTATTCTCTTATTATCTTTGATCCCAAGGTCTTCGAGCTCGCTTTGTGTACAACCATCTCTCCATGCTACGGCGCAGTGGCCACCGCTCGTCTCTCAACGCCCTTTCTAGAAGAAGCTTCACTATTTCTTATCAATTGCTCTTCAGTCTTCACCCACTTGGACTATCAGGGAAAAGCCTACTAGTAGCCTACTAGTAGTGTTGTTTTTTGGACAGGCACCAGCGCTACTAGTAGTAGCACAGGCACCAGCGCTACTAGTACGACGCTACAACTAACTTGTAGCAGTAGCGGTTGTTTTCCCGCGCTACTGCTAACTTGTAGCAGTAGCGTTGGTTTTCCCGCGTTACTGCTATACCTACTTAGCAGGAGCGTGTGTCTGACAAGCGCTACTGATACATAGCTGTAGCGCCGGCGCCCAACGCTATTGCTTTCTGCTAAACAACGTTACTGCTATATTTACACAAAAAAATTTGCTACGTATTTGCGTTGTATTTGTACACGTTTTATACAATATTATAATCATATCATAAACATGCAATTGTTAGGAAATATGCAATTTGTATTTCCAGGAGGCCAAAGGCCAGTATATATATATGTACAGGTGTGGAATATATGCAGGAAACCCCTTATACAATAGGGTAAATACAAAAAGGTCACATGACTATATATATAACTCTAACACCCCCCCCCCTCAAACTCATGGTGGATGAACAACATTGAGTTTGGAGAGATAGAAGCCATGCTGAGCTCTAGTCTGGGCCTTCGTCAGAAAATCCGCCAACCGTAACTCGGAAGGTGTTGGGGAACGTTGCATGGGAAACAAATTTTTTCGTACGCACACGCAGATCTATCCATGGTGATGAGCATCTACGAGAGGGAGAGTGGATCTACGTACCCTTATAGATCGCTAAGCGGGAAGCGTTAAGAAACGCGGTTGGTGTAGTCGAACGTCTTCGCGATCCAAATCGCCGAGCGTCCCGCGATCTAATCACGAACCGTCCTCACGATCCATCCCGATCAAGCACTGAACGGACGGCACCTTCGCGTTCAGCACACGTACAACTTGATGACGATCTCCGCCTTCTTGATCCAACAAGAGGGAGCGGAGAGGAAGAAGAGTTCTCCGGCAGCGTGACGGCGCTCCGGCGATGGTGGTGGAGCTATTCCGGCAGGGCTTCGCCTAAGCTCTGCAGAAATCCGATCTGGAGGAGAAACTATGCACTGGAGGAACGGGTTGCACGTGGCTGAAAAAAAGTGCAAAAACCCTAAAACCCTCTAGTATATATAGGAGGAGAGGAGGCAGCCTTGGCCTCCAAGCCAATCTGGTTCGGCCAAACTAGGAGGGAGGAGTCCACCTCCTCCACTCCTAGTAGGATTAGGACTCCTTCCTTAATTTGCCTTTTTTGCCCTTTTCCACCTTTTTCCTTTTGGGCTTTTCTTCCCAGCCACATGGGCTTTGTGTGGGACTTCCACCAGCCCACTAAGGGCTGGTATACACTCTTCCACAGCCTGTGAAGCCTCTTGGGTCGAAATACACCTCCCGGTGGTCTCCCGGTACACTCCCGGCACTCCCGGTACACTACCGATGAGCCCGAAACTTTTCCGGCGACCAAAACAGGACTTCCTATATATAAATCTTTACCTTCGGACCATTCCGGAGCTCCTCGTGACGTCCGGGATCTCATCCGGGACTCCGAACAACCTTCGGCACCACCATACATAACTCTATACTACCGAAACGTCACCAAACCTTAAGTGTGCAGACCCTGCGGGTTCGAGAACTATGTAGACATGACCGAGACACCTCTACGGTCAATAACCAATGGCGGGACCTGGACGTCCACATTGTTTCCTACATATTCTACGAAGATCTTTATCGGTCGAACCTCTATGTCAAGGATTCAGTTAATCCCGTATGATGTTCCCTTTGTTCTTCGGTATGTTACTTGCCCGAGATTCGATCATCGGTATCTCCATACGTAGTTCAACCTCGTTACCGGCAAGTCTTTTTACTCGTTTCGTAATACAAGATCCCGTGATTAACACTTAGTCACATTGCTTGCAAGGCTTATTGTGATGTTGTATTACCGAGTGGGCCCTGAGATACCTCTCCGTCACACGGAGTAACAAATTCCAGTCTTGATCCATGCCAACTCAACAGACACCCTCGGAGATACCTGTAGAGCACCTTTATAGTCACCCAGTTACGTTGCGACGTTTGATACACACAAGGCACTCCTCCGATGTCTGTGAGTTGCATGATCTCATGGTCATAGGAACATATACTTGACATGCAGAAAACAGTAGCAAAAACTGACACGATCATATGCTACGTTTGTAGTTTGGGTCTTGTCCATCACATCATTCTCCTAATGATGTGATCCCGTTATCAAATGACATCACATGTCAATGGCTAGGAAACCTTGACCATCTTTGATCAACGAGCTAGTTCACTAGAGGCATACTAGGGACAGAGTGTTGTCTATTTACCTAGACATGTAATGTGTTTCCAATCAATACAATTATAGCATGGATAATAAACTATTATCATGAACAAGGAAATATAATAATAAACACTTTATTTATTGCCTCTAGGGCATATTTCCAACAGAAGGCACATACTGGAGAGCAATAACCTGATCCTGCATACCAGCGCGCACATAGAAAGGCATCAAACCAATATGCTTGGTGAGCTCATGCTTCACAGGATCGCGCGCAATGCTAATAGCACCTGTACTGTTGGATAAAAGAGGGATAGGTGTAGTGACAGAAACACCAAAATCCTGAAGTAACCACCGTAACCAAGTCACCTCTGCCGTCAAAAGAGCCATAGCTCGTAACTCAGCCTCTGCACTCAAACGGGAAACTGCAATCTGTTTCTTTGTCTTCCAGGCAATGAGAGAACCACCAAGAAAAACACAGTAAGCAAAAAGTGAACGGCGATCAGAAGGATCGCTAGCCCACGTAGCATCCGAATAGGCCTGAAGCTGTAAAGAACTGGAGCTAGGAAAGAATAGACGGTGAGAGATCGTGCCCCGAAGATACCGGAGAACACGAAGGAGGTGACTATAGTGAACTGAAGTGGAAGCAGAGACAAACTGACTCAGAATATGAACCGGATAGGAGATATCCGGACGAGTGACAGCTAGATAGACAAGACTCCCAACAAGATGACGATAATGCGTCGGGTCAGGCAAGGGGTCACCATCAGTGTCACGAAGGTGAACATTGAGCTCCATGGGAGTCTCAACAGTGCGCTCATCAGTAAGAGCAGCACGAGCAAGAAGATTATGTATATACTTTTCCTGAGATATAAAAAATCCATCAGAGGTAGAAGAGACTTCAATCCCAAGAAAGTAGCGAAGAGGTCCAAGATCAGACATAAGAAACTGCTCACTAAGACGGGCCTTTACAAAGGCAATATACTCGGGGTCGTCACCAGTGATGATCATGTCATCAACATAGAGAAGAAGAAGAGTCCGTCCACGAGGTGAAAGGTGGACAAACAACACTGGATCATGAGCACTTGCTAAAAAACCAGCGACAGTCACCACAGAGGCAAAATGCTCAAACCAGGCGCGGGGGGCTTGCTTAAGGCCATAGAGAGAGCGACGAAGACGACATACCATGCCATCAGGAACAGAATACCCAGGTGGTGGTTGCATGTAGACCTCCTCACGCAGCTCACCATTAAGGAAGGCATTCTTAACATCAAGCTGAGATACAGACCAGTGGCGTGTAGAGGCCACTTCAAGGAGGGTACGAATAGTGGTCATATGGGCCACAGGAGCAAGTCTCATCGTAATCACGACTATGCTCCTGCTGAAAGCCACGAGCCACAAGACGAGCTTTGTAATGCTTAAGAGAACCATCGGAGCGAGTCTTAACCTTGTAGACCCACTTACAAGTGATGGGACGAACACCTGGAGGAAGAGAAACAAGATCCCATGTACCGGTGTGTTCAAGAGCAGCAATCTCCTCTGCCATCGCAAACTGCCATTTAGGATGAACAACAGCCTGGCGATAAGAAGTCGGCTCAAGAACAGCAGCACCAGCGGTGGAAAAACCATAGGGATCAACAGGCGGAAGCGGACGAGAACGTAAGCCATAGGTAGGTTGAGACGAGGAGGAGGGCACATCAGTAGACTCATCCATATTACGTGATCGACGAGTATAATACTGGGGAAAAGATGGAAGAATACGAGGAGGAATCGTCAAGGTAGAATCAGGGGGTGGAGACGAAGAAGGCACCGGGGATGAAGGTGTGGAATCCGGTGACACGCGAAATGAGGAAACCGTGGGAGATGGTGGCAGCAAAGCATCGGCAATAGGTGAAGTAGGGTTAGCAGGACTGATAGATAAAGGCTCGGTGGGGGTGATAGGTGTGTCAGGAAAGATGAGGAAAGAGATCCTCCACGGAAAAAATAGAGGAAGATGGACGCGGATAGAAGGGACGAGACTCATCGAAAGTCACATCCCGAGAAATGCGCATCCGACGACCAATAGGATCCCAACAATGATAGCCCTTATGTTCATCACTATAGCCTAAGAAGACACTCTCAACAGACTGAGCAGTCAGTTTGGTGCGTTCGCAAGGGGCAAGAACATAGCAAACACAACCAAACAACCGAAGCGTCGAATAATCAGGAGAACGATCAAAAAGACGCTCAAATGGAACACCACCCTGTAGAGCAGCGGATGGCTGGAGATTGATGAGATAGTGGGAGGTGGAGACGGCCTCAGCCCAAAAGTGAGGGGGGAGAGAGTCGGCGATCATCAATGCACGAGCCGTCTCAAGAAGGTGACGATGCTTGCGTTCAGCCACGCCATTCTGAGCATGAGCACCAGGGCAAGAGAACTGAGAAAGAGTTCCGTGCTCAGCAAGAACACCACGCAACATCTTGGAATATACTCGCCAGCAGAGTCAGCACGAAACACACGAATAGGCGAAGAGAACTGAGTGTGAACCATGGCAGCAAAACGCTTATAGAGAGAGAGAACTTCACTGCGAGAAGTCATAAAGTATAGCCAAGTGTAACGAGAGAAATCATCTATAAAAATAATATAGTATCGATGACCCCCTTTCGAAGCGAAGGGAGCCGGACCCCATACATCAGAGTGGACTAAATCAAAAGGACGTTGGGACACTGACTCACTAGTAGGATGCGGTAACTGAATCTGTTTACCAAGTCGACAACCCTGACACTCTAAAGAGACATCTCCTGAGACAAACCCCAGAAGGCCTCGACGAACTAGAGACGACAAACAAGAACCACAAAGATGACCAAGTCGATGATGCCACTGTTGGAAGGAGCCGGTAGCTGAAGCGATAGAAGCGGATGGACTGGTGATGATGGTGGCAGCGGAAGGAACATGAAGCCAGTCAAGCTCCCAAAGACCCTGAGAGTCACGGCGGCGAGGGCCAGCCCCAACCAAAGTGTGCGTTCGACGATCCTGGATAGAGCAAGAGTCAACGTCAAGGATGACGCGACAATCAGAATCAGTAAGTTGACCAGCAAAAAACAGATTCATGGTAAGTCGAGGAACATGAGCAACATCAGGAACAGTATAAGAAGTTGTGGTAAGATTGCCTCGACTAGCAACAGAAAGAGGAGTACCATCAGCAGTGAGTACATGAACAGGAAAATCAAGCGATTTAAGAGAGGACAAAGTGGAAGAATGAGAAGACATATGAAAAGAAGCTCCAGAGTCCAGAACCCACGAGGATGTACCTGACTGTGTAGAGGGTGGTTGCTCAGTGCGGGAAGCATCAGTCACAGAACCTGCAGTACCCGTCAAAGGAGAACCTGAAGCGGCAAGCAGACACTTTAAGTCACAAAATATCCTGCTCAAAGCGGTGGCTGAAGGTGTCGAAGTAGAAGAAGTCCTTGAAGCTGATGATCGTGCCTTACGCATGTGTTTCTTCTTTTGGAAGCATTGAGACTCAACATGACCATCCATATTGCAGTAGCCGCAGTGAGGACGAGAGCGACCCTGACCGCCCATAGGAGTAGGCAAGAGCGGCGGAGCACTAGGATGGGAAGGAGTCGATGGAGCATGCGGCTGAGCAGGAAACCGGGCAGCAAGCACAGAAGGAACCTCAAGTAAACCAGCGCCACGGAGGCGAGTCTCCTCAGCACGAATCTCAGAAAGCGCCTCCATGAGGGAGATACGACCATGAGCAAACAACTGAGCACGCCGAGGCTCAAACTCCTTACGGAGCCGAGATAAGAACTCGTAGACACGATGAAACTCCAAATCAGCCCGCACAGCCTGACAGCACTGGCAAGTACGGCAACCAGCGGTGCGAAGAGAATCAAGCTGACGCCAGATAGCAGAACTCTGTGCATAGAAATCATCAACAATAGAGTCACCCTGCTGAAGAGCATGCTCCTGGCGAACCACAGACAAATATAGAGCATCACCAGTGGGCTGATAGCGCTGACGAAGACGGGTCCACATCTCAAAGACAGTAGGAAGGCCCAAAAACTCAGGCAAACTGAGGGAGAACACTAGCAGTGAGAACAGCTGCAGCACGAGCATCATCATCGAGCCACTGGGTGTAAGCAGATAGAGCCTGATGATACGTAGAAAGAGCCTCCTCATAAGTCGAAACCCGCTCATCATAAGCATTAACAGCAGCCTCGTCAGCAAGTTTAGCGGTATCCCGCACATCCTGAGTAGCATCCGCTGGAAGAACCGGTGGCGTCGGCGGAGTAGGAGCCACAGGAGGAACCGAACATGGCGGACTGGGGACCTCGCCAGAAAGAACACCCCAAAGACGAAGACCACGCGTATGAATGCGCATGAAGCCAACAAACTCAGTGTAGTTGGTACCATCAAAGGTCAGCGGACAACGAGGAACAGCAACATAACCTGACGACAAAGACATTTTTTTTGCAGTCAACAGCAATCCACGGTCAGACCTCTAGCAACACGACGTGAACCAGCAGCAGGGTCAGGACCAGCCTGAACGGGGACGGGCGGCTGGTGGCAGAAGAACCAGAAACCAGCGTGTGGCGGCGCGATTGATCCGGCCACGAGTCGGGCTGGCGGCTGCAAGCGATGGGAACGCGGTGGGGGAGCCTCCTCCCTCGATCTGAGGTTGACCACGGGAGACGGGAGCGGCGACGGGCTGAGCTGGGCCTCCTTCCTCGATCTGATGTTGACCACGAAGACGGGAGCAACGACGGGAGCGGAAGACCCGGGCGGGATCTGCGACGGGAGCGGAAGGCAGGAGCAGCGACGAGAAGACCCGGGCGTGAGCGCAGGATCCTGGCGCGGGATCTGCAACGGGAGTGGAAGAGCTGGTCAACGCGCGTGCAACTACGGGATTGGAAGACCTTGGCGACGAGAAGGCCCGGGCGGGAGCGCAGGATCCTGGCACGGGAGCTGCGACGGGAGCGGAAGAGTTGGTTTGGATCGAGAGCACGAGTTGCGCGTGCGAAAAAAACCCTAGGGCTCTAATACCATGTTAGGAAATATGCAACTTGTTTTTCCGGGAGGCCAAAGGCCAGTATATATACATGTACAGGTGTGGAATATATGCAGGAAACCCCTTATACAATAGGGTAAATACAAGGTCACATGACTATATATATAACTCTAACAGCAATATGCTCATCATATCATGCACATAATAGTCTCATCATATCATCACATCATCCAACAGAAATCATGTCGTCTCATCATAATCAGGATATAGCAATACAAGTTAAGTGACATGTCCCGAATACAAGCAACTGCATGGTCATCACATACACATGTTTCATCATCTATATTTAAACAAAGATATAGAAGAGAAGAGTGATCACTATGAGCAAGAGCGCAATAATGTAGTAGTTCTTGAGGCACCGGTTCTGATCCCTCTCTCGCGCTAGCATGAACCTCAAGTAACTAACTTCCGCTTCGGCTCTGCTATCAAACCCTCTCTAGCCGGTGCACTTGGGCCTGACACTCAGGCCATTCGTCGTACACTCCTGGAACCTTCCCTACGTACACGGCGTAGCACTTCTTTGCCATCGCTGATCTATGTACCTGCATCGTCACATGAGTCGATAGTATGCAACATAATATATGGTTGAGCAACAGAAAGAGACAGAGTTAGCAAAAATAGAAGCAACACATCATAAGCATAAATAACAAAATTCATCGTACCTAAACGGACATATTGTCATATATCGTCAATCACTCCAACATGTCGTGCCATCCATCCAAATCATGGAGGAAGGACCCGAGCGAAGTGAAAGGCTTCAGGTCGAGACGTTGAATGGCTACGTGTGTTCGGACGTCTTCCCGCTACATTTGCCCTTCTTCGTAGAACATCCCTGTTTTTTTAAGGACCTCCTTCTTGATGACTTGGGAAAGTTCACGCTGGATGTGATAGAACTCAACTCGAAGTCGATGATCCGGTACATTTCCTAGTTTCTTGACCCATTGCAGAATATCGGCATCGCCGGATTTAGGTGGCATGCGAAGGTTCTGGCAATCCTGTCTGTACTCCAGCATGTGGTGGATGACATAGAATCCATCATTGAGAGCATCTCTCGGTTGCTGGATGCATCAAAAGTCAGCCTTATGGCCGAAGCAGGGCACGCGGTTCCTTGTCTTCTTTTACGTGATCTCTCCACCCCGGTGGCCATAGCTTAAGATAGCACTGTCGAGAACAACCTTGATGTGGGTGTAATCCTTTTTCTTTATGTTCTTCGACGAGTCTAAGTAAAGAGCGTGGGAGAATCAGGGGTAAAGAATGATGAGGACGGCGCGCCCCTCGCCGTGTAAAATAAGTACACCTCAAATTATCCTCCACGCGTGCAAATGAATGATTGAAATCGAAGGAAGGATATCTGCGGATGACTTATTTGGGATGATAAGGCAGGAGAATCGTCTCCTTGTCCTTATTGGCGACCATGAAATCAGCGATGTAATTCCTCGCATATTCACGGTGCTCTGGGCAGACCGCCAAGAAGCCCTCATGCATAAAGTACGGTTCAGCGACATAGATATAAGATATTTGCTCGCGCCTGATGATTTAGTTCGTGTACAAGGCATAAAGGCGGACGAACGTAAAATCCAGCTTTGTCATGTGAAACATGTCGAAGATGTAATCAAATTGAAGAAAGATCTTATCTGCGGGGAATGTCTAGACGTACAACCTTTGCTGCGGCACGTTAACCACGTAGAGTGGGTATCCTGGGTTTTTCGAGGCGATTGGGCTTTTCTCCCTCAACAACGCATCATCATGAAGTCTCCTTAGATTGCCGTCTATGGCCTCTACCGCTGCCTTAGGTAGGATCAGATCATTGGGGATATGGTATTTCGCCGCACCTTTGATAGGTATACGGTCTACAACCCGAGGCTGTGAAGGCGGATGGCTCATAGAAGCAGCTTTGGCGACATTAGGGCCTTTCTTCGGTCTCCTCCTATGCTTATTTGGTATCGAAAGTGAGCCTATCATACCGTCCCTGACCACCGCCCCAAGTGTTGTCGGGCTCAGCATTAATGCACGAGCCTCACGTTGTTGTTGCTGGGTTGAGACGACATCTGAAGGCGTGTCCTGCGAGGATTGCAAGGAGACTTCTTGCAATTAGCCTTAAGACGATCCTGCTCCGGCAATTCAGGCATCAACTCATCACGCTCAAATCCTGAGTCATACTGTTGAGCCATCAATCCTCCCGTCGTCATAGCCGCCGGTATTGAGATATTGTAGAGGGTCATCATCCTTGTCCATGGCATCATCCATTGCTTCTTCGACGATGTCGACGTCATCAGCCACTAATAGAGCTTTTCTCACGTCGTCCACTATCACTCGACACAACATGCGCCGCTAATTGGGTAGGTGGGGTGGTGGTGTTCAAACACTTCCTGAGGCTGCTTGGTCGTTGGTGTGATCCCGACCGCCTCCAGACGAAGGAGACTCTTTGGCAACAACAGGACCCAACTCTTGCAATTGCCAAGCCGTGGCAGGGTCTTGTCGTCATCTCCCCCTTGTAGTGCCGAGGAGCCAAATTCTTGTAGCCCGCTTTGACACTAGCCACGGAAACCTTGAAGACGCCAGGGGGCATTGGCCGACTGTGGAACAATTGTTCCTTCGGCTTCACTATCGCCGCCTTCCCACCGTCCACCTTCTGGCCGCTGATGTTGTATAGTATGGTGCACGGGGTTTTGTCGGCCTGCAAAGACATGTCTGCGACGTGAGACATCCGAAAGGCAACGAAAACGGGAGATTATACATATATTGAAGAGGGCCGGTGTGACAGGTAGTTACCGTGAGGGCATCGAGCTCAGCCAAAGACGAAGCCTGCCGAGCACGCCAGAGACGGAGGACGGGCTGCTATGAGCAGGTGTGGTTGCGTGAGCAGGTGCTGGTTGTAGTTTTTTATGTATGTGTGCTAGGTGTGCATAGTCTTTTATGAGAATATTATATGTGTTGCTAGTAACTGAATTGTGTATGTTTTCTTTTATAGTGCTATTTTGTCATCCAGAGTAACTTTGGTAAGGGAATGGGCACTCCAACTGTTGCTAGACAAGCTTAAAGTTAAAATAGTTGGGAACATTTTCTATATATCCTCTCTTATGTAGTGTTGATACTATTGCCGCTTGTTATCAGTTAAGGACTGCAGCCCCTAGTCTTTCATTGAAGAGAACACCATATTGGATGGCCCCGGAGGTGCGCACATATATTCCTTGTACTACTACTAAGTTCTCGTGTTATCAACTTTAAATATCATATTACGCCTTAGAGCTTTAATTAAAGTTGAAGTCCATGTGGGTGCAATTTTCCACTCTCTTTGTAAACATTATACTTCTCCGTACATGGGTGGTCAGCCTCACTTTATGTTCATGTGGATTGCAATTATCCGACTTTTCTTTTTTGCGGTCTTGTATTATTTAATGCCTTGCAAAGAAAAGGTACATTTTACAAAGCATGTTACTGTTACATTGGTTGGTACAGTGTCCAACACAGTTTGTGTAACAAAAGAAACAAGATCTGTTTTTCACTTGATGGGACTAGGAGTTGTTATTTCTTAATAAGAACAGTTAAAGTGACTACTTTTTGGGAATTAGTCTGGTTTAGTATGACATATGTATGATCTGAACTTTAATGACTTTGACTTCAGTTTAGGTACCTAATGGATCTCCAATTTTCATGTTACAAACAAGTCATTATATAATCCAGCTCTTTCATGTTTTTATTATTATTCATACTTGAGTTGCACGCTTGGTTCTATAAGTTCTCTTGGTTGCACCCTTATGCTTATTGAAGTTTAGCTTGTTTCTTTGTTTGCAGATGGTTCGGTCTTCCTTTGTTAAAGACGTAGGCTATGATCTTGCTGTTGATATATGGAGTCTTGGTTGCACCATTATCGAGATGTTCAATGGAAAACCTCCTTGGAGCCAATTGGAAGGGGTAATAACTTGGAGCCTTTTGCAGTAAGCTTATCAGCATGAATTTCATGACTAGTCTGCATAGCATGGAGAAAATAATACGCTGAACCACAACTATGTTTGTCACCACAAAAATTCAGATTTTTTTTACTCTTTTGCTATATTTTTTTGCCAAAAATCCATGTCGCATTAAAACACAATATTTTAGGAAGTTTATGCTATATGCTGCAAGATTATCATCATATGGATAAATGTCTCTGATTTTAAATAAAATGACTAATTTTGTACACTAGACTAATATTCAAAGCATGAAGTTTTTGTTCTCATAACCTCTTGGCGCAGCGCTAGGCGCCCGCTGGCCAGCCCAAACTTTTGACTGGTCGCGTCCTAGCCAACCGATACAACTTCTTCGGGACCGCCTGACGGAGCCTCATTTCTATCCCACTAATAGCTTTGCATGGACGACAGCGCGGCGCATCCGTCCTCGAGGTCGCCTCGCCGTCAACGCCCTGCAGCCACCTCGTCCCCATGGCACCGCTTGTTGCCGGTGATAGCCCCGCCGTGAGTTGTTGTCGTAGTTGCAGAAAAGCCATCATCCCTCCTCGTGCATCGGCACCTTCCTTGAGGTCGCCATACTGTCGATACCCCCTGCAACATCTTGTTCGTCATGGCAGCACCGCTCCTCGCCGGTGGCAGCACCGCCGTGAACAGTTGCAGCTCCTATGCTCACGGTCCCAGCACCGCCCTGACAGTGGATGCAGCTTTCGCCGGTGAGGGTTGCAGCTTTTTCGCCGCCGGTCACATTTTTCGGCACCACCGTCGCCAGCTTTCTGCATCACTGGTTCCAGGAAAAAAAAACGTGCTGGTTCCAGAATTTCCCGGTCCGTCGAATCCTTGGCGCCACCATCGCTAGCTTCCTTTATCACTGGTTCCAACAAAAGCATGTGCTGGTTGTAGCATTTGCGGACGCCAGCTCCAGCACCGCAACTGGTTGCATCATTTGCGGCGGCCGGTTCCAGCTCCGCCGATAGCTAGATCCAGCTCTCCCTTTGCCAGTTGGAGCATTTGTGGCGGCTGGTTCCAGTACCGCAGCTGGTTGCATCATTTGCGGCGGCCGGTTCCAGCTATGCTTCTGTCGGTTGCACCAATCGACCTCGCTGGATGAGCAGTCAATGTTCACGGACCGCAACACCCCCCATGGTCGGGCTTTAGAGCATCCCTGTGGTCCGTGGTCGCAGCTCCGCCTTGGGTGTCGACGCTTATAGCCACAGCGGCGCGCTTGCCGCCCAATAGCCACGCTTGATGGGGGAGGCGTTGGTCACGGCAGCGTGAAAAATATGGTGGGAGGCCATGGAAGAAGAGGGGGGGGGGGGGTGCAGGCATGGCCATGAGACGGTGGTGGTGGTTGGGCATCTCGCGGCGACGGGCGTGGCCATCAGTCCGCGGTGGTGCCATGATCCGTTGCTTGGAGATGAAAGAAACAAGAGGGATGAAAACGAGTGGATGAGAGCCCTCGCGAGTAGATAAGGTAGGTGTGGCGTCGGCAGTGCGTGGCCCCATCAGCTGTGTGGCATAGCGCGGGCTGTGATCCACGCGAATCACATGATGTGATCGGAGGGCGCGTGAGTGGCCGGCCGAGCGTTCTGCCGGTCAACCGTAGGGAATCATTTACCTAATCTCTTGTCAGAGTTTTCGTTCTCATGATCTCTTGACAGAGATGGAACATAAATATCAGCCTAGAGGGCCTAATAATAAGCTATAATAGTTTGATGTTTAATTAGTGGATTGTGAGGGGAAGTCTAATATGGACGTATGTTCATATGCACACATAAATAGGTGTGGAAGGTAACTGAAAGTGTTGTCACGAGTTATTGATCATTGGTAACTTGTAGTCTGGTTATCAACACCATAAAGTTGTACGAAAAAACTAATTTATAAGAAAACTTTTTCCTACTACAGCCTGCTGCAATGTTCAAGGTTTTGAATAAGGATCCACCGCTTCCTGACAATTTATCACACGAGGCAAAGGATTTTCTGGAATGTTGTTTCAAGAGGAATCCAGCAGTGAGGCCAAGCGCAAGCCAGTTGTTGAACCATCCGTTTATCAGGAATTCAAGTCATTACAGCGAGCATGTTCAAGAAGTCATTATTGCAGGCTGTGAGGAAGTCATTCGAGCAAGCTGTGGACCATCCTTAACAAGGGAAACTACAACTAGGTGAGCAGCTTGGTTTCCTTTATTGTCAAGTCAAGTAGAGTGGTTCAATTATTCAATTTTCTTTGCTGATCCTAATATACCTTCATCTTCTATTGCCAGTGGAGCAAATGATGCTAGGCCTTCCGAATCATTAGCTTCACGATTAACTTCGCAACCAGTCCAGGTAACCACACCTTATTTCCCCCTAGAACTTTAGGTTTTGCCTCCAATTCCGTTTCTTAAGCATGCCAGCATTGGGATCTACACTTTGCAACCTAGAATGGTTACATCGTAACATTTCAGTAAGATCGCAGTAGACGTTCTCATACAAATCCCAAGTCATCAACAAAATGGACAAATAAATAACACCCAGAATCCCAGACTAGAAAATATATTTGTTCAATGCATAGAGAAAGCGTGTACAACAAAAGATATATATAATTTTTTGCAAACCCTCGGTTTTGAATCTGCAGTGTACATCAACAAAATGTACAAATAAATGGCACACTCTGTTAATACGGGCTCTGCAGACTGCAAAACCCTCTACTTATTTTTCTTCAGTAGACTGTCGTTGGGGAAAAACACCACTTAAGATTTCTGGTTCCTGCAGCAGAATATTGCTCCAAGTGCTCTCATCCCAAATCCATTGTTAGTTGGGCCCCACAAACTATTTTGTAACAATTTCTGTCCGACACATCACCAAGGACCCCCGCCATATGGACACCACATCTGATGGCCTCTTCCACTCGTCTGCTTGGTAGCTCAACCGCTTGCCTTAACGCCTCCGCATTGCTCCGCTTGAATCCTCGAGCGACCATGCCCTCTGCCCTCTTTCCCCATCCTAACCAGGGTCTGCCAGTCTCCTCCGATCCCATTCCATCCCAGCGAAGCAAAAAAGTTAAAAGATGTTGGTGGTGCGGTGCATATGTATAGTTCTGTTCCTACCTGCTTGGTTATTATTTGCACTTTTCGTTCTTGGATGTATATAGAGTGTTTTCTGTGGTTCTGCATATTGTCATATTGTAGTTTGAGGGTTAGTTTGAATGTGATGTTGCCTTTTGTTATGTGACATCCTGAAAAACCTGTTGTTCTAACTCTTCTATTAAGTTGCTTTAGTTTTTTCCTGTAATGTTACATTATATTATTCTTTGCTTGACGCACAACCTCACCATTTTGTATACATTCAACATCTCACCATTTTGTAGATTATTTAACTAATGTCGCTCAAGCTGAAGCTGCATACTCCTATGCTACGGCCGCTCACCACATTACGAGTTCCAATCGAATATTCTGCGACTATCATTATGTGTAGCACCGGCGCAGCGTAGCATGCTAGTCCTTCAAGTGTCATTTGCCGCTATAAAGCAGCTCCCCCACAGGCGTATAGCTCACTCTCACAAGCACGCGCCACTCGCCTCACTTGCTTACGGTTCTCTGAATGAGCAGGATGCCGGACAGAGGAAGAAGCACGATGGGGACTGGAACCCCAACTCCCCAAAAGAGGCATCATCATCAAAACGATCTTCAGGGACTGGATTGGCGGACATACCGAGAAGCAGAGCCCCACCACCACGACAAGTTCTGACGGCAGGGGCGGCTGCGACGGCTCCTAGAGATTGAGCATGGTTGCACACGCACATCGGAGGTGGTTAGTTTGTGCTTATGTTGTACTGCTGAAATATTCCATTTCATATTAAGGAGCGGGAATAGTTTTCAAGTTTCTATGGACCAGCCTAGTGGGCAAAGAAAAGAAACAGCGACCAAGAGGTGTACTACAAACACAGCAGCAGCGACAAAATACAGGCGTCACATCCCATGCCTGCGTCCCTGTCTTCTCCACAAGACAGGATCAGCAGTTTGCGTGCGTTCCGCTTGCGTCTCCGGCCGGCGGAATTGCAGTGTGCACGTGCTTGTCCTTCGGATCCATCTAGCAGCCGGCTTGCTTTCTACTTCTATGTATTACATAGTTTTTTAAACATCAGTCAACTAGCTTGCTTCTCCTTATCGTCTCCAGCGAGTATTTGTGTTTGTGTCTCGCTTCGTACACGCGTTCTTTGGCAGAAGGAAATTTCCTAACTGAGTCGGGGCCTGTACCAACATTCCGTTCTTCCTGGGCAACATGGTAAGCTTCGACCCGACGGTTCTGACATGGAGGCCCTTTTTGGCCGGCCAGGCATGGACGACGGCAACTAGGAGGAACCCCTTTTTATGGAGGCGTTGGGCTTCATCCAGCGATAAACGTAGATGGTAGGGCGGGCCAGGCTCGAGATCGACGCCATGCTATTGTGCGGCCTCGAGCAGGTGCCAGACGTGCCCAGCCAACGAGCTCGGGTAACACCGTATGTGAATGCGGCAACCAGCGGTGCCCACGTTCAGTTCCTTCCCAGGAGCCTCACAGAGTCCATCACAAGAGCTCGCGGTGGCCGATGACGAGAGGTTACATGTCAAGCTCGACGACTACTGGCCACAGGAGTGCTACTCGTATCTCTGCAAGACGCTTGGATAATGGGAGGAAGGCTTGGCCATGGCGGCGAGGAATTTTGCATGCGTGAACCTGCCATACGAGATTGATGAACAAACAGACTACCTAAAATGCCCCTACATAATCAATATACTACTGAAAATCTGTTATAGTATTGGCTAATCTGAGCCCTCAAATCACAAAAAATGAACATCCCCAATAGACTTGATGTACCGTAGAAGGTCTCTGGGCAAAGGGATGGTCGGCGATGAAATCCACGGCGACCACAATCCCCCGGCTGCACATCCTAAAGCCGCAATGACCATAGTGACGGCGGCGGGTTCGGTACCTTCCTCGTTTACCTCGACGACGGCCTTGTGGATGACATTGTCCACTAATATCGTCAAGCCAGAGTTGTCATCCTCCACCATGTTGGATAGGTCGCCTTCCGGGTAGAATGGCAGCTTGAGCCCCAACTTCTTGAGGATAGTGACGACGTTGTTGTGGAAAGACAGCTTGAACTTTGGCACCCGGAACTCGCTGAGGGCGATCCGTTGCTCCGGAAGGTGGTCGTGCAGAAATCCAGGCCGGGACGCTATCGTGTCCAGCAGTCCCAACAGGCCATCGTGGGCATCCGGGAGGAAGATGCACATCGAGAACTGCGTATGCCTTGGCCTGGCACGATCAAAGCTGGAGTGCACCCACGGATCAGTACGCTGGGATGGTTGAGTGTTGCCTACCCATGGATCATGGTGCGTGGCATAGGGGGTCAGTGCCTCAGTGGGTAACCAGACGGACCAACATGGCCAAATGGATCATGGGGGCCATAGGAATAGGGATTAGGAGGGTAGCCAAACGTACCGCGACCAAGTGCACCATAAGGATATGTCCTAGGATAGGCATACGGAGAGAATGGCCTGCCAAACGGAGGAGGGGGCGGAATGACATTTGGAGGGGTAGGGGCAAATACGGCACGGTGATGGAAGTATGGTGCACCGGGCGTCGGTCGCGGAAGCATGGCAGTCCTGAGGGGCGAATAATTTTGAGACGGACCCTCACGGTTGTACGCATGAGGATGGGCGTACAGAGCAGCACGACCGCCATTGTCACCGGGCTGACCAACACGATTGTGATTGTAGGGATCAGCAGAATTACCATGGCCCAAAGGAGCAGGACGCGCCTGTTCCTTGTGATCTGGGGCAGCCATCTTGTACCGGAGTTTCAGTACCTTGAATCCATTATGCACTGCGACGAACTGCGACTCCCAGCTCTGCATGAAGGGCACGTCGACCTGGCTGCCGTCGAGCCAGTGGAAGGGCTTGTCCGCGGTGTGCCTCCGGTCGAACGGCTGGTCCTCCCACTTGCCCTTGAAGTATATGGCATTGCCGAGCACTACCCGAGTTGTTGCGTTTATCGACCCTGCCGGGAGGACTGAGTCGATGAGGTTCCTCGTCACCTCAGCCACCCACGCGTTGATTTGGCCCCGCGCCTCATCCGGCGCACCGCAGAAGTCGACACTGCTGGCCTCGGCCTTGTACGTGCCCACGACGGCCTCGCGGAAGGCCGGCCTCAGCGGCCGCGTCAGGTCGCTCCACACGCCGCATGCGAACGCCACGCGGGGGCCACCCGAGTCGGACCTGTCCTGGAGCGCGCCCTCCGCCATGCGCGACACCAAGTTCCCGAGCTCGTCACGCGACCGCACGCCGAGGACGCGGAGGATCTCGTCCAGTGTGGCGTCCCGGGCGCCGGCGGCCAGGAGCGCCAGAGCGGTGTAGATGGACAAGGGCGAGAAGACCGGTGGCGAGGCGCCTCGCAAGCCCGGTGGCGAGCGCTGCAAGGCCGCTGGGGCCAGGATTCCCCGTCCGCCCGGTGACTACATCGAACTGCACCGGCGGGTTTCTGGTCAAAGGCAACTGGTATCCGCCAACAATAGGCAGCCGTTGTTCGTTAAGTGCACCACCCTGTTTCGGTTGCACGATCCGCTCCGGGCCTTTGCCAATGGTAGGGTCGACAACATGCCCTGCAAACATGATCACGCCGGAGGCCTCCTCGACTATGAAATACGCGAAAGGACGGTCGGCGACGAAATCCACCATGGGCTCCGGCGGCATCATGGCACGTCCAGGAGACGCGAACATCATGGTGAGAGCCGCAGCTTCCGTGCCTTCCTGGTTGACCTCGACGACAGCCTTATGGATGACCTCTTGAACGAGCAATGGTGGGTGGCGTGTGCCGTCGTCGGCCTCCACCATGCCCGACAGGTCAGAACCCGTGCCGAACGGGAGAACGAGCCCCAGCTGTTTGAGGGTCCCGGCGATTGTGCACGAGAAATCAAGCTTGAACTTGGGAACCCCGAAGTCGCCGACCTTGACGGGCATGCGCGGCAGGTGATGGTGAAGGAAGCCCGGACGGGAGGTTATCTCGTCGACGAGGCTCCGCAGGCCGTCGTGCACGGCGACGAAGCGGCGGGCGGAGTTGCGCATGAACGGCGCGTCGATGGCAGTTCCGTCGAGCCGGCGGAACGGCCTGTCCCTGGTGTCCCTCTCGTGGAACGGCAGGCCCCACTTGCCTTTGAAGTATATGGCGTTGGCGAGGATGACGCCGGGCGCCATGCAAACGTCTTCCGGCGAGACGACCACCTTGATGACGTTCCTCGTGACCTCGGCGACCCAATCATTGATGTGCTGCGCCGCTTCCTCTGCGTTCTCCCGGAAATCCAAGGTGCGCGCCTCCGCCCTGTAGGTGCCGACGACGGCCTCGCGGTAGGCAGGCTTCAGCGGCCGGCTCTTGTCGTTCCACACGCCACACGCGAACCCGACGCTCGGCCCGCCGGATCCGGACAGGTCCTGGAGCGCGCGGTCCGCCATGTGGGAGACGGACTCCTCGAGCTCGTCGCGGGTGCGCGCGCCCAGGAGGCGGAGGACCTCGTCCAGGGTGTCTCATTCTGGTATTCATTTTGGTATTGTACTGAGTGTTTTGGTATTTTGGTATTCCACCGTGGGCATTGGCTGAGTGTTTTTTTCTTCCTCAGATTTTTAGGCTTTTGGTATTCCCATCAAAACGTGCACCTCTCATTTGTATAGTTTGTCATTTCTTTTCTAATTATATATGTATAGTCTGTCATTTCTTTTGGCATTCCCTTCGACACGTGCACCTCTCATAATTTCATCAACAAAGAATTAACATTTCGATAAAAGGAAGAACCCCGACGCAAAAAAAAAAAATGTTCCTTAGCTTAGCTACGGTTACGCCCGGCATTCCGGCGAGGCGTTATCTAGGGCGAAGTCGAGCGGCGTCTTGACGGCGTAGTTGAATGTTATGGGCTTGCCGTTGAAGATGGGCCAGCCGCTGTTGATGAGGCACAGCCCTTCCTCCCGGTTCAGCAGGCTGATCTTGCTCGTGTCGAAGAGCACCGCCTTCACCTCGCCGAGGTTGCAGGACATCACCACGCCGCTCTGCGGGCACGAGCACAGGTTCTCCACCGTCACGTTGTGCTCCGGCACGTTCAGGACCAGCCGCCCCGTCAACACCGACGAGACGCGGATGTCCTCCGGCTGGCACGGCCCCGGGTCGCCACCAGCGTCACCTGCGGACACGTTGTCAACGGTACGTAAGATCGAAGGATGGATGAGATTAAACTGCGACCACGAAGTATTATACATTATTCTTGCGTACCTGTATGGACAAGAGCTGCAACGAAGAGCAGGACGAGGATGCAGGTCTTGGACGCCATGGCTGAAGAGCTAAGGACAATTTAGTTCAGGAGAAGCTTTGATTTATTTATTTTTTTGAAGTAAAGGAGAAGCTTTGATGTGAATGAAGATTGCTTGGCCAGCTATTATATAGGCCCGCCGGCTCATACACACGGAGTATCGATCGGATATAGATCGATCCCGAGTTCGGTGCTTCCGTTTATGATCTCCTTCCCTGCATGCTCTCTCTCGTGCTAAAATCCCGTAATGATTTGCAGTTTCTTACCAAGTATTTTTGATCTCAACGAAATTAAGGCCGTGAGATTATTCGGTCAGTAGTCATCTTCTAACGAATCCGTGCATTAATTTAAATCTATCTCCAGGAGAGTGCGCACACAGGTTTGGAATGAAATCATCCTCCACGAAAACCGACGAGACAAATAGGATTTGGAATTAGGATTAGGCATATAATTATGGTACAATGGTGTCACAAAAAGGAACGAAATCCATCTATTCTAAACGGAGTAAATTGCAAAAAGAAAAAGAAAAACACTATTGGGGACCCTAAATAAAAAGAAATCACATGCAAACAACAACAGATCTTTTATAGGCCGCGATAACGTCCACACGTGTGGTAAGCAGGGGCGGACCCGACAAAAATGTCCCGGTGTCCACATGCACATTACATACATGTGGTCATGTGGATATCAAACAATGTTATACGTGAAAGTTACATATGCATCAAATACATGGACACTTTTCCATCACTGGTTTTAAATGTTGTAATAGGAAAGATAATATTGTTACTCATGAGCTTTGCGAGGGTAGCTAGGTTCTCTACAACTTATGACTGGTTTCAGGAGCTTATGAATGATATTGTATCCGTTCTCATAGACGATGTAACTGTTATTTCAAATTAATACAATTTTATTTTGGTTAAAAGAAATACACGGGCACTTGTTCTTTACATTAATATCAAATTATGTATTTTGTTTGTGAAAGTCCACATGTAGCATTCCATAATATGCAGCTCATATCCGAAAATTGTCTATTATGTTAGAGCAAATGTACTATGTTAAATCATTTATATATATTTCCATGGGCTAAAATAAAATTAACTAATAAAGCATAATGATTGAATTGTGTGATTAACTATGGAGATTAACCTTGTTGTTGTGCGTCTAGCCGTCAAGGAATAACCCAAACATATGTGAGTTGCTCCCAGAAATTACTAGACGCAGTATTCCAATTCCCAACTTAAACACTCAAAAATTTATAAACCCTAGGCGTACAATTTAGAAAGCAAGAACTAGACTCAACAGAGACATACTCCTGGGATAAATAATCAATTTACCTCTCCAGTTCTCGTGTGATATACGAGTGGGTGAGGGAGTCGGTAGATCGCGACGCTGATTAGTGCGCGCGTAGGCGGCGCCGTGACGAACAAGCGCGGGTCTGCTGTTTACGGTTTGCGGGAGGAGGCGGCCAAAAAGAAGGCGCAGCCGCGCATGTAGCGCTCTGATCGATCGGATGGCAAGCTAGCTAGGGCATGCAATGCGGGGGTGCGAATTTTTGGCTCCCGGGCTCCAGTGAGCCCTTTCTTTTAAATCTTTGAAAATTATATTTCCAAGTTTAAAAAAAATCTAAAAAATGCCGTGAAAACTTCTACATATTCATGACGGATCTGGAAATTTTCGTTCAAAAATATTATGATTTACATGCTGAGTAAAAAGACAAATCTAGGCCCACCAACAAAAACAAAATGGCCCATTTTCATTTACATATTTGTTTTTTTTGTGTACTATGAAACTATATTGTTCTGAAACTTTTTTCGGACGTGTTAAACATGTATTTATATACGTAAAAAAATTCATTTTTTCCGCTGTATAAATATGATTTTGAAAAAAATGGCTCACCGGAGCCCGGCCTCCGTTGGTCATTACCGATGCAATGCGTCTTTTTTTCAGCGAGAATGGGCATGCCGTGCGTGAGTGCACGTCCCTGTCCGCATGGGCCATTAGATGGGCCTGGGTTGCGTCCCCGTCGCTGGCTCATCGCTCCCTATCGAGGAATTTTACCGGTGTCCATGCAGAAAATTTACCGGTGTCATCGCGATACAGAGGTTCCTTATACAAGGTATGCAACAAAATTACCCAGTGTCCTGTGACACTGGGTGGGGCAACGTGGGTCCGCCCCTGGTGGTAAGAGCAACGACATCCTACACGCTCAATGATCACATGTTGTGTCACGTTACGGATGAAGTGACGAAATTGATGATGTCAAAAAAATTCTTTTATCCTTTTAGTTTTTTAAATGTTTTATCTCTAAAATAGAAAATCCGATTGAAAAACCGTTTTCACTATTAAATCTATCGCGACGAGATCTTCGAAAATAGATATCATATTGATATGTTTCGACGACTTTTTTGAATTAAACATTTTCATGCCTATTGCGCATAAATTGTCATCATGATTACACTGAAGTTGTCATGATATATTTCAACTACATTTTCTTCTACGTTTAAATATACTTTGGCATGTTATAAAAAAAGAAATTAGCAAACTAAATTTGTCATGATGAATTACTATAATTTATCATGATCAATAAAATAATTTTGACATGGTTCATAAGTAAAAAATAAATATGTCGTCGATTATTTTAAAAATGTGTGGTCACTGGTCAAATTTGCCATCAACCATAACTAAAATTGCCATGGTAATTGTTTAAATTTGCCATGATACATGCACTAAAATTTGCCATGATTCATACAAAAAATGGTTTTCATGTTCAAAATACTAGAATTTTAATGGTCAAAATACTAAAATTGCCATGATCTATAAACTCAATTTGCCATGATGAATTACCAAAAGTTGCCACGATCCATGAATTAAATTTGCCGTGGTTAATTACTAAAATTTGCCATGGCCAATTAATAAAAATTGCCTTGAAAAATAGTTGAAATACAATGGTAGCTTTAAATCAAGAAGAAAAACTAGATGAAACAATGTCATGGCAACTTCATTGTAAATCCTATGGCAACTTCAGTGTAAACATGTGGCAAATGGTAGCCAAAAAACTCATCGAAACATATCAATATGAGATCTTGTTTTAAAGAACTCGTCGAGACGGATTTAATTGTGAAAACGGATTTTTAATTGGATCTTTTATTTAAAAGATAAAATATTTTTAAGTCTAAAAACCAAAAAGATTTCGCTGAAGTCATATGTTTGATGTAACAAGATGAATGATTATAGAGGCGTGTGGACCATGTTGCCTCATGCAACACGTGTGTACGTTATCATTTAGGTTTTTTACTGATAGTTTGCAGAAAGCACCAATCCGTCACCTAAGCAATGGATGGTGTTGAATCAGACTAGTGGATCCTCCGTCGGTCCTGACGTGGCACCAAAATCAAATCGTTTGAATAGAATGTTCACCTTCACGTAGGATCCACTTGTCGGCATATACACTCGACTTTATCTACCTCTATTTTTTTGTGACATTTTATTAAACAGCTCGCATACTGCTCCCATAACCGACCACCCCCACTGCAAGTGGAGAATCTAGAAAGAAAGTGAAGGGTGGGCTCGAAGTTTACGTGAGAAAATTAAAAGATTACTTGAAGCAAAAAAACAGCCATCTCCTAATCTTTTTGTGCAAATAAACTAAAAAAAAATCCATATCACTACTAGAAATATGTAGGATTTGCTGGATTTTTCGGGTTCATTTTAAAACATTAAATTTTGAACAAAAAATTGAATATGTTGAGCGAGATAGTCATTACCCCAAATCCACTCGCCCAAATAAGCTCAAATTTCCCAGAATACTACCGGAAACATGCAATATTTACTAGATTTTTTGGATATTTTGAAAAATACCAAATTTTGAACAAAATTTTTGTATCTATTCATTATAATAGCCATTATCTCCAAATCCATTTGTCCAAATAAGCTCAAATTTTCCCAGATAACTATTGGAAACATGGTCGGAGGGGAGGCAGCGTCCGACAGGGAGGCATCGTCCAACGGTGGGGAGGGGAGGCGGCGTCCGGTGGCTAGTTTTGGTGTCTGGCTGGCTACTACATGTGCGCGTGGGGAGTGGCTACCTACTCATGCACATAGTGGCTGGTTAGATGCGATTTTGCTTAGGTCGGTTGGTTGCTAGGCCAAATTTGAAGGGTAAGCTGAAGCCTATCGAAGCCTCCTTGGTGGATTCGCCACTACCCACTGATACGTTCATTTTGCATCATGATTTTTTATTACTATCTACTTCATTCTTGTCCATTATTCCACATTTTTATACAATTCTTCTGTCTGTTCTCTCTGAATATACAAGGTACATCACAACGAGGGAAATATCTGAAAACTGGAATACTCGACCGGAAAACCGAGAAAAAGATAGAAAAATCACCAGACTCCAAATGACCTGAAACTTCACGGAGAATATTTTTGGAATATTTAAGAATTTCTGGGACCAAAGTATACCAGAGGGGGCCCACCAGCAGTCGACAAGCCAGCAGGGGGTGCCCCCTGGGTTGCGTCCTGGTAGCTTGTGGGGCCCCTCCTAGCCCTCCAACGCCCCTCTTCTCCTATATGGTGGGTTTTACCCTAAAAAATCATAAGAAAACTTTTGGGATGAAGCGCCGCCATCTCGAGGCAAAAACCTGGGTAATGGCCCTTTTGCACTCCAGCAGTCAGATTCTGTAGGGGAAATTCCATTTCGGGAGGGGGAGATCGAAGCCACCGTCATCACCAACGCTTCCTTCTTCGTGGGAGGACGAATATTCATCAACATCTTCACCAACACCATCTCATCTCCAACCCTAGTTCATCTCTTGTATTCAATCATTATCTCAAAACCTCAGGTTGGTACCTATGGGTTACTAGTTGTGTTGATTACATCTTGTAGTTGATGCTTGTTGGATTACTTGGTGTAAGAAATTATGTTCAGATCCTTAATAATAGTAATAATAATTATTATTATACCACTGATCTTGAACATGTTGATGAGGTGTGAGTAGTTACTATTGTTCCTTAGGACATGGGGGAAGTCTTTTTATAATTAATCTTGTGAAGTTGGTATGTGTTTGATATTTTGATGATATTTATGTTGTTACTTCTCTTAGTGGTGTCATGTGAACGTCGACTACATGACACTTGACTATGTTATGGTCCTAAGGGAAGTCATTGTGGAGTAACAAGTAGATGATGGGTTGCTAGAGTGACAGGAGCTTAAACCCCAATTTATGTGTTGCTTCATAAGGGGCTAATTTGGATCCACACGTTTCATGCTAGGGTTAGATTTATCTTAATTCTTCTTTCATAGTTGTGGATGCTTGCGAAAGGGGGTAATCATAAGTAGGTTGTTAGTTCAAGTAAGAACAACACCTTAGCACCGGTCCATCCACATATAAAATTATCAAAGTAGCGAATGTGAATCAAGTTAACATGATGAACATGACTAGACAGAAATTCCCATGTGTCCTCAGGAGCGCTTGCTTAATATAAGAGTACTTCCAGGCCTGTCCTTTGCTACAAATAGGATTGGGCTACCTTGCTGCACCTTTTTTACTATTGTCACTTGTTACTTATTATGAATTATCCTACTACAAAACTATCTATTATTGTTACTCACAACACTTGCAAAGAATACCTTGCTGAAAACCGCTTGTTATTTCCTTCTGCTCCTCGTTGGGTTCGACACTCTTACTTGTCGAAAAGACTACGATTGATGCCCTATACATGTGGGTCATCAAGACTCTTTTCTAGCGCCGTTGTCGGGGAGTGAAGCGCCTTTGGCAAGTGGAAATTGGTAAGGAAACATTTTCTATATGTGCTGAAATTTAGTGTTACTCGTCACTATGAAGGGTCACCATTTGAGTGGCTTGTTCGGGGCATCTTTGCCTCGAACAGAAGTTGAAGAAGTTGTTTCTCAACCTACTAAACCTACTGAAAATATTTATTATGATATTCCTTTGGGTATGGTAGAGAAACTGTGAGCTAATCCATATGATCGTTCAAATCATCTCAATTACCATTTGATATATGTCGATGAGATTGTGGATTGTTTAAGCTTTCAAGTCTACCCAAAGATAAAGTTAAGAATAAAGTTTTCCCTTTATCTTTGGAGGGAAAAGCATTAATTTGGTACATGTTATTGGATGATATTGGATCATGGCACTGGAATCACTTGAAGCTAGAATTTCATTAGAAGTTTTGTCCTGTGCATCTAGTCCGCTGTGATCAGAACTATATTTATAATTGCTGGCCTCGTGAAGGAGAAAGTATCGCTCAAGCTTGGGGGAGGCTTAAATCTATGATGCACACTTTTGCCAACCATGAGCTTGCAAGAGAAATGATTATACAAAAAATTTATGCTCGACATGCTAATGGTTCCTACATGAAGAAGACTATTCAATTCAAATGAGATCTTTTGGAAAGAATTAAACGCAACTCTAAATATTGGGAACTCGATGAAGGTAAAGAGTCAGGTATACAACTTAATTTTGATTGTGTTAAATCTTTTATGGAAGCTAATTCCTTTCATGAGTTTAGCATTAAATATGGTATTGACTCCAAAATAGTAGCTACTTTCTATGAATCATCTGCTACTCATGTTGATCTTCCCAAAAAAAGTGGTTTAAATATCATCCTCCCATTGAAAAACCATTAGAGGAACCTATTAAAATTAAGAAGGAAGAAATAGTTGTTAGTCATGTTGATCCAATTGTTCCCACTACTTACACTGAGAAACCTCCTTTTCCTGTTAGAATTAAGGAATATGCTAAGGCTACAATTGTGGTAGACTATAACTGTGAATTAAGATAAACTCTATGAGCTCCAAAACCAAAAGTGTGAGTATGAATCTAGGTTTAAAAGGATGAGCCTCGCTATCGATTTCAGGATTCCGGAGACAAGAGCTTCTTTCTTTGATGGGGAACCTATGCCTTGCAAGATGAAGGATCACCTCACACTACCACCATCATGGAAGAGCACTTGACTACATGGGTATGGGCACCACTCTTGGTTTGTCCCAAGCTTGGAGGAGGTGCACCGGTATCGTATCTGTTGGGGAACATAGTAACAATTCAAAAAAATTCCTACGTGTCACCAAGATCAATCTAGGAAATCCTAGAAACGAGCAAAGGGGTAGAGCATCTTTATACCTTTGAAGATCGCTAAGAGGAAGCGTTACTAGAACGCGGTTGATGGAGTCGTACTCGTAGCAATTCAGATCACGGTGGATTCCGATCTAAGCACCGAACAACGGCGCCTCCGCGTTGAACACCTCCGGCAGAGGTCTCCCTCCGGTGACGTGTCCAATGCTTTGATCCAGCAAGGAGGAAGGAGAGGTCAAGGGAGAGCTCCGACAGCACGACGGTGTGGTGACGGTGGAGCTTGCGGTTCTCCGGCAGAGCTTCGCCAAGCGCTACGGAGGACGAGGAGGAGGAGAGGGGATGCACCGAGGGAGATTGGTGTGCTCCAATAGCCCCAAGGGCTCCAATATATATAGGAGGAGGAGGAGGGGCGGCGCACCCCCTAGGGTTCCCACCCTAGGGCGGCGGCCAGCCCTAGATGGCCCTTGGGGCCGACGACCAAGAGAGGGGAGAGGGGGAGGCGCACTAGGGTGGGCCTAGGGCCCATCTGCGCTAGGGTTTGTCCCCCCTTGCTCCTTTGCCGCGCCTTGGGCCTGGTGGGAGGCGCACTAGCCCACCTAAGGGCTGGTTCCCTCCAACTTTTGTCCCACGCAGGACTCTGGTGCCAGTAGCCCCTCACGGTGGACCCTCGGAACCCTTCCGGTGGTCCAGGTATGTTACCGATGATGCCCGGAACCCTTCCGGTGACCAATTCCTCAATTCCTCTATATCAATCTGTACCTCCGGACTATTCCGGAACTCCTCGTTATGTCCGGGATCTCATCCGGGACTCCAAACAACCTTTGGTAACCACTTACACTATTCCCATATAACCCTAGCGTCATCGAACCTTAAGTGTGTAGACCCAATAGGCTTGGGAACCATGCAATCATGATCGAGACACCTCTCCGGTCAATAACCAATAGCGGGATCTGGATACCCATATTGGCTCCCACATGTTCCACGATGACCTCATCGGATGAACCACGATGTCGGGGATTCAATTAATCCCATATACAATTCCCTTTGTCCATCGGTATGTTACTTGCCCTAGATTCGATCGCCGGTATCCCTATACCTTGTTCAATCTCGTTACCGGCAAGTCTCTTTACTCGTTACGTAACACATGATCCCGTGACTAACTCCTTAGCACATTGAGCTCATTATGATGATGTATTACCGAGTGGGCCCAGAGATACCTCTCCGTCACACGGAGTGACAAATCCTAGTCTCGATTCGTACCAACCCAACAGACACTTTCGGAGATACCTGTAGTGCACCTTTATAGTCACCCAGTTACGTTGTGAAGTTTGATACACCCAAAGCATTCCACGGTATCCGGGAGTTGCACAATCTCATGGTCTAAGGAAACGATACTTGACATTAGAAAAGCTCTAGCATACGAACTACACGATCTTGTGCCATGCTTAGGATTGGGTCTTGTCCATCACATCATTCTCCTAATGATGCGATCCCGTTATCAACGACATCCAATGTCCATGTTCAGGAAACCATGACCATCTATTGATCAACGAGCTAGTCAACTAGAGGCTCACTAGGGACATGGTGTGGTCTATGTATTCACACATGTATTACAGTTTCCGGTTAATACAATTATAGCATGAACAATAGATAATTATCATGAACAAGGAAATATAATAATAACCATTTTATTATTGCCTCTAGGGCATATTTCCAATAGTATCACCATCACTTTTATCACCATTATCTAGTTTAGTTCGATCTTTAGTTATTCATGATTTAGAGAGTTAGAATTTCAGATTTGCTCTATTTAGAATTTTACTTTGATATCTACCTATCCTTGTAACCGAGTGTGAGAGTTATATAATAAAGTTAGTTGAGTTTGTGTACCTTACCCCTGCATGCACCCATCATCTTAGCATGGCAATAAAAGGCATAGAAAAAGATCATGTGCTTATCTGATGAGAAGTAATGACTTCACATAGAAAAGTGGTGTAAGTAATAAAAAAGTGTTGAAAACCAACAAACATAATATTAGTAATTGGTATGATCTATGCAAAAGTATGGTAGAGAAGAGGAGATTTACATATAAATATACTATGTTGAACACCTTCTATGATTGTGAGCTCCCATCAAAATATTAGATAATGAACAAGTGTTAGAGTTGGACATGGAAGACAACATAATGATCATGGTTGTTTACATTTGCATAGAAGTTATATGGTATTGGATCCCTTAACTTGTGATGCTTTCTTATGATCTTTTGCTAGCCCAAAGATTTGCACTAAGTAGAGATACTAGTTGTGCATCCATAACCTTAAACTCAGTTTCTTTCCATGATTGTCCACCATAACTACCTATGGATTGAATAGTATCCTTCAAGTAAGTTTTCATTTGTGCACAAGGCAATAAAAATTGCCTCTAAGCATGTAAGCTCTTTTATTGTAAGGGAAAGTAAGCTTTGTACGATCTAGTGATGGTGAAGAAATAAAAGCGACAGAGTGCATAATAAAGTTCACTATCACAAGGGGCAATATAAAGTGCTGTTCCTTTGCATTAAGAGATTCCACATATCAAACAAATAAAATCTCACGACAACCTTTGCTTCCCTCTGCGAAGGACCTATCTTTTACATTCTTACAAAATTTCATTTTCATACAAGAGTCAATAGTGTTTCCCCTTGTTCCTATTCACCAACTCTTTAGTGGCAAGCATTGTGTGTGAAGGAAAGATCCAAACAAATATATCCAGTTGAATGTATATGATCATGATCCATAATTGTTGACATTATCCTTGAGGTAAATAAGTTGGGTGGCAGGAACAATAAATCCCCCATCTTCCTATGTGTCCCATGGAATCACTCGCTACAAAAATATGCAATGTGTGTCAACAATCATAGAAGGCTACATTATAGTTGAATATGTGAACTTTCTATAAACACAAGCTCTTACATAGACTCTTCTCTCGGTTACAATAGCTATGATTATCTCAATGACTAATGTCATTGCTTGTCGGTTCTCAACAAAGATTATGCTTCATACTTCTTCAATAGTGAATAGATTATTACTTGTTTATGAGAAGTTATATGATGAAAAGCTTGCTGATGTCATGTTATTCATGATGCCCTCTTGCCCGTATTCGATTTTTATCGACACCCCTCTCTTAAATTATGCGGTCATTATTTTAGAGTTCGGCTTTCACTTGAGGACAAGCGAGGTCTAAGCTTGGGGGAGTTGACATGTCCATTTTGCATCATGATTTATTATTCCTATTTCCATTATTCCACATCATTATACAATCATTATGCCTTTTCTCTCCGAATATGCAAGGCACATCACAAGGAGGGAAATAGTTGGAAATTGGAATAGTAGACCAAAAAACCGAGAAAATGACAGAAAAATCACCAGACTCCAAATCTCTATGTCATATTGTAGACACTGCTACCACGCTTCACTTGGAGCTATTCCAGATGGCTACTCCACTATACGTATCTGGATTGCTACTAAGAGTCATCTGGATGGCTACTCTAAGCTTGCATCGACATAACCCTTTCCGACGAACTCTTTATCACCTCCATAATCGAGAAATATTTCCTTAGTCCTCTAGTTACTAAGGATAATTTTGACCGCTGTCCAGTGATCCACTCCTGGATCACTCTTGTACCCCTTGACAGACTCATGGCAAGGCACACATAGGTGCGGTACACAGCATATCATACTATATAGAGCTTATGTCTAAGGCATAGGGGACGACCTTCGTCCTTTCTCTTTCTTCTTCCGTGGTCGAGCTTTGAGTCTTACTCAACTCCACACCTTCCAAATCAGGCAAGAACTCCTTCTTTGACTGATCCATTTTGAACTCTTTCAAAATCTTGTCTAGGTATGTACTCATTGAAAGTCTCATCAAGCATCTTAATCTATCTCTATAGATCTTGATGCCAAACAATTAGATAGCTTTATCCAAGTCTTCCTTTGGAAAACTCCTTTTCAAACAACCCTTTATGTTTTCCATAAATTCTACATCATTTCTTATCAACAATATGTCAACCACATATACATATCAGAAATTCTATAGTGCTCCCACTCACTTTCTTGTGAATACAAGTTTCTCGTAAACTTTGTATAAACTCAAAAACTTTGATCACCTCATCAAAGCGTATATTCCAACTCCGAGATGCTTGCTCCAGTCCATAGAAAGATTGCTGGAGCTTGCATACCTTTTAGCATCCTTAGGATCGACAAAACTTTCCGGATGTATCATATACAACCTTTCCTTATGAAAACCGTTAAGGAAAGTATGTTTTGACATCCATCTGCCAAATCTAATAACCGAAAAATGCAGCAACTGCTAACATAATTTCAACAGACTTTTAGCATCGCTACGGGTAAGAAAATCTCATCGCGGTCAACTCCTTGAACTTGGCGGAAACTTCTTTGCGACAAGTCGAGCTTTATAAATGGTGACATTCACCATCAGCGTTCGTCTTCATCTTAAAGGTCCATTTTTACTTAACGACCTGTCGTTCAATGGGCAAGTCTACCAAAGTCCATACTTGGTATTCATACATGGATCCTTTCTCGGACTTCATGGCTCCTAGCCATTTGTTGGAATTCGGGCCCACCATCGCTACTTCATAGTTCGTAGGTTCATCGTTGTCCAACAACATGACCTCCAAGACAGGGTTGTCGTACCACTAAGGAGCAGTACACGTCCTTGCCGACCTACGAGGTTTGATAGTAACTTGATCCGAAGCTTCATGATCATCATCATTAACTTCCTCTTCAATTAATGTAGGCTCCACAAAAACATCTTTCTGTGCTGTGCTACTCTTTGGTTGAAACAAAGGTTCAACAACTTCATCAAGTTCTATCTTCCTCCCACTCAATTCTTTCAAGAGAAACTCTTTCTCGAGAAAGGGACCGGTTTTAGCAACAAACTTTTTACACTCGGATCTGAGATAGAAAGTATACCCAACTGTTCTTAGGGTATCCTATGAAGTTGCACTTTTCCGCTTTGGGTTCGAGCTTATCACACATAAGTGTCGCATTCCCAAACTCCAAGAAATGACTGCTTATGTTTCTATCAAACCATTATTCATACGGTCTCATCTCAATGGATTTAGATGGTGCCCTTTTTAAAGTGAATGTAGTTGTCTCTAATGCATAACCCCCAAAACGATAGTGGCAAAACGATAAGAGACATCATAGTACGCACCATATCCAATAGAGCACGACTACGACGTTCGGACACACCATCACACAATGGTGTTCCAGGTGGCATGAGTTGTGAAACAACTTTCATATTGTCTTAAGTTGTATACCAAACTCGTAACTTAGATCTTCACCTCCACGATCATATCGTAGACATTTTAATCTTCTTGGCACGATGATCTCAAACTTCACTCTGAATTTGCTTGAACTTTTCAAACGTTTCAGACTTGTGTTTCATTAAGTAAATATGCTCATATCTACTCAAGTCATCAGTGAAGGTAAGAAAATAATGATATTCAACGCACGCTACAACACTCATTGGACCGCATACATCAACATGTATTGTTTCCAATAAGTTACTAGCCCGCTCCATCATACCGAAAACGAGGTCTTTAGTCATCTTGCCCAGGAGGCATGGTCCGCATGTCTCAACCGATTCGAAATCGAATGAGTCCAAGATCCATCAACATGGAGTTTCTTCATGTGATTTATACCAATATGACATTTAGCGGTAGTGCCACAAGTATGTGGTACTATCATTATTAACTTTGTATCTTTTGGTACCAATCTTATAAACACGTGTATTACTAGGATCAAGATTCAATAAACCATTATTCATATGGTGCATGACCATTGAAGGCATTACTCATGTAAACAGAATAACCATTATTCTCTAACTTACATGAATAACCATATTGCACTAAACGCGATCTAATCACATTCATGCTCAACGCAAACACCAAATAACATTTATTTAGGTTTATCACTAATCCCGGAGGTAGAGAGAGCATGCGATGGTGATCACATCAACCTTGGAAACACTTCCAACACATCGTCACCTTACACTTAGCTAGCCTCCTTTTATTCTATAGCTTTTATTTCCAGTTGCTAACATTTAGCAACCGAACCGGTATCCAATATCCAGGTGCTACTAGGAGTACCGGCAAGGTACACATCAATGACACGTATATCAAATATACTTCTGTCGACGTTGCCAGCCTTCTTATCTACCAAGTATCTAGGGTTGTTTTGCTTCAGCGACCATTCCTCTCATAATAGAAGCAGTTAGTCTCGGGTTTGGGTTCCACCTTGGGTTTCTTTACTGGAGCAACAACTGGCTTTCCATCCATGAATTTTCCCTTCTTGCCCTTGCCCTTTGTGAAACTAGTGATTTTACTAACCATCAACACTTGATGCTCCTTCTTGATTTCTACCTTTGTGGTGTCAAACATCGCGAAAGCTCAGGGATCATTATTTCCATCCCTGGCATTTTATAGTTCATCACGAAGCTCTAGTAGCTTAGTGACAGTGACTTGGAGACCTATATCAATCACTATCTTATCTAGAAGATCAACTCCCACTCGATTCAAGCAATTGTAGTACCCAGACAGTCTGAGCACATGCTGAGCTATTCTCCTTCATCTTGCAGGCAAAGAATCTTGTTGGAGGTCTCATACCTCTCAACACGGGAACATGCCTGAGATCCCAATTTCAGCTCTTAGAACATCTCATATGTTCTGTGACATTCAAAAGGTTTTGGAGCCTCAATTCTAAGCTGTAATGCAAGACACACTGAACTATCAAGTAGTCATCAGAATGTGCCTGTCAGATGTTCACAACATCTACAGACGACGCTTGAGGGGGTGCGCACCGAGCGGTGCATCAAGGACATAAGTTTTGTGTGCAGCAATGAGGACAATCCTCAGATCACGGACCCAGTCCGCATTATTTCTACCATCATCTTTCAACTTACTTTTCTCTAGGAACGTATCAATAAAACAGGGGAGCTACAGCGCGAGCTATCTACAACATAATTTGCAAAGACACTTTAGACTATGTTCATGACAATTAAGTTCATCTAATCAAATTATTTAATGAACTCCCACTCAGATAGACATCCCTCTAGTCACTAAGTGATACATGATCCATATCGACTAGGCCATGTCCGATCATCACGTGAGACGGACTAGTCATCAATGGTGAACATCTCCATGTTGATCGCATCTACTATATGACTCATGTTCGACCTTTCGGTCTCTCGTGTTTCGAGGCCATGTCTGTACATGCTAGGCTCGTCAAGTCAACCTAAGTGTTTTGCGTGTGTAAATATGGCTTACACCCGTTGTATGCGAACGTTAGAATCTATCACACTCGATCATCACATACTGCTTCGAAACAACGATCCTTCGCAACGGTGCACACTTAGGGGGAACACATTTATTGAAATTTTAGTGAGGGATCATCTTATTTATGCTACCGTCGTTCTAAGCAAATAAGATGTGAGAACATGATCACCATCACATATAAGTCATAAAGTGACATGATATGGCCAATATCATCTTGCGCCTTTGATCTCCATCTTCAGGGCGCGGCATGACCGCCATCATCACCAGCACGACACCATGATCTCCATCATCATGATCTCCATCATCGTGTCTTCATGAAGTTGTTTCGCCAACTATTACTTCTACTATTATGGCTAACGGTTAGCAATAAAGTAAAGTAATTACATGGCGTTTTTGATTGACACGCAGGTCATACAATAAATTAAGACAACTCCTATGGCTCCTGCCGGTTGTCATACTCATCGAGATGCAAGTCGTGATTCCTATTAGAAGAACATGATCAATCTCATACATCACATATATTTCATCACATCCTTTTGGCCATATCACATCACATAGCATACCCTGCAAAAACAAGTTAGACATCCTCTAATTGTTGTTGCAAGTTTTACGTGGCTGCTATGGGTTTCTAGCAAGAACGTTTCTTACCTACGTAAGAGCCACAACGGTGATATGCCAATTGCTATTTACCCTTCATAAGGACCCTCTTCATCGAATCCGATCCAACTAAAGTGGGAGAGACAGACACCCGCTAGCCACCTTGTGCAACAATTGCATGTCAGGCGGTGGAACCAGTCTCACGTAAGCGTATGTGTAAAGTCGGTCCGGGCTGCTTTATCCCACAATGCCATCGAATCAAGATAAGACTAGTAACGGCAAGCAAATTGACCAAATCATCACCCACAACTACTTGTGTTCTACTCGTGCATAGAATCTATGCATAGACCTAGCTCTGATACCAATGTTGGGGAACATAGTAACAATTCAAAAAAATCCTACGTGTCACCAAGATCAATCTAGGAAATGCTAGCAACGAGCAAAGGGGTAGAGCATCTTCATACCTTTGAAGATCGCTAAGCGGAAGCATTACTAGAACGCGGTTGATGGAGTCGTACTCGTAGCGATTCAGACCGCAGTGGATTCCGATCTAAGCATCGAACAACGACGCCTCCGCGTTCAACACACATGCAGCCCGGTGACGTCTCCAACGCCTTGATCCAGCAAGGAGGAAGGAGAGGTTGAGGGAGAGCTCCGGCAGCACGATGGCATGGTGACCGTGGAGCTTGCGGTTCTCCAACAGAGCTTCGCCAAGCGCTACGGAGGACGAGGAGGAGGAGAGGGGCTACGCCGAGGGAGATTGGTGTGCTCCAACAGCCCCAAGGGCTCCACTATTTATAGGAGGAGGAGGAGGGGGGACACCCCCTAGGATTCCCACCCTAGGGCAGCGGCCAGCCCTAGATGGCCCTTGGGGCCGACGGCCAACAGAGGGGAGAGGGGGGAGGCGCCCTAGGGTGGGCCTAGGGCCCATCTGCGCTAGGGTTTGCCCCCCTTGCTCCTTTTCTACGCCTTGGGCCTGGTGGAGGCGCACCAGCCCACCCAGGGGCTGGTTCCCTCCCACTTTCGACCCACGCAGGCCTCTGGTGCCGGTAGCCCCTCACGGTGAACCCCCCGAACCCTTCCGATGGTCCGGTATGTTATCGGTGATGCCCAGAACACTTTCGGTGACCAATTCCTCAATTCCTATATATGATTCTTTACCTCCAGACCATTCTGGAACACCTCGCTACGTCCGGGATCTCATCCAGGACTCCTAACAACCTTCGGTAACCACGTACACTACTCCCATATAACCCTAGCGTCATCGAACCTTAAGTGTGTAGACCCTATGGGTTCAGGAACCATGAAGTCATGACCGAGACACCTCTCCGGTCAATAACCAATAGCGGGATCTAGATACCCATATTGGCTCCCACATGTTCCACGATGATCTCATCGGATGAACCACCATGTCGGGTATTCAATTAATCCCGTATATAATTCCCTTTGTCCATCAGTATGTTACTTGCCCGACATTTGATCGCTGGTATCCCTATACCTTGTTTAATCTCGTTACCGACAAATCTCTTTACTCGTTTCGTAAAACATGATCCCGTGACTAACTCCTTAGTCACATTGAGCTCATTATGATGATGTATTACCGAGTGGGCCCAGAGATACCTCTCCGTCACACAGAGTGACAAATCCCAGTCTCGATTCGTGCCAACCGAACAGACACTTTCGGAGATACCTATAGTGCATCGTTATAGTCACCCAGTTACGTTGTGACGTTTGATACACCCAAAGCATTCCTACGGTATCCTAGAGTTGCACAATCTCATGGTCTAAGGAAACGATACTTGACATTAGAAAAGCTCTAGCATACGAACTACATGATCTTGTGCCATTCTTAGGATTGGGTCTTGTCCATCACATCATTCTCCTAATGATGTGATCCCGTTATCAACGACATCCAATGTCCATGGTTAAGAAACCATGACCATCTATTGATCAACGAGCTAGTCAACTAGAGGCTCACTAGGGACATGGTGTGGTCTATGTATTCACACATGTATTACGGTTTCCGGTTAATACAATTATACCATGAACAATAGACAACTATCATGAACAAGGAAATATAATAATAACCATTTCATTATTGCCTCTAGGGCATATTTCCAACAGTATCACCATCACTTTTATCACCATTATCTAGTTTAGTTCGATCTTTAGTTATTCATGATTTAGAGAGTTAGAATTTCAGATTTGCTCTATTTAGAATTTTACTTTGATATCTACCTATCCTTGTAACCGAGTGTGAGAGTTATATAATAAAGTTAGTTGAGTTTGTGTGCCTTACCCCTGCATGCACCCATCATCTTAGCATGGCAATAAAAGGCATAGAAAAAGATCATATGCTTATCTCATGAGAAGTAATGACTTCACATAGAAAAGTGGTGCAAGTAATAAAAAAGTGTTGAAAACCAACAAACATAATATTAGTAATTGGTATGATCGATGCAAAATTATGGTAGAGAAGATGGGATTTACATATAAATATACTATCTTGAACACCTTCTATGATTGTGAGCTCCCATCAAAATATTAGATAATGATCAAGTGTTGGAGTTGGACATGGAAGACAACATAATGATCATGGTTGTTTACATTTGCATAGAAGTTATATGGTATTGGATCCCTTAACATGTGATGCTTTCTTATGATCTTTTGCTAGCCCAAAGATTTGCACTAAGTAGAGATACTAGTTGTGCATTCATAACCCTTAAACTCAGTTTCTTTCCATGATTGTCCACCATAACTACCTATGGATTGAATAGTATCCTTCAAGTAAGTTTTCATTGGTGCACAAGGAAATAAAAATTGCCTCTAAGCATGTAAGCTGTTTTATTGTAAGGGAAAGTAAGCTTTGTACGATCTAGTGATGGTGAAGAAATAAAAGCGACAGAGTGCATAATAAAGTTCACTATCACAAGGGGCAATATAAAGTGTTGTTCCTTTGCATTAAGAGATTCCACATATCAAACAAATAAAATCTCACGACAACCTTTGCTTCCCTCTGCGAAGGAACTATCTTTTACATTCTTACAAAATTTCATTTTCATGCAAGAGTCAATAATGTTTCCCCTTGTTCCTATTCACCAACTCTTTAGTGGCAAGCATTGTGTGTGAAGGAAAGATCCAAACAAATATATCCAGTTTAATGTATATGATCATGATCCATAATTGCTGACATTATCCTTGAGGTAAATAAGTTGGGTGGCAGGAACAATAAATCCCCCATCTTCCTATGTGTCCCACAGAATCACTGGTTACAAAAATATGCAATGTGTGTCAACAATCATAGAAGGCTACATTATAGTTGAATATGTGAACTTTCTATAAACACAAGCTCTTACATAGACTCTTCTCTCGGTTACAATAGCTATGATTATCTCAATGACTAATGTCATTGCTTGTCGGTTCTCAACAAAGATTATGCTTCATACTTCTTCAATAGTGAATAGATTATTACTTGTTTATGAGAAGTTATATGGTGAAAAGCTTGCTGATGTCATTTTATTCATGATTCTCTCATGCCCGCATTCTATTTTTATCGACACCCCTCTCTCAAATTATGCGGTCATTATTTTAGAGTTCGGCTTTCGCTTGAGGACAAGCAAGGTCTAAGCTTGGGGGAGTTGACATGTCCATTTGGCATCATGATTTATTATTCCTATTTCCATTATTCCACATTATTATACAATCATTATTCCTTTTCTCTCTGAATATGCAAGGTACATCACAAGGAGGGAAATATTTGGAAATAGGAATAGTAGACCGAAAAACCGAGAAAATGACAGAAAAATCACCAGACTCCAAATGACCTGAAACTTCACGAAGATTTTTTTTGGAATATTTAAGAATTTCTAGTCCAAAATTATACCAGAGGGGGCCACCAGCAGGACACAAGCCAATAGGGTGCGACCCCCCCTGTGTCGCGCTCTAATAGCTTGTGGGGGCCCTGCTGGCCCTCCGACGCCCCTATTCTCCTATATGGATTGTTTTCCCTAAATCATAAGAAACTTTTCGGGATGAAGTGCCACCGTCTTGAGGCGAAAGCTTGGGCAGAGGCCCTTTTGCACTCCGGCAGTCAGATTCTGCCAGGAAATTCCTCTCCGAGAGGGGGAGATCAAAGCCACCGTCATCACCAACGCTTCCTCCTTCGTGGGAGGACCAATCTTCATCAACATCTTCACCATCACCATCTCATCTCCAACCCTAGTTCAGCTCTTTTATTCAATCATTGTCTCGAAACCTCAGAATGGTACCTGTGGGGTTATTAGTTGTGTTGATTACATCTTTTAGTTGATGCTCGTTGGATTACTTGGTGCAAGAAGTTATGTTCACATCCTTAATTATTATTATTATACCTCTAATCCTGAACACGTTGATGAGGTGTGAGTAATTACTATTGTTCTTGAGGACATGGGAGAAGTCTTGCTAGAATTAATCTTGTGAAGTTGGTATGCGTTCGATATTTTGATGATATGTATGTTGTTACTACTCTTAGTGGTGTCATGTGAACGTCGGCTACATAACACTTCACCATGTTATGGGCCTAAGGGAAGTCATTGTGGAGTAACAAGTAGATGATGCGTTGCTAGAGTGACATAATCTCAAACCCCAGTTTATGTGTTGCTTCATAAGGGGGAGATTTGAATCCACGCGTTTCATGCTATGGTTAGATTTATCTTAATTCTTCTTTCGTAGTTCCAGATGCTCGCGAGAGGGGGTAATCATAAGTAGGTTGTTAGTTGAATTAAGAATGACACCTTAGCATTGGTCCACCCACATATCAAATTATCAAAGTAGCGAATGTGAATCAACTTTACATGATGAACATGATTAGACAGAAATTCCCATGTGTCCTCGGGAGCGCTTGATTAATATAAGAGTACTTTTAGGCATGTCCTTTGCTACAAAAAGGATTGGGCTACCTTGCACCACCTCCATCCAACCACTCTACTACACACTGCGTATTGGCATCAATGCAACTACCTCAAAACTGTGTATGGTATCAACACAAGGATCGATAGTGCCGACATTGGTCATGTTGATGTGTATAGAGGGAGCCTACGCGGTTCGCTCATGAGGTCAACTTCATTGGAAAGGTGAGGCAACCTAGCCTTGTGGTGCTTGTCGGTGTGTGCCCCAAGGTGCGTGCCGTCATGCATGAGATCTTGTTGGGAAGTATCCTAAAGGACCACATCCACGTCCGAGGCGATGGGAAGCTGCCGCTACCATGGAAATTGTGGTGCGACATTTCCTCTGTAGAATGCAATAGATGCTTTGATAGGGTATCTCGGCTAGGCGAATAGATCAGGGGAAAACATAAGACTGCTTTTTTGGGCCCTTACGATAGAGGTAATACCCTACTTCTGCTGATGTTGTATTCTGATGGGGTGTACTGAGTATAAAGTACAATCGAGGGATTGATCTCAATGTAATCCAAGGTAATATAAGGTGCCTATCAACTACCTCGGCCCCAACTTATATATGATACTGGGGCCTCTAGGGTTAGATGATCCTGGTCGGCTACGTTGGTGCAGGGGAGTTCTTCATGGATCTGGCTCTATTGTCTTGTACACCAAGGCTTCTAGAATCCTCCTTCTATAGAGTCCATAGGACGGAATGATGGCCCATGGTGGAAATTGACCTATTGGTCCTCATGCTAGCTGATACGTTTTTGTCATATCTAATTTTTGAAAACTTCATGCCATTATCCTACTATTTTCACATACTTTTGGCAAACATTTATATCATTTTCTTGGATTAATATATTAATCTAGTGGCCCAGTGTGAGTTCATGAGTTTTTGCATGTTTTTGTTTTTCATGGAAGATTCATATCAAATGAAGTCTAAATGCGGTAAAAATTTCCGTACATTTTTTATGGAATATATATGATTTTTTGGCACAAGAATCAATGTCAGGGGGCATGGGCCGCACAAGCTGAGGGGCGAGCTCACCCTCCTAGGGCACGCCGGGAGAGCTTGTGGCCTCCTTGGAGTATAGTTAGAGCTATCCTTCTGGCGTTGGGAAGCTAATATCCAGATATAAATTTTGTTAAAGTTTTAGCCCGATTGGAGTTATGGATCTCCGTATATTTAATAAACGGTGTTCCACCAAAAATCCCAGTCGTGAAACACACACACACACACATAGAGAGAGAGAGAGAATTGTGACGCCCTGGTTTTGTGCTATAGTAATCTCTTTAATTAAGCTACAATGAACCTATGCTAATGATGCCAACTGATCATTTTTACTATTGTTAATCTCATGATAATCCAAATCCTAATCAAATTCAAATTCAAATTTAAAGTCAAAATTCATCTTTATCAGACGAGAAAACAAAAATGTTCAAGGTGTGCCAAATATTCTCTAGATATATGTCATGTTCAAACCACACCGTTACAAAGTATTTAAATTCACTAAATTAAAATAAAACCAAAGAAGATAATTAGATAATACAAAATCTAAAACAGAAATAAGTAAAAAAAAAGAAAAAGAAGAAGAACCCCCCACTAGGCCGGCCCAACCGGACCGTGGGCCAGCCTGCCCCCCCCCCTCACCGGCCCACCACAGCCCACTTCCCTCCTTCCTCCTGTAGTGACCAAAGTGGTCGCTACAGGGCGCCGACCGCCGTCGCCGTCCAACCCCGTCGCCTGGGAGGATAAGGCTGCCACCGGGGCACCTCACCTGCCCCCCGAACCCTAGATCGCCACTCTCCCCCTCGCTCTCTCCTCGCGTTGCCGCTCTCCTTCCTCACCCGATCTCGCGTGCCTCCGTCGCCATGGCCGCCGGCTAGCCGCGGCCACCGTGCTCCCTCGCGTCGCCGCCGTGCCAAGAAGAACCGCCATCGTCGACTCCTTCTCCTGCACCGAGCCGTTGCCACCCAAAGCCCCTACCATGCCGTTCTCGACCCCTTCTTCCTCCTCGGACGCTGTCGTCCGCCACCACGATTCCGGTGTCGTCAAGCCTCCCCGAGCCCACTGAGCACACCTGCAGGACCTCTGTGATCGCTTGCTCCATCCCCTCCCTCTCTCGCCCTCGACCGTGCTTGTAGCGCCAGATTCTACCATGACCGAAGCTCAGCCCCGCCTAAGCTCGACGCCGCCAAGTCTCTGGTGACATTTTGGTCCAGCGCTCGCCACAGTTCACTTCCCCGCAATGCGTAGAGCCTCCCTAGCTGCTTTCTTTGCTCGCTAGCGCCCCGTAGCTCTGTCCTGTCGACACCCGAACGCCGGTCGTTTCTCCGCTCGATGTCGGCGACATTGGAGGCCCCCCAGCTTCTCCCGATGGTCGAAGTGGACTCATGACACTGCTCCAGTTCGAATGCGACCGGCCATGCTCGATACAGCCCCCTGTGGCAAAAACCCAAGCCCCTCCCGTGCCTCCGCCGTGATTTTTGGTCGTCGACGGTGAGTCACCGGCCGCCGCCTACATGGCCGGGTCGGGGCCACTGACAGTGTCACTGGCCAGTGGGCCCCGAGGTCCCAGTTGACCTGTTGACCAGGTCAACTGCTGACTGGACCTGGTCCAGTCAATGGCAGGTGGGGCCCGACCCCCCTGTGTATGACAAGTGGGCCGCCCTTGTCAGTAGGCTAATTAAGTAATTAGATTAATAAAATAATTGATTAAACCCTAATGACTCACTAACAAATGGACCCCACCTGCTAATAAATCACTAGTTAGATTAATTTAAGTCTGGATTAATTCTGAGTCACTAACAGCAGGGTCCCACATGTCAGTTTGACTAGTCAACTAAGACTGTTGACTGCTGATGCTATGTTGAGGTCATGTTGACGTCATAATGCAATTTTCGTATTTATAATAATCTGTTAATTCCAGGAAATTTTTAAATCTTTGAAAAATAATATAAAATAAACCATAGTCCGGATGAAAAAGTTTTGAACATGAAAGTTGCTCAGAAAAATCCCACGGATCCGAATATGCAGTCCGTTAGTCTGCACGTGCTCCTAGAATGGCAAACATGGAACTTTTCCATCGATTTCATCTGTTCGGTAATAGCCACAGACCCGGGAAATATCGTCAGATATTCTTCCGACCCGTCTGTGACGTGTAATACCGCGTTAGTGCATACCTAGCTCTGCATATTGCCATGTCATGCATCGTGTTGCATATGTGCTTTATATTTATTGTTTCTTCCCCCCCTCTTCTCTCCGGTAGACCCCGAGACTGATGTTGTTGTCGGGTACGACTACGCCATTAACGATCAGGCCTTTGCCGTAGAGCAGCAAGGCAAGCAACACCCCCCCTTGAGCATTCCGATATCGCCTATTCCTTTCGCTCTTATTCTTGCATTAGATTTTTGCTACTGTATTAGTTAGCTCCTATTCTGATGCGTAGCCTGTTTTTGATGAACTGCTACTATGCCTGCAATCATACCAACTGCTTAGTATAGGTTGGTTAGTGAATCCCCGGTGACCCCTTAGTCCTAGTTGCCCCTGCTTCTTCATCGACGACCCGACGACTCGACGTCTCGAAGACTCGGTCAACCGACCAACAAGCCAGGCCACTCACATCACCGCACTCCCCCTTAGTTGTACGACTCTACAGTGCTACTATCGAGTAACGAGGGTGACACCTCGTGAAGTACTCATGATGCTAGCCCTGTAGTGCAGCTAGTCGGTCGTGGTTATCGAGGGTTATTCCTCCTTCACCATTCTCGACGATGTCTCTGTTGTGCAACCCTCAAGCGTGGCACCCTCGAGGGTGATTCCTCTAAAGTCCACCTTGACGGTTACATCGAGTGGGGACCGTTGAGAGTGATTCCTCAGTTCCCGCATTGATGTTTTATACACACAGTTACTATGACCTGGTTACAAAAATAGGTTGGTGATGGGTCGGCCCTGAGGGGTACCCACAGTTTGATGACGATGAGGCGTGGACGAGCAGGAGAGGACCTTGCCACACATCCTCGAGATGGGGCGACGGGACCGCACTTTATGGGTCACACTTGCCCCGCATTAATAAAATGCTAATGGGTTGGGTACTTGATCTAAGTTAGGTCATTGGCCTTAACATGCACTAACCTTCACGTGGGAGAAGTTATGGGTACTCAGCATCGTTGTATCAGCTGAAGCTCTTCGGACGTTAGTAATGGAGTGGCGCGCGCCCGAGTGGTCCGCAATGGTATCATGCTTGTTATAAGGGGTGCTAGGACTGACCTTGTACACGTTCGCATCGTGCAGGAGTGCAAGGGCAAGTGGGCCCACGAACCCGCGCGCTTAGGATTTTAGACCGGCGCGCTGGCCTCTTCGTTGAGTCTAGGTGGGGCAACGACGTTTTGATATCCCGAGGCCGGGCATGACCCAGAAAAGTGTGTCTGGCCGGAGGTGATTCAAGTGTGTTGGGGAATATGTTGTGCACCCCCGCAGGGAAGAACTTATCTATACGAATTGTCGTGTCCACGGTAACAGGATGACTTGGAGTTGTACCTTGACCTTATACAACTACAATTGTGACTTTAATTATGAATTGAATGTTGGCTCCGGGATTGCTTCCTCGTAGAGAGTCGAGGAAGAATCTCTGGGCATGGTTACTTAATAAAATTGCTACAATATATGACTATATATGAGATGCGAGTCTACTCTCTTCTAATGCTGCAAGATGTTGAAGATGCTAGTCTTTGATAGGACTAGGCCTTCCCCCTATTCTTGCTTTCTGCAGTCAACCCAGAGATAACCCCATTCCTTGATAATGATGCATACTTAGCATAATCCTGATGTTAGTCTTGCGAGTACTTTGGATGAGTACTCACCGCTGCTTTGCTTTCTCTTTCCCCCTCGATACGATTCTGGTTCAGACATTGGAGCCCAAGAGATGGAGTACGCCGGAGACGACTACTACACCACCGCAGGAGCCTACTACTACATGGAGGCTGCCCCCGACTAGCCGCAGGATAGGAGGTTCCCAGGCACGAGGCCTCGCCTCTTTCGATCCGTGTTATGTTTGTGCTAGCCTTATTAAGGAAAAACTTGTTTAACTTATGTCTATACTCAGATATTATTTGCTTCCGTTGACTCATGCTTGTTGAGCTTTGTATTCGAGCCCTCGAGGCCCCTGGCTTGGAATATGAAGCCTTTTGACTTTAATTTGTGTCTAGAGTTGTGTTGTGATATTGATTAGTGAGTCCCTAATCTTGGACATACGCATTGCGTGTATGTTTAGCGTACGGTCAAGAATGGGGGCATCACACACACACACACACAGAGAGAGAGATCCAATAGAGATCCAATCTAGTGGGGCACCGCCCCTCGGGGGCCATGGCATCCAAGGGTGAGAAGGTAAATCATTCTCCTATCTAGGGAGAAGGCAAAGGAAGAAGAAGATGGAGATGGGGACCTCCCCCCTCTCTCCTAGTGGCACCAGAGCACCGCCGGGGGAATCTTCATGACGGCAATCTACATCAACAACTTCACCACCGTCAACAATAACTTTCTCCTCCTCTATGCAGCGGCGTAACCACTCTTTTTCGTTGTAATCTCTACTTAAACATGGTGCTTCATGATACATATTATTATCCAATGACGTGTTGCCATCCTATGATGTTTGAGTAGATTCGTTATGTCCTATGGGTTGATTGGTGATCGTGATTAGTTTGAGTTGTATGTTTTATTTTGGTGCTGTCCTATGGTGCCCTCCATGTCGCACACATGTGTGGGATTCCAGATGTAGGATGTTGCAATATCTTCACGATTTTCTTACTAACTGAGTTGCAAGAGTGACAGAAGCATAAACTCGGGTAAGTGGGTTGTTGCATATGGGATTAAAGAGGATTTTACACTTATCTCTATGGTTGAGTTTTACTTAATGATCTTTAGTAGTTGTGGATGCTTGTTGTAGTTCCAATCATAAGTTCATGTGATCTAAGAACGGAAAGTGTGTTAGCTTACGCTTGTCCCTCATATAAAACTGTAATAATGATTACCGATCAAGAAACCAATTGCTAAGGGACAACCTTTCTCTTTGTGTTAGAAAAAGCTCTTCACTAAAACAAACTAACTTCTATTATTTCACAAAGTACTTCTATTTTTATTCTCACAAATTTATCCTATTACACCTACAATATAGTTTTATTTCTTGTTTTAGGTAAAGTGATCATTAGCGGGCATAGAGTTGTATTGGTGCTCATTAAAAATTGAGAGAATATTAATTCTACCTTTATCTCCTTGTTGGGTTCGACACTCTTATTTATCGAAAAGGCTACAAACGATTCCCTATACTTGTGTGTTATCACAGGCTTACTTAGGCCGGCTACTAGCAAAGTGAGGCGCCCTTGGGTTGTAACACCGTCACTAGCCCCTGAACCGGTCTTCGTGCTTGGCTGCTTCATGGTCAAAGTCAAACTTGAACACCATCTACTATGTACTTGCTAACGTAGGAACAGGTTCTTTGAAGTCCGCTAAAAGTAAAGTTCTATTGCCAACATAATATGGCGGGCTTGCTCTTGCTCACCTATTGAAGAAATGCTTCATATGGTCATGAATTGTTAATGAAATAAGTGGGATTTACATGAAGACCTTCCCACCAAGCCGGCCCTGCGGACCGATGTTCCTGCATAGCACTTTGTGAAGTTTATACGATCCAATCCTAGCCCCCATGGGCCAAACCAGATGCTTCTACAGGTGTTCGCGCATGACTACATGGTCATGGTGACCGCTGTTCAAGCTAATGTGTGTCGTGGGTTCAGGCCCACCTATGCCATGTCTAACCAAGCCAGGTAAACGTGTGCCTTGATTCTTGCACTTCTTAACAATGCCGTGCCAGTCACTGTGCACCTCTAATGTCGTTAGTGGGAAACTAAAGGGGTTGGTTGTTGGAAATATGCCCTAGAGGTAATAATAAATGTAGTATTATATTTTCATGTTCATTATTAATTTTATGTTTCTATGCTAGAGTTGTACTCCCTTCTTTCCGGTTTATAGGCCTCATCTCAAAATAATTAGATTTCCATTATATAAGGCTCATTTGTAGTCCAATTGAGTTAAAGAGCTTTTAGTTCCACATCATTTAATGAAAGTGAGGGGATTATTGGCCATGCATGCATCTTATTATACATGCACCATGGAAATTGAATGAAAGGGAGGGTGTTGCACTTATTGCCCCAGGAGTTGCATAAGTGAGGAATATTTCATTGGGAAATTTTGTATTCACAAAACTTGTCTCATCCAGTCACCGTCTAGCTTGGTTGATGAGATTTCAGATTTAAGCCCTATAAACCGGAAAGGAGTGAGTATTTGGTTTGTGAATATGAGATTCAGAGGAAAACCCAAATACATGTGTGGAAATATAAAGACAAAGTGATCCCTAGTCTAGCCTCTAAGATTAGCTCGTATATTGATTGGTGAACTTGTTTTCCTAATCATGAGCATTGCTAAGAGTAACAAGGATGCTATCAATATATGAGAACACCGTTGTCGTGAGAACAATGGAGTTGGATTGACCCAACTGATGAATTACCGAGAGATGCCATCGTTCTTATGTTATCGGTACTTCACATAACTTGTTCGCATTTACATTGTTCCTTGAACATGAGAATATTGCATACTAACATGCAGATGGATATTTTGGGGTTTACCACATGTCACTAATACGTCCCAAATGTATCTACTTTTCCAAGAAATTTTGCTCTTGTTTTCGACTCTAATTGGACTGATAAGTCATGAAGTAGCAAATGGCGGGGTTCTGGATGTTTTATACCTTCTTACCACAAAAGTCATGCTCATCCTGGATGGAGATGAGGTCCCAAGTTGATGAGGTTTCTATGGTGGGAACACCCATGTTGTCGAGATACCCACGGTTCTCGAACCCAAAGATGTTGCACCACTGCTCGAGTGTCATCGAACATGGCACCCCTCCAAGCGTGAAGGAGCAGCTCGTCGTTATCCTCGAATCCCTGAGGGTATGCTCAAAGGTGGAGCGTAACTCGACAGTGATGGCATGGTAGGTGAGATAACGGAAGTTGCTAAAAACTCCCATCCCAGCATGTCCTCCAACCATGCAAAGTCATTGTGGAGTCCTTGGGACTCCACGAACGCGTCACACTTCCACCTCGTAGGCGTCATCCCCGATCATTGACCCGAGAAAAATCCTTGTTCACGACAATATGGAGGTCATACCCCAATGCTTAGAATGCGAGCCCAATTCCTTCTTCCCCGTGGCCATCTCCGACCTCATCATTCCCTACATGCAAGAAAAATCAAAACATAAGAACTTAAGTTTAATGTGAGGTTCGAGTTCTAACATTATCTATGATCTATCCTAACCAATTGCTTTGAATTCTAACGTTAAACACTATGGTAAAATGAAAAAACTTTGAGTCCTGTCTAGGGTAACAAGTAAGATGAAATCACCATGGAAACTTGCAAATAAACCATGGAACGGAAGAGAAACTCATCGAGGATGAATATGTATGGATCAAACAAATGAAATCCACGAAGAATCGGAGGTTTTGGAGGATTTTCGTTATGGTTTGGGAGAGAGAGATGAGATCCGGGGCGCAAGGAGGAGGAAGAAGAAGCTCCCCTTGCGCCGACGACGTTATTAAAGGAATTTGGACGTCATACGACCGCCCATATGAGCGGTACCTCTCGTATGGAATGTCGTCTTGCATTCAAATCGGCTGATCTAGAGTTTGCGTACCTAGGACGACCGCCCGTCCGGGCGCTGCCGCTCATATGGAAGGCCTTCATTAAATCTGGAGGTGAAACATCTGGGGAGGTAGAAATCCATACGACCACCCAAACGCTCACTTCCGCTCTCATAAATGGTCGTCATTTGATCTGTTTGTCCTCATAGTTTCAGTCGTGGCTTCATACGATCGCTCATATGACCGTAGTGGTCGTTTGGTACTCCGTCTTTGAAACTGGACTTTGTCGATGCATTCATCCTGGGCTTCATGCGTTGCTCAAATAAGTGCTCCATGATCATTTGTTACCCCGTCTTTGGATCTCATGTTCTTTAGGGTTCCCTCCTTGTTTCCATGCGATCGACCATAAGGATGTTGGTTTACCGTATTTGCCTTTATTTTTGTCTCTCTTGGTTCTCCTCCTTGTATCTTATTTATTCGATTTTTCTCCTATGACACAAAATCAAAAACAAAAAATTTCCAGCGTTCTTCATCGGATTATTTATAAGAGGAAAATTACAAGATAAAAGTTGGACTGATTGATGCCTTGCCTACCATTAAGCGTCGGTTTTTAGGTTGCTAAGCTCAACCTCATACATTAGTAGTTTTTCAAGTATTCGGTGGCCTGAGTTTACTTACTGCATGTACTCCCATAAGTGGTGGATTACACTTCTCTTTATCTCATGGCTTCTTTTGGAAATACCTCATGATTTCTTTGTCATAGATTCTAAAGGGTACTTTCCCTTGTGCACAACCCAACGCTGCACGTATGCCATTTAGAAATGTCCTACCGGTAATAATAGACAATTTTCATCCTTGGGTGTATCAAGAATTGTTGGAAATGTGCCCTAGAGTTAGTAATATTATATTATTATATTTCCATAGTCATAATTATGAGTTTATATTCTATGCTATATCTGCTATGATCCTGAAATATGTGATTCAGTGGAAAACTCATATGCACGTGTGAAATGTTAAACGATAAAATAATATTCCTAGTCTCGTATCTAAGAATAGATCAAGTGTTGTTGGTGATCACATTTTTCATATCTTAGGATATCGTTAAGTGTAACGATGATCCTAAACCAACATTGAGAGTATGACATTAGAAGAACAATCATATTGAATCGGCCCAGACTTGTTTGTTATACTTTGAGACGATATTGTTTGAAATCATTTGTTATTTCACATACAACAAATTTTAACATGCTCCATCTTACCCCCTTTTTTTACATGTGAGATAAGAAGGTAAGAGTTAATCATACCACTATTTAATGAGATCAACAGCTCAGATCTATTATATACTCTTGCCTCTCATGTGACAAGAGGAGGTAAGAAGGAGCATGTTAAAAACGCTCTTCACAGATTATTAACATGTGTTTTAGGTCCTTATACCATGAGAGTATCGTAGTCACTTCTTCTTACCGTACGATAAGCTTTGTCGTTGCTCAAACATCATCTGTAACTACATGATCATAATGACAACTTAGAGGTACATCGGAACTCTTGACAAGGGACTAGATAGCTCAGTTTCCTCCTCCGACAACGGAAAGATATTCTTAGGGCTTGTGATGGTACCTGTCATCGTCTGGCCAGACATAGGTGACTATGTCACAGGGATGCCAGAACACATCAACAAGAAAGAAGAACAAAACTAGTATTGAGGACAAACAGGATAGTGAGCATGTGAATGACTCAACAGGATATCGATGCATCGTTTTGTAAAGTATTGTGAAGCAAAGGGAATGTCACATGCTAACTGCTTTTTGTGAAATGCATCATGTTTTTTCCTGAAGAGGAAGCGTGATGTAGTAAAGTAGCGAAAAGTATTTCCCTCAGTTAAGTACCAAGGTTTATCGAACCAATAGGAAGATATCCAAACAAACGATCAACAGTACATGCACACACAAGAGCAAATACTTTCACCCAACGCAGGGAAGAGGGTTTTCAAGCCCCTTGTACTCATTAATTGCAATGATTTATGCGCTCACCCCCCTAAGGCACACCGGGAGATCTCATGGTCTCCATGGAGGTCAGTTGGAGCTATCCTTCGGCTGCAAGGAAGCTAATATCCATAAATAAATTCTCTTAAAAGTTCAGCCTGATTGGAGTTATGAATCTCTGTATATTTAAGAAACAGTGTTTGGCCAGAAATCTAGGTTGTGAAACACACACACATAAACACACACACACACACACACACACACACACACAGATCCAACCTAGAGGAGAACTAGCCCCTCGGGGGTCATGGCATCCAAGGGCGAGAAGGGCAATCATTCTCCTATCTATGGAGAAGGCCAAGGAATAAGAAGATGGAGATGGGGACCTCTCCCCCTCTCTCCCAGTGGCACCAGAGCACCACCGAGGGAATCTTAATGACGGCGATCTACATCAACAACTTGGTACGTATCCAACGTATCTACATTTCCTAACACTTTTGCTCTTTTTTTGGACTCTAATTTGCATGATATGAATCAAATTAACCTAGACTAACATTGTTTTCAGCAGAACTACCATGGTGTTGTTTTTGTGTAGAAATAAAAGTTCTTGGAATGGAACAAAAAATGGAGAATTATTTTGGAATATATAAGGAATATTGGAGCCACAAGCCACCAGAGAGGGGGGTGAGGGTGCCCATCCTCCACCGGGCGCGCCAGACCCCCCTGGCGCGTCCTGGTGGAGCATGCCCACCTCTTGGGCCCTCTGCCCTAATTTCAGCGCTATAAATCCTAATTTTCCAGAAAAAATGGGAGATAAAGGTTCATTGCGTTTCACGATACGAAGCCGCCACCACCTCATGTTCTTCATCGGGAGGCCACATCTTGAGCCCGTTTGAGGCTCCAGAGAGGGGAATCTTCAGTCTTCGTCATCACCAACCCTTCTCCATCGCCAATTCCATGATGCTCCCCACTGGGAGTGAGTAATTCCTTCGTAGGCTTGCTACTCCGTGAGGAGTTGGATGAGATTCATCATGTAATCGAGTTAGTTTTGTTAGGGCTTGATCCCTAGTATCCACTATGTTCTAAGATTGATGTTGCTATGACTTTGCCATTCTTAATGCTTATCACCAGGGCCCGAGTGCCATGCTTTCAGATCTGAACCATTTATGTTATCATCATTATATCTATGTTCTTGATCTAGTATTGCCTAGTCATATGCACCTATTACGTGTTATGATGCGTCAACCCCGGGGTGACAGAAATCAGGATACTTCATGGTGATGACCGTAGTTTGAGGAGTTCATGTATTCACTATGTGTTAATGCTTTGTTCCGGTTCTCTAAAAGGAGGCCTTAATATCCCTTAGTTTCCATATGGACCCCGATGCCACGGGAGGGTAGGACAAAAGATGTCATGCATGTTCTTTTCCATAAGCATGTATAACTATATACAGAATACATGTCTACATTACATTGACGAATTAGAGCTAGTTCTGTGTCGCCCTAGGCTATGATTGTTATATGATGAATATCATCCAATGAATATACTGATCCAGTGCCTACAATTTTTCCACATATTGTTCTTGCTAAGTTACTACTACTACTGGTACTATTGCACTTGCTACAAAATCACTATTGCTACTATTACTACTACTGTTACTGCTACCACTACTATCAAACTATCATATTACTGTTCTACTGATCACATTGCTGCATATATTTATCTGCAAGTGTGGTTGAATTGACAACTCAACTTCTAATACTCCCAAATATTCTTTGGTTCCCCTTGTGTCGAATCTATAAATTTGGGTTGAATACTCTACCCTCGGAAACTGTTGCGATCCCCTATACTAGTGGGTTATCAAGACCTTTTTCTGGCGTCACTTACGGGGATCATAGATATATTTGTTGAATCACTTGGGATTTATATCAATCTATCTATCACTATGAAGAATCTGAAGGATACTAAAACCAAGATATTTCCCTCTACTACGAGGGGAGGTAAGGAACTGCCATGTAGCTCTGCACTTGATTCACCTTCTGTTATGAGTAAGTTTGCAACACCGCCACATGCTACTGATCCTGATATCGATGATGCTACTTCTGATATGAATGATGCTTATGACGATACTAATACCATGCTTGATGATAATGTGCCGCTAGATGAATTTCTTGATGAACAAATTGCTAGAGCTAGAGAGAATGAAATCATTGAAACTAATGAAACTGATGATTATGAAACACCTATTAAGCTTAGCTCTCCTAGATTTGAAATGCCTAACATACCTGAAGGTTATGATTTAGATGGAGAAATAGCTAGAGAGATTCTTGCTTGTAAGGATAGAAAATGATCTTAAGAAACTACTATGCAAGTATAAAGAAAAGACTTTGAATGCTAAAATGAAATGTGATCCTAAGTTTGCTACTTCACCTATCTTTGTTACCGATAAGGATTATGAATTCTCTGTCGACCTAGAGTTAATAACTTTGGTTGAATCTAATCCTTTTCATGGCTATGAAACTGAAACTGTTGTAGCACATCTTACTAAGGTGAATGATATAGCCACCCTATTTGCTCAGGATGAGAAGATTCTCTACCGTTATATTCTTAAATTATTTACATTCTCGTTAAAGAGTGATGCTAAGATATGGTACAATACTCTTACTTCTGGTTGTGTGCGTAGTCCCCAGGATATGATCTATTACTTCTCTTAAAAATATTTTCCTTCTCATAAGAAACAAGCTGCCTTACAAGAAATATTTAACTTTTTGCAAATTGAAGAAGAGAGTCTCCCACAAGCTTGGGGGAGGCTTCTCCAATTGCTTAATTCTTTGCATGAGCATCCTCTTAAGAAAAATGAAATACTTGATTTGTTCTATAATGGACTAACTGATGCTTCTAGGGACTTCCTAGATAGTTGTGTTGGTTGTGTTTTCAGGGAACGAGTTTTTGGACAAGCTGGGGAACTATTGAATAATATATTGAAAAATTATGATGATTGGACTCTCCCTGAACCACCACTTGAACCCATTCCAAAGAAAAGGGGTATCTTATTTCTAAGTCCTAAAGATATGCAAGAGGCAAAGAAATGTATGAAGGAAAAGGGTATTAAAGCCGAGGATGTTAAGAATTTACCACCTATTGAGGGAATACATGGACTCAACACACCACCACCTCCACGGGTGGTAGAGGTAAATTATTTATTAAAGTTTGATGAAGGTGATATTCCTTACAATAAACATCCTAGTAAATGCTTATATAAGTTTGATAACAACATTAGGAAACAGGATCACTTCAATGCAAATGTTCTGAAACAATTGAAATATAATTCCGATATGATTGCCCGCTTGAGTGACTTGTTAATTAGAATCAGTAATGGTGTTAGAGGTGTAGGAAAACATGCCTCCATGGTTCAAACTCAGTTTGAACAAGTTGCTAAATATCAAAGAGAATTGCTTGATGAAATGAATAACAATATGAATGATCATGCTATTAGAGTAGTGACTAGAGGAGGTAGAATGACCCCAAGAACCTCTTTATCCTAAAGGTCATCCTAAAAGAATTGAACAAGATTCTCAAGGAATTAATGTTGATACACCTAGTCCTTCTACGAAGAAAAAAGGAAAAGAAAAATGATTGGACTATGCATGCCTCTAGTGAATCTAAGATAGAAAAACCTCCTGATGATACTAACGATGTCTCTATTTATGATGCTGAAAATCAATATGGTAATGAACATCCACCTAGTGGTAATGATAATGATAGTGATGTTCATGAGGATACTCAACTAGTAATGATAAAGAACCAGATATTGATGTAGAAATAGAACCCGATGTTTATCTTGACAACCCACAACCTAAAAATAAACGATATGATAAGAAAGACTTTGTGGATAGAAAACATGGTAAAGAAAGAGAGCCATGGTTTCAGAAACCCATGCCTTCTCCACCTAAAAAATCTAAGAAAAAGGATGCTGAAGAATTTGAACGCTTTGCTGAAATGATTAGGCTAGTCTTTTTGCGTACCCGCTTAACTGATATACTAAAGATGCCTCCTTACGCCAAATACATGAAAGACATCATCACTAATAAACAAAAGATGCCCGAAGTGGAAATCTCCACCATGCTTTCTAATTATTCTTTTAAGGATGGAGTACCTAAAAAACATGGAAATCCTGGAATACCAACTATACCTTGCTCCATTAATGGAAATTATGTCAAAACTGCTTTGTGTGATTTGGGAGCTGGTGTTAGTTTTATGACTTTCTATTTATATAAAAGACTTGATTTGAATAAACTCACACGTATTGAAATATCATTGAAAATGGCTGACAAATCAATTTCCATACCTATCGGTATTTGTGAGGATGTGCCCGTTGTTGTTGCAAATGTTTCTATCTTAACGGACTTTGTTATTCTTGAGATGCCCGAGGACGACAACATGTCGATTATCCATGGTAGACCCTTTTTGAATACTCCAGGGTATGTTATTGATTGCAGTAAAAGCAAGGTCACTTTTCATATCAATGGTAATGAGCATACGGTGCACTTTCCGAAGAAACAATTACTAGTGAATGGTGTGAATGTTATTGAAAAATCTCTGACACTCATTATTGGAAGCTTTCAATTACCTCTACCTACTATCAAAAAGATATATGATATTATTATGGTTGGGGTTATGCCTATCCCATAGAGGTAACCTAGTGTTTTACGAAAGTTCTTTGGTTTCATGCTAATCAAAGCTGGTTATTAATAAGACTTGATCAACCTTATTAATGACTCATTTTTGAGAGGTATGAAGTTGATGAATTTAGTAGACACAACTTTCTATATCCACTTCTTGCTTTATGCTTTCTTAGTTAAATAAAATAAAATGCTATGTTTATCCTGTTTTCTAAAATTCCCATGCAATAAAAAAAATGACCCAAAAATAAATGTTCTCAGAATGTCCTGAAAATTTAACACGATTTTTTTCTGAATATTTATGAATTTTTGGAACAAATAACACCAAAGGGGGTGCACCTGGTGCCTACAAGACACCACGACGCACTAGCCACCTCTAGCGTGGCCTGGTGGGTGGTGAGCCCCAGGTGGGTCCCCTCACTTATCCCTTTAGCCCATGTCATCTCCTACCTCTAGAAGAAAATCAACATTGCTCTCTCCCTCCTTTTCTTGCTCAAGAACCAGTGGATTTCGATCTCTTTGCTCAAAGCTCCATTTCTGAAATTGTTTTAGGGGATTGCTTCTTGGTATGTAACTCCCCCATTGCTCCAATTAGTTTTTGATTTAGTGGTTTATTTTCAGAATAATTAGCTACTCTTGGTGCTTCTATAGATGAGCTTGCATTTTGAATTCTTAGAGTTCTAAGTAGTTTGAATGCTTGATATGGCCTCTATGCATCCCTAGGAGTAGTTGCTATCAATCTTATTTAGTTTTGTTAACGAATATTTGTGGACTAAATTTTTTAGAAATTTATTTGTAGAAAATAAGATGAATTTCTTTAGGAAGTAATCCTCCAAGAAGAATGCTAGGGGAGTTATTCGGGAATCGTCTGATAACGACCTCAACATTCTGAGGAAGGAGGAAGTGCGGCCGTGTGAATGTCCACATACTATTTTTACGAAGGAGGTCGGTTTCCATCAAGAATTTGCTCAATTCATTAAAAATGCTGGGCTGACCAACTTCCTCGCAGATAAGTGTGACTAGTATCGCATCCTCACAAACTCCTTTGTGCAAAGTTTTCATTTCCTGAGTAAGGATAATCCTCCTGAGGTGCAACTTAATCTATATGCTGAAAACTACAAGATACTGTTCACTGACTTTTGTGACATATGTATTGTTGGTGTACTAAAGTTTGGGCTCTTAGTACCCCATACTTGTGCATGAGCAGTTGTAGCCACACGAGCTGCAAGGCCTGCCAAGGAACTGTAGGAAGCAAATACAAAGACGTCAAGAAACATTCAAGTCAAGAAGCACAAGACCGAAGGCCAAAGGTTGGAGCCCAGCAAGATCTTGTCAGGGGTGGCTTGTGGAGCCTCGACAAGGAGTGCACCCGGCAAGACCTTGCCACCCTGCCAGCGTAGAGACCAGGTGTCATCCCACCAGGATACGTGTCAAGGCGCTGGCGATGGAAACGCTAAGCGGTGCCGATGGGACGGACTCCTGTCCCGTCCCGTAGAAGGTCAGGGACACCTGATGGACCATTAAAAGCATTTGTTCTACACCGTCAGTGTTAGGTACGACAACACTGTAGCACTGTACACCTCATGCATGCACTGTACGCCACTTTTGGGATCCCCTTAGTCATATAAAAGGAGGCCCGAGGCGTTATGAGGAGGGATCTTTTCTTCCACCTTCTGGCTCATGCACGTAGCATCTGTTCATAGCGCTCCTGTAGCCAGAACCCTAAAAACATCCATAATACACCAAAGCACGAGTAGGGTTTTACGCTTCTCAGCAGCCTGAACCTGGGTAACCCCCCCCCTCGTGCTGCTCATCAGATCTGCTCTTCGCACATACGGTCTCCCTGCCGAACCACAAAGGGGTCCACGTAATCCCATAGGTGTCGTACCCCAACATGTCTGATTCCTTCTGGCAGGGAATTAAGAGAGCTTAGACCAGTAGAGTTTGAGGACTTTCTCCTCACTTTAACAATGGGTGACGAAAGAGGCTGTCAAAAGCCACTGTCACTAGTTTTCAGTTTCCTTCTGTGCACTACTTTGCTATATTCATCGCTAAGTGTTTAACTGCTAAGGAAAAGGTCACTGCACTCAGTGCCCGTGACCTCGCCATTTTACGAAGTGCATTATACAATTATTACACTTTTAGATTAGGAGCTATTGTTGCATGATGCCTACACATTAACAAGAGTAAGGGCAAGATAGATGGTGGCATTTACGCTACTCGCTTAGCGAGTCGTTTTGAAGTTCAGATACGCCCACATGATTATATTTTGCCAAAGGTTTATATAGATCATAGGTCGTTGCGGGACCACCACTTTATTGAGGAAGCTGATCTCTTTCTAATACTCTCTACAATTTAGTATTTAGTGTTGTAAGCCATGATGTTATCATGTTGCCTGCACCTCCCTTGTTTGATTCTGTTGCTAGGAACGGATACAGAATTATGCCAAATGACATTATCGCCTATCGGAACAACCTAGCAGCAGCTAAGGAGGAACCCTAGGAGTGGGATGCTCAGGTGCCACCACCACCTAGTATCGACTCAGACTATTATCCAGGCTACAGATGGTGATTACCAAGCTAGGCCAAAAGCCTAAGCATGGGGGAGTAGGTATCTCCAACCGACATTACATTCATGTTCACACATTTCATTCCAGTTGTCGGTGTCCACACTTTTTCATTGTATTATCCATGTTAGATTTATTTTTCTTGTTTTCTTCTTGTGTGTTTGAAAAACTATGAGAAATCCAAAAAAACTTCTTGGTTTTTCTTTCTAGTTTAGTTAGTTGTAGTACTAAAAGAAAACGCAAAAAAGAATCTCATTTCTTCTTTTGCTTGTTGGGAGTTCTCCCATGTAAATAGTTTTTCTTGTATTTGTTTTTCCTTCTCTTATTTGCTTCTTCACGGAAAAACTAAAAACTTCAAAAATATTTTAGTGTGTTTCTCCAAAATTCTCTTTATTTTCATTGAGTCATACCAAGGAGAAGACCACGATGAAAATGTCGAGTGGCTCTCATTTGCACAACTATTGATCTAACAAAGAGCCCATATTACTTTGTCCTCTCCTCTTGAATAAAATGTTTGCAAATTCTGGCCTAGTCCATGGCACTCTTGCACTATTATTATTTCCATATCATTCGGTTGTGCAAGTGAAAGGCAATAATGACGATATTTGATGAATTCGTTGTGGCAGAGAGAAGAGAGTATGAACTCAACTTGTTCTTGTTTTTGTAAATATGTTTAACCTAGTATCCATGATTCGACATATTATGATCAAACATGTTTGCAATGACAATTAGAGATTATAGTTGCTCATGCCATGCTCAAGTAGCTAGGAGTGGATAATGATTTATCTTAGATGTCAACATGCATTAAAATGGTTGTGATGTAGTATGATGATATGGTATCCTCCTCTAAATGTTTCAAGTGGCTTGACTTGGCACATGTTCATGCATCTAGTTGAATCAAAACTAGCATAGCCTTCATGATATTTATGTTCATGGTGTCCATATCCAACTCATGATAGCATTCAATGTTTATTATTCGTAATGCATGTTTATGACCGTATTCGCTCTCTAGTTGTACGCTTCTCAATATATTTGCTAGCCTTCAACTGTACTAAGCGGAAGTACTGCTTGTGCATACAAAATACTTAACCCAAAGTTAATCCAGATGGATCCACTATATCTACCTATATGCAGTATTACCCTGCCGTTCCAAGTAAATTTGCATGTACCACTGCTAAAATTTTGAAATGAACAACTGTTTTGTGTGCCTGGACCGCTCATGGAGCGACATGGGGTGGTTAGTATCTTCCATGTTAAGCAGGTTAATCTCATGATGAGTGTTTATTCACTCGTGCTTGCACGAGAAGGGCGGTAATGGGGATTCCCAGTCCCAAAATCAAAAGAAATGCAAATAATTAAACAAAACTCCCCCAGGAATGTTGTTGGTTGGACGGTACCCATGGATTCGGCTCTCCGTGAAGTGTGTTTGTTGGTGGAGGGAGAGTAAACATTTACTTTTACCGCTTGAGAACTTCCGCTAATATGTTTAACATGGAAGATATTGATAGCTCTTGGTCGTAACATTGACAGGAAGGGTGTACCTCTCAAAATTATACTTATCTATTATTCAAGCTTTGAGCTCCGGCACCTCTACAAATCTTGGCTTCCCTCTGCGAAGGGACTATCTATTTACTTTAATGTTGAGTCATCACCTTCTAAAATAAGCGCCAGATCTGAGAGCACTATTGTCATCCTCATGCATTGTGTATAGTGAATGTTGGATGCATCATGACTGGATCTTTTCTACCATGAATTACAATGTTTAGTCGTTCCTTGAAATTTGGAGGTGCTCTGCATTTATGTTCTGTGGTCTCACAAAGGGCTAGCGAGATACCACTATTGTCATATTATATCATGATTGTTTTGACAAATGTTTGCACTTGAGATATCTTATTATTGCTCGCTAGTTGCTTGCGTCATTGATATGAGTTAATATAATCTTTAAGAGTTATTGTTGACATGGTTAGTCATAATCTTGGGTGAAAACCTGGGTGCTACTTAAGCATATGTATGTAAACAATAACAAAAGAGTTCATAACCGTTTTTCTTTCTCACTTTCAGTTTGTCAACTGAATTGCTTGGGGACAAGAAAGGGTTTAAGCTTGGGGGAGTTAATAAGTCTCCAACATATCTATTTTTCCTAACACTTTTGCTCTTGTTTGGACTCTAACTTGCATGATTTGAATGAAACTAACCCGGACTAACGCTGCTTTCACTAGAACTACCATGGTGTTGTTTTTGTGCAGAAATAAAAGTTCTTGGAATGGAAAGAAATTCTTTGGAGAATTATTTTGGAAGATATAATGAATATTGGAGCCATAATTGTAGGACCGGAAGTATGTCTAGAGGGGGGTGATTAGACTACTTGACCAAATAAAAGTTTTGCCTATACCAATTTTTAGGGTTGATAGTTCTTAGCATTTGATAGAAAGTCAAGTACACCCTACACATGCAAGTCTAAGAGTATATAGCAGCAGAAAGTAACAACAAGCATGTATAGAAGGGATAGGGTAGGAAGATCAAACGCAATTGTAGACACGATGATTTTTCCCGTGGTTTCGATAGGTGGCGCTATCGTACATCCACGTTTATGGAGTCTTCAACCAACGGAGGGTAACGGTCGCCAGAGTCCACGAAGGGCTCCACCCAAAAGGGTCCACGAAGTAGCAACCTTGACTATTCCATAACGGCTTCCATCCACGAAGGACTAGCCTCACTATGGGTAGATCTTCACGAAGTAGGCGATCTCCTTGCCCTTAAAAACTTCTTGGTTCACTCCACAACACGAAGTAGGAGGCTCCCCAGCGACACCTAACCAATCTAGGAGGCACCACCCTCCAAAAGGTAATAGGCTCGGTAATGACGATGAACTCCTTGCTCTTGTGCTTCAAGATGATAGACTCCTCAGCACCCAATCACTCTCTCACAGATTTGGCATGGTGGAAGAGATGGGATTGGTGGAAAGCTACTTGGGGAGGCTAGAGATCAAGATCCATATGATTGGAGTGGAAGATCTTGACCTCAACACAAGGGTAGGTGGTTCTCTCTCAGAAAATCTGATAGGATATGTATGGAATAGTTCTGAGTGCTTCTCTCTCGAGTAGGTGGTGGTGAAGGGGTATACATAGGCATCCCAAAAAATCCAACCGTTACTCACAAAATGGCCAACTCGGTGACACCGATGTGTTAATCTCGGTGGTAACAAAGTGACCAAAAGGTGGCAACTTTTGAATCTTGGTGAGACCGATCTAGGAAACTCGGTTGCACCGATAAGGTGACCAACGGTCAGATTTCCAATCTCTATGACGCCGATCCAACATTCTCGGTGGGACCAAAAATGTGAATTTGCGTAACAGAAAGTTGGCAACCTAAACTCAGTGGCACCGGTATGGAATCGGTTGCACCGAAGTGGCTAGGGTTTGGCATAGTCTGTCTAGGTTCTGGAATCGATGGTACCAGTATGGGAAAGTTGGTTGCATTGATTTTGAGTGTTGGGTATAGAACAGACTTTGGTGGGAGAGTTGTGGATGTTTTTGGAGACTATCACTTGTGCACGTTTGAGCATATTGTTCACCAACAAAACCTTACCCCCTTTTAATAGTATTGGCTTTCCTATGGACTCAAAGTGATTTCTCACAAATATAAAATGTAGAGTCCTTTTGCTTGAAGCTTGGCCAACCTATTTCCTTGCATCTTGGGGTATGTCCACACTCTCCTTTTGTCAATCCTATCATTGAACAGTTCCTGAAATATACTTGGTGGAAACATTAGTTCAGTGACTTATATGTTGTTATTAATTACCAAAACCACCATGGGAGCAAATGAGCTTTCAATCTCCCCCTTTTTGGTAATTGATGACAACATATAGATCAAAGCTTCGACATATGATAAAATCAATGAATATAATCGTCGCTTTGAGAAGCATGTGATAATCAAGAGCTCCCCCTAAATTTGTGCATTATTTTGAATTTTGCGTTTGAATGCAAGTGCACAATCGATTAGGTATATGGGGCACTTCTTCCATGTCACATACAACTTGGTGGTGTGCGAGAATAATTATAATGAATAACAATGCACAACACAATCAAGCAAAGGTGAATGATCATCACATGAGTATTAAGATGATAGGATAATAGCATCACCCATAACAACATATGATCACACATAAACACAAAAGTATCTCACATCAAACCAAAAGAACCAAATGTTTTGAAAAGCAACAAACACCAAAACGCTCTCTCGCTCGAAGCCTAAAGATCTATATACACTTCTCCCCCTTTGGCAACAAGTTACCAAAAAGTTCAAAGGCATACATCTAAACGTTCTTGGGCAGATCTCCTCCGGTTGTTGATGAAGGAGTCGAGAGAACAGTGTCGGCGAAGATCTCAGTAGATGTCGTGGATGGAGTTGGAGTGGCAGCTGGAGGAACTGGAGCAGATGGAGCATGACCTATGCTGACAGTAGGAGGAGCTGATGAAGAGGGCCTCAAGTCTTGTGCAGGCATTGTGGCTGATCTGGCCTGAGTGGTGAACTAAATGCCCGGCCTTACAGGTGATTCATCCTCATCATCATCATCGTCATCTGAAGTAGAAGAGACCCGAGGGATGTGCATGGAGTTGACTTCCTTCTGAAGCTCTGTGACTGCCTTAGTCAGCCTATCCACCTTATCACTAAGGGTCTTGATCCTGGTTTCAAAGATCCTGACAAGACTATTCTGGTTGTCCAGAATCCCCTTAATGTCCTTCTGCATGCCCTTAACTAATGATATCAATAGATCCATTTGCTCGTTCCTAGATCGAGGGACTTGAGCAGTAGTGGCTCTAACTGCCTCTGCTTCTGCCTGAGCTGCAGCTGAAGTGTGATGATCAGCATCCATCACCACAACATTGTCCTCGAGATCTGGCTATAGTGGTAAATGTGGATGATCTAGAGCAAAAATGTGCTTTTCCAGCTTTGAATTGATAAGCATCTAGATGTAGGGTGCATAATAGCAAGAGCGCTTCTGGTCAGCAGCAACCCTCTTGATTGTCTCAATAATCAAATCCATGACTCTGATCCTGGTGTGTCTATCAAGGTGGATCAACATATTGATGGAGTGGCCTCGGATCATCTTGTCATCTCCTGACTTGGGCATCAAAGTATGCCTCAGAATGGTGTTCATCGTGCGGAGGCCAGCCTGAAGAAAGTAGATAGATCCTAGCCTATGAGACTTCACATTGGCAGCAGGGATCTCCTTGTACATATTTGCCATAGCATTGTGGCTAGCCTTAGATTCTGAGTAGACATCCAAGTCACCATCCCATGCTTCAGCAATTCCTAAGATAGCAGCCCATTCTTCAACAGTTGATTCATACCTTGCACCTTCAGTCATCCATACAATTCTACCATCTCCATAGAAATGTGTAGTGGAGTAGAATTGCATGATCATCTCATCATTCCAAGCTGTGAATTCTCTGCCAACAAACTCATCCAAACCTATGCAATGGAAATTGTCCTGGACACTTGGAAAGTAGTCCTCATTCTCCTTGATGAATTTCCAATCAACATATTGCATATCACTTACAGCTGGACTCTTGTCAAAGAGCACAGTCTCATAGAAATCCTGTTGCTCCTTGGTATAGAATGTGTAGTCCACGGCTGTCTTCTTCCTCCAGGCATAAGGATCTATAGCTCTCCAAGCTCTCAATCCTGAATCCTTCCTCTTCTTCATATCTTCAGCTAGTGGGTAGCTGGCATTGTGTATTGGAAGATGCGGTCTGAGCTTCATCAAAGTTGTCAAATCATCATCACCTTTAGCTTTGGAGGCAGTCCCTTTGTTCTTCTCAGAAGCTGGAATCTGCCTAGTTGTCCTCTTAGGCTTCTCAGCAACAACCTTCTTGGATGTGCCAGCCTTTGGCATAGCATCAGACATCAGTTTCTTTGCCTTCTTCTTGGGAGGAGCCTTTGTAGCTGGCTCATCCTCCTCTTCCTCAGCAGCAACACCAGTTGCTTCCTCTGGATCTTCATACATAGAACTAGGCCTGCAATCACATGAATAATCCTCTTCCTGGACTTTTTCTCCCTTGCCTTCTTAGGCATAGCTTTCCTGGGGACTTCAACTGAGATAGTTTCTCTGGCAGTCTCATGAGCCTTGAAGGTTGAGGCAGGTGCGTAGATCTTGCTGACAACCCTCCTGGAGGAAGTTGCTTCAGTAGCAGACTTCCTTGCAGCTTTCTCTTGCTTCTTAGCAAGAATCTCTTCTGGAACGAAGTCTGAATCTTCTTCATCTGAGTTCAACTTCTTCCTGGTTCTTGTGGCAGCCTTGGGCAACCCATGAGAGCTGGGGGTGCCTGGATCTAAGAAAGAACTGGCTTCTGGGCTTGTTCCAGAACTCATATCAACTCCCTGCTCTGGCAAATTCTGACTGTCTTCTGAGCCTGACATACTGTCCCTGTGAATAAAGAATAGGAGAGAAGAAGAAGATGAGTCATCACAAAATGAGGCTGGTTTTTGAAATTTGAGCAATGAATTTTCAAAAGTTTTGCAATCTGTCAAATAGATATCGGTGCAGCCGAAAAGAAATTTTCGGTGGGGTGAAGACAAACTAACTCCTTAACAGGAACTTGGTAGCCTTTTCGGTAGGACCAAAAAGAGCCACTTGGTTCCATCGAGTCAGTTCTCAACCTCACTGAAAAGCATAACGGTGAGACCGATATTTTCGTTTCGGTTCCACCGAGATTTATCGGACGGATGGCAAAACCCTAGAAAATCAATCTAACTCGAAATTTTGGAGTTTTAAGTGGATGGATATATGAGCAAAGGTTACAAAGATGATTAACAAGTATCCAATGCAAAGAGTTTTAAGCTTGGCGCGTATCCTCTACGGCGGCGACGATGGAGCAGATTTTGTCGACAGCGGTGATTCCCAGCGGTAGAGGAGCTCGGGAAGACAAGGGAGACGACAGGGGTCTCGAGGCGGCATCTTAGGGTTCTGAGGCGCGACGTTTGAAGATAGAAATTTCAAAGCGTCGGGGTCCACAGCATATATACCCTTCACTGTCGGTGATACCGATTTTATGTTTTCGGTGTCACCGAGTTCCACAACTGTCAGCTGACAGGGAAACTCGATGTAACCGAGAAGATGAAATCGGTAGTACCGAGATTGAAACCCAGATCAACCCTAGTCATTCGGTGAGACCGAGATTGTTTGGTTGGTTCCACCGAGATGCACATGGGAGGTTTTAATGTTCAGTTCTTGTCGATACGGAACTCCGAGTGCTCCACACACAAAGGGATCAAAAAGCACTTGTTCAAATTTTGTGATGCATCATGAATGGAATATGAGGTGAGAAAGCATAGATAGCTAAAGAGTGGTCCTAGGCATTCTTGTCCATCCAATTGGCAAAAGATAAATCAAAAGCGAGATAGCAACAATTGGATGTCCTCGAATGAGAAAATAAATGCAGACCAACATGCTCACAAAATAAGATGTCAAAAGAAATCATGACAAACATGCACAAACACTCTAGCATATAACAAGCACTTGGGAGATGATGAAGTCATCTATATATGAGTATTTGACTTAGGAGCCAAGTAAGAGTACTTGATCATAGGTCATACTCATCGTTTAAGCACAAGTGGGGTTACCACTTTTACATAAAGCATTTAATGTTGTCACATACTAAGAGATGCTTTGACTCAAGTCTTAGAGTAAATCTCCCCCTTGATGTGACATCCCCCCATAAGAGGGATAAACTAACCTTGGGTTTTGTCGATGAAGACTTCATGTTGGTGAGGTAGTTGTGGATGCTCAATGTTGATGAAGATCACCAAGAGTTGGGAGCATCCTTCTTGTTTCCTTACTCCTCTCACCTACATGGGTTAGTCCCAAACACACAAGAGACAAATACAAGGATATCTATGGACATGGAGTGCAAAGCATTGATGTCCATTGATTAGTTGATTACCTTGTCCCTTGCTTACCTTTGAGGGAATGTGTGACTCCTTGAACTATTGCATTGAGTTGATGTTGAGTGCAAAAAGTCCTTGCCAATAATGAATGTGAGTGAATTTCATTGGCGGAGTCACCCCTCGAGAACTTACTAGTTCTTCTTCTTGGGGACCCACATCAAGTTGATGGGGATCCTTGGTGTTGAAGTAGTATTTGTACTAGTTGAGCTTGACGTAGCCTTGGGAACCCACTCCACCAAAGCTAAGGGTTCATCTTCATATGAGTCAATGTCCTCTTGAAGCTTGTTCTTTCCCTTGAGCTTGTGGTTTTGTGGTGGAAGGTCATCTTGAGTGTTTATCCCCTTGGGAAGGGTATTTTCATACTTTTACTTTTGAGGAACAAACTTGGGCTTGGGATATTGACCTTCTTCCCACTCAACTCCATTAGCGTTGAAGTAGCCAACACCTCGATTCTTCCGGTATCCTCCGTGCTTGCGTACAATTTCCTCAAATTGCTTACATCCGGCAAGACTCTTGTAGATACCTTTTTCTATAATTCCTTTCAATAAAGCATTTTCTTGCTCAAGTGTAACTTGGCTAAGAGAATCATCATTAGTGGAATCAATATAACTACTAGAAGCAACATCATTGGGTTTATCATTTTTATTGTTGCTACTTGATGAAGAACTTTTCTTGCCTTTGTTATTAGATTGCTTAGTTTTAACTAGAGGCATGAAAGTAGACCAAAGTAGTTGTTTGGCTAGCTGAGGTCTTCTTTCGGAGATCGTCATTGATAGCTTTGAGAAACTCACGCTCTTGCTCCAAGTTGAGCTTCTTGAAGTGTAGCTTCTCATGAGTTCTCACAAGCTCTCTATGATCTTCGAGAGTAGATTCATGAGCTAACTTAAGAGTGTTTAGTTCTTTAGTTAGTTGTTCTATTTTCATCTTATCATCATCAAATGACTTATCTTGACTAGCATGAGAATTATCAAGTTCATTTTGATCAACATCACTAGTTTTATCACAAAGCAAGTCATCATCACAAAGTAAATCATCTTCATCACTATCAAAATCAAGATACTTGGGGTGTGATACCTTGGGGCATTTAGCCATGAAGCAACTTCCACTCCCTTCGTTTGGTGAATCAAATAGATCGTACGAGTTGGTAGTCACTAGAGCAATTCTGGCAACACCATCATCTTGACAATAGTCGGAGTCGGAGTGATAGCTTTTCTCAGAGTTGTTGTCAGAGTCGGAGCCAGAAACCCATTCACCAACATGAGATTGACGTTTTGTTCTTGTGTAGCTCTTGGTGTACTTGTCCTTCTTCTCCGAATCTCTACTTCTCCTTGAGTGTCTTCGTTCATAACGATCATCTCTACTCCTTATTTCTCTTTGTGGTGATTCGTTCCTTGAGCTTCTGAAGCGACCCGACTCAAAACGAGTCAAGCCTCTGTGTGTTCTGTGCCATCCCTGGATCAGTATGCTGGCACACACAGTACATCAATGTATATATCAAAGTGCAATCACATGTAAATAACGTAAAACTGATATATACCTTAAAATAGCAGCGGATACAGTTAACGGGAGTGGAGTCCCAATAACACCAACGGCAAGTTGAGTGTGGACCGTAACCCTGAATCGTACTCTTACCCGTCGTAGAAGAGTATCTGCAACATAAGACGTTGCAGCCGTGTAGGTCAGTACATGGAATGTACTGGCAAGATCACCATAGTAGAACAGAAGAATAAAGAGTATTCTATATGCAAAGGCTTTGTGGCTCTGTGTCTAAGTTTTTGCGTAAAAGCTGATTTTATTTTCCCTACAACAAAGGAATATCAGGAAATTTCACTATGGAGTTACCTATCATGACATGGTTCCGCCAACCAATGTCTCAATTGCCCACAAGTATCATTAAGTTGCCCACAATTAGTTATCAGTCCAGTGTTGAGAGTTCAGAGATAGATCCAAGTCTAGAAGCTCAAATTGTCCGTAACCGTGGACACGGCTAATCGATTAGGTTTAAAGTCTGCAGAGTGTTGTGTACTTTACCCACAAGATTCTTTCCCTCCTGGTAAGTCCTCGCACTGCCTGGTGTTTGAGAACAGGATGAAAGAAACATGGTCTTTCAGAGTGTTTCCCTGACTGTCCGACAGTGCCCATCCAATCCTAACATCGACTACATCTCGTAGCACTGCCCAGCAGAGTCACAACAAAGATCAACCAAGCCAGAGCCCATAATGACTTGTGGCTACACAGGTAAGCTTCCGGGCATGAAGTATTCATCCTTCTCTTTGAGTCTGGGTGAGGCTTTCCGCATGAATACTGGCCATCTCCAGCAACACCTAGGCAAATCCACTGGCTTCTCCAGGGTACCGTTCCAACCATCCCTCACCCAGTAGTGTGTATTGAAAAACTTGTTTCTCGAGTCTCGAAGTCTTGAGGTCTTGAATATGCAGGTCTTGAAGAAGCCTTCATGAAGTCGTCATTTTTTCATGGAGTCCTTCTTCACACCACTCACGAACACTCATACCAGACCCCATCTACTTTAGCATAGCATTGCACTAACTAGCGTTCCCGGGGCTTTAGTAACAAGTGGTGGGTTCCTACCTCTTGCATTCTACTCAACTACAAGAATTTCAATAACACTACGGGAGGGATTTGTTGAATGATGTCACCACATGCAATAAAACATAGGTATGAAAAGCTGGTCAAAGTGAACTTGCCTGTACTGTAGATGAAGATAAAGATTGCTCTCAGAAATAACTTGATAGACTATTCGTCACTCTCCGATGAAAATCTGTATAACAAACATTGCATACATATAAGCAATCATACTAGCAATCAATTCTAACAATCACAAGGTAACACAAGAACAAAAGCAACAAGGTTGATGAAGGAAATACTTAAGACAAAGTTAAAATCAACAAAACTACATCAACACAACTGAGGTGATGATGAAGGAAATACTTAAGACAAAAGTTAAAATCAAGAAAGTTTTCATAAAAGCAACTAAAGTATTTTCCCCCTACAAACAACTATTTTCAATAGTACCAAAACATTAACAAAGTAAAATATAACAAAAGGATTTTAGTAAATATTTTACTAGCAAAAAGAATTACTTTTGAATAACAAATAAAACTATGAAAACATCATCCCAAACAACATAAGTGTTTGCCTAATGAACACAACCATAAACTAAGAGAAAACAAATTATGAAACAACTAAGTTAACAGAAAGTAATTAATAAAAATCTTTATTACAAAACAGAATTAGATCATCTAAAACTTTGTGAAAATGATCTCTACTAAAACTAAGTTGTTTTATAAAACATTACCTAATGATAAAGAATATAGTTTCCTATAATAAAGTAAAACTAAACCATTTTTATTAACAAACATTCTTAACAGAAAAGATTACTAAAAACTTTATTTGAAAACAAAATCTAATTACTTAAAACTTTGTTAAAATTAACTATTACTAACTAGTTTGTTTTATAACAAATTAAACCTATTTGAAAAGGAATTGAGATTCCTATAACCATAAAGAAATAAACTAAGCAATTTTATATTTTTATTAACAGTAAGTAAAACACCTAAAGTTTAACTAACAGAACCTACTAAATCAAATTTAAACTAAATCTGATTTAAACTAAATCTGATTTAAACTAACTAAAACTAAATAAATAAAACTATGCTATAATACTAGACAGATTCTGTTTATAGCCAAAAAAACTAAGAAAAAACATCCTAAAAAATTCCAAACTTTACCTACTGATAACTAATATCACTAGTGTCAAGTAGCAAAAAGAATCAATCAAAAATATATATTTAAACTCAAGTTATTCAGAAAACAAAATTTAAATCAAATCTGTTTAAATTCAAATTTAAATGTTCAAACATGGTCAAACTTGGCATCTACAGAAACTAGATAAAAATTGTGACCTAATGCAAAAAGGATCAATTTAAAATAGTTAAAAATATAAACGATATAAGCAAAACAAATCAGAAACTATTCTGTTTTTGAAATTAAGACATAAAAAGAAAAAGGTGTTTCTAACGGATAGGGGGTACACGTGGCATCTCCTGATTGGCTACGGGTGTGCGCGTGAGTGAGCTAGCGAGCGGACGGCCGGCGTCTAACCGAAAACACTTCGGTCTAAAAACAGAAAAGAAAAACCGAACGGTTCTTTTAAAATAAACCGAAGAGGTATCCTATTCTAATCTACACCGTTCATTCGAGATCGGACGGAGGAGGGTGCTCACCGTGGATGGAGGTCGCCGGTGAGGGCTCCGGCGATGGCGACGGCTCGGGTCGAAGCGGGCGTTGACTCCAGGGGGTCTCCGGCGATGGCGTTGGCTCCGTTCGACGCAGGGGAGCACAGCGAAGGCGATGGTGGCGTCGGAGGGGCCTCGGGACGACTGTGACGAGCGACACGAGCTTGGGGGCTGTTCGGACTCCGGCGAGGTCAATGGCTACGGCGTTCCAAGGGGTCCGGGGCTCGGGCAGGTGGTTGTGGAGGTGCGGGCGAGTGCGGCGAGGTTGTCTGCGGCCTCAGAGGGCTCGGGGATGGTGAGGTGGGGTGGTAGGGGAGCAAAAGCGCGGCGGCTACCGGTTGCTCCGGCGAGCGATTCCGGCGAGGAGAGACATCGGGGTTGGGGGAAACGAGGGGGAATGGGAAGAGGGGAGCAAGGCTATTTATAGGAGGGGTCAGGTGCTCGGGGAAGGGGAGGAATCAATGGATGCGATGATGGCTCCGGCGAGATGCTCGGGAGGGAGAGAGAGCGAGCGAGAGGAGGGAGATGAGCGAGGGATTGGCGCTGTCGGACGGTGGGGCCAGGGTGTCAGTGGGAGAGAGGGAGGGGCGCGGTTATCGGGCGACCGTTACAGAGGAATTTCGGAAGGGTATTAAAGAGGTGGGCCGGCCCGTTTTATTATAAAATCGTTACCGTTTCTTTATTAATTTCCAGCGCGTTTCAAAATCATTTAAAGCATTCAAACCGTTTCTAAATATAGGGAATAAATATATCAAAATTAACAGAATAAGAAATGCCATTTATTGAACATTTTTATTCTGTCATTTGATAACTTTAAAAAAATATTATTTTCAAAAAATGCCTATTTGGTTTTAAAAAAAATTGCGAATACTTTTTCAAATGACCCTTTGGGTTTTATGGTTCAAGTACTTCACAAAATTTCCCCTGGTTTGGAGTGTCATATTACTCCTCTCAAATTTTTGTCAGGGGTTTGAATGCTTTGAAAATTTGAATAAGAACCAAATATGAAATGATTCCAAAAGAAAATCCAGAGATTTTCACATTCACTTTTCAAAGCTTTATTTTAAACTTCCAACTCATATTTCATATAATTTGAAGAAGTCATTTTATCCTCTCTCATGAAAATCACTGAGTTGCTTGAAGTTTCTGAATTTGAAATATTTTCAAATGAAATTCAAATCATTTTCAAATCCCTTTTCATTTCTTTAAATGGAAGAAGTCATGTCATCTTCACTCTAGGGTTTTGTGATGAAAATAATTTGAATTCCTGGTGATCAAAATGCAGATTGAAAGTTTTTGGGAAAGTCATTTCATTCCCTCTCATTAAACTTTCAAAAAGTTTCAAATTTTCACTCAAATTCAATTACTAAATCAAACAAACAATCATTCTAATATTTATTATAACATTCCAAAGTTTGGGATGTTACAGCTTCGTCTTCGAGGTGACTCTTCTCTTCTTTTGTAGGGAGTCGTGCACTCATTTGAGTAGTGTCCAGGCTTCCCACAATTGTAGCAATTGCGGTCACGACTTGATGAACGCTTCTCTTCATATCTTGAGTTGGAGTTTCTTTCTTTTCCTCAATTCTTGTAGAACTTGTTGAATTTCTTGACCATGAGGCTTATCTCTTCATTGGTGACAAGGTTGTTGCTTGAAGTTGCGAGAGCATCACTTGTGGCTTTGTAAGCACCGCTGGACTTGTGATGAAGTTCTTCCTTATCTTTGAGTGTCATCTCATGAGCAACAATCCTTCCAATGACTTCTGTAGGCTTGAGATCTTTGTAGTTTGGCATCATTTGGACCAATGTGCACACGGTGTCGTATCTCTCATCCAAAGCTCTAAGTATCTTCTTGATGATGAATTTGTCGGTCATTTCTTCGCTTCCTAAGCCAGCAATCTCATTTGTGATGAGAGCTAGCCTAGAGTACATCTCTGTGACTCCTTCACTATCCTTCATCTTGAACTTGTCAAGTTGACCTTGAAGAACATCTAACTTGGATTCTCTCACGGACTCGGTTCCTTCGTGCATAGCAACCAAAGTATCCCAAATCTCTTTTGCATTCTCAAGACAGCTGATTTTGATGAATTCTTCGGGGCATAAGAAGTTGAAGAGAATGTCGCATGCTTGAGCATTGAGTTGCAACATCTTCAACTCATCCGGGGTTGCTTCATGATCCGGTTCTCGTCCATCCGCAAAGAACTCACCTTGCCAGCCAACACGAACAACGGCCCAAACGACGGGGTTATGACCAAGAATATGTATTTTCATTTTGTGCTTCCAACTAGCAAAATTAGTGCCATCAAAGTACGGACCTCTACGGTGTTAATTTCCCTCACTAGACGCCATACTCTCCTAGGTTGTGACACCTAAGCAATGGAGACCAATGCTCTAATACCACTTGTAGGACCGGAAGTATGTCTAGAGGGGGGTGACTAGACTACTTGACCAAATAAAAGTTTTGCCTATACCAATTTTTAGGCCTGACAGTTTTTAGCATTTGATGGCAAGTCAAGTACACCCTACACATGCAAGTCTAAGAACATATAGCAGTGGAAAGTAACAACAAGCATGTATAGAAGGGATAGGGTAGGAGGATCAAACGCAATTGTAGACACGATGATTTTTCCCGTGGTTCCGATAGGTGGCGCTATCGTACATCCACGTTTATGGAGTCTTCAACCCACGGAAGGTAACGGTCGCGAGAGTCCACGAAGGGCTCCACCCAAAAGGGTCCACGAAGTAGCAACCTTGACTATTCCATAACGGCTTCCGTCCACGAAGGACTAGTCTCACTATGGGTAGATCTTCACGAAGTAGGTTATTTCCTTGCCCTTACAAACTTCTTTGTTCACTCCACAACATGAAGTAGGAGGCTCCCAAGCGACACCTAACCAATCTAGGAGGCACCACCCTCCAAAAGGTAATAGGCTCGGTAATGACGATGAACTCCTTGCTCTTGTGCTTCAAGATGATAGACTCCTCAGCACCCAATCACTCTCTCACAGATTTGGCATGGTGGAAGACTTGGGATTGGTGGAAAGCTACTTGGGCAGGCTAGAGATCAAGATCCATATGATTGGAGTGGAAGATCTTGACCTCAACACAAGGGTAGGTGGTTCTCTCTCAAAAAATCTGATAGGATATGTATGGAAAAGTTTTGAGTGCTTCTCTCTCGAGTAGGTGGTGGTGAAGGGGTATATATAGGCATCCCAAAAAATCCAAACGTTACTCACAAAGTGAACAACTCGGTGACACCGATGTGTTAATCTCGGTGGTAACGAAGTGACCAAAAGGTGGCAACTTTTGAATCTCGGTGAGACCAATATAGGAAACTCGGTTGCACCGATAAGGTGACCAATGGTCAGATTTCCAATCTCGTTGACGCCGATCCAACATTCTCGGTGGGACCGAAAATGTGAATTTGCATAACAGAAAGTTGGCAACCTAAACTTGGCGGCACTGGTATGGAATCGGTTGCACCGAAGTGGCTAGGGTTTGGCATAGTCTATCTAGGTTCTGGAATTGGTGGCACCGGTATGGGAAAGTTGGTTGCACCGATTTTGAGTGTTGGGTATAGAACAGACTTTGGTGGGAGAGTTGTGGATGTTTTTGGAGACTATCACTTGTGCACGTTTGAGCATATTGTTCACCAACAAAACCTTACCCCCTTTTAATAGTATTGGCTTTCCTATGGACTCAAAGTGATTTCTCACAAATATAAAATGTAGAGTCCTTTTGCTTGAAGCTTGGCCAACCTATTTCCTTGCATCTTGGGGTATGTCCACACTCTCCTTTTGTTAATCCTATCATTGAACATTTCCTGAAATATACTTGGTGGAAACATTAGTTCAATGACTTATATGTTGTTATTAATTACCAAAACCACCAAGGGAGAAAATGTGCTTTCAAGAATCCACCAAAGAGAGGGCCCAGGGTGCCCACCCTCCACCAGGGCGCGTGAGACCCCCTTGGCATGGCCTGGTGGAGCGTGCCCACCTCGTGGGCCCTCTGACCCTGATTCTGGCGCTATAAAATCCTAATTTTCCATAAAAACAGAGATAAAGTTTCATCGTGTTTCACGATACGGAGCCGCCGCCACCTCCTGTTCTCCATTGGGAGCCAGATCTGGAGCCCGTTCGGGGCTCCGGAGAGGGGAATCTTCGGTATTATTCATCACCAACCCTTCTCCATCGCCAATTCCATGATGCTCCCCCATCGGGAGTGAGTAATTCCTTCGTAGGCTTGGTGGTCAATGAGGAGTTGGATGAGATTCATCATGTAATCGAGTTAGTTTTGTTATGGCTTGATCCCTAGTATCCACTATTGAAAGGACGTGGATGTCGCCTAGAGGGGGGGGTGAATAGGCGCTTTAAAATAATTAAGGTTTAGGCTTGAACAAATGCGGAATAAAACTAACGTTTAATACATCAAGCGCAAAACCTAAAACAACTCAGCTCACCTATGTGCACCAACAACTTATGCTAAGAAAGATAAACAACTAAGTGGTAGCGAGATGTATAGCATGAAACAATATGGCTATCACAAAGTAAAGTGCATAGGTAAAGGGCTTGGGTAAGAGATAACCAAGGCACGAGGAGACGATAATGTATCCCGAAGGTCACACCCTTGCGGATGCTAATCTCCATTCAGAGCAATGTGGAGGCACAATGCTCCCCAAGAAGCCACTAGGGCCACTGTAATCTCCTCACGCCCTCGCACAATGCAGGATGTCGTGATTCCACTAAGGGACCCTTGAGGGTGGTCACCGAACCCGTACAAACAAGGTTGAGGCAATCTCCACAACTTAATTGGAGGCTCCCAACGAAACCACGAAGCTTGACCACAATGGATGGTGGCTCCGAGGTGACCTCAAATGCTTGCAGCAATCTCCACAACCTAATTGGAGACCCCAAAGCTTTCCCGGAGCTTTGCACCACAATGATTGAGCTCTGAGGCACCACCAACCATCTAGGGCGCCAAAGCACCCAAGAGGAACAAGCTCTAGGGTGCTCAAACACCCTAGAGTAATAATCTTCTCAACTTCTCACTTCCACGTATCACCATGGAGAACTCAAACCTATGAACCAAATGCAATGGCAAGGGCACACGGAGTGCCCAAGTCCTTCTCTCCCAAATCCCACCACAACAACTAATGCTATGGAGGAAATAAGAGGAAGAACGAAGAAGAACACGAAGAACTCCAAGATCAAGATCCAAGGGGTTCCCCTCACAAAGAGAAGACAATGATTTGTGGAAATGTGGATCTAGATCTCCTCTCTCATTTCCCTCGAGAACTAGCAAAAATCATTGGAGGGATTGTATAGCCCCCCCCCCCCCCAATCCAACTGTTATGTGCATAGGTCGTGCACAAGCGGTACTACCGCCGGCTGAACGGTACTACCGCTTAGCATGGTGGTTCCAAGAGAAGCATGCAAAACGGCAAAAAAAACGAGGTAGTGGTACCACCCGATACTTCTACTTAAAAAACATAAGTGACACTTAAGGGTGGCAGTACCACTCGATACTTCCGCTTAAAAAAATAAGCAACACCTTAGGGCGGCAGTACCGCTTGGTACTTCCGCTTAAAAAAAATAAGCGGTAGTGACAATGGTAGTACATAGCGGAAGTACCGCCCAAGCAGTACTACCGTGCTACCGAGCAGTACTACCTCTTGTTCAGAGAAAAACAGCTCTCGCACTGAAACTGCCATAACTTTCACAAATGAACTCCGAATTGAGCAAACTCGAGCTTGTTTTCTTAAAAAGAGGCAGCATGAAAATGCCGATGATATAGAGATGTGAAATGTCTATGAACGAAGAACCAGCAAAAACTCCAGCATCGAAAACATCATAGAAGATGCATATGGACTCTGTTTTCGATGAACTTGAGCTTGTCATGAAGCTGACCATAAGCTCAAGAACTCACAAAGAGAAACACCAAACAAGAACCACGAAAGATGATGATGCATGGATGCAAATGGTTTGAGCTCTCAACGAACGATACAATCAAGCTACTCATTTGAGAGCCTCCTTGATAGTATGGCTATCTATCCTGTAACCCAGTCTCCCAACTACCACTAAGAGACCAGTAAACTAGAAAACCCAATCAAGGTCAAATCTTTGCCTTGAGCATAGTCCACTTGAGCTAGATTATGATGATCTTGACTTCCTCAAGATGGACCATCTTTCTTGATTGTGTTGGCTCGATGAAGACAAGTTGATTGCCCGCCATACTCCACTATGGGTGAGCCACTCTTCGGCACATCTTCACAAGTCCATTGTCACCACAATGAACGGCAAGTTTCAAGCATGATCTCTCTGTGATGCTTCACTTGAGCTTGCACACTGCAACCTTGATGACGATCACCACTTGATGTCATCCTCAATAGATTGTATGGGATCTTATTATTGATGCTAGCCCATGGAAACGTACCTAACCCCATAAAGAAGACTCACAGGGAACATTGGTTAGTACACAAAGCGTAATGGACAATGCTTACCATACCATGGGATCACTTGATCCCTCTCGGTACATCTCGTACGCTTTGTGTGTTGATCAACTTGATTCACCTTGATCAACCTTGTATCTTATCTTCTCTATGACTAATATTTGGATAAAACCTTGAATACCACCTTGGTTACCATATAAACTCCTTGAAACCAACAGATGGACTTCAAGAAGTACCTATGGACAAATCCTTCGAATATAACTTAAGGCAACCATTAGTCCATAGGGATTGTCATCAATTACCCAAAACCACACGTGGAGAAATTTGCTCTTACAACTATGTTCTAAGATTGATGTCGCTATGACTTTGCCATGCTTAATGCTTGTCACTAGGACTCGAGTGCCATGATTTCAGATCTTAACCGTTTATGTTATCATCATTATATCTATGTTCCTGATCCGATCTTGCTTATTCATATGCAACTATTACGTGTTATGACCGGTCAACCCCGGGGTGACAGAAATCGGGATACTTCACGGTGATGATCATAGTTTGAGGTGCTCATGTATTCACTATGTGTTAATGCTTTGTTTAGGTTCTCTATTAAAAGGAAGCCTTAATATCCCTTAGTTTCCTTATGGACCCCACTGCCATGGGAGGGTAGGACAAAAGATGCCATGCAAGTTCTTTTCATTAAGCACGTATGATTATATACCGAATACATGCCTACATACATTGACGAACTGGAGCTAGTTCTGTGTCGCCCTAGGTTATGACTGTTATATGATGAATATCATCCGACGAATACACCGATCCAGTGCCTACGAGTTTTCCACTTATTGTTCTTGCTAAGTTACTACTACTTCTGTTACTATTCCCCTTGCTACAAAATCACTACTGCTACTGTTACTTCTACTACTACTATCAAAATGGTTCAATTGAAAACTCAACTGCTAATGCTCTCAAATATTCTTTGCCTCCCCTTGTGTTGAATCTATAAATTTGGGTTGAATACTCTACACTCGAAAACTGTTGCGATCCCCTATACTTGTGGGTTATCACAACTTCGCCATCGTCAACAACAACTTTCTCCTCATGTATGCAATGATGTAATCATTCTTTTTCCAACATAATCTCTACTTAAACATGGTGCTTCATGCTACATATTATTATCCAATGATGTGTTGCCATCCTATGGTGTTTGAGTAAATTCGTTTTGTCCTATGGGTTGATTGGTGATCATGATTAGTTTGCGTTGTATGTTTTATTTTGGTGTTGTCCTATGGTTCCCTCCGTGTCACACACATGTGTGGGGTTCGTGGATGTTGCAGTATCTTCATTATTTTCTTACTCACTGAGTTGCAAGAGTGGTAGAAGCTTAAACTCGGGGTAAGCGGTTTGTTGCATATGGGATTAAAGAGTATTTTACACTTAATGTTATTGTTGAGTTGTACTTAATGATATTTAGTATTTAAGGATGCTTGCTAGAGTTACAATCATAAGTTCATGTGATCCAAGTACGGAAAGTGTCTTAGCTTACGCCTCTCCCTCATATAAAACTGCAATAATGATTACCAATCTAGATACAAATTGCCTAGTGACAATCTTTCTCTTTGTGTTATAAAAAGCTCTCTACTAAAACAAACTAACTTTTATTATTTCGCAAAGTACTTCTAGTTTTATTCTTGCAAACTTATCCTATTACACCTACAAAGTAGTTTTATTTCTTGTTTTAGGTAAAGTGAACGTTAGTGAACGTATAGTTACATTGGTGGTCGCTAAAACTTGAGAGAATATTAATTCTACCTTTAGCTCCTCATTGGGTTCGATACTCTTATTTATCGAAAAGGCTACAAACCACCCCATGTACTTGTGGGTTATCACCGGCTTACTTAGGTCGGCTACCAACAAGGTGAGGCGCCCATGGGCTGTAACACCGTCTGCAGCCCCTGAACTGGTCTCCGAGCTTGGTTGCTTCATGGTCGATGTCGAACTTGAACGTCATCTACTATCTACTTGCTCATGTCGGAACGAGTTCTTTGAAGTCCGCTAGAAGTAAAGTTCTACTGCCAACCTAATATGGCGGGCCTGCTCCTGCCCACCTATTGAAAAAAGGCTTCATATGGTCATGAATTGTTGATGAAATAAGTGGGATTTACATGAAGACCTTCCCGCCAAGCCAGCCCCCGTGGACCGATGTTCCTGCATAGCACTTTGTGAAGTTTATACGATCCAATCCTAGCCCTCGTGGGGCAAACCAGATGCTTCTCCAGCTGTTCGAGCAAGACTCCATGGTCATGCTGAGCGCTGGTCAAGGTGATGTGTGTCGTGGGTTCAGTCCCACCTATGACACGTCTAACCAAGTCAGGTAGACGTGTGCCTTGATTCTTGCGCTTCTTAACAATGTCGCGCCAATTAGTGTGCGCCTCTAATGGCGTTAGTGGGAAACTAAAGGATTTGGCAGTCAGAAATAGGCGCTAAAGGCAATAAAAATGTATTATTATATTCCCATGTTCGTTATTAAGTTTTTTTCTATGCTACAGTTGTATTTGGTTTGTGAATATGTGATTTATAGGAAACCCCAAATACATGTGTGGAAATATAAACACCAAGTGAGCCCTAGTATACCCTCTAAGACTAGCTCGTATATTGATTGATGATCTCATTTTCCTGATCATGAGCATTGTTAAGTGTTACAAGGATGCTATCAATATGTGAGAACTATTGGAAATATGCCCTAGAGGCAATAATAAAGTGGTTATTATTATTTCCTTGTCCATGCTATAATTGTATTGATTGGAAACACAAATACATGTGAGGATACATAGATAACACTGAGTCCCTAGTATGCCTCTAGTAGACTAGCTCGTTGATCAAAGATGGTCAAGGTTTCCTAGTGATAGACATGATATGTCATTTGATAACGGGATCACATCATTGGGAGAAAGATGTGATGGACAAGACCCAAACTATGAACGTAGCATATGATCATGTCAATTTATTGCTATTGTTATCTACATGTCAAGTATCTCTTCCTATGACCATGAGATCATGTAACTCACTAACATCGGAGGAGTACCTTGTGTGTATCAAACGTCGCAACGTAATTGGGTGACTATAAAGGTGCTCTACAGGTATCTCCGAGGGTGTCTATTGGGTTGGCATGGATCAAGACTGGAATTTGTTACTCCATGTGACACAGAGGTATCTCAGGGCCCACTCGGTAATACAATTTCACAATGAGCCTAGCAAGCAAAGTGACTAAAGACTTAGCCACGGCATCTTGTATTATTGAACGAGTAAACAGACTTCCGGTAACGAGATTGAACTAGGTATGGAGATACCAATGATCGAATATCGGGCAAGTAACATACCGAAGAACAAAGGGAACAACACAAGGGATTAACTGAATCCTTGACATAGAGGTTCAACCGATAAATATCTTCATGTAATATGTAGGAACCAATATGGGAATCCAGGTCCCACTATTGGTTATTGACCGTACAGGTGTCTCGGTCATATCTACATAGTTCTCGAACCCGGAGGGTCTGCACACTTAACATTTGGTGATGTTTCAGTAGTATTGAGTTATGTATGGTGGTGACCAAAGGTTGTTCAGAGTCCCGGATGAGATCTCGGATGTCATGAGCAGCTCCGAAATGGTCCGGAGGTAAACATTGATATATACGAAGTCCCGTTTTGTTCATCAGAAAAGTTTCGGGTATTTTCGGTAGTGTACCGGGAGTGTCGGGAGGGTTCCGGGGGTCCATCGAGAAGGGACACCCACTCCGGAGGGCCACATGGGCCTTAGGGGTGGTGCACCAGACCTTTGTGGGCTGGCAATCCAGCCCTGAAGGGCCCATGCGAATAGGATGAAAGGAGGGCAAGTGGGGAGTCCTCCTAGGACTCCACCTCCCTTGTGGGAGGAGGAATCCGAGTGGGGGGAGGACTCCTCCCCTAGTTTGGCCGACCCAAGGGTAAACCCTAGGGTGCCATCCCCTCCCCTCCCTCATATATATATATATATATATATATATATATATATATATATATATATATCGGAGGGGAGAGAGGCAGCCAGACCCCAAGCCACGGTGCAGCCCTCTCGCCCCCCACTAGATCGTCTCCTCCTCTAGTTTTCGGCAGTGCTTAGGCAAAGCCCTACCGGAATAGATCTACCACCACCGTCATCGCACCGTCACGCAGCCGAAGTTCTCATCTACCTCTCTGGTCCCTGTTGCTGGATCAAGAAGGCGGAGATCGCCATCGAGCTGTATGTGCTGAACACGGAGGTGTCGTCCGTTTGGCACTAGATCGGGACGGATCGTGATCGGATCACGGGATGACTAGCGATTTGGATCGCTAAGACATTCGACTACATCAACCGTGTTTCTTAACGCTTTCCTCTTAGCGATCTACAAGGGTATGTATATCCACTCTCCCTCTCTTAGATGCTCATCACCATGTATACATCTTGCGTGTGCGTAGGAATTTTTTTGTTTCCAAAGCAACATTCTCCAACAGTGCTATCAGATCTAGGTCGATGCATAGATGAGATCACGAGTAGAACACAATGGAGTTTGTGGGTGTTGATGCTCAGATTGCTTCCGCCCTTGTTATTTTCTTGATTCAACGGTATTGTGGGATGAAGAGGCCTGGACTAACCTTACTCGTCCACATATGAGAGACCGGTTCCATCGACTGTCATGTGACTTTGTTGCATAAAGATGGGTGGCGGGTATCTGTCTCTCCTACTTTAGTTGGATCGGATTCAACAAAGGCGGTCCTTGAGAAGGTTGTATAGCAATTTGTGTATCACCGTTGTGGTTTTGCGTAGGTAAGAATCATTCTTGCTAGATACCCGTAGCAGCCACGTAAAACATGCAACAATAATTAGAGGACGTCTAACTTGTTTTTGCAGGGTATGTTGTGATATGATATGGCCAATTACATGATGAGATATATGTGATGTATGAGATTATCATGTTTTGTATAGAATATCATGACTTGCATGTCGATGAGTACGACAACCGGCATGAGCCATAGGGTTGTCTTTAATTGTTGTATGACCTATGTGTCAATCATTAAGCGCTATGTAATGCTTTACTTTATCGCTAAGTGGTAGCAATAGTAGTAGAAGCATGGTGGGCGCAAAAACCCTGATGGTGACACAATGATGGAGATCATGGTGTTATTCCAGTGACAATGGATATCATGTCGGTGCTTTGGATATGGAGATCAAAAGCACAATTTCATGGCCGTATCATGTCACTTATGATTTGCATGTGATGTTAATCCTTTTATGCATCTTATTTTGCTTAGGACGACAATAGAATTATAAGGAGATCCCTGACTAAAATTTCAAGATAAAATTGTGTTCTCCCTGAGTGTGCACCATTGCAAAAGTTTGTCATTTCGAAGCACCGCGTGATGATCGGGTGTGATAGACTCTACGTTCACATACAACTGGTGCAAGCCAGTGTTGCACGTGCGGAACACTCGGGTTAAACTTGATGAGCCTATCTTGTACATACATGGCCTCGGAACACAAGAGACCGAAAGGTCAAACATGAGTCATATAGTAGATATGATCAACATGGAGATGATCACCATTGAAACCACCTCATCTCACGTGATGATCGGACTTGGGTTGGTGAATTTGGATCATGTATCACTCGGATGACTGGAGGGATGTCAATTTGTGGGAGTTTGGAAGTAATATGATTAACTAAACTCATTATCTTGAACAATAGCATTAGTAACCTTTGCGAATTTATGTTGTAGATCAATGGCTCGCGCAGTAATTCCCTTGAATATTAATGCGTTCCTGGAGAAAGCCAAGTTGAAAGATGATGGAAGTAATTTTGTAGACTCGGCCCATAATCTGAGGATTATCCTCATGGCTTCCCAAAAGGCTTATGTCCTTGATGCACCGCTCGATGAAGCACCCGCTCAAGTGTCGTCTGAAGACGTTGTGAATGCCTGGGAGGCACATTCTAGAGATTACTCAATAGTTCAATGTGCAATGTTGTATGGCTTTGAACCAAGACTTCAAAGACATTTTGAACGTCATGGAGCATATGATATGTTCTAGGAGTTGAAGTTTATCTTGGAGAATAATACCCGGATCGAGAGGTATGAGACCTCTGATAAGTTCTATGCTTGCAAGATGGAGGAGAACGGGTCTGCCAGTGAACATATACTCAGAATGTCTGGGTATTCAAACCGTTTGGCTGAGTTAGGGATGCCCTTCCACTAGAGGCGATCACTGACAAAGTTCTTCAATCATTGCCACCTAGCTACAAGAGCTTCATGATGAACCATAACATGCAAGGGATGAACAAGACAATCACCGAGTTGTTTGCGATGTTGAAAGTCGTTGAGTCTGAAATCCAGAAGGAGCATCAAATGTTGATGGTTAATAAAACCACTAGTTTCAAGAAGAATAGCAAAGGCAAGAACGGTAACTCCAAGAAGAGTGGCAAAGCAGTTGGCCCTCCCGTGAAGAAACCCAAGGCTGGACCCAAGCCAGAAACTGAGTGCTTTCATTGCAAGGGAACTGGTTACTGGAAGCGGAACTTCTCCAAGTATCTAGCTGACAAGAAGACGACCAACACCAAACAAGGTATATATGATATACATATTATTGATGTGTACCTTACCAACTCTCATTATAGTGCCTGGGTATATGATACCGGTTCGATTGCTCACATTTTCAACTCAAAGCAGGAGCTACGAAATAGACGGGGGCTGGCTAAGGACGAACCGATGATGCGCGTGGGAAATGGTTCCAAGGTTGATGTGATCGCCGTCGGCACACTCGCTCTTCGATTACCATCGAGATTAGTGATGAACCTGAATAATTGTTATTTAGTGCTTGAATTAAGCATGAACATTATATCTGAGTCTTGTTTATTGCGAGACGGTTATTCATTTAAATCAAAGAATAATGGATGTTCTTTTTATATGAGTAATATCTTTTATGGTCATGCACCCAATGTGAGGGATTTATTCTTATTGAATCTCGATAGTGATGATACACATGTTCATAACATTGATGCCAAAAGATGTAGACTTGATAATGATAGTACCACTTTCTTGTGGCACTGCCGTTTAGGTCATACTAGTGTAACACGCATGAAGAAGCTCCATGCTGATGGACTTTGGAGTCACTTGATTTTGAATCACTTGACACATGTGAACCATGCCACATGGGCAGGATGAATAAGACCCCGTTCTCTGGAACAATGGAACATGCAAGTGACTTGTTAGAAATCATACATACTGATGTGTGCGGTCCGATGAGCATTGAGGCGCGCGGTGGATATCGTTACTTTCTAATCTTCCCTGATGACTTAAGTAGATATGGGTATATTTACTTAATGAAACACAAGTCTGGAACGTTTGAGAAGTTCAAGCAATTTCAGAGTGAAGTTGAGAATCATCATAATAAGAAGATTAAATTCCTACGATCTGATCAAGGAGGAGAATATCTGAGTTATGAGTTTGGCAGTCACTTAAGACAATGTGGAATTGTTTCACAATTGACACCGCCTGGGACACCACAACACAATGGTGTGTCCGAACATCGTAATCGAACCTTATTGGATATGGTGCGTTCTATGATGTCTCTTGCCGATTTGCCACTATTGTTTTGGGGTTATGCATTAGAGACAGCTGCATTCACTTTAAATAGGGCACCATCGAAATCCGTTGAGACAACGCCATATGAACTGTGGTTTGGCAAGATACCAAAGTTGTCATTTCTTAAAGTTTGGGTATGTGATTCTTACACTAGTAGAAAACAAGGAACTAGTCCTGGTTCCAGAGGGCCTTTAGTCCCGGTTTTGGAACCAGGACAAACCAAGCGGGACTAATACCCAAAACCTTTATTCCTGGTTCGTTTATGAACCGGGACCAAAGGGGCTCCATGTGGCCGCTGCGAGGCGCCCAGGCAGGAGTACGTTTAGTCCCGATTGGTAACACCAACCTGGACCAATAGGCCGCCACGCGTCAGGCGCTGGGTTTTTTTGGAAGGGGGTTTAGGGGTTTTGGAGGGTTGATTTAGGAGTTTCATATTGTGTTAGATAGCTAATAGAGAGAAGTGGCCTCTCTTTCTCCGTGCTTGGTCGACGCTGCTAGCTACTATACATATAGAGAGAACTCGATGCTAGCTAATAAGCAAATGAAGGAGACCATTAATTACACAAGATCTAACAACTCATCATCATCTTAATCATACAAAGTTAAAGTCTCATAAAACAAAAAAAAGATAAAATGACATAGTCCTCCCTCATAGGACCTAGTCCTTCCTCATATGTAAAATGACATAAAAAGGAATAACACCTATGTCTCCATGATGAAGCAAAGAGATCCAACGGTCTTCAACTTGTGGCTTGTGATCCTTCTTTATTTGTCCCCATGCTTCAATTTGGAGCCGTCTTGGTGGTTTGCACTCAGTCAAGTATGCAAAAGAGAACTTGGGATGGAAGGGGCTTTTAATTGTCATATTACCTTCGGGTTGCATCAACGGTGGCACAACTTCATATGGCAATTTTTGTTGAAGAACATAATAGTATCCTAGTTAGCAATGTAATCAATACCATTTACGCAATAGTACTAGTATATTTAGTTAGGAACTCTTACCAAAATATTTTGGCGAATGGCATTCGCCCTCAACCTATGCACTAGTATCTTGTACAATGTATAATTTGGGCCAGTTCCCAAATTATACGGGAAGATCTCCCTACCAACTAGGATACCAATAACAAAGTTGATAAAATCATCCTTCTCCTCCCAAGTTAGATGTGATCCATAAGTGTAGTGTGTCATGTCGATTATGTTCTGTGTTCACTCAAAGAAATGAAATCAGCTGTAAATTATAAATTAACAAATTTAGTACGGATGAACACCAATTTTTTTAAATATAGAATGCAAATTACTTGACAAATATGCATGGTTGACAAACTCACATGGAGGTAAAACAGGAAGCATATCGACATCCACCCAAATGTCGATGTTTCCTTCAATATGATCTTCAGGACGAAGATCGAAGGTTATTTCCATATCCTCGTGAAATCCATATGCCTTGCAAAGACCTTCCCAATTTGAGCACCCTAATTCTGTGTTATTAGGTGCATTCATTACTTTCACAAGAAATGTGTGACCATGTTTAGTCCTCAGGTTGGCTATCCTCGTCTCGAAACTCTGGTGCTCTTTGAAACTGAGCCTCTCCAAGAAATATTGTCTTGCATGACAGGGGATGAACTAGTCGAATTGTATAAAACAGAAATTACGTGTTGAAGGAAAGAAACATAAGTCATGCTTAATTACGAAAAAATAGTTGTCATCATTGCGTATCGTAGAAATATCATAGTCCTCGTAAAGCTTCATGGTGAAGAAACCTACCGTCTCGCAGCCAAAGATGGTCGCAAAAACCTTTATCTTCACTGCAAAATTCACACGCTTGGATCCTATTATCGTCTGATGACGACGGCATTTCCTGTGTTCATGATTCAAGAATTACGACACGTTTTAGATCCTAGTGCGTGTGTTACTTTCGGTCCATAGAGGCTTTCCTCAAATAACTCTCATATCTCATGGTGTGTTGGTGCGCACTCTCACACGTATGCGATGGTATATATATGTTGGTCGACACTCTCTCACGGTAATAGTTCAACCGTCGGTGATGGAAGCCCCACCTCTTCTTTTCTTGCGCATTATACCGACGAAATATATCGCAAAGAATAGAAGAAAGATGAGGCGCCCCCCATGACAACAGTCAGGATTCCTCCATCAAGAACACACATGAAAGTCACACAAGGAGCAACGACAGACCGAAAGTCACACACGCATTATACCGATAAAATATCACTAATACATTTATAATGAACTCGAATATAATATCACTAGTACATCATCTCGTATTATCCAGTTATTAATGCATCATCAAATATTAACTGATACATCTCGAATATTATCATATAAGATCACTAATACAGATCGAATACTATGGAATAATCTAAGTCACTAGCGGTTCCTGAGTCGTGGGTGGTGGACACCCAAAGATAAGGAACCATCACGGGATCATAACTCGGGTGAGATCCTGAAGAATTTGCCAGGTATTTTTGAACCTGGCGTCCAACGCCGCCATGTAGTGACGGACATGCTCGTCCTCCTCCTTGACACAATGACGTACCACCTCCACGAGGGCCCGCTCCCTCTACACCGAAAGTGTCCCACGTGACCGCCACCAAAGAAGCTCCGGGTCGACGACGAGACCCGGATTCCTCACCAAGCTTCGAGCCTCGGAAGGTAGCACCTCCCAGTGCCAACCCGGCGGAGCCTAGTCCTGGACATGGCACCTATCAAGAAGGCTCTCGCAGACTACTTGATGACGAGTATGCGGGCCGGGCATCGTCGATGTCGAGACAAATTCCTATGAGAACATTTTTTATTGTTTAATCACTAGTTTTTCCAAAAACCCAATAATTTTTCTCTAATCTAACATACACATACTAATTTTTCCTAGGACTCCTAATTAACTAAAACATAAAACAACTAAAACATAAAAAGCATCATAAACAAAATCATCTTACAGTATTAATCTACTTATGCATCTACATACAATTTTCTTAACATATTGTTTAATGAAAAAATGTTGCATACCAACCACAAAAATTTGCATGTTTTTAAACAATATGTGTGTGTGTGTGTGTTTATCCATCTACGTACAATTCGGAGATGGGCGGGCCGGGCGGCGGGGCTCCTATGTCAGAGATGGATGGGGCGACGGCTCTAGGACATCTCCGGTGGTGTCTCTAGGTGGGGTCGGGATGGGCTAGCAGAGGGGCGGCCATGCATGGCGGTAATGGCGGACGGGGAGGGGCGACCATGCTTTGCCGGCGAAAATGGCGGACGGGGAGGGGCAGCCATGCATGGCGGCAATGGCGGACGAGGAGGGTGGCTTCAGGTGGAGAGTGAGGAGAGGAAGGAGAGTGGCTCATAGCGGGCTTGGCGGCGAGGTCGAGGCGACGGCGAGGTCGGCCGGAGCGAGCGGGTCGGGGACGGCGATCTTCGGTGGGAGGCAGCGTGACGGCGAGGTCGAGGGAGAAGAGGCGCGCGGCGAGCACCGGCAGCCTGTCGGCATCGGGGCAGAGGCGGCGGCGGGTAGGGGTGGCGTTGGGGCACGGGCGGCGTCGTCGGGTAGAATAGGAGAGGTTGGTGAAGAAACGGCTATGTCCTGGATATATAGAGGGACCCTTTAGTCCCGGTTCATGTCTACAATCGGGACTAACGAGACTTTAGCCCCGGGTGTTATCACCAACCGGGACTAAATGTCCATCCTTTAGTCCCGGGTCGTGTCACCAACCGAACCTAAATGTCCACCCTTTAGTCCTGGTTCATGTCACCAACGGGGACTAACTGCCCAAATTCGCCCGCCCAAAGTTTTCAGCGGTCCAAATTCCGTGCGGGGAGGGACTCTTTAGTCCCGGTTGGTAGCACCAACCGGGACTACAGCTGTATTTTCTATCTTTTGTTTCGTTTTGTTTTTCTAATTTCTGTTTTTATATTTGGAATAACCGTTAGAATATTTATAGTTATTAATGAATCTTTTTTGCTTTAGGTCAAAACAATTACAAATTTTCTGTTAGTGCCAGTAGTTTTCAAATTGAAATGGTTTAAATTTGAATCCATTTGAAATTTGTGTGAAACAGTAATTTGTTAATAACTTTAGTTTAAAAATAGATATTTGAGTGATTGTTTTTCCTGTTTTTTAATATCACTATGTTTTATCATTATGTTAAATTTGGGAATTTTTAGGATAATTTAAATAGGTGTTCTAATCAAATCAGATTTTGTTTAACTCTTTTAGTTTTATACCTTCATTTGTTTTAATAAAAATCACCCAACTGAATTCTGAAAAGGTTAAAACTTGGCATGGTATCTTGACTTCACCCACATAGCATGTTCTAAAAGGTTGAGAGCATTGCGGCAAAAACTGGATGCACTTCGTGTACAAAATGGACAATCTCTTTCGAAGTATCGGGGTTTTGGATGAAAACTCGTCTATTACAAAAGGATTTCAACTTTATTAACTTATTTCAACTCCAGACTTTTTGTGCATTCAATATGAACCATTAGAAGCCACATACTAAAATTTCAACCCTATCTAACTTCATTTGCTATTTTTCATGCATTTAATGATTTGTTTTGAGCTAAATGACCCTGAAATTAAAAAGCACCACAAATGAACTCTGGAAAAGTTGAAACTTGGCATGGTATCATCATTTCATCCACATAGCATGTGCTAAAAAGTTGAGAGTGTTACGACAAAAACTGGATGCACTTCGTGTACAAAATGGACAATCTCTTTCGAAGTATCGGGGTTTTGAATGAAAACGCGTCTGTTACAAAAGGATTTCAACTTTTTAACTTATTTCAACTACAGACTTTTCGTGCATTCAATATGAACCATTAGAAGCCACATACAACCCTATCTAACTTCATTTCCTATTTTTCATGCATTTAATGATTTGTTTTGAGCTAAATGACCATGAAATTAAAAGGCATCACAAATGAACTCTGAAAAGGTTGAAATTTGGCATGGTATCATCATTTCACCCACATAGCATGTGCTAAAAACTTGAGAGTGTTACGGCAAAAACTGGATGCACTTCGTGTACAAAATGGACAATCTCTTTCGAAGTATCTAGGTTTTGGACGAAAACTCGTCTGTTACAAAAGGATTTCAACTTTTTTAACTTATTTCAACTCCAGAATTTTTGTGCATTCAATATGAACCATTAGAAGCCACATACTAAAATTTCAACCCTATCTAACTCCATTTGCTATTTTCATGCATTTAATGATTTGTTTTGAGCTAAATGACTCTGAAATTAAAAAGCACCACAAATGAACTCTGAAATGGTTGAAACTTGGCATGGTACCATCATTTCACCGACATAGCATGTGCTTAGGGCCTTGGATGAGCACTAGCATCATAATGAACTTCCGCTTCATGCACAACCAAGGAGGAAGGTTATAGATACATAGTCACGGGCCATGTGCTATGCTTTCATGATTTATTTTAACCATGCCAAGTTTGAACCTTTTCAGAGATATCTCAGCACATACATCACAATGCTTCAGAAATCTTGCTCACATCATATTTAAACAGGGACATAAATAAAAATAATAGTTCAGATATCCATTATAGAAAATACTCATCCGAATAGACATATATAAAAGTACTCGTCCGGATCATAGGAGACCACCCAAGCACTACATAATAATAGAGATATATAAAAGTACTCCATTGCGAACACAACTCATCCGAATCAGAATATCCCCTACCCCAAACTGGTGGTGGTGGTGCTTGATGTACGAGGTGCCGCTGCCCATAATTGATGACTCTAATCTTGCGGTACAACTCGTATGCAACGTACGCATCTTTTGCTGCATACTCAATGTTGATACCGTCAAGTGGGGTCGTCTCCCACTCTTTGTGATGAGCCAGGGGGAATTTGGTCTTCATATCAGCATACTGCTCGTCGATCATGGTGACTGCCATATGAGCCATTGAAGTCCTCCTATGCTTAAGCCTGAATATGTCTTGGAGATCAATGTGGCAAGCAGCTGGTATCTCAATACCGAAGTTGCGCCTCATCTTGAGCTTGTCATTCGTTATATCAATGCTAGCAAAATGTATGCCACTGCAAAGGAAGTCCATGAGTACTGGACAGTGCTTGTGACTACTGCAACAACAAATTAAAATGGAACAAGTGTTAAATACTGCTACAACAATGTTAAATATTGGACAATGATTTTCCCCTAGGATTCAAATTAATGGAACATATTGTTATCCTATGCAATTTTAATATCCTATGAATTGATCAAGAAACCCTAAATTAACTATGACATATATGTTCTCCCACGGTTTTACCAATATGCAACAAGGAAAATTGTTTCACTAGAACACAAGAGGAATTGATCTCTCCCCGATAGGATTCAAATGGAACATATATATTATTGCTATCCTATGCAATTTTCATATCCTATGAATTGATGAAGAAACCCTAATAAATTAACTATGACATATATGTTCTCCCATGGTTTTGCCAATATATACAACAAGGAAAATTCTTTCACTACAACTAAAAAATAATTGATCTTTCCCATAGTATTCAAATGGAACATGTTGCTATCCTATGCAATTTTCATAAACTATGAATTACTGATCAACGAAAAGCCCCAAAACTTACCTTGCCCATTGGAAGACCATGACATTTCTCTTGAAACAAAGTTGGATGACGGCAACATCTTTTTGATTGGTCGTGTACTCGAGATCAAGCCCCATGAACTTGTTTTCTTCCTCACCTCTCCAAGCCATCCCTCGAAATCGAAAAGAAAACATGGCACCATGGCGCTGTCATTCGTGTAGATGACACTGAGTTTGGTCGTGCCATGTGCGAGCACCTCCCCTTAGCGAGTGATTGGATGATCCATGGTGGAAGATATGGGGGAAGAAGAGAGGAGAGAGGGAGACAAACAGGGAATGGTCGTAGTTACTATAGCAGTCGTGGTACTATAGCATTATCGTGTTTTCATCGCGCGAACCACCGTGGGATGCGAGCCTTTAGTCCCGGTTTTAGCCACGAACCGGGACTAAAGGGGCTCCCACCAGGCGAACGGTTGCCACCACCCTTTAGTCCCGATTTGTGGCTCAAAGCGGGACTAAAGGCCCCTAGCGAACCGGAACAAAAGACCTGGCCTCACGAACTGGGACTAATGCACCCTTTGGTCCCAGTTAGTAAGTGAACCGGTATTAATGCCCTTATCCTGGCATCAACCGAAGCCATATTTTCTACTAGTGTTATGTCAAAAAGCTTCAGCCTGAAAAGCTGGAACCCAAAGCAAAGAAATGCATTGATACGTCTCCATCGTATCCACTTCTCCAAACTCTTTTGCTCTTGTTTTGGACTCTAATTTGCATGACTTGAATGGAACTAACCCGGACAGACGCTGTTTTCAGCAAAATTGCCTTGTTATTTTTGTGCAGAAATAAAAGTTCTTAGATTGACCTAAAAATTTATGAAGATTATTTCTAGAATTAATAAAAAATACTGGCAAAAGAATCAACCGGAGGGGGGTCACCCATAGGTGACAAGCCCACCAGGTGCGGCCACCCCCTAGCCGCACCTGGCAAGCTTGTGGACCCCCTGTGGCTCCTCCGACCTTAATTCCAACCCTATTTATTCCTATTCATGGAGAAAAAATCAGACAGAAGAGTTCATCGTGTTTCACGATACGGAGCCACCACCACCTCATGTTCTTCCTCAGGAGGCCAGATCTGGAGTCTGTTTTGGGCTTCAAAGAGGGGAAATCGACGCCATCGTCATCACCAACCATCCTTCATCACAAATTCCATGATGCTCTTCGCTGTTCTTGAGTAATCCCATCATAGGCTTGCTGGACGGTGATGGGTTGGATGAGATTTATCATGTAATCGAGTTAGTTCTGTTAGGGTTTGATCCCTAGTATCCACTATGTTCTGAGATTGATGTTGCTATGACTTTGCTATGCTTAATGCTTGTCACTAGGGCCAGAGTGCCATGATTTCAGATCTGAACCTATTATGTTTTTATGAATATATATGTGTTCTTGATCCTATCTTGCAAGTTGTAGAAACCTATTACGAGTTATGATCTGCATCCCCCAGGGTGACAATAACTGGGATTCTTTCCGGTGATTACCGTAGTCAGAGGAGTTCATGTATTCACTAAGTGCTAATGCTTTGGTACGGTTCTCTATTAAAAGGAGGCCTTAATTTCCCTTAGTTTCCATTAGGACCCCGCTGCCATGGGAGGGTAGGACAAAATATGCCATGCAATTTCTTTTCGATAAGAACATATGACTATATATGGAATACATGCCTACATTACATTGATGAATTGGAGCTAGTTCTGTGTCACCCTATGTTATAACTATTGCATGATGAATGCCATCCGACATAATTATCCATCACCGATCCATTGTCTATGAGTTTTTCACATATTGATCCTTGCTAAAGTTACTCTTCCGTTGCTACTGTCACAATCACTACAAAACTGCTACTGTCACTTTTGTTACGTCACTTCCATACTACTTTGCTACTAAATACTTTACTGCAGATATTAAGTCTTTCGGGTGTGGTTGACTTGACAACTCAGCTGCGAATACTCGAGAATGTTCTTTGTCTCCCCTTGTGTCGAATCAATAAATTTGGGTTGAATACTCTACCCTCGAAAACTGTTGCGATCCCCTATACTTGTGGGTTATCAAGACCTTTTTCTGGCGCCGTTGCTGGGGAGCATAGATCTATTCTCCGAGTCACTTGGGATATATATCCGTTGATCACTATGAAGAATCTGAAAGATCCAAAAACCAAGATCTATCCCTCTACTATGAGGGGAGGTAAGGAACTGCCATCTAGCTCTGCACTTGATTCACCTTCTGTTATGAGTAAGTTTGCGACACCACCACCTGCTATTAATTATGATATGTCTCAAGTAATTGATGATGCCACTTCTGCTATGCATGATGCTTATGATGATACTTTTATTGATAATATTGTGCCACTGAGTGAATTTCTTGATGAACAAATTGCTAGAGTCAATGCTAAAACTGCTGATACTTCTGAAACTGATGAAATTATTGAAACTGGACACTATGAGACAACTACTAGACCTAGCTCTCCTAGATATGAATTGCCTGATATACCCGAGGGTTATGTTATGGAAGGAGAGGTACCTATGGACTTTCTTGCTTGTAAGGATAGAGATGATCTTAAGAAATTGCTATGCAAGTGGAAAGAAAAATCTTTGAATGCTAGAATGAAATATGATCCTAAGTTTGCTACTTCACCTATCTTTTTTACTGACAAGGATTATGAATTCTCTATCAATCCTGAGTTAATTACTTTGGTTGAATCTGTTCCTTTCCATGGTTATGAATCTGAAACTGTTGTGGCCCATCTTACTAAATTGAATGATATAGCCACCATGTTTACTCATGAGGAAAAAAATTGTTATTACTATATCCTTAAGTTGTTTCCTTTCTCATTAAAGCGTGATGCTAAGATATGGTTTAATTCTGTTCATCCTGGTTGTGTGCGTAGTCCCCAGGATATGATATATTACTTCTGTGAAAAATATTTTCTTGCCCATAAGAAACAAGCTGCCTTGCATGAAATATTTAACTTTGTGCAAATTGAAGAAGAGAGTCTCCGACAAGCTTGGGGGAGGCTTCTCCAATTACTTAATTATTTGCGTGATCATCCTCTCAAGAAAAAATAAATACTTGATATCTTTTATAATGGATTAACCGATGCTTCTAGGGACCACCTAGATAGTTGTGCTGGTTGTGTTTCCAGGGAACGAACTGTTGAACAAGCTGAACTACTATTGAATAATATATTGAGCAACGATAATGATTGGACTATTCCCGAACCACCTCCGAAGCCAACTCCAAAGAAAAGAGGTATTCTATTTCTCAGTCCAGAAGATATGCAAGAGGCAAAGAAATCTATGAAAGAAAAAGGTATTAAAGCTGAAGATTTTAAGAATCCACCACCTATTGAAGAACATGGTCTTGATAACCCGACACACGTAGTAGAGGTAAATTATCTCTGTAGATTTGATGAAGGTGATTTTCCTTATAATAAGTCTGCTTGCCAATGCTTTGATGAGTTTTATAATTTTGCTATTAAGGAAGAAAATTTCAATGCTTATGTTAGTAGACAATTGAAACACAATGCTTACATGCTTGATCGCTTAGGTGATTATATGAGTAGAACTATAAATGATCTTAAGCTTATCAGTAAACATGCTTCCATGGTAACTACTCAAGTAGAATAAGTACTTAAAGCATAGAATGATTTTCTTAATGAGATGAATAGTAAGAACAATGATCATTCTGTTAGAGTTGTGACCAGAGGTGGTAGAATGACCCAAGAACCTTTGTATCCTGAGGGCCATCCTAAGAGAATTGAGAAAGATTCTCAAAGGAGTAATACTAATGCACCTAGTCGTTCTGGTAATAAGAGGAAAGGGATGATGATAGAACTTTGCATGCTGCTAGTGGACCTGTCATAGATACACCTGAAAACCCAAATGATATTTATGTTTCTGATGGTGAGACACAATCTGGTGATGAACATGATCCTAATGATAATATTAATGATGATGTTCATGTTGATGCTCAACCTGGTAATGATAATGATATGGAGATTGAACCTGTATTGATCTCGATAACCCACAACCTAAGAATAAAAGATATGACAAAAGAGATTTTGTTGCTAGGAAGCATGGTAAAGAAAGTGAACCATGGGTTCATAAACCCATGCCCATTCCTCCTAAACCATCCAAGAAAAAGGATAATGAGGATTTTGAGTGCTTTGTTGAAATGCTTAGACCTGTCTTTTTACGTATGCGCTTGACTGATATTCTGAAAATGTCTCCTTATGCTAAGTATATGAAAGATATTGTGACTAATAAAATAAAGATACCGGAAGCTGAGATTTCCACTACGCTTGCTAATTATACTTGTAAGGGTGGAGTACCAAAGAAATTGGGAGATCCAGGAGTACCAACTATACCATGCTCTATCAAAGGGAATTATGCTAAAACTGCTTTATGTGATTTGGGAGCTGGTATTAGTGTTATGCCTTTCTCTTTCTATCGTAGACTTGATTTGAATAACTTGACACCTACTAAAATCTCTTTGCAAATGGCTGATAAATCATCTGCTTTACCCATCGGTATTTGTGAGGATGTGCCTGTCGTAGTTGCAAATGCTACTATCCTAACAGAATTTGTTATTCTCGATATTCCCGAGGATGACAGTATGTCGATCATCCTTGGTAGAACCTTTTTGAATACTGCAGGAGCTGTTATTGATTGCAACAAAGGCAATGTCACTTTTCATATTAATGGTAATGAGCATACGGTACACTTTCCGAAGAAACAACCCCAAGTTCATAGTATCAACTCCACTGAAAAGGTTTCAACGATTATTATTGGAGACTTTGAATTCCCTCTTCCAACTATCAAGAAGAAATATGATATACTTATTTTTGGGGATATGCATATCCCTATTGAGGTAACTTAGTATTATTCGGAAATTCTCCGTTCCCGTGTTACTCGAAAGAAGTTTGTTAATAAGACTTGATCAACCTTATTGATGGATTGCTTTTGATGAGCATGAGATGGATGAATTTAGAAAGCACAACCTTCTGTACCCAACTTTTACTTTCTGCTAGTTAGAGAAAATAACGTAAAAAATGCTATTATTTTTCTATTTTCTGAGTTTTTCGTGCATTAGAAAAATGACCTGAAAATTAAAGTTCTTCAACTGCCCTGAAAATGTAATATGATTTTTTCTGGATTATTTAAAAATATATGGCACTGAGCACACATCAGGGGTTGCACTAGTGGGTCACAAGCCCACAGGGTGCGGCCACCCCCTGGTCATGCCTAGGTGGCTTGTGGGTTCCACATAGGTCCCATCCACTTATTCCAGCTCCCATCCACTTCGTCTTCCTCTAGAAAAAATCCCACCATTGCTCAAAGCCGTGATCTAGCTCATTTTGCTGCCATTTTCGATCTCCTTGTGCAAAGCTCCATTCGCAAAACTGTTTTAGGAGATTCTTCTTCAGTATGTGACTCCTCCAATGGTCCAATTAGTTTTTGTTCTAGTGCTATAGATATTGCAAATTTTTGCTGTTGTGGTGAACTTGTTCTTGAGCTTGCATGTCAACTTTGTATGGTTCCAAGTATTTTTGATGCATGATATAGGCTCTAGGCACTTGTGGGAGTAGTTGCTATAAGTTTGGTTGAGTTTTATTCACCTTTATTTTTAGTCACTAAAAATTTCAGAAATTTTACAGAAAGAGAAATTTTGAGGAGATTGTTAAGGGGCTAATCAAGAAGGGGCTCTAAAGAAGATGAAAATGAGGTGACGAAGAAGTCCAAATACAATCTGCCTCGGGCCGCAGAAGTTCGACCATGTGAATGGCCAAGTGATGCATTCTTGAGGGCGGCCAAATTTTTTGAAGATTTATATTATTTGGCCGAGAAGGTAGGCATCATCAACTTCCTCAACAATAAGTGTGACCAATATCTCTTGCTCACTAACACCTTTGTGCAAAAATTTCACTGTCAATTTAGGGAAGACCCTCCTACGGTAGAATTTCATTCATATGATGCACCTAAGAAAATGAACCTTCACGATTTGTGCAAAGTTTGCAAAATACCCTATGAGGGCAACATCATGGAACCACGTCCTAGAGACATGGAAGATTTTATTGCCGCAGTCACGGTAGGAGAAGAGAGAGGGGTGTCGAAGGCAAGAGCATCTAGTTTACATTTTCCTGTTCTACGTTATTATTCATTATTTGCGGGGAGATGTTTAGTTGGTCATGGGGAGAGTGGAGGCCTTAGTGCTCTTGACTCGCCATTCTGTGTCACGCTCTATTTGTTGATAGAACTTTTAGTCTGGGCGCTATGGTGGCCCAACGGTTGAACTTAAACCGTTCGAGGGGGCCATATTCGAAGGTATTTATGCATCTCGTCTATCCAAACACTTTGAGATACCTTTTAGGCTTGACGAAGAAGAGGAGATGCTGCTACCCTCGAAATTTTTAGACTATGACAATATGGTAACACATGATGTTATTAGGAAGAATGATGACAGGAGGCTCCTTTAGAACTTAGTTTTTAGTCAAGGTACTTGTGAGATTATTGTCTTGCCTGCTTCTTCCTTGTTCGATATTCATTGCGGCAGGTACACTATTATGCCCGAGGACATTTACAAATATTGGGGTCTGACGCAACCGCCAGCACCTGAGCCGGCACCAGCTTTTGATCCATATCCGGAGCAAGTTTTTCAGTGGGATCCACAAGAGCTCGCCAACCAATGGAACCCTCATGATCCTTTGGAGTATCCAGGAGAGGGTTATTTCCAGCCATGGCACAAGACCAACTTAGGCCAAAAGCCTAAGCTTGTGAGAGTACGTATTTCTCACCGACCTTACATTCATGTTCACACATTCATCATAGTAGTCGGTGTTCATACTTTTTCATTGTACCATTCATGGTAGTTTATTTCTTCTTTCTGCTTTCTTCTTGTGTGTTTAATTAACTTTGAGGAAAATCCAAAAAAATTAGTTCTAGCTTTATCTTCTAGTTTGCTTAGTCGGAGTATTAAAAGAAAATCCAAAAGGATTTCTCATTCGTCTTTTGCTTGTTGGGAGCTTTCCCGTGTAAATAGTTTTTCTCATTCTTGTTTTGAATTTTCTTTCTTTGGGTCGTAAGGAGAATACCACAATGAAAATGTTGAGTGGCTATCATAAGCATTATTGTTTATCTATCAGAGAGTCCATATTACCTTGTCTTTTCCTTTGAGTTATTGTTTGCAGATTCCAGCTTAGTCCAATGCATGCACACTCTTATTATTATTCACGCCATTCGATCGTGCAAGTGAAAGGCAATAATGACGATATATGATGAAAAGATCGAGATGGAGAAAAGATGGTATGAACTCGACCTTTTTTGCTTTTGTAAATATGATTAGCTCACTGTTTCGAATTTAGTTCATTATGGGTGAAACATATTTGCAATGACACTTAGATAATGCTTAATTAGCTAAGAGTGGATAATGGTTTGTCTCGAGTGCCAACATGCATATTAAAATGGTTGTGATGTAGTATGATAGGATGGTACCCTCCTCTGAATGATTCAAGTGGCTTGACTTGGCACATGTTCATGCATGTAGTTGAAACAAAATCAACATAGCCTTTATGATATTTATGTTCATGGTGATTTATATCCTACTCATGCTTGCATTCAATGTTGGTTAATCTGAAAGCATGTTGATGACTGTTGTTGCTCTCTAGTTGGTCACTCCCCAGTCTTTTGCTAGCCTTCACTTGTACTAAGCGGGAATTCTGCTTGTGCATCCACATCCTTAAACCCAAAGTTGTTCCATCTGAGTCCACCATACCTACCTATATGCGGTATTCACCTGCCGTTCCAAGTAAATTTGCATGTGCCAAACTCTAAACCTTCAAATAATACTCTATGCCCAAATCGCTCATGTAGCGTCTGGGGGCAGTCAGTATCTTCCATGCTAGGTGGGTTATTCTCAAGATATGTGTTCATTCACTATCATTCACGAGAAAGTGGCTGGTATTCGGAATGCCCAGTTCCATGCTCAAAATCAAATCAAAATATAATGAAACAAAACTCCCCCAGGATTGTGTTTCTATGGACGGTACCCGTGGATTTGGATCGCCGTGGAGTGTGATTGGTTGGTGGAGGGGGAGTAAAAACTTTATCTTTTTGTTTGGGAACCACCTATAATGTATCTAGCATGGAAGATGGTGAAATCTCTTGGTCGTTATTATGACAATGAAAGCATGCCGCTCAAAATTGTTATTCATTCATGTTTTAAAAGCTCGAGCTCTCGCACCTCTGCAAATCAATGCTCCCCTCTACGAAGGGCCTATCTATTTACTTTATTGCTGAGTCATCATCCTCTTATAAAAGGCACCAGTTAGAGAGCACCACCGTCATTTGTATGCTTTTCTATTAATTGATATTGAGTATGAGTATGACTGGATCTCTTTTACCATGAATTACAATATCTAGTTAGTCCTTGTTCTTTAGAGGTGCTCTGCATTTATGTTTTGCGGTCTCAAAAGGGCTAGCGAGATACCATTATATCATATTGCATCATGATTGTTTTGATAAAAGTGTTGCCATCCAAGAGTCATTATTATTGCTTGCTAGTTGATTATGTCCTTGATATGAGTAAATGTGAGACCTAAATGTTAATTGTGAACATGGTTAGTCTGTAATCTTTGCTGAAAATCTAAACATCGGTTAGACATATTTACAACAACAAGATCAAACAGAGTTTGTAAAAGTTTTTCTTTATCACTTTGAGTTTATCAACTGAATTGCTTGAGGACAAGCAATGGGTTAAGCTTGGGGGAGTTGATACGTCTCCATCGTATCCACTTTTCCCAACTCTTTTGCCCTTGTTTTGGACTTTAATTTGCATGAATTGAATAGAACTAACCCGGACTGACGTTGTTTTCAGCAGAATTGCCTTGGTGTTATTTTTGTGGAGAAATAAAAGTTCTCGGATTGACCTAAAAATTTACGGAGATTATTTTTGTAATTAATAAAAAATACTAGCGAAAGAATTGTTGGAAATATGCCCTAGAGGCAATAATAAAATGGTTATTATTGTATTTCCTTGTTCATGATAATTGTCTATTGTTCATGCTATAATTGTGTTAACCGGAAACCATAATACATGTGTGAATACATAGACCACAACATGTCCCTAGTGAGCCTCTAGTTGACTAGCTCGTTGATCAATAGATGGTCACGGTTTCATGGCCATGGACATTGGATGTCATTGATAACGGGATCACATCATTAGGAGAATGATGTGATGGACAAGACCCAATTCTAAGCATAGCACAAGATCGTGTAGTTCGTTTGCTAAAGCTTTTCAATGTCAAGTATCGTTTCCTTAGACCATGAGATTGTGCAACTCCCGGATACCGTAGGAATGCTTTGGGTGTGCCAAACGTCACAACGTAACTGGGTGGCTATAAAGGTGCACTACGGGTATCTCCGAAAGTATCTGTTGGGTTGGCATGAATCGAGACTGGGATTTGTCACTCCGTGTGACGGAGAGGTATCTCTGGGCCCACTCGGTAAGACATCATCATTATGAGCTCAATGTGACTAAGGAGTTAGTCACGGGATGATGTATTACGGAACGAGTAAAGAGACTTGCCGGTAACGAGATTGAACAAGGTATGGGGATACCGACGATCGAATCTCGGGCAAGTATCATACCGATAGACAAAGGGAATTGTATACGGGATTGATTGAATCCTTGACATCGTGGTTCATCCGATGAGATCATCGTGGAGTACGTGGGAGACAACATGGGTATCCAGATCCCGCTGTTGGTTATTGACCGGAGAGGTGTCTCGATCATGTCTACGTGTCTCCCGAACCCGTAGGGTCTACACACTTAAGGTTCGATGACGCTAGGGTTATAGGGAAAAGGTATACGTGATTACCGAAGGTTGTTCGGAGTCCCGGATGAGATCCCGGACGTCACGAGGAGCTCCGGAATGGTCCGGAGGTAAAGATTGATATATAGGAAGTCCAGTTTTGGTCACCGGAAAGTTTTCGGGCTCATCGGTAGTGTACCGGGAGTGCCGGGAGGGTGCCGGATAACCCCCGGGAGGGGTGTGACGACCAAAGGACCACATGGGCTGTTAGATAAAGTGTGCCAGCCCTTATTGGGCTGGGCAAGACTTTTTCTAAAGGCCCATGCGTCTGGAGATAAGGAGATAAGGCAAAAAGGATTTAAAAGGAGGAGATCCACCTCCCTTGTGGGAGGTGGACTCTCCCTTTAATTCGGCCGGCCATCTCCTCTTTCGAGTAGAGGCCAAGCCAGCCCTCCACATCCCTCCTCCTATATATACTTGAGGTTTTGGATGTTTTGAGACAAGATTTGATCTCTCTCTCTCACGGCGAAGCCCTACCTCTCTTCTTCCTCCTCCGCAGCGCTTAGGCGAAGCCCTATCGGAATACCTTGCTACTCCACCACCACCACGCCGTCGTGCTGCTGTTGGAGCCCTTCCCCAACCTCTCCTTCCTCCTTGCTGGATCAAGGTGTTGGAGACGTCACCGGGCTGCACGTGTGTTGAACGCGGAGGTGCCGTCCGTTCGGCACTTGATCGGATCTACCGCGATCTGAATCGCTGCGAGTACGACTCCATCAACCGCGTTCTTGTAACGCTTCCGCTTAGCGATCTTCAAAGGTATGAAGATGCAATCTCTCCCCTCTCGTTGCTGGTTTCTCCATAGATAGATCTTGGTGAACGTAGGAAAATTTTGATTTACTACTACGTCTCCCAACAGTGGCATCATGACCTAGGTCTATGCGTAGAATCTATGCACGAGTAGAACACAAAGCAGTTGTGGGCGTCGAGTTTGTTAATTTGCTTGCCGCTACTAGTCTTATCTCGATTCGGCAGTATTGTGGGATGAAGCGGCCCGGACCAACTTTACACGTACGCTTACGTGAGACCGGTTCCACCGCCTGACATGCACTAGATGCATAAGGTGGCTAGCGGGTGTCTGTCTCTCCTACCTTAGTCGGATCGGATTCGATGAAAAGGGTCCTTATGAAGGGTAAATAGCAATTGGCAAATCATGTTGTGGTGTTGACGTAGGTAAGAAACGTTCTTGCTAGTAACCTATAGCAGCCACGTAAAAACTTGCAACTACAAATTAGAGGACGTCTAACTTGTTTTTGCAGCATGTGCCTTGTGATGTGATATGGCCAAAGGATGTGATGTGATGCATTGTGATGTATGAATTGATCATGTTCTTGTAATAGGATTCACGACTTGCATGTCGATGATTATGACAACCGGCAGGAGCCATAGGAGTTGTCTTATTTATTGTATGACCTGCGTGTCAATCATAAACGCCATGTAATTACTTTACTTTATTGCTAAGCGTTAGCCATAGTAGTAGAAGTAATAGTTGGCGAGACAACTTCATGAAGACACAATGATGGAGATCATGATGATGGAGATCATGGTGTCGTGCCGGTGACAGTGATGATCATGGTGCCCCGAAGATGGAGATCATAGGAGCAAAATGATATTGGCCATATCATGTCACTATATTGATTGCATGTGATGTTTATCATGTTTACATCTTATTTGCATAGAACGACGGTAGTAAATAAGATGATCTCTCAATAAAATTTCAAGAAAGGTGTTCACCCTAACTGTGCACCGTTGCTAAGGATCGTCGTTCCGAAGCACCACGTGATGATCGGGTGTGATAGGTTCTAACGTTCGCATACAACGGGTGTAAGCCAGATTTACACATGCGAAACACTTAGGTTGACTTGACGAGCCTAGCATGTACAGACATGGCCTCGGAACACGGAAGACCGAAAGGTCGAACATGAGTCGTATAGAAGATACGATCAACATAGAGATGTTCACCATGGATGACTAGTCCGTCTCACGTGATGATCGGACACGGGCTAGTTGACATGGATCATGTATCACTTGGAAGACTAGAGAGATGTCTATCTAAGTGGGAGTTCATTAATAATTTGATTAAATGAACTTAATTATCATGAACTTAGTCTAAAAATGTCCTTGCAAATTATGTCGTAGATAGCTCGCGCTGTAGCTCCCCAGTTTTATTGATACAATCCTAGAGAAAAGTAAGTTGAAAGTTGATGGTAGCAATAATGCGGACTGGGTCCGTGATCTGAGGATTGTCCTCATTGCTACACAGAAAGCTTATGTTTTGATGTACCGCTAACTGCATCACTCCCTCAAGCGTTGTCTGTAGATGTTGTGAACATATGACAGGCACTTTTTGATGACTACGTGATAGTTCAGTGCGTCATGCATTACGGCTTAGAATTGAGGCTTCAAAATGTTTTGAACGTCACAGAACATATGAGATGTTCTAGGAGCTGAGATTGTGATCTCAAGCTCGTGCCTATGTTGACAGGTATGAGACCTCCAACAAGATTCTTTGCCTGCAAGATAAAGGAGAATAGCTTAATCGGTGAGCGTGTTCTCAGATTGTCTGGGTGCTACAATCACTTGAATCAAGTGGGAGTTAATCTTCCAGATGAGATAGTGATTAATGCAGTTCTCCAAGTCACTGCCACCAAGCTACTAGAGCTTCGTGATGAACTATAACATGCCAGGGATGGATAAGATGATCCCTGAGTTGTTCGTGATGTTTGACACCACGAAGGTAGAAATCAATAAGGAGCATCAAGTGTTGATGGTTAAGTGAAAACCACTAGTTTCAAAAGGGGCAAGGGCAAGAAGGGAAAAACTTCAGGAATGGAAAGCCAGTTGTTGCTCTAGTGAAGAAACCCAAGGTTGAGCCCGAACCCGAGACTAAGTGCTTCTGTTATGAGGAGAATGTTCGCTGAAGCGGAAAAACCCTAGATGATTGGTAGATAAGAAGGCTGGTAATGTCAATGGAAGTATATTTGATATATGTGTTAGTGATGTGTACCTTGCTGGTACTCCTAGTAGCACCTGGGTATTAGATACCGGTTCGGTTGCTAAGTGTTAGCAACTCGAAATAAAAGCTACGGAGTAAATGGAGACTAGCTAGGTGAAAGGTGACGATGTGTGTTGGAAGTATTTCCAAGATTGATGTGATCACCATCGCACGCTCTGTCTACCTTCAGGATTTGTGATAAACCTAAATAAATGTTATTTGGTGTTTGCGTTGAGCATAAACGTGATTAGATCATGATTAGTGCGATACGGTTATTCATATAAGTTAGAGAATAATGGTTATTCTGTTTACATGGATAATGCCTTCAATGGTCATGCACCCACTCGAAATGGTTTATCGAATCATGATCGTAGTAGTACACATATTCATAACATTGGTACCAAAAGATACAAAGTTAATAATGATAGTACCACATGCTTGTGGCACTGCCACGTAATGTCATATTGGTATAAATCGCATGAAGAAACTCCATGATGATGGATGTTTTTTGACTCACTCGATTTTGAATCGGTTGAGACATGCGAGCCATGCCTCTTGGGCAAGATGACTGAGACCCCGTCATCCAATATGATGGAGCGGGCAAGTGGCTTATTGGAATTAATACATGTTGATGTATGTGGTCCAATGAGTGTTGAAACACACAGTGGATATCGTTGTTTTTCTTTACCTTCACTGATGATTTGAGTAAATATGGGGATATTTACTTAATGAAACACGAATCTGAAATGTTTGAAAGGTTCAAGGAGTTTCAGAGTGAAGTTAAAGATCATCGTGACAAGAAGATAAATGTCTATGATATGATCATGGAGGTGAATATCTAAGTTACGAGTTTGGTATGCAATTTTAGACAATGTGGAAATTGTTTCACAGCTCACGCCTCCTGGAACACCATAGTGTGATGGTGTGTTCGAACGTCGTAGTCGTGCTCTATTGGATATAGTGAGTACTATGATGTCTCTTATCGTTTTACCACTATCGTTATGGGGTTATGCATTAAAGACAAATCCATTCACTTTAACAGGGCACCATCTAAGTCTGTTGAGATGACACCGTGAGAATTATGGTTTGACAGAAGCCTAAGCTGTCATTTCTTAATGTTTGGGGCTGCGACGCTTATGTGAAAATGGGTTTTTCACCTAGCGAGCTCGAACTCAAAGCAGACAAATGCATCTTCATAGAATACCCTAATGAGACATTGGGTATACCTTCTATCTCAGATCCAAGCGCAAAAGGTGTTTGTTGCTAAGAACGGGTCCTTTTTGAGAAAGAGTTTCTCTCGAAAGAATTGAGTGGGAGGAAGATAGAACTTGATAAGGTTGTTGAACCTTTGTTTCAACCAGAGAATAGCGCAACACAGAAAGATGTTTATGTAGAGCCTACTTAGTTGAAAAGGAAGTTAATGATGATGATCATGAAGCTTCGGATCAAGTCACTATCGAACCTCGTAGGTCGACAAGGACGCGTACTGCTCCTGAGTAGTACGACAACCCTGTCTTGGAAATCATGTTGTTGGACAACGATGAACCTACGAACTATGGAGAAGCGATGGTGGGCCCGGATTCCAACAAATGGCTAGGAGCCATGAAATCCGAGAAAGGATCCATGTATGAAAACCAAGTATGGACTTTGGTAGACTTGCCTGTTGAATGGCGGGTCATTGAGTACAAATGGACCTTTGAGATAAACATAGACGCTAATGGTGAAATGTCACCGTTTATAAAGCTCGACTTGTCGCAAAGAAGTTTCCGCCAAGTTCAAGGAGTTGACTGCAATGAGATTGTCTCATCTGTAGCGATGCTAAAAGTCTATTAAAATTTTGTTAGCAGTTGCTGCATTTTTTGATTATGAAATCTGGCAGATGGATGACAAAACAAGGTTTCCGTAATGGTTTCTGTGAGGAAGAGTTGTATGTGATACAACCAGAAGGTTTTGTCAATCCTAAGGATGCTAATAATATGCAAACTCCAGCGATCCTTCTATGGACTGGAGCAAGCATCTCGGAGTTGGAATATATGCTTTGATGAGGTGATCAAAGTGTTTAAGTTTATACAAAGTTTATGAGAAACTTGTATTTGCAAGAAAGTGAGTGGGAGCACTATGGAATTTCTTATAAGAATATGTAGTTGACATATTATTGATCGGAAATGATGTAGAATTTCTGGAAGAGCATGAAGGGTTGTTTGAAAAGTTTTGTTTTTCAAAGGAAGACCCAGATAAAGCTACTATTTTATTGAGCATCAAGATCTATAGGGATAGATCTATTCGCTTGATAAGTTTTTTCGACGAAGACATACCTTGACAAGTTTTTGAAGGAGTTCAAAATAGATGGGTCAAAGAAGGAGTTCTTGACTGTATTGTAAGGTGTGAAATTGAGTAAGACTCAATACCCGACCACGGCAGAAGATAAAGAAGAGATGAGTGTCATCTCCTATGCTTTAGCCATAGGCTCTATATAGTATGCCATGCTGTGTACCGCACCTGTGTGTGCCTTGCCATGAGTCTGTCAAGGGGTACAAGAGTAATCCAAGAGTGGATCACTAGACAGCGGTCAAAGTTAGCCTTAGTAACTTGAGAACTAAGGAAATATTTCTCGATTATGGAGGTGATAAAGAGTTCATCGTAAAGTGTTACGATGATGCAAGCTTTAAAACCAATCCGGATGACTCTTAGTAGAAATCCAGCTACGTATAGTGGAGCATGGGAGTAGTATCTACAAATATGACATGGAAAGTTTGTAAGGTACACACGGATCTGAATGTCGCAGACCCGTTGACTAAAACCTCTTTCACGAGCAGGACATGAACAAACCCCAGAACTTATTGGGTGTTAATCACATGATGATATGATCACATGGTGATGTAAGTGTTAATCACATGGTGATGTGAACTAGATTATTGACTCTAGTGCAAGTGGGAGACTGTTGGAAATATGCCCTAGAGGCAATAATAAAATGGTTATTATTGTATTTCCTTGTTCATGATAATTGTCTATTGTTCATGCTATAATTGTGTTAACCGGAAACCATAATACATGTGTGAATACATAGACCACAACATGTCCCTAGTGAGCCTCTAGTTGACTAGCTCGTTGATCAATAGATGGTCACGGTTTCATGGCCATGGACATTGGATGTCATTGATAACGGGATCACATCATTAGGAGAATGATGTGATGGACAAGACCCAATTCTAAGCATAGCACAAGATCGTGTAGTTCGTTTGCTAAAGCTTTTCAATGTCAAGTATCGTTTCCTTAGACCATGAGATTGTGCAACTCCCGGATACCGTAGGAATGCTTTGGGTGTGCCAAACGTCACAACGTAACTGGGTGGCTATAAAGGTGCACTACGGGTATCTCCGAAAGTATCTGTTGGGTTGGCATGAATCGAGACTGGGATTTGTCACTCCGTGTGACGGAGAGGTATCTCTGGGCCCACTCGGTAAGACATCATCATTATGAGCTCAATGTGACTAAGGAGTTAGTCACGGGATGATGTATTACGGAACGAGTAAAGAGACTTGCCGGTAACGAGATTGAACAAGGTATGGGGATACCGACGATCGAATCTCGGGCAAGTATCATACCGATAGACAAAGGGAATTGTATACGGGATTGATTGAATCCTTGACATCGTGGTTCATCCGATGAGATCATCGTGGAGTACGTGGGAGCCAACATGGGTATCCAGATCCCGCTGTTGGTTATTGACCGGAGAGGTGTCTCGGTCATGTCTACGTGTCTCCCGAACCCGTAGGGTCTACACACTTAAGGTTCGATGACGCTAGGGTTATAGGGAAAAGGTATACGTGATTACCGAAGGTTGTTCGGAGTCCCGGATGAGATCCCGGACATCACGAGGAGCTCCGGAATGGTCCGGAGGTAAAGATTGATATATAGGAAGTCCAGTTTTGGTCACCGGAAAGTTTTCGGGCTCATCGGTAGTGTACCGGGAGTGCCGGGAGGGTGCCGGATAACCCCCGGGAGGGGTGTGACGACCAAAGGACCACATGGGCTGTTAGATAAAGTGTGCCAGCCCTTATTGGGCTGGGCAAGACTTTTGCTAAAGGCCCATGCGGCTGGAGATAAGGAGATAAGGCAAAAAGGATTTAAAAGGAGGAGATCCACCTCCCTTGTGGGAGGTGGACTCTCCCTTTAATTCGGCCGGCCATCTCCTCTTTGGAGTAGAGACCAAGCCAGCCCTCCACGTCCCTCCTCCTATATATACTTGAGGTTTTGGATGTTTTGAGACAAGATTTGATCTCTCTCTCTCACGGCGAAGCCCTACCTCTCTTCTTCCTCCTCCGCAGCGCTTAGGCGAAGCCCTATCGGAATACCTTGCTACTCCACCACCACCACGCCGTCGTGCTGCTGTTGGAGCCCTTCCCCAACCTCTCCTTCCTCCTTGCTGGATCAAGGTGTTGGAGACGTCACCGGGCTGCACGTGTGTTGAACGCGGAGGTGCCGTCCGTTCGGCACTTGATCGGATCTACCGCGATCTGAATCGCTGCGAGTACGACTCCATCAACCGCGTTCTTGTAACGCTTCCGCTTAGCGATCTTCAAAGGTATGAAGATGCAATCTCTCCCCTCTCGTTGCTGGTTTCTCCATAGATAGATCTTGGTGAACGTAGGAAAATTTTGATTTACTACTACGTCTCCCAACAAGAATCAACGGGAGGGGGACCACCCACGGGTGACAAGCCCACCAGGCGCGGCCACCCCCCTGATCGTGCCTGGCAAGCTTGTGGCCCCCTTGTGGCTCCTCCGACCTCAGTTCCAACCCTATATATTCCTATTCATGGAGAAACAAATCAGAGAGAAGAGTTCATCGCATTTCACGTTACAGAGCCACCACCACCTCCTGTTCTTCCTTTGGAGGCCCGATCTGGAGACTGTTTTGGGCCCCGAAGAGGGGAAATCGACGCCATCGTCATCACCAACCATCCTTAATCACCAATTCCATGATGTTCTCCGCCATTCATGAGTAATCCCATCGTAGGCTTGCTAGACGGTGATGGGCTGGATGATATTTATCATGTAATCGAGTTAGTTTTGTTAGGGTTTGATCCCTAGTATCCACTATGTTCTGAGATTGATGTTGCTATGACTTTGCTATGCTTAATGCTTGTCACTAGGGCCCGAGTGCCATGATTTAAGATCTGAACCTATTGTGTTTTCATGAATATATATGTGTTCTTGATCCTATCTTGCAAGTTGTAGACTCCTATTATGAGTTATGATTCGCATCCCCTAGGGTGACAATAACTAGGATTCTTTTCGGTGATTACCGTAGTCTAAGGAGTTCATGTATTCATTAAGTGCTAATTCTTTTGTCTGGTTCTCTATTAAAAGGAGGCCTTAATTTCCCTTAGTTTCCATTAGGACCCCTCTGCCACGGGAGGGTAGGACAAAAGATGTCATGCAAGTTCTTTTCCATAAGCATGTATGACTATATATGGAATACATGCCTACATTACATTGACGAATTGGAGCTAGTTTTGTGTCACCCTATGTTATAACTATTGCATGATGAATGTGATCTGACATAATTATCCATCACCGATCCATTGCCTATGAGCTTTTCACATATTGATCCTTGTTAAAGTTACTTTTCCGTTGCTACTGTCACAATCACTACAAAACTGCTACTGTCACTTTTGCCATCGTTACTGTTACTTCCACACTACTTTGCTAATAAATACTTTGCTGCAGATATTAATTATTTCAGGTGTGGTTGAATTGACAACTTAGCTGCAAATACTCGAGAATATTCTTTGGCTGCCCTTGTGTGGAATCAATAAGTTTGGGTTGCATACTCTACCCTCAAAAACTATTGTGATCCCCTATACTTATGGGTTATCATGTGTCTTCATAGGATACCCAAAGGAGACAGTTGGGTATACCCTCTATCTTGGATCCGAAGGCAAAGTGTTTGTCGCTAAAAAGGGTCATTTCTTGAGAAAGAGTTTCTCTCGAAAGAGTTGAGTGGGAGGAAGATAGAACTTTATGAGGTTGTTGAACCTTTGTTTCAACCAGAGAGTAGCGCAGCATAGAAAGATGTTTCTGTGGAGCCTACATCAGTTGAGGAAAAAGTTAATGATGATGACCGTGAAGCTTCGGATCAAGTTACTATCAAACCTCGTAGGTCGACAAGGACGCATACTACTCCTGAGTGGTACGACAACCCTGTCTTAGAGGTCATGTTGTTGGACAACGATGAACCTATGAGCTATGGAGAAGCAATGATGGGCCTGGATTCCAACAAATTGTTAGAGGACATGAAATCCGAGATGGGATTCATCTATGAAAACATAGTATGGACTTTGGAAGTATTACCTGAAGGGCGAAAGGCCATTCAGAACAAATGGATCTTTAAGAAGAAGACGGACGCGGACGATAATGTCACCGTCTATAAAGCTCGACTTGTGGCAAAGGGTTTTTCACAAGTTCAAGGAGTTGACTACGATGAGATCTTCTCACCCGCTGCGATGCTTAAGTCTGTCGGAATCATGAGCAATAGCTGCATTTTTCGATTATGAAATTTGGCAGATGGATGTCAAAACAGCGTTCCTTAACGATTTCCTTAAAGAAGAGTTGTATATGATACAACTAGAAGGTTTTGTCAATCGAGAGTATGCTGATAAAGTTTGCAAACTCCAGTGATCCATTTATGGGTTGGTGCAAGCATCTCGGAGTTGGAATCTTCGCGTTGATGAGGTGATCAAAGCATTCGGGTTTATACAAGTTTACAGAGAAGCTTGTATTTACAAGAAAGTGAGTGGGAGCTCTATAGCGTTTCTAATATTATATGTGGATGACATATTACTGATTGGAAACAATATGGAAATGTTGGAAAGTGTGAAGGAATATTTGAACAAGAGTTTTTCAATGAAGGACCTGGGAGAAGCTGCTTTCATATTAGGGATCAAGATCTATAGAGATAGATCGAGACGCTTAATAGGACTTTCACAGAGCACATACATTGAAAAAGTTTTGAAGAAGTTCAAAATGGATCAGTCCAAGAAGGGGTTCTTGCATGTATTGCAAGGTGTGAAGTTGAGTAAGACTCAATGCCCAGTGACTGCAGAAGATAGAGAAAAGATGAGTGTCATCCCACATGCTTCATCCATAGGCTCTATCATGTATGCAATGTTGTGCACAAGACCCGATGTCAGCCTTGCCATAAGTATGTCCGAAAGGTTTCAAAGTGATCCAGGCATGGAGCATTGTACGACAGTCAAGAATATCCTTAAGTACCTAAAAAGGACTAAGGAAATGTTTCTCGTTTATGGAGGTGATCAAGAGCTCGTCGTAAAGGGTTATGTCTATGCAAGCTTGGACACTGATCCGGATGACTCTAAGTTTCAAACCGGATACGTACTCATTCTCAATGGGGGAGCGGTAAGCTGGTGCAGTTCCAAGCAGAGTGTGGTAGCTAATTCTACATGTGAAGTGGAGTACATTGCTACCTCGGAGACGACAAAGGAAGGTGTTTGGATGAAGGAGTTCATGACAAATCTTGTAGTAGTGCCCGGTGCACTGAACCCAATGACTCTGTTCTGTGACAACACTGGTACCATTGCTCTGGCCAAGGAACCAAGGTTTCACAAGAGGACCGGAAACATAAAGAGACGCTTCAATACCATTCGCGATTACATCAAGGAGGAGGACATAAATATTTGCAAAGTGCACATGGATCTAAATGTCACAGACCTATTGACTAAACCTCTTCCAAGGGCTAAACATGATCAACACCACAACTGTATGGGTTCCGCTATAAAGGGAACAACAAAGGGAACAACATACGGGATTAACTGAATCCTTGACATAAAGGTTCAACCGATAAAGATCTTCGCAGAATATGTAGGAACCAATATGGGCATCCAGGTCCCGCTCTTGGTTATTGACCGTGGAGGTGTCTCGGTCATGCCTACATAGTTCTCGAACCCGCAGGGTCTGCACACTTAATGTTTGGTGACGTTTCAATAGTATTGAGTTATGTATGGTGGTGACCGAAGGTTGTTCGGAGTCCCAGATGAGATCTCGGACATCACGAGGAGCTCCGGAATGGTCTGGAGGTAAATATTGGTATATAAGAAGTCCCGCTTTGGTCACCGAAAAAGTTTCGGGTATTTCCGGTAGTGTACCAGGAGTGTCGGGAGGGTTCCGGGGGTCCATCGGGAAGGGCCACCCACTCCGAGGGGGGCACATTCCTTACAGGTAGCTCACTAGCCCTTGGTGGGCTGGAAGGGCCCATGCAAAGACGGGGAAAGGAGGGCAAGTGGGGAGTCCCCTAGGACTCCACCTCCCTTGTGGGAGGAGGAATCCGAGTGGGGGGAGGACTCCTTCCCCTTGGTTCGGCTGACCCTAGAGGAAACCCTAGGGTGCTAGCCTCTCCCCTCCCTCCTATATATATTGGAGGGGAGAGAGGGCAGTCGGACCCCAAGCCATGGTGCAGCCCTCTCTCCCCCTCTAGATCGTATCCTCCTCTAGTTTTCGGTGGTGCTTAGGCGAAGCCCCACTGGAATAGCTCCACCACCACCGTCGTCGTGTCGTCGCACTGCCGGAGTTCTCATCTACCTCTCTGCTCCCTCTTGCTAGATCAAGAAGGCGGAGATCATCATCGAGTTGTACATTTTCTGAATGCGGAGGTGTCGTCCGTTCGGTGCTATATCGGGATGGATCGTGATCGGATCGCAGGACGACTAGCGATTTGGATCGCGAAAACATTCAACTACATCAGCCGCGTTTTTAACGCTTCCTGCTTAGCGATCTACAAGGGTATGTAGATCCACTCTCCCTCTCATACATGCTCATCACCATGGATAGATCTTGTGTGTGCGTAGGAATTTTTTTGTTTCCCATGCGACGTTCTCCAACAAGAACATCGTTGTTCTGAGAAACAATGGAGTTGGATAGACCCGACTGATGAATTATTGAAAGATGTCATCGTTGTTATGTTATCGGTACTTCACATAACTTGTTCACATTTGCATTGTTCCTTGGACAATGAGAATATTGCATACTAATATGCAGATGGATATTTTGGGGTTTACCACATGTCACTGATACGTCCCAGATGTATCTACTTTTCCAAGCACTTTTGCTCTTGTTTTGAACTCTAATTTGCACTGATACGTCATGAAGTAGCGAATGGAGGGCTTCTGGATGTTTGATACCTTCTTACCACAAAAGCCATGCTCATCCTGGATGGAGATATGGTCCCAGGTCACTGAGGTTTATGCAGTGGGCACCCCCTTGCTGTCATGATACCCACGGTTCTCGAACCCAAAGACGTTGCACCACTACTCGAGTGTCATCGAGCATGGCACCCTTCCAAGCATGAAGGAGCAGCTCACCGACGCCCTCAAATTCTCGAGAGTGTGCTCGAAGGTGGAGAGTAACTCGACAGTGATGGTATGGTAGGTGAGATAATGGAAGATGCTAAAAACTCCCGTCCAGGCATGTCCACCAACCATGCAAAGTCGTTATGGAGTCCTTGGGACTCCATGAACACGTCACACTTCCACCTCGTAGGCATCATCCCCGATCGTTGACTCAAGAAAAATCCTTGTTCACGATAGTATATAAGTCATCCCACAATGCTTAGAACGAGGGCCCAATGCCTTCTTCCACGCGACCATCATCAACCTCAAAATTTCCTACATACAACAAAAAATAAAACCATAAAAACACAAGTTTCACGTGGGGATCAAGTCCTAACATTACCTAAGATTGATCCTAACCAATTACTTTGAATCTTAACATTAAAATCAAACGGAAAATGAAAATATTTGAGTCTCATCTAGGGTAAGAAGAAAGTTGAAATCATCATGGAAACTTGCAAATAAACCATGGAACAGAAGAGAAACTCACCAAGGATGAAGATGTATGGATCAAATGAACGAAATACCGAAAGAATCGGAGGTTTCGGAGGATTTTTGCTTTGGTTTGAGAGATAGAGATAGATGAGAGTTGTGGGCGCAAGGAGGAGTAAGAAGAAGCTCCCCTTGTGTTGATGACGTTATTAAAGGAATTTGCACACCATACGACCACCCATAGGAGCGGTACCTCTTGTATAGAATGTCGACTTGCATCCAAATATGTTGATCTTGATTTTGCGTACCTCGGACGACCGCCCGTACAAGCGCTGCCTCTCATATGGAATGCCTTCATTCAATCTAGAGGTCAAAATCTGGCAAGGTATAACTCCATACGATGACCCAAATGATCACTTCCACTCGCATAAAAGGTCATCATTTGATTATTTTTTGTCCTCATAGATTCGGCCCTGGCTTCTTATGATTGCTCATACGACCGCTAGTGGTCGCTTGGAACACCATCTTTGAAATAGGACTTTGTCGTTGCATTCATTTTGGGCTTCATGCGATCGCTCAAACGAGCGATCCATGATCGTTTGGTACCCTGTCTTTGCATCTGATTCTTCAAGGCTCTCTCCTTCTTTCCTTGCGATTGGCCATACGGGCGTTGGTAGGCTACCATTTGCCTATGTTTTCTGTCTCTCTCGTTCTCCTCCTTGTATCTTCTTTTTTCGATTTTTCTCCTACGACACAAAATCAAAAACAAACTTTTTCCAACATTCTACACTGATTTATTTATGAGAGAAAAATTACAAGGTAAAAGTTGGACCGAATGATGGGTTGCCTCCCATTAAGCGTTGGTTTTTAGGTTACTAAGCTCAACCTCATACCTTAGTAGTTTTTTTAACTCTTCGGTGGCCTAAGTATACTTAGTGCACGTACTCGCTTAGATGGTGGAATATACTTCTCTTTTTCTCTTGGCTTCTTTGGGAAATACCTCATGATTTCTTCATCATAAATTCTACAGGCTGCTTTCCCTTCTGCACAATCCAACGTTGCACCTGTGTTATTTAGAAATGGCCTACCGTGAATAATAGATATTTTTTTCATCTTTGGGCATATCAAGAATTGTTGGAAATATGCCCTAGAGGAAATAATATTGTATTATTATATTTCCATATTCATAATTAAGAGTTTATATTCTATGTATCACTGCTATGATCCTGAAATATGTGATTCAATGGAAGACACATATGCACGTGTGAAATGTTAAATGGTAAAATAATATTCCTAGTCTCACATCTAAGACTAGATCAAGTGTTGGTGGTGATCACGTTTTTCGGATCTTACTATGTCGTTAAGTGTAACGATGTTCCTAAACCAACATTGAGATTATGATGTTCGAAGAACAATCATATTGAATCAACCCAAACTTGTTTGTTATACTTTGAGACAATATCGTCTGAAATCAGTTGTTATTTCACGGATGGCAAATTTTAACATGCTCCCTCTTACCCCCTCTTTTTTACATGTGAGATAAGAAGGTAAGAGTTAATCATACCACTGTTTAATGAGATCAACAACTTAGATCTATTATAGAATCTCACCTCTCATGTGAAAAGAGGAGCTAAGAGGGAGCATGTTAAATCCGCTCTTCACAGATTATTAACATGTGTTTTAGGTTCCTTAGACCGTGAGAGTATCGTAGTCAGTTCTTATCGTACGATGAGCTTTGGGGTTGCTTAAACATCATCTGTAACTAGATGATCATAACGACAACTTACAGGTTCATCGGAAAGGTTGACAAGGGACTAGATAGCTCAATTTCCTCCTCCGATGGTGGAAAGATATTCTCATGGCTTGTGACGGCATCCATTATCGTCATCCGTCATCGTCTGGCCACACACATGTGACTATGTTACAGGGCTGCCGGAACACATCGACAATAAATAAGAACAAAACTAGTAACAAGGAAAAACGCTATAGTGAGCACGTGAATGACTCAAGAGGACATCGATGCATCTTAGGTTATGTAAAGTATCGTGAAGCAAAGGGAATGTCACATGGTAACTGCTACTTGTGAAATGTGTCTTTTTTCCCGAAGAGGAAGGGTGATGTAGTAAAGTAGTGAAAAGTATTTCCGTCATCTAATAACCAAGGTTTATCGAACCAATACGGAGATATCCAAACAAATGATCAACAATTCCTACACACAAAAGAGCAAATACTTGCACCCAACGCGGGGAAGAGAGTTGTCAAGCCTCTTGTACTCATTAATTGCAACGATTAAATCTAATAGTGAAGGATAGATAAATATATATATATATATATAAAGTAAATAAAAACAACATTTTTTAGGTTTTAGATATAAAAAATATAAAGATGAACAAGGGCCATAGCGTTCACTAGAGGCATCTCTCTAACGAGCATACTAGCGTCGGGTGTACAAATTACTATTGGGAAATTGATAGGAAAGAATATAATTATGTCATTATTAACGACATGATAAATTCATGGGCATTACGTCCATGATAAGTAGAACAAAACGATTCCGCATCTACTATTATTACTCCACAAATCGATTGATATCCAACATGCATCTATGGTATTAAGTTCATGACAAACAGAGTAATGTTTTAAGCAAGATGACATAATCTAGACTAAGTAAGACTGTTACATCTCCAACGAATCTATAATTTTTGATGATGCCATGCTATTATATTATCTGTTTTGGATGTTTTATATGCATTAATATGCTATTTTATATTATTGTTGGGACTAACCTATTAATCTAGAGCCTAGTGCCAGTTTCTGTTTTTTCTTGTTTTTGAGTTTTGCAGATATGGATTATTAAACGGAGTCCAAACGGAATAAAACCTTTGGAATGAATATTTCTTGAAGGAAACAAATCAACCAGGCTCGGAGTGCACCCCAGTGGATCTACCAAGAGATCACAAGCCCGATAGGCGCGACCCCCCCTGATCGCGCCAACAGGCTTGACGTCTCCTGACAGGTCTCCTAACCATATTCTTCGTCCTATAAATACCCAAATATTCCCCCAACAACAGAACGAGCCATGCAAATACTTTT